>CM053764.1:19959583-20025200 GCA_028658305.1 Pachyuromys duprasi | reverse complement strand
GGCCCTCGCCCCAGAGCCGCCGCCCGCTCCCCCGCTCCCCCGCGCCCCGGCCCCGGCTCTTTGTTATTCCGCGGGAGTGGGCTCGCCGGGGTCCCCGTGTGCGTGCGCGCGCCGAGGGGCGCGGGATTCTCCCGGGGACCCCGCGCCCTGCGCACCCGGGACCGCCCGGGACACTTCTTCCCGGGACTTGGCGCCGGGAGTCCCGCGAACCGGTGAATTCTCCGTGCGCTCGGGCGCGGGGCACTTCCCTCCCCGCCGCTCCCGAGACCTTTGTGTGGCAATTACCACTCCCTCCCCGGCCCTCCACCCCCTGGAATTTCATCAATAACTCCTGGCACAGTCCGGGTGTCTGTGTGTGTCTGTGTGTCCCGCGTTTGTGAGTTCCGATCTTCCACACGTGCATGCACCGTGTGTGTCCGACTCGGACTTGGAAGGCGTGTACGTGTGGGCTGGTGCTCTGGGTCTGTGTGCCGTGTCATGTGCATTCCTTGAGGACGCTGTGCGAGCATGTTTTGTGTGGACTCGGTTCCCGCTGTTTGTAGGTACTGTGCTCTTGCCACGGTGTCTGTGCCTTAACGGTCTCTGCACGTGTGGTGTGTAAGTCCTGAGTGAGTGTGTTTGTGTGGTGTGTGTGTGAGTGTGTGAGTGTGTGTGTTTGGTGAAGTTGGGTCAGTGACATTTGTCCTGGGAGATTAGGAGTGTGCAGCTACTACGTGCATTTTACCGCTGGCTTGCTGGGCGGCATTGCTGGCCTGGTATTCCTTTTCTTTAACCTTTCGGAGCTTAGGTTTTAATTATCCTGAGATGTCTCTATAGAAATGCTGGTTGGCAGAGGGGCGTCGGCGTCCTGGTTTTGGTGCATGTGTGTATATATGGATGTGTATGTGTGTTTGTGTGTGTGTGCTTCGGGAGGGGGTTCTCTTTCTTATTTTCCCCATTCCGCCCCCCCCCCCCAAGTCGTTTAAAGGACAGCTGTAAACGTTTTTATGTGCATGTGTGTCTGTGTGTGCTTTAAAAGGGTATTTTTGTACAGGGAGTCTCACGGGAACGCAAGGCATTGCATTCGAAGCTCTGCCTTTTAGAGCTTTGACTGCATAAATTAAATATTTATTCACCAACTTGCTATCTGTTATAAATTGGCCAAAAGAAAGCAGTTTGCATGTCTTGGGATTGGGGGGTGGGTGGAGACCCAGAGCAGGTTATTTGGTTGACTTTATTCAAGATTGTTTAGCATAACTGTAGTAAATTTTAAAAGCTTTTGAGTAACTCTTATGCTTAAGGAGAACATTTGTCAAAAGTAATTATCTGAGTTTCCTTGAAGGGCTTTGCTGGTATGTATCTGGATTCTAGCAAAGGGCTTTAGATAATTGGCCCCATTGCCCTGCCAAGAAGTGACAAAAGTCCTTTTTAATTGCAATCTGGTTATTGGGAGCAGGAATGGCCAGCCTCTTTTACTTCTTCATCTCTTAATTTGGCCTTGGTGTATGTTATCATTTCTGCCCTTATCTATGATTGTGTTAATCACTAAATCACTGTCTGTGGATGAATGGGCAGGTGATAGCCACTCTTTAATGAACTGCCTGGGTGAGGAAACTTAGTTCTGTGGGAATAAGCAGTGAGTGTTAAGGAGATGCCAGTTTGACTATCACTGGGAATTTTTTGCCCAGCTTACAAGTACATTACTTATTGTTTGCTTGGCCATTAATTCAGAATTGTGTGTGGGTGTGCAAGGCTTCTGAAAACGCATTATTCGGGTTCCTTGGAGTAGCAATCAAGGGCTATTATAGAGTTTCAGTGTATACGTTTTAAACAACCGCACAATGAGCTGATTTATAAATATTTAAAAATAACGATTCATGAATTAGCCATGCCTGCAGAGAATTATTTAATAGATATCATTATTCTGATGGAATTCAGAACCAGACATTTGTTTCCAGCAGTCTGTGCAAGAATCCTCAGAAGAACTGAGCTTCGTTTGACTGAACGGTAACAGAGATACTGATCTGTCTTGCGATAGATTTTGTAGTCTTCCCCCCCCCCCCTTTTTTTTGATGTTGTTTGTTTGCTTGTTTGTTTGAAAGTTGTGGGTTTTTTGGGTCCTCTCTTGCAAACTTTATTAATGGGCAAAGGCACGTTAGAAGTCATCAACACAAAAGATTTAATGATAGAACAGATGTCTCTATTTTAACCAGACATATTGAACTAGTAGTTATGGTAATTTTTCAATTTGGTTCAAGTTATTTTTCCCCTGGTAGTTGTACAAATGTTTCTGTGTTCAAAATGTGACAGTTGAAATAAAATACCTGATGAAATAGCAAATAATTGTACTGGAAATATCATTTTCAGAAATTTGTGATTTGTAAAAGTGAATTATGATAATTCTTAACTTATTTAAGTGAATAAAGGAGAAAATGATCCATCTGGGCAATAGCCACATTTTTTCTCTCTTTCTGTGATTGCCATGAGTGTATGTGGACTTGAGCTGTCTTCCATACTTGCATGGTAAAGTATCTTTATTCTAGTACTTAATGGTATTATTACTTTGCACTCGGGGGGGGGGGAGGAAGACCTTTTAATTATTTGGGAGAGAGACACTGTTATTCCATATTTTGTTGTGCCCATGCTGAGTTTTACTGTTGCTTGAGACTCTTGGAGCTCTTTCTCTATCAAATGTTAAGCCAGGCATCTTATTTGAAAAGTAAAGATTAAGAATGAGATGAAGAACAAGCCACTAAGCCTGGTTCCGGTTAGTCTCAGGGAGCGGAACTAAAGATGGGATACTCCAATTAAGTTTAAGGAAAAGCTTGCAGTTCGTACCTTGTGTGCTTCTAATCTACTGGAGTATATGTGTTCTTTAGACAAGAAAACAAAAGGGGAGAGAAAATGCAAAATAAGGTATTTTCAGTGCTTGTGTTTCAAATGTGGCTTTGCTTCCATTTGAAGGGAAACAAAAACATGTGCAAGAAGAAAAATTCTTTTCTGCAGTGAGAAAGAATTTCTAGTTGACAAGAGACTTTTTGGGCTGCTTTCTTTGTGAGGAAACTGTGCAGTGCTCCAGATCTGTAACTCTTTTGAGTGGCAGTTCCAGGGATTCTGTTGCAGACAGAGATGTAGTGACCAGCTGTAGGATTTCCTCGGGGCGTGTCATGCTTGTGTGCGGTGGGCTTGCTTAGCTTTGGAGGGAAGGGATGGGGTCGTACTTGCCTTCTATTTTCAGGAATGCAGTAGTTAAAAACAGGCTGCCATCTTAAGACAGTAATGCCACCCCCCCCATCCCTCTTCCTCCCCCTCTTGTTTCCCTTTCTCTGCCTGCCCTGCATCAGTTGTAGAATTTCAGCCTTTAGCCTCCTCCCCTCCCCCAAGGCCTTCTGCAGTTGTGGTTGTTACTTTGCGCATTGCCATTTAATATGGAGTCTGCTCCCAGGCCAGATGCATTTTCATCTGTTTCATCTGCTCTTCTGAGGTTGTAGAGTCTCAGAGGATCCCACAATCAAATGGAAGTATTTTCTGTCTTAATATTTGCAGACCACAATAAGAATAAGAATCAAAACCATAACTCACGACGAGCTGGGGCTTTGACTTTAATCCTTTCGGCTTTCATCCCAACTCTTCACTCTGTTGCTATAAATACAGTTTCCACCATTGTGAAAAGATCTTCCTGCTATTTTGTAAGAAATGGGGATTTGACAGGACTTTGTTTTACTGCTCTGAGGGGTTTCTTTGTTACTGGCTTAACACAGAACATACTGTTATTTATATATTTATTCTAGCCTAATTCTTTCTTTTTGACATGCAAAAATGGAGGTGCTTTAAGGATTGCTTTTGATAGTTTCTTCTACTTTGTTCCGAGAAGAATGCTGCTTTTAAGATAATGATTCAATTTACTCATTTGGTTCAAGCTCCAGTTTGATTCCTTAAATCTTTGTTTAGACTCAGTGGTATCTGAAAATAAGTCTGAACTTTACAGTAGCTCTGTGTTTGGCAGTATGGCTGAGCAAATTACTTATAGGTTAGATGCTTTCATTAAGATACTGCCCCCCCCCCCGTTTTTGGTAGTTCAAGGTGACCTTTGGTGATACAATTTTTTTAAGTGAAAAGTTTTCCTTATTATTGGAAGAAAACAAGCACATATCCTCTTATTTCATAGTAGGATTAATAAAGGTTTTAAGTAAATTGAAGTTTGATAAAACATACAGTATTTGAAATTGCATGGATCGGATGTTAGTGAGTAAAGAAAATCTAGGAGGGACTTTACGTAGTGAAGATTCTTTTGGACAATACATGACATTCTAAGCACACTGTTAATGTTCTCCTAAAATAAAACAGTTAAAATAGAAAGTAGCATCTGTTAAGTTGTCGATTACTTGGTCTTTTGTCTTGGTATTACAGAAACAAGCACAATTTCTCTGAGCTATGATACAGAGTTGCAAACAGCCCTGGAATTTTCTGAGTGTGCGGCTGGTGTTCGAAGCTGGGCTGTCATCCCCAGAGTGTGTAATGTGTACTCTCTCTATATGAATACAGTCATCCTGTGCTCACAGGCTCCGGTCCCAGGTCATCTATTGCTGCAAGCGGAGCTTTGTTTTCAATCACAGTAATTTCTTTTGGTTTGATCCAGCTGTTTCCTGAGACTCTACTGAACACCATCCATGCTCGTCTGTCTCTCATCATCTGTTCTTTCAAATATGTAACTTAAATTTCACATCAGAATTTGAAACCTGGAAAAAAAAAGGTTTTCCTACATGCTTATTTAGAAAGAAACCGGCTTCAAGTTTATAAGAGCCAAATGTACTTAAAATTGTGAATCATGGAAACTTAGGCCCAGTGTTTAGGTAGTTACTTCCCCTTTTGACATGAAAGTGGGTTTTAAAAACTGATTATATTTTAGATTTGCCTCTTTTTTTTGACAAATACCTCGGTGGCAAATGATTTATTGGATGTCACAAATGGTTTGTCTTCTTGGTTCACCTTTAGATTTGGAGAGCTGGGTTTGAGAGGCATTGCTCCCCAGAAACACACAGCATGCAATAATACAATAGTTGATAAAACTTTTCCAAAATGCATTAGAGATACAACATGGAAAGGTGTATGTTATAGATTTCTGTTTAGATGGCTCAAGTGCGGAAAGAAAGCGTATGAAATATATTCTCAAGGAGTATAAATATACACACTGTGGAGGAGTGAGGGACAGTGGAAGATGGCACTTGACCGACCAGGCAGGAGCCTGTTTATAAGTCCACAGATGGATGAAGTGGTGTGGGACCTAGTGAACTTGGCGAGTTTGATGGGATAGTTGAAATTGGCTTTGGCCATGTATAAGAGAAGTTAGTTTTTAAAAATAATGTATGAATTCTTTATTTGGTTTGCAGGAAAAGAGGGTGAACTAGCACGTACCCACTAATTGGCCCTAAAGGATCTGAAAAATGGAATTAAACAATACAAATTTATTATGTTCCTTTCATCAAATGATGCAAAATAAAACTCCACGAATAATGCACACATGTTGACTTGCACAGGGCACTACAATTGCTCCCTAAAACATGCTTTTGAGGTCAGTAACATGATGGACAACATCATTTCAGAAATGTTGAACAGTGTCATACTTCTCTCTGGTTTTCTTCTTTGCCCACAGTGGCCGTTTTAACTGATCAGGAAGTGACTTATTTGCTACTGACAGACCTGGTGAGGGTTCAAGCTGCCAGGAAGCTCCTTCTTTCCTCTTGAGGGCCCCCCTTTTCAGTTCTTGGCCCCTCTTTTCAGTCCCTTCTTTGCCTTCTCTCCTTCTTCTCCCTTCCCTGTCACCTTGCTTACCTCCCTTCTGAATCTTCTCCCATGACCTACATCAAAACTCCGCATGACCTTGTTGCTACTGAGGGATTGACATTTTCCACTTTCCCCCTAAACTGTGAGTCCAGCCCTTGACTCCTTCCTGGCCTTCTGTCTGCAGAGCCACTTTGAGCTATTGCCTGCACCAAGTGCCTGGATTGCTCTTCTTTTGTCCCTGCACAGTCGGTAGCAACTGAAGTCTAGCCAGGATTGAAACTTTCTCTGAAGAGTCCTTAGGAAACAAATAGAAACATTATATGATTAGACACATTGTTTTCATTATTAAACAAATCTGCACAGAAGGGTGGCAATTAACAGCCTTATCTCCTGAACCTAGACACCTTCCTCCCTCTTGCATTAGGATTTCCACTTGAAATGGTAACAATTAACTGTTGCTGGGTTTAATGTCTGCAGCTGACAATACCAAATTGGGACTAGGTTCCTCTCTAGGTTGATTGACATATAGCCTTCTGACACATTATTATGTCGGTTTAAGGCAGATTCATGCCCTGGGATCCGAGCCAAAGGGCTTGTCAGAACATTGACTTTAATAGGTGAAATATATAACTTAAATGACATCGGAGACCTTAGCTTCAGCAGGACTTGGAGAACTTGAAGAATTCTCCAAGGCATTGCAATTTATACTTTGTGGACAAGATTAAAAACATGTAAGAATTTGTCTAAGCATATGCACATGTGCATTTAATTTATGATACACTTATTTATCATTGATTTATTTTATATTATGAACAGGTAATAAGTAGGAAAAATGGAGTCAAACCTACTTTTAAGATAAATCTGTAGTAGGTATTTTGGGGGTATTTTATTCTTCCTAAGCAATTGTCATGCAATAGTTTACTTCTAAATAAATGAGAAAGGTAAGACTGAGTTCCAGTTTTCTGTGACTTAGAGAAGTGTAAACTCTGTTCATTGTAGTCACAAAAGAGGTTGTGTGTCTGAGATTACATCAGTACAGTGCAGAACCACTGTTAATAATTGCTGGGAGCTAGAGATAGAAGTTGGGCCTTTGGTCTTAATTGTTAGCTTTGTCAAATGGGGTCTTGACGTAGTAATGAGATTTCTTACTTTTATAATTTTAACGCCTAAATAAATGCTCTGCATGCAGAGAAAACCTTATTGAAACCCATAGGCCAGAACCGAAGAAGTAAATTATTCTCTGGGGTGTCAGGATTCTTGAGCTCCCATACGCCCTTCATCCTCATCCTGAAGGGAAACTCAACTTTAACAACTATAAGATAAGTTCTACTCTTTAAGGAAAAAAAAAAAAAAAGCATGTGGCAGTATCTTCAAGCTTTTGTAAGCAGAGAGTGTGTCAATGTGTTTCCTATGCACTTTCAATTTCATTTTGTTCTCTCTCTTTTAACTAATTCCAGATTTTAAATTAATTGGCTTAATCAAATATTGTTGCTGCTGGCCTGGTTCATTTCCCAGCACTCTTCTTGGTTCCTCCTGCTGGCTCCTCCCCTTCTGCCATGCATTGCTCCTTTAGTTATGGGATGTTTGGGGGCTTTTCTATGCCTCCATTTTATTCTTCTTGCTCAGCATCTCCCACTTCTCTCACTGGCCTCATTGGCAGTTCTCAATCTGGTGGAAATGTCAGCCCTCATCCTTTTCATGAATTTTAGATTTATATGAACAGTTCCTACTATTTGTCCCTAGGTACTGTAGACACTTCAAATGAAATTTGTCAGATACACTGAAACATTTGTTGAATACTTCCTGTAAATGTGTCATGCATGCAAGGAGAATGTGACAACAGGCCTGTCTTAGAGGGACTTATATATGTGTATCTAAGCCTTGGACCCCCCTTTCATTTACTTCAGTTTACCTAGTTCTGACATCCCAAATCTCTTTTTCAAAGTCTCACAGAAGCTGCATAGGAGTCTTTCTGGAACAGATCTTCTGTTATTGCGTCCTCTGCCTAAAGACTTTTGTAATTGCTGTTTAGTTAAAGCCCCCCAACAATATGGATCCCTTTTCAATGTAGTGGGGACATTTTAAGAATGATGCGTGCTTTATGACAGTATGCAGAAATTAGCATGTTTTGCCTGTTATACACTGTATAAACACTCCTGTAGCTTAGCAATTTTGTTTTTGCATTCTTGGGTTAATATTCTTTTTAACCTTAAAAGTAGTTTTTGAATCAGTTAAGTTTATTAGCTTATTGTTCAACTTGTGATCAGTATTGTTTCTTCTGCTACACTTTTTTTTTCTTTCTAAGCCCTTTAACATAAGTTTTTATTTTACTTTTTGAAAAAGTTAATCTGATGCCTTCTGTGTCTAAACACACAGTTGTTATCTATAATAGGCCCTCACTCAACATATTCATTAAGCATTTTAATTTTGTGGTTTTAAAAATTATTTATTTTATGTGTATATGTAAGTGTGTATATGTAAGTTTGCATGTGTCCCTAAATCAATGTGTACATATGTATGGAGGCTGGAGAAATGTAGGGTATCTCTCTTCAGTGTTCTCTACCTTCTTTTTAAATTATTTCTTTTATTTTTTTTGAGATTATAATAAAATTGCATCATTTCTCACTTCCCTTTTCTCCCACCAAACCTTCCCATTATAGCCCTTTGCTTTATTTTAAATTCATGGTCTTTTTAAAAATTAATTGTTAACATGCAATTAAAGTATGAACATACACATACTTCTACATATTTAAGTACATCCTGTTACCTCTCTCTCTCTCTTTTTAACAATCTGTCACTGAACCTGCTTCTTTCCAGTTTCACTAGATATGCTGGCCAGTGCATGCTGGGGATCCTCCCACCTTCACCTTCCCAAACTAGCAGTGAAGTGCATGCTGCTTTATTTGAGTAGTGTAAATTTAGTTCATGTCTTCATGCTTATGAGGCAGAGCCTACTAACTGAGCCAGTTACCCAGCTCTCTCTTTTGGAGACACAGACACACATCACATTATGACGATTAGAAAAGAATGAGTTAAGGGTTGCCTTCTCCTTGTATCGCTCATACCCTTTTCTAAAATCCTTCCTCATTATAAATTGAGATTAAATATAGCCACAATTTGATACAAAGGTGGCTAGATGGGTCCTTTGAAGTATTACTTCCCAAATATATGCACTGCAATTCAAAAAGAAAGACATCTCTCCCAAATGCTCACATTGTCTCTCATTTAAACACAGTTGAAAACTTAGCAGAATGAAGAGATTCCATAGTGTATATGCCTGTGAATGATAGTTTAGCTAGTTATAAAAGTTAATGGTGATTAACTTTTGTGCTAGAGATGTTCTTTGTTTTCATGCATAAGTGAATGTGTCATCTGACATACCGTGAGCCTGTTATGCTTTACTGGATAATATTCTTTTTGTATCTGATAGTTGTTCCATATTCTTTTCATCCTTAAAGTTTTGTAGTTTTAGTAGTCTTCCTTTAATGTTAATTTGTAGATTTTTTAATTGTCACCAAGTTTCTATGAATCATGATTTCATATAGAACTTATTGAATTGTATTCTTACCAGAATATAAGTTCTTTTAAGTCTTGTATAGTTATCTTAACCTTCAGGAAGTTTAGCACTTATAGATTATGAGTGAAAGATAATGTAATAACAGTAGGAAAATAATGTCCTTAATCCTGAACAGGTGCACTAAAGAATGTGTTGACTTTATCAGAAATAGTTACAGATTGCAAAATCAGAAAACCAATTTTGACAACTTTGGTAGATTAATTTCATCATAGGGTATTTCTATCTATCTGTCTGTTGGTCTATCTGTCTATCTATCTATCGAGTCCATCTAATGTTGTACATATGTAAATGTGCTTAGGGCTGACAGCTTAGAATTGGAAAACCTATCAAGGGATAAACACTGAAGAAGACTGTTTTCTTCCTCTATCAGTAGTCATTTATTATCTCTAACTCTTTATTTTGAGGTAGGGAACTGTGAAATCTCCCTACCTATCTTGTCATGTAAACAAGTGTTACCTTGTTCTCGTCTCCTTTAGGTTACCATGTTGTGGAGGTTTCTTGGGTACAACTTCCCTGTCCTAAATAGAATACAAAATCTCACAGCAGATATCCTGGACCTCCATTTCTTACTATGTTTCTGCCCTCTCTTCCGGGATGTTTTCCTAAGCCTTAAGTGTGGGGGTTGTGTTGTAAATGACTTAGTTGCAGTTGGGTTCTCCCCGAATCTGTAGTTCTCTGCATTTTCAATGATAATAGATTTCTGTAATCGTCTCCATACCCTGCAGAAAGAAACTTCTTAGACGCAGACTTACCTATCTGTGGGAATAAGGACAAGCATTTGGAATGCAGTTAGGAATTACATCAATTTAGGGAAGTGGCAGCAATAGGTTCTCCTCCAGGATCCATGATTCCGTCAGCAACAGGCAATTTACCAGGGTCACAGCACCTGTCAGGAATTCCATCCTGTGGAGAGGGCCTCCACTCCAGTTAGACAGCTTCGGTCGCCTCCCAGATGTATGTGCTGCGGTCGCACCACTGGGCGCATCTTTCTCGACTCTCCATCTTGCTTCATAGTCTTTACACTGGGGTAGGAACATACTGATTGCTTTCCTCTCTTGGCAGCTTGTGTAGCTCTACATACTATGAGACCGGTTCTCAAGGAGGAGGTTTCCGGGTCAGACCCAGATTGATTCCTCTAAGTCCTATGTCTTTCAGAAAAGAAGTTTGCTGCGGCCCTTATAAACATCTTTAATGTCTTCTCTCCCTCTTGTCTCCCTTCCGTTTGTAGTACCCTGCTCACCCAGTTAAAGCCCCTCCACACTCCCATTTCCTCATCAGGCCACTCATTTTTAACTCTACAAGTTATTTTTAAACATTTCAATCCTTTTATGTATAGGTGTGTGTGTGTGCACATACATTCCTGGGTATATTTTTGTGTGCTACATGCACACAGGTGCTAATAGAAGCCAGAAACTGATGTCTGATCCTCTGGAACTGTAGTTAAAGATGGTTGTAATCCATGGGAGTCTATCTCTTTTTATCTGAACCGCTTATTTAAAAGGAAAATTGGTTTGCGGTATCTTACTTGAGTCCATGTTAATCTGCTAGAAATAGATGGCATTATTTTAAGGGGATGATTGAAAAAGTTAGGACACAGTGGAAGATTACCATGACTCATGCAGAACACCAGGGATAGAGAGCATCAGGAAGTTGTTGTAATTCATAGGCTTACAGGGCCAAGAAAAGTGCAGTGGTGACTGAGGTGAGGTTGAAGTGATATTGCTAGGACAATGCTGTGTGATAAAAGCTGGGACCTTGGGTCACAGAGCATAGCTTTCTGCCTGCAAGGAGAAGCCATGTAGAGAGATGTTGTGACTTATTCATTCTGCAAAACTATCTGGAAGTTAAAGGGCAAGGGGAATCTCAGCTTGCCAGAGCTAGGTGGAGAGAGGGAGACAGGAACTCGGGAAGTTGCTACTAGAGACTGCTCACTTTTCAAGGCCTTTCGGTCTGTATCCTGGTACATTTGTGGCTTCAGTGCTGCCACCTCCAGCCACTGGCATTCTCGCTCACCGGTGTTCAAGAGCCACCAGATCTCAGAAATGGGCATGCTCTCTACTCTCTTGACTTTGAACTTGTACCCTCCTTTTGAAGTCCTCTCTCCCCAGAGTTTCACTTTTTTTATTTGATAAAAATTTACACTTCTTCCTTGGAGAAATGCTTTTATATTCTGGATGCATTTTGTAGTTGTTTTTTTAAATAAAATGGGGTTATTTTCCCTCTTTCTACTTTCTTATTTATAAATTTTCCCAAGTGATGTCCTACTGGCTGAGTTGGTTTTGATATCTTTTGAGCTGAGTGACTAATCCAAAGAAGGCATTTCTAAGGATCGGAGAGAGTGAGCTCTTTAAATTTCCAATGGAACTGAAGTCTCCATACATATCTTCTTAATGTGTTTCTGCATGTCATGGCAGAGTTACTTGTACATAAAGCAAGCACATCAGCTCTTCCACATTCTTTTGAATGTGTCTGCATTTAGCTCACTAGTTGTATTTCTTATTTCAGAGATTGTGTAACTTAATGGTTTGACAATTTTCATCCCACCATTAACATATTAGGTGGAATGTGAATGAAATTTGATACAGACCATGACCTTTGGGTAATGGGCTTAAAAAAAAAAGTAAAGTAAAGAAAGAAAGCAGTTCTTAGGTCTCAAATGAGATTTTTCTCTGTAAATGAAAATTTGGGCAGTTCAGTTGAAATTCTGTAACCAAATTAAAATTCTATGTGTGTAATTTTAGTAAGATCATTTAAGATCTTCAGACTTTCAGATGAATGTAATGGTGTAGTATATCAGTTATGACATAGATTAGGAGTATTTTCAAGGTAAAAAAGTATTTTTATACATGTAAATAAAATACCAATGACCTTACTTTTGCATCCTTCTTTGAGATTGGAAGCAAGTTTTCTCGATGTCCTAGTTGCTGCAAAGTATTACTGTCACTAAGGTGTAGTGCTGTTGTTTGACTTGGAACATCCCCTAGTGGACCATGTATTTGAAGCTTATCACCTAATCTGTGATACTACTTGCGGATGATAGGACATTTGGATGTGAAGAGTAGGGGCCTAAGGGGAGTCCTCAGTCCATGGACAGGCATACCCTCAAACAGGACTGTGGGGCTCTGGTCTATTTTTCCACTTCCTTTCTTGCTGTCAGCTTAATAAACTCCTCTGTCATGCTCACCATAATAGGCTACATGGTCATAGGCCCAAATGCCACAGGGATGAACCTTAAAAAAATAGTATGAGCCAAAATAACTTTAAAAAATTTTTAATAAGTTGATAACTTCAGGAATTTGTTAGAGTGATGAAAAACTGAACTAACTCACGAGCAATGCACTTACCACTAATAGATAGTGACGTTTCATTAAGACCAATTATTGTTAGGTGTTTAAAACCATGACACAGAAGTACATGTACCATACTGCTGAATCATGTAAACAACCCTCAGAAATATTTGGAGTATCACTCATAATCTAAATGAACAAACCAAAAACAAAAACAAAAAAATGAAAATTTAAATAGTCTGTAACTTGAGTTTTTCTGAGTTGCAAGTGAAATAAATTTAACCCAAACTGGTTTAATGCCACTGAGAAATCTGAGAAGGGACTTCAGTTGTAAATAGATAGAGGTGAGAAAATATCATCAAGGTGTTTGCTCCTCTCTCCAGGGTCTTGTAGAGGGTAAGATCGTTCCGGGCCTTCCACAACTACATCCTCCACGCCGAGCTGTAGTCCTACCAAGCCCATGGTCTTCACTCTTTTCCTTTCTTCTCCTTTACTTTCCCTCTCCCATCATTTCATAATGTCAATGCCAGGGAAGACTTCATGTTTTCCTTACCTGGCTGTGGCCCAGATTGGGGAGATCATGTGCACCAGAGAAACAGGTTTCTGGTATCTAGAAAGGCAAATGGCAAGCATGCTCAGGGCATGCGTGATGAGTGCCCTTTCCTTTGTTTAGGTGAATCAGTTGTAAACAGAGCGAATTAAATGTAGAGTCTGTACAGCCTCACATATGGGTTCTGATGCTATTCCTATTGTATTGAAGTAAACCATGGTTGAGGTAGTTTTTCAAAGTTGAGACAGATTTTTCAAAGACACTAAACATCTACTAAACCCCACTTTCCAGGTTTTACTGTGGATGGTTTCTGTTCTATTTTTTCCCACAGACAAATCTCTTTAAAGTTACCTACAAGTGGTCTCCATGTAGATTTATAACATAATTTAAAATAGCCTGGACCTGGTCTATTTAGGTCTTAATACACTGAAGCTTCCAGGTACTTTCTGGATACAGTAAACGTTTGTGTTCATTGTCTAAAATGCTGCCCTTCATTCCTGAACTGGCTGTGGCCATGAGAGGATGCTAAAATAACCACAGAGAATAGGTTCTTTTTTCTCCCTGGAAGGAATCCTTGCTCCTCCCTGTGAGTGGTGAAGTAAGGTCTGATGAATCAGCTAAGGGCTCTTTACTTTATGTGGGAGTCTGTGGATCCTACACATACTGTATACCTACACAGTGTATAGCAGGCATGTTCTGCTGTTCATTCAACAACACTCCCCCCATAGCCTTGTGAGTCAGATATAGCGATTCAGAACATTTCTGGCTTTTCTTCACCTTCTTAAAATCCTCCCTCAGTTTGTGGAAATTTCCCATCTTATTTTTCAGCTGGAGAGAGGTGGAGCTTCCCAGGGTTGGTATTGATTGACTGAACTGTGTGCAGAAGTGCTTAGTGTGTTTAAGCAGAAAACACCTTGATTCTAGGTCTACCTGGATCTCTAGGAGGGAACAAGAAAAAGAATCACATAAACAAAAGCATAACATGGATGAAAACATGATTTACTTACCTCAGTGCCCTTAAATGCTACCTGACCTTGCCACTCTTTGCTCATACAATCTTTACTGGCCAAGTTCAAAGAACTAAATAGGGAATAGATGCTTGTGGTCTTGGGAAAAAAGCAAACCCTTGTGTGTACATGTAGATGTTGCATTTTTTAAAGTCTTTAATGAGTCTACTTTTTGGTTTTTAGAATCTATGGCTCATTACTTTCAGCTTCTTAGTATGAAATGAATTCTTGAAAATTAAATACACTGTCTTTGTTGTTGTTGTTGATGATGATGATGGTTAAAACCTTGGTGGACAATCAAACCATTCCTTAATAGAGTTTGTTCACTTCTTTTCATGAACCTCTATAATATTAGTATTAGATGTGAATGATAAACATTTATAGTACAACAAGTGACTGATCTCATGAGGGTTATCATACAGAAAACAAGAATGATGAAGAAGCTAGCAGAAGAGTGTTAACAGAACTCACTCTCATAAATGTTCCCACATGTGTTTGTTAATATACTTTTACGTCAACCCAAACTATCTATATGAAAAAGATCATCTTGTAGGAAGTCACTAAAGAAGTCTTTGTCTTTAATTCATTGAGCATTTTCTTAGAGTCAGCACATCAATATCCAGTTCTTTTACTTTGTCTTCTTGGTAACAGATGGTAGGATCACACTTCTTTGCTCTCTTGAAGTTAGGTATGACCATAAAGGAGCCCTATTACCTCTGACTTCAAGATCTTTTCAGGCCTGTGTTTAATTTGCCCATTTCTGCCCCAGCTGTGTTAACAGCAGGAACCTTTAGCAACCTGGGCTTGTTTATCCTGGGACTTGGTTAGAGACAGGCATATGTACAAACTAATATTTCTTTATATCCACTGACAATTGGAGTTGGTTTTCACTGTTGTGTATTGTGGTCTATAATCACAGATACAGACACTGTAGCCTGATAGTTCTTATTCTAGGCCACTCTTTACCTTTATGAGACACTAAATGTTTAATTACACACTTAAGCAGTAGATTAGATATACGAGGCCAAGCCCCCTCTTTATTTCTGCATCATGTTTAAATGATTTTCAATGTTTGTCTAGTGTTTGCACTTGGATATTTTAAGCCAGAAAATAATAGAGAACTGTTTATTCCTAGGAAAATGCTTCTGTGTTCCTTGTTAGATAATTCTGTTTATATTTTTGCCTTATAAAATAATTGCTTTCTTTCCCAGCTGTCTTCTGAAGAGGAACAGTTTTGATCCAGCAAGAATAGAGCAATTATTGTTAACCAGAATTGAATTCCAAGATATTTGACATAGAAAGGGGGCTCTGGGACATTTTTAATGTATTCGAGTTTTCAAGAAAAGATAAATTGTGTTTCACTGAGAAGGTGCTGCCAGATAGATCTTCATGCCAGTAGGTAGAGGAAAGCAAGTACTGTCAATCCATTTCCCTCCCTCCTCTCTTCCTCCCTCGCTTCGTCCCTCCCTCATTCTCTCTCTCATTTATTTTCTGCTTTCCCCTTAATACCCATCCCTTTTGTCCTAGATGAGTACTGCTGAGAAGCTTTCCACTAAAGGCCTTTATTTCCCTATCAGTCTGCTTCAAAGACCCATGTCCACAGAGAGCTCACTGTCCCTCAGCCTTCCCCTGATGAGTCCCATGCTTTCATGGATACACTAGACAAGCAATGACTAGCTACTGATAGACTCCCTATTGACCGTTTGTGTGTTAACTCAGATGAACAGTCTCCAACCCTTCAAGAGGCCCATAGCGAAGCCAAGGAGTCTACACCAGGGAATTTCCTCAAATGAGGTGAAGTTACATTGTACTTTATATTTTAATACTGGCATAATTTATCTGCAGAAGGCATCCATTTTCACAGAGAATTTCTTTTCTGCAAACATTTTGGCCTTTATATGATTAAGTGCCTTTTGCATAAATATTGATGGGTTGGATGACTGAAACAAACTCTGTTTGCAGTGTGCTTTGATCGATGAAGTCTTCATCTTTCCAGCGCATGGCTTAAATGGCAAGACTAGAAACCAGCATAGAACAGAGACGCCCAGGAAGCTTGCCTAGCACTAATATAGCTGGTAGAGCATATGGCATATAAGAATTGACTTCTGAAATTCCCATTGCTGACCGCAGTATAGACTTTCCTTCTGAGCCACCTTTGTCCCCATAAAGAGGAGCATGGACACCATGATCCCATTCCCTATCCCATGGCATCACTGCCCAAAATTTTAGATTCACATAAAACCATGGAGAAGGTCAGTTATTGACCCTCTGGTACCCCACTCCAGCCATCTCTCTACTCCACCATTTATCCCAGCACACACGTATGGCAGTTACTGATTAGATGAAAATGGGACCAGCCTCCCCTAGGAGGGATTAGCCAACAATAAGCCAATAGATCGAGCTACGAGTTCTTCCTAGCTCCATGTTCACGTTTTCCTTCACTAGGCAAGTGGGGCATGGACATATCCTAGTAAACACACAAACTCAGGTTCCATGCTGATCTCTCCTCACGGCAGCTGAGTAACATGACAGCTGCTGGGAACAGGCTGGGCAGACACCCTACTACAAAGATGAGTACATCCCCTGTATGTCTTTCTGCTTCTGGGATACCTCATTCAGGATGATCTTTTCCAGTTCCCACCATTTGCCTGCAAATTTCATGATTTCCTTGTTTTTTATTGCTGAGTAATATTCCCTTGTGTAGATGTACCACAATTTCTGTATCCATTCCTCAGCTGAGGGACATCTGAGTTGTTTCCAGATTCTGGCTATTAGGAATAAAGCAACTACAAACATGGTTAAACAAATGTCCTTGTTGTAAACTTGAGCATATTTTGGATATATGCTTAAGAGTCATATAGCTAGATCTTGAGGTAGCACTATTCCTAATTGTCTGAGAAAGTGCCATCGGAGGCTGGAGAAAACAGGGAACAGGACAGGAGCCAGCCTACTACAGAGGGCCTCTGAAAGGCTCTGCCCTGCAGGGTATCGAGGCAGATGCTGAAGCTCATAGCCAAACTTTGGGTAGAGTGCAGGGAATTCTTATGAAAGAAGTAGAAGATAGAAAGACCTGGAGAGGACAGGAGCTCCACAAGGACAGCAACAAATCCAAAAAGTCTGGGCACATGGGTCTTTTCTGAGACTGATACTCCAGCCAAGGGCCTCTCATGGAGATGGCCTGGAACCCCTACACAGAGGTAGCCTATGGCAGTTCAGTGTCCAAGTGGGTTTCATAGTATTGGGGACAAGGACTGTCTCTGACAGGAATTGATGGGCCTGCTCTTTGATCACCTCCCCCTGAGTGAGGAGCAGCCTTACTAGGCCACCAAAGAAGACAGTGCAGCCACTCCTGATGAGACCTGATAGACTAGAATCAGAGGGAAGGGGAGGAGGACCTCCCTTATCAGTGGACTGGGAGAGAGGAAGAGGGAGGGTGGGATTGGGAGGAGAGGAGGGAGAGGTACAGGGGAATACAGAGTGAATAAACTGAAATTAATAAAAATAAAAGTAATTAAATAATAAAATGAAAATTAAAAACAAAGATGAGAGCACAGTTGAATGAAGTTAAGGACAGATGGCTTTCCTTTGAAGCTTCTCCTTCGTCTTCCTCACTATAGTTAGGTCAGAGTCAAATGTCTGTAGAGATGGGAATGGTGTGTTTTATTTTATTTCATTTTGGTGTATTGATATGCTTGGTAAATATTTATTAGTTAATTGCTTGGGGGCGGCGGTGATGCAGTTGTCAGGATAAAAGCTCATTGTGAACTGAGACATCATAAGCTCTACTATCTTTGTCCTCTGTCAACATAGAAGTGGGCCAAATCACATAATTCCATATAACAGTCATTTTATATAATTATCTTAAGATACATTTTACAGCTAATTCTTTCTGGCAGATACATCTGAATGCTGTGTCATTTCAGACCAGTGCTCAGGAGTAATGCTAAGGAGTTTTCCTGACTTAGATTGAATGATGATTGATGGTTGCTTTAGAGAAAAGTCAATCCAGCTCTATTTTCTTCTTGCTGCTGTGTATTGCAGTATATAGTATATGACTGTTTCAGTTTCAGAGTATTTATGTCTGCTTATGTTTGTAACTGAGTTCAAAAGAGTTATTAATCATCATAAAACATAATATATGCATAATTAGTATGGTATATAAATGATGTAATAAACTTACTCTATTACATTTTGTAAGCATATAAATTAAAGATTTTAAAAGCCATTTGTAATTTTGAACCTAGAAGTCATGGTGCTGGAGAAATTGCTCAGTGGTTAAAAGCATTGGCTGCTCTTGTGGAAGGATCAAGGTTCAATTCCCAATACCCACACAGACAGTAGTCTACAGTTATCTGCAGTTCTAGTTCCGGAAGCTGCAATGGCTTCAGGCTTCCTCACACATTGCATACAATGTGGTTCATGGACAAGCAAAACACCCATACACTTAAAATTAAAAAAGAAATAAAAATCTTTAAAAAATATTCAGAAGTCAGAGAAGAGCATCCATTCCCACATTCAGTTTATTTATTTATTGTCTGCTTTTCTTGGTAATCTTAGCTAATGCTGGGTATTTTCATATGGCATGACCTGGTTTATGGTTGTGTGCATGTTCGCACTATATATACATTTGGATGTTTGAGTGCTTATTTGTGTCAAAGCCAGAGGGCAACATCAGTTGGCTTCCTTAGCTGCTCTCCACTCTATTTTTTGATGTAAAGTTCAATTTGCTTTTCTGTTGCTGTGATCAACACTAAGCAGCTTAGAAGAGGGGTTTACTTCTGCTTCTACTCCCAGGGCCCTGTGCAGTGTTAAGGGATTCAGGGCAGGAACTTGAAGGAGAAGCCACAGAAGAGTGCTGCTTACTCACTGACTGATTCTGAGCCAGCTTCCTTACAACCCACACCTACCTGCCATGGGATAGTGCCAACCAGAGTGGACTGGGCATTCCCACATTAATCATCAGTCTAAACAATGTCTTCCAGACATGGCCATTGGCCAGTCTGATTGGGGCAACTCTTCATTTGAGGTTCCGTCTCCCCAGATAACTATTAGCTGCTACTATTAACACTAGAATGTTTTAATGATTACCAGTGTGTCCCAAAACTGCTGCTCAGAACATCACCTCTCCAGGGGCTACCTTTGAACATGGACAACCACTATGGTCTATCTTCATATTCACAGGGTTGCATCTGCTGTGGGCAAACATATTCCATAAGCACCTAAGCCTATCACCTGTAAATCTGAATCGTAGAATTATATCCACAGTTAGTAATATAAGTAAACTATTATTAGAGCCTGTAGTCATCATTTAATCATATTATATCTTGGGAAGATCCACCTGGATTATTTCAAATGATAGTCTCAAATACATTTTGTGTCCTGTTTAGAATTTTATGGGAGGTCCCATGATATATTTTCTAATATTCTCTGTTTGATTTACAAAACCCTCATCAAGGATACCATTTCTACCCAATACCTTGAGTATTTTGATTTGAGATCATTCTGCTACTTTAGAAATATGAGACATTTAGTTGATCTGATAGATTCTTATTCTTTCATTCTGCTAATGTGAGTTCACTAACTCTACACTTTAAAATGGTCTTGATATTAGGACAAGGCTCTAGTCCAGTCGGAGAAACCCCATCATCTGACAGCAGTTTGCAGTGTTGAGACATTCTACTGTGTGTTCATTTCTTGAATTGGTGCAGGTTTCTTTAAAAGAGCTGTAGAAAGGCAAGGAATGCTGAGAGACGTGACACCAACTGCAGAGGGAATGAGAAACCATGAAGGAGTTTCATGACAGGCCATGGAAAAATGTCTGCAAACAGATCTGAGAACGGAGATTAATTTTTGAGACAGGGTCTCTCCCTAAAACTGAAGCTCACTGATTTGAGTAGACTGGCTAGCCAGCAAGCCCCAGGTATCCCCATGTCTCTGTCCTTGCACTGAGATTCCAAATGCACACAACCACACTCCAAATGAAATGCCTGCTTGCTGAGGATTAGTCTCCGGTCCTCAGGATTACTCAGTGAGCCTTTTACCAACCAAAACATTTGGGAGTTTCACCTGCCATTTTAAAACTGAGGTTGATGATAGACCCTATGTGGTGGAGTTATTATTGCAAGGAATGATTGAACTCATATGCATGGTAGCATGAGGCCTGATACACAGTAACTTATTATCAGTAATTTCTGTTGATTTCTAAAAGGTGTGGGAATGTGTGTGGGTTATACACATAGTATGTATACATATGACATACATGAGTATATGTGTGTATGTACATACTTAGTGGAATGAGTACAGAGTCACATGTTCCAATGGATACTTAGGGAAATTAGAGGACTACCTCAGATGTTGGTTCTTCTACCTCACTTAAGGCATGATCTATTCATTGTTCACCATTGTATACAAACCATATGGTCCCCAAACTTCTGCTGTCTCAGCTTTCCATCTCTTTTTGGGAACAATGGGATGACAGAATGTCCAGATCCATGAGAATTTGAACTGAGTTCCTTGGGCTTGTGAAACAAGCCCTTTATCCACTGAGCCATCTCCCCAGGCCTGTGGTATTGTTTTTAAGATGATAAGGCAGCCAAACCTTTGAAATCAGAACTATTAAGCCTTATCTCAACTCTAAGTAAAGTTCTCAAAATTATTAAACAGATGGCTGTACGCATTTACAAATGGAAGTTAAGATCCCTGGAAGGCATGATGGATTCTCTCAACTAATTCATGTCAAACTAAATTAATTTACTCTTTGATAGGATTATTAGACTTACACATCAGGAAGATATGCCTGTTAGAGCTAAATTCTGCCACTCATTTGACTTGATTCTATTGTGAAACTCTTTTAGAAAGTGATGGACAATTATGAACCGGCTGATAGTATAATTAAATGACTCTGCAGCAGATTGAGCATCTACAGCCAAAAATATTGACTGAGTAATCATGATCAGTTTGGAACTGGTCCCCACTGGCAGCCATAGACTTTGTTTTCTAATGCCCTGCTTGAGTCCGTTGTGAATAATGTAGAGACATGCATCAGAAGCACATGTGCCAAGCATAAGGCTCTCTCAGAATGAAGCAGGAAACTGAACAGCTAGACTACACAGGGACTGAGGGTGAACTTTATAAGCTTAAACCAATAGACTGCAGTTAAAAGGATAAAATTACCCAGTATCAGTGGCTGTGTTTTCATTCTGGGCTCTGTGGAAATCTGATGGAAGAGATTCCTGGGAGTATTTAGCAATTATATTGGAAAATAATATTTGTGACTAGTAAGATGTGAGAGGCTACAGAAATGGATTTGAACATAAATATGGTGAAGAAAGAGGTATATGTGTGAATGCATATGCTTAGGTACTCGTGCACATACATATATGTCAGTTTTGGAAAATAGACCACAGAGCTCTGGTTGTAGCTTTAGAATTTTAGATGCAAATGTCAAAAGACCTGGAAGTCTTCATTGAGTGCCTCTACGAAATGGCTGCTTACAAGAGCAGGTGTCATATTAGTTTGTAGTCCTGTGCCTAGTCACATGGCAAATGATAATTTCCCTCTACTATGTACTTACTGAATGAAACAATTTAATTCTCATAGGACCTGGTTGATGTATTTTAATGAGTACCGTTCCTAAAGATGTGCATTTTTATGATGTTGGAAAACTGAAGACTATACAATGAAGGGTGATTTGGATGGTTGAAACTGAAAATCTTTTATTTGTATTTGATGTGAGTATACAAGCTTCCATTAACCCAAAAACGAACGGCAATTTGTCCCTCTGTCATGTTAAAAATGCACAATAGCATAATGTGACCCTATAATTAATTGGAAGCTCTTTGTGAACACAGTTTATTCAACACAGTTTATTAATTTGATTTTAAAGATATGTGTGAATGTAGATGAATGTAGATACTCAAAGAGGCTAGATGAGGGTTTCAGTTCCCCTGGATTTAAAGATAGAAGCAATTGCGAGGTTCCCAAAGTGGGCTCTGGGACACAAACTTGTATTCTTAGGAAGAGCAGCAAACACACTTGACTGATGAGCCATCTCTCTAGCTCCAAATTGTATTTTAAGATTACATGTTTAGACATTGATTATAATTTCATATTAAATAATTCTTGTATATTCAAATATTACAATTAAGAAAATTTGGAAGAAGGAAGAAGAAAGCACAGATCTTACTTATTGCACAGAAAAATTGTTTTAGTCAGTAGTGGGCTCTGCATGGAGTAGACACTAGCTGCAGAGTCTAGGAGAAAAACATGTATATATACACACACAAATATACATACATATATGTATATATATATATGTGTACACACGCACACACAATATATATATATATATATATATATATATGCAACCATTTAAGCAATGATTACCACTTCACTTCTTGGAGGGTATTACTGCCTAAGTGTCTTTCCCTTTTCATTCTTTTTATGTATAATGAAAATATCACACCTGCCCTGATGATACTTGGAACTATACAGTGCAGATTCCCTTGTGAATCTCTACTGTAATATGTTTGACTATGGCGACGGGATGAAGACTGAGGATATTTGGCTAATATAATAACACCTACTGTCCATCATTTTCTTGGAGCTCCTCCTTTTTATGGTGGTGTGAAGGTATTGACAAGATCTGTGCTTCATTCTGAATACGAAGTGTTTCCCCCTAAATGCTATTAGCTTATTAACTGTCATTGCTGTGGGAAGTCATTTGGCTCATTGTGATGCTAAGTGTTTCTCATTCATTATCCCATTCAGTCCTCAGGACACTTTTATGAATGATGAAGTGAAGAAACTGAGACTCGTGGGGGGGGGGGGTGTTTAAACATGTTTAACATCAGACTGTGGCTTAGGGGCTCTTGGTTTATGTGACTCTGAAACTCATAACCTACATCATTATTCTATAAAAACATCCCATTCACAAAATTAATCAAACCCTCTCTCCAAATTACTTCGGCCTTGATTTTTTGAAACCTATTTAGCACAGCTACAGTCTAGGGATGGAGACGTGAATGAGGACCAAGGTCCTCCTGAGGACCTTGATATCATGAGGCTTGCAGTATATTGGAATGGATATCATTAAGTAGGTACACTAATTAATGGCAGGTTTGGCAGGTTCTACTGAGGAAGCATAGTGCTTAAACCATTTTCCAAGAGTTCAAGAAATGGCGCTTGTTACATGTGAGATTACTAGAGAAGGCTTGTGAGTTGGATTATATTTAATTTCTCAGTTGTAAAGTGGTAGTTTTGGAAAATGCTATCTATGTATGTGTAGAACTTTTAACTTGGTAGAAAGTGTAGATGCCAGCATCCAGAGGCTTTGGCCAGCCAGTCACTCCCTGTGGGATCTTGAGCTACATTATCTTCATGCTGCTTTGGGGTAAAGTAGGGTTGATTCTCAGGGAGGTTATTATTATATTTTTCCATGTTTTCACAAGTCACATATTCATGAATACTGCTGCAGCATGTAATTTTCCCATAAAACACATTCAACTAGGACGGCATCATTTTGAACCCTTAATTAGGAACCGAGTATGCTGGGAGTTGAGAACAACCTAGTTTAACTGTGGATACCAGGCATTTGGCAGAATGTTGTGATGTTTGATATGATTTATTTTTCTCAAATGAATACTGCCAGTAATCTAAATCCTGGTTACAACAAAATCATTGGCACCTTTGAGCATTTGGGTTAACACAAACAGGAAAGACTGTAGGAATTCTAGGATTGTTGTTACAGTGTAAAGGTACTCTTAAGGATCTGGTACAGAAGTGTCCTTCAGTGTTAGCTGCTTTTACTAATTCGATCATTTTTGTTCTTACTGTCGCTGTCTGTGCAAGCTCTGTTCTTCTGCTTGGTAGTTTTATGGCCCTGAATCTGTTAATTCAACCTTGTCCATAGGTATGTGTGTTTCTGGAAAAGGAGGATCAGAAAATGTCTTCCGTGCATCGCACAGAGTTGTTTGTACAAATCAAATAAAATAACATACCATGTGAAAAGAGATAACATAGTATATGCTACCTGAAAATGCTCTGTAGCTCCAACTCCATAATCATTTTCCAGGATGCAAGGTTGCTAATATCTAAACCCTGTGATAAGCTGCCTGTTTGGATTAGAGGAAGAAGCCATAATGTTAGCCAAAAAAAAAAAAAAAGGAAGCCTGGTCATTGATACCCATTTAGGATCACAGGAGTGTCAAATCTGAAATAATTTTTTAATTGTGAAGTTGTTTTGTTCTTTTCCACTCAAGGAAGTGATCACTCTCAGAACATTTTATGTAGGGATCAAAGGGCCAAAATGTTAACCTTCAAGTGGACCCTGGTTTAATGTGTTTATCTTACAGACACTTAAAATGAGTTTTCTATTTGAGAGGCACTAAATAATTCTGGAAGATGCCTTTAAATGTCTGACTTGGGATCCAGGATCAGAAAAGTACTTAAACACCACAGCATTTTTCACATAGCTCATGCCTTAAGTGGGTGCCTCCCCATCATTATCCTCCTCCTTAAATATAGAGGTGTCCTTTGCTTAAAGGTGTATTCTCCTGGGTCATGGGATAGTCTAGAGAGGTCATTGCTGGGCTTAGATTGTCTTGCCTTAGAGATGCATGAGCTTAGGGGGAAGTCCAGTGGCATGCTTGCCAGTTTTGTGAATTTGTTCACTTCCAGAGAAAAATAGAAGAAAATGTGCTATTAGAGAGCCAATGGATGGATGTGATATATATACACACACATATGTATATACACACATACATGATATGTATATATTATGTATCATTATATGCAATGTATATGTATACATTATATATAATGTATGTATCATGCATGTATGTACATATATATGTAATACACACACACATATATATCCTGTATTTATGGTCATGACAATCTCTTTTCTGAAAAACCATGTTGTATTTGGAATATTTTGTGCTAATTGATGTGGAAAGAAGAGGCTAAGCAGTAAAAAGACTTAATAGAGAGGCAAGTTAATTCCCAGAGTGTAAGAGTGAAGCAAAATCTCAAATATAGCTACAATATGGGCCAAAGATCTATTTCCCAAAGAATTAGAAGGACAATTATGTAAAAACTGACCACTGAGACACAGTCTGCTTCTGCAGAGGAGATGGGGGCATCTGCCCAGCTATTTCCATCCTTTCTTGCAGTGCTGATTCAAGTAATTTTGAGTACATGTTTCCCAAGGAAAACACAGTAACGTTACAATTGATCTGAGCCAAAAGGCCGAGAAGGGATTAAAAACACAGTAATATTAGGAGGAAAGAAATGATAAAGCAATTCAAGTTTTCAGCCCATGTTGTTTTGGAATGGATTAGAAGTGTTCATTTTCTAGCCAGGGAAAACAGTGTTGGAAAGAGAAAAAACAGAAGCATTCAAAAGGAGAACAATTATAATTATTATTTGTAAAATACAAACAAACAAACAAACAAAAGCCCATCCATTTATGTTGTACTATTGGAGCTATTAGGAGTTCAATTACCAGTTCATATAGATAATAATTAACACAGTTAAATGGCTCTTGTAGATTTAGCAATAAAATGTGAAAGTATTATAGAAGAGTTACTCATAGTTGCAGCTGAAAAAATAAGACAATAGAAAGGTTATTAAGGGATTTAAATAGTAAATGAAATACTGGACCTTATTTTTTTCAGGATTTAATCAAATTTCAATTTTCAATCTCTGTTTACCCTAAAGATGTAAGCAATTAGACACTTAGCATGGAGTCAGGAGCTTCCAGTGTTGTGTAACCCTGAAGTCTTTTGACACTGACACAGCTGTTGCAGCAGTTGGTGGGTTGCTGGAACCTGCAGCAGCCCTGGGCAGCCTCAGAGCAATACTTTCCGATTTAGAGACCTTCAGTGTTCCAAGATCTAGGAATGTGCATGAGGGTCTGATAGCTCCTGTCTAGCCAGCAAGGATCTCTCTCTCTCTCTCTCTCTCTCTCTCTCTCTCTCTCTCTCTCTGTGTGTGTGTGTGTGTGTTGTACAGGATTTCTGTGTTGAAAATATACTGTACCGTGTGGTACATGGTAGAGGATCTCTAGCTATAGCCATGTGTGATGTGTGAAGCAGATCAAAATGGCTATAATAGAATATTTATTCTTATAGTAATAATAAATGGAAGAGGGGCTTAGTTTAGAATTTCATCTGGGTATAAAAATCAAAATGCTCTGCATATCAAAATGCTGATTGGATTGATCTTTTTCTACTTTTGTGCAGGCAACAACATCTGCTCTGCATTCCTGTCACATCCAGAGGACACTGGTTTGCCCTGGTCCTCCCAACCTCTGGCTTTTACAATTATTCTGTCCATTCTTCAGAGTTGGTTCCTTGGCTTCGGGGAGTGGTTGTGATATAAATGTCTTGTTTGTGGCTGAGCACCTTGTAGTCATTTATTCTCACCATTGGACAACTCCACACTTAGAACAATATGGACAGCAACAATTGGAGTAGAAAGTTTATTAAAAAAAATAAAGGGATGTGAAGTCAGGGGTAGGAGGTTTCCTTCATACATGCCTGATTAATGTTGTTCTGCCTATATCTGCTCTGAGAGCTCCTTAGTGTCCTCACCATCACCTCTCACATGGGATGACCCCACCCTCTGTAGAGTCCCTGAGACCTCAAGTATGTTAAAGCATGTTTTTCCAGTAATTCATCGTTACACACTATTCTGCTTACAATTGCCATTTTTGTTTCTGTGTCTGTTTCCTCTGTCTCCCTTTTCTGTATGATCAAGTCTTCCCTTTCAGCTATGTCCTGTGGTTTTCCTTATTGCCTTTTCCTCCAATATTTCTACACTTCACTCTTTTCCCTAAACATCCTCACTCTTCCCCATTTTCAGTTTGGCTTTCCAAGTGTCATCCTCCCATAGGGATAATTTTTCCTTTCCTATTGACATATGGGTTGCCTTTGCTAAGTTTTGCTAATATTTCTTTATCCTTTAAATGGCTTATCAGCTGTTATCAAGGTGATGATCAGGAGCTGGGCAATGGGGAAGTTGTCTGAGTACTGCAAACAGCAGACTGAGGAGTGATCCCTGTGTGAAGAGGGACCACCTGTTTACCAAACTCATGGATAGGTCCTGATGTGCATCAGACTTTGCTAGTGAGATAATGGAAATTTGGTCGTTGCTAGTAGAAGAAATCACAGGCCTATTTTGAAAAGATTAGGAAGGCTGTTACTGTGGCCCTATTATTTCTTAGTAACCATGATCCTTCTATTAAATAATGAGAAATGAGCACTTTAGTATCATTAAGCTGTGTGGGGCCATGGCTTATGCATGAAGCTCCACTATTAGATCTTTAAATGGTTGTCATCTACCCTTGGGAAGAAGGTCATTGTAAAGTTACGCATTTCCAAATATGGTCCCTGTGGTTACTGAGAGATGAGCAGCATTCATTCTGCAGCAGCGCGATCTTCCCTTCACGGACCCAAAGCCCTGAATAAATAGAAGAACTCACTTATCACATTGATGTCTGTGAAGTAATCAGGGCTCTCATGTGTTCTCTAGCTCCCAAAAGACAGAAGATGGCCGAAGAAGAAGGAAGGAAAATGGCACTGAGTTCATAAGGCCACAGGGGGCTTAGGGGAAGGAAGGAGAAGCTCACTTGATGTTAACTGATAAAAAACTGAGCTGAGCCAATGTGGTGCCTGACAATGGGGCTCTCTGGAACCTTTGCTTCTCCCAACATTAGTGTTTTTTTTCCCCTTTTCTTTTAAACATCCCATCAAGTTTGTCAAACTAAATCGCACATGGTTGTTTTTGACTAGCGTTTTGTTCATTGTTATTGTGTGTGGACTGTATGTTTCCACGGCTCTAGGAACGGAGCAAGTACTTCATCAGCCTGAAGATGCATCTTTAACCTTAGCACAGTAGATATTGGGAAACATTACTAGTTTTGTTCAAATATAGAGCATCACATGCTTTGATTGACTTTTCTTTCTTTTGGGGGGGTGGTTTACATATCCTTTATGGCATGTATGACTTTGTGACATCTTTAAAAAGAATTCGCCTCCCAATCTTACGGAAGTTTTTGATGTAATAGTCCAGGTGGTGGTGGAGCGGGAGAAATGTCATTCTGCCTTTGCTCTCCTGAGCTATGCAGTGAGGACTTACTTTGGCCTGAAATTCTCTTTCTCTTTAGAACTTAAGGAAGAGACCATGTAATTTGTCCAAGCTTTCATTCTGCATGCCCCCATGCAATATTCTGACAGTCTCACACTCATTTTTGTTTTCTTAGGCACTAGAAAAACACCCCAACTCCCCAATGACAGCAAAGCAGATTCTGGAGGTCATTCAGAAAGAAGGCTTAAAAGAGACAAGGTCAGTATCCATCTTTAAGTCGTTTTCTGTATCGCTGACTAATAACCACCACTAGTAAAGCAACAAGCACCCTAGAGTTAACACTGTAGTTGATGGTGAACCAACTACCCCAAAATTCTCTTGTGATGGCAAAACATTTGGGTGACCTAAGATTTCCCTAGAGCTGCCTGTTAACACAGTACATCGCCTTTGGTCGACTGATACAGAATGGTCGTTGGAGACAAAGAAAGCCATTGTGGTTTAGCCCCACACCCGGAGTGACTCCTCTTTCCCTCAGGAGGAGATAGTGTTTCTGAAATTAAGCAATAGAAGAGGAATGCTTTTATAGGCCTAATAGATCCCAGGATATAAAGATGAGCAGGCTCTGATAAAATTCAAAGGGCCAATAAAATGTGGCTGAAAATTTGGCCCCCTTATATTGCAGGCCTCTACTCTGAGTGATAGCGAGCCTTTCTATTTATTTTTTTAATAGTGGCTTTATTAAGACAGGATTCACATGTAATAAAATTTGCCCTCTGGGGGCTTGTGTCTGCAGCCACCCTCACTACTCTAGACCATTCCCATCGTCCTAAGATGACGTCTACTTACCACCCCTACCACTTTGGCCACTAATCCATATTGTCTCTATGGATTTGCTATTCTGGCATTTTCTGTAAATGGAACTGATGTAAGTAAATACGGCCTTTTGGCTCTCCTCCCCAGCGTTATGATTTCAAGAGATTGTTGTTATAAAATATATCAAGACTTCATTCCTATTTGTTGCCAAATAATTTTCTGTTGTATGAATATACCACATTTTGTTGACTCATGATGGTCATTTATGTTTATGTATTAGTTGTACAGCGTTGGCTTTGGCCAGCTGTCTAGGACCACACAGATAACGCCCGTGAAAAAGATAAAAGGATACTTGTTACATGGCATAGAAATCATATTGATTTATATGTTTGCCATTAGCCATGTTACATCAGATAGGCTTTTGCATGAGCCTGCTGTCTGCAAGCTGCACTAGCAATACTGTAGTCACAGCAGTTATAAGCTGATGAAAATTAAACCTAGGAGATAGCTTTTAGTGCTTTGACGCTGAGACAGACAGGCAGAAAGGAACGAATACCCCGAATCCAGCCTTTTTTCCACATGGATTTCACCTACGATTCTTGTCAGCTCCGAAACATATGCAGCATTTAGTCTGCAGCTGTTTGAATGGCCTCGTTTCCAGTTAGGTCCATAGACATTCCAACTCCGTGGGGTGTAGGATACCTGTGTTCAAGTTTTCACTTCTATGTGGAGGACTTTTTCCTGGCCTCCACGAAGAAATAGAATGAGATAGTAGAACTACACTGTGTTATCAGTCTGTTGCCACAGTGGTGACGACAGTGGGGGGCCATTTGCTCACAGTGCCCAAAAGCCACACAGTAGGAAATCCGGGTTTATGCTGGATATCAGCATGAAAAAATAGGGAATACGATGGGGAAAACTGACATTATTCTCTTTGCCAACCTGCCAATAATCCGAAAAGTATTTTTGCTATTGAGGAAACATTGAAAATGTTCATACCACAGCCAAAGGAAAAGAGGAGGTCACCATCTAAACATGTCAAATGCATGACCCTTATCCCAGGGAAATCTGCTCACACACTTATGAATTGCACTCCTAGAAGCAGATGTTTGAAACTCATCTATTATGATACCTATCTCAAGACTGGCAGGATAGCTCAGTGGGTAAAGTGCTTGTGGCACAAGCATGAGGAACTGAGTTTGTACTTTCCACAAACACATAAAAGCCTGGGCATGGTGGAATGTGCCTATAATTCCCATGCTAGGGAAATTGAAACAGGAGGATCTCCAAAATTCACTGGCCAGACAGCTAGATCATTCCATGAACTACAGGTTCAGAGAGAGACTCTCTTTCAAAATGTAAAGTGGAGGATGATAGAAGAAACCCAGCATTGAGCTCTGGACTCCACATGCATGTGCACTCATGCATGCTTCTATTCATGAGCTGTGCACATGCGTGTAAACTACATACACACAGGTAGTCTTACCCAAAAGCATGAGTGCCGCTGTTCTTTTGAGCTTGCTCTCTACGGCTTCAGCAGTGTGGTTCTCAACAGTATTTTAATGGCCATTATGATCACAATACTAACATGTCATGTTTTCAAAATGTTCCTTTTTGCAGCTGTGCTTGAGATTATGTTACATTTATGCAGTTAGCAAAACCAGTCAAAACTCTAATGCAAAATGTCTTTAAAGAGTAATTAAGAATACTGAAATGGAACGTGCAACTTTTGGTGTCCCTGAATTCATATCCTCTGGGTGCATCACTAATGTTGTCCCTTTGTGTGGGAAATTATAGTGTTACAAGTGCTAATAGACCGGTGCTATTATTAAGAGGACTCTGGCCGGCAGCTCGTAGGTAGACTAGAGAAGGGAAAAGCCATGAGGGAGACTGCCATTGTTGATCATCTGTAAAGCCAGCTGTGCTTTGAATGGCTCCACACATGCATTTCATGTTTTCATTTCTTTTCTCTGTTTCTCTCCCTTTCTGCGTTTCCATCAGCTGTGATCTGCTGCTTACTGCCCACGTGTTTCTGTCCAATCTTCCCTTGATTTCTAGTATTAGTTTGCCTGTTACAGTAACCTCTAAAGCAAACCTACGTAGACTCCGAGTGAGTTTGGAACTCTCTTACTTGTCATGTGTGCTGTTTTAGGGAGCAGGTGCTGACATTTATTTTGCCTGCTTAATGTACTGTTTTGCTACTTTTGAAGTTCTTAGATGTTTCCAAATATTTAAAGTAGCTGAATAAACGAAGTGTAGCTGTACGTGCTTTTCTTAGGTAAAGTTTACAAATTCCATCATCAGAAGGTCAACCCTGGATGATTAATTCTTTTTATTTATTAATGATGTGTTTTTCACGAGATGCAAACAGGTTAGGTATGCTTGGTTGAGTACAGAAAAGTGACCCTGGCGTTTCTGATGTGTCTGTGTGTATTCTAAGGGTTACTGGTAATGTTAACCTTCTCTGCACAGTCCACCACTGCCCCTAGCATTTCTAAGAAAGCATTTGTAGGGTCTCTCAGCATTTTGAGCACTTAATTAAGAATGTTCATGTAAAGCACCACGGGGTCTTACCTTTTCTGTGAGCCGGGCTAATTCTGCCATTGGTCTAGCAGTACTGCAGTTTTGTGCTGGCATGTTCATTGGGTGTTATGAGCTTGTTAAGGGCAGTGAGAGTATCCAATTCTCCTGGCACTCAGATACTCAATAAATTGTTGTTGAGTAAATAGTCTTCTTCTTCAAGATGTTAATTTGCTGGCTCACAGTGAGGACTTTGGCTTACAGTCAGTACTAGAAGCTCCTTGCAAACCAGCATGCTGGAGTTTATATCCTATTCAATAACTATTGTTTTGAAATAAAAAAAGGATAACAGTTCTGCACTAGCCCCATTAAATATTTGTACATCATGACAGTCTACGGAAGATTACTTGAAGCAGGGAAGCATGGTTCTATGGCTTATTTTTTGACGTTGTCAGAACCACTTGTTTAAATTTGTTATTAAGGACTGGAGAGGTGGCTCAGCAATTAAGAGCACTGACTAATCTTCCAGAGGACCAGGGTTCAATTCCCAGCACCACGTGGTAGCTCACAATCCAGTTCCAAGGAATCCAATGCCTTCTTCTGGCTTCTATAGAAACTGCATGCATGTGATGTGCAGACATATGTGCAGGCAAAACACTCATACATATGAAATAAATACATCTATTTAGTAAATTAGTAATTAAAAACATCTCAACATCAATTATCTTGACACAGCTAATGCAGATATTAGAAAAGATATAACAGAATAAAGAGTGTTACTCTGACACATGTGACACTTTATGCTGACTTTTCATCTTTGAAAGTAACACTGTCAGTCATACATTTTTCATGTAGGCATGATACACAGAGCACAGATTTTGTGTGCCATCTCCATGTTATTTATGAAATATATAGACTATGTAGTTAGATTCTATCTGGAAAAGCCAGAATGAAGTAGTCCATGTATGAGTTTTAAAAAAAATCTGAACATAGTGCATTGCCAAACTGTTGTTGGAAAGTAGGTAACGTGATCACAGGACAGTTTCTGTAGACCAGATTTTCTTTTCAATGAAGATTTGGTAACCTTTTCTTCCACTTCATATACTAGGATGAAGGGATTTTCCAGTACATTTTTTTGTATTATAAAACATCTGGTCCATCTGTGTTGATGTTTTACTGATTCTGATGATACTTAGACTTTAGGTCTTTCGGGCCTATTGGTTGTCACAACTGATCAGTCACAATTGTTTGGAGGGCCGTTCAGATGGCCAGAGTCTTATAATCAAATAGTCATGTTGATTGGACAGAGGGGGCAGTGAGAACATTCCACTGTGCTGGGCTGTGGATGTGCATTTGAGCCTCGGTGAGCCCCTTAGCTGCGCATTGCCAGGCCATCAGGACAGGAGACTGGCAGACTCCCATCGCAGTCAGGAATAACATCTGGGAAGGTTGCAGGCTATCTACTGCTGATTTTCTGTATTTGACTTGCTTATTCAGGAGTCGCCTCTCTAGGAGAAACACTGACATACTTTTGGTACCACAGGATGTTTCTTGCTGCCCTGTCTCATGTAATTTTTAAGGTGATGCTCAGTAAATAAATAAATGTTCTGCTAGTATGACACAGCCAGAGGCTGCAAGGCTGGGGATTTATGCTTGTATTGTTTAGCCAAAAAGAGAAAAATAAAATCAAATTAAAAAAATGAATAGCAACAATTCACCATGTGCTGGGCACCACTGTTATAAGATACCAGTAATTAATGTGATGTGAGTTGTAATGTACTTTTTATATAAGAGACTAGGTAAATAATTTCTAATAAAGAAAATAGAATCATAAAGGAAATACATACATGCACACAAATATACATGCACACACTCTCATCAACACATATACCAACACACACACACAGTCATACACATCCTATCACACAAAGAAATTATCAACTCAGTCTCTCAAGGGTTAGAGACAGGGCAGTATTTATATGTTTTTACAATATCATAGATTCCTTACTGTATAAAAATATGTTAAAGATTTCATCAAAATTTTATAGAACAGCAGCCTGTAATTACACATCCCGGTAGGAACACTTACACAATTTCCCAAACAATCCCCATTTGTCTAGTGTTACTCAGAGGCAGACACATTTTAGAATTTGCAACGTGAAACATTCATTTGACAAACCACGATTTCATAATTATTCTAACATGTATGAGAACCTTTTATCACCACTGATCATTCTCTGAATAAATTTGTTTTTACCACCTACTTTAATGCGTTTTATGTTCTTCTGTCTGTGAGTCTTTGTAATGATATGTGGAAATTGGGATCTCCACTTTAAACTGTGGTTTATTAAAGATTTTGCATTTTTAAAGGATAAACTGTCAGAAATTCAATTACCACGTTTAGTGACAAACAATAAAGCCTTTTGACATTGCTCTGGGTGAGATTTACGTTGCTAATTAGCACTGTAGGAGGTGATTCTTCCTGGGTGCTGACGTGTTTTGTCTAGAGATAAGAAGCACAAATAATTTCTATTACAAAATCAATGCTTATCTTCAGTGTCCACGTTAACAGTCGTCCCTTCACGCTGAAACGGTGGTGCAGTCTGTCTGTGTTGGAGCATCTTTAGAATAACAGTGTCCGTGCACGCCGTCAGCCTACCATTTGTCAACATCCAATTCTCTCATTGTGGAAATGTTGTGCACAGCGAGCCACGGAGAGAGGGCTGTGTGAGACAATGGCATGATTAAGCAGAAACACAGGACAATTTGCATATGGTTATGGGTGTGCGCTTGTGTATAAGCAAGCATTTCGAACGGTCTAGTTCGTGGTTGGTGGGTAATTTTACTGACTCACTGCTCAAACTAGAAACTTGCGTGAGAGTCGTTCTTAGCTGTTCTCCCCTTTTGCCAGGTTGTTTCTTGCATCTCTCTTTGTCTTTTTCCCATTATTCAAATGCCTATTGTTTTTTTTTATAAGTCATTGTACGATATTCTTATCTGGATACCAGATCCCAGAGAACCCCTTTTCAAATCTACCCCCTCACCCCCCAACAATAATGGTCATCTAAAGTCGCATTTCTTAGCGGATGCTGCAAACTATTCCAGGACCAGTGTGATGGTTTTTAAGTTAATGAATCAAAAAAAAAAGCCCCTCAGTTATATTGTGTGATAATAACGTGAAATTAGGTACAGCAGTTTCTAATAATATGTTATTTGGATAAATCTACGACATTCTGATAATATAAAGCTTATACATAAAAGTAGGTAATATTTTGAATTCTGAAAGTTTATATATGTGGGGTTTTCCAAAAGTATACCAACTTAACAGTTTTGATGACATTTTATGTTTTCTGTATGTAATTAATTTTCTATTAAGTGACATATGATTTATGTACACAGCTTAAATATGAATATCACTAATTATTTTAAGTCTGTCAAAATGAACTTTAAAATTTGCTTAACGATAAGAGAATTGAAATGATTCTTTAAGTTTTTATTATATTTATTTCTTATTTATTCATTTTGTGTGTATATATGGGTGTGTATGTGTGTGTGTGTGTGTGTGTGTGTGTGTGTGAAGTCATGTGTCACAATGTGCATGTGGAGTAGAGGGCAACTTGCTGGAGTCAGTTCTCACTTCCCACCAGGAAGAACCCAGGGTCCAAACTAAGGTCGTCAGGATTTGTAGCAAGTGCTTTTTTCCACTGAGCCATCTCACTAGCCCATGGAGGGATTCCTGAGAGAGACATGGAACATATTTTTGGTAAAGCAGTTCCCAAGTTAACACACAATTATGTGGAGTGTTTTGTGGTAATTTTGGCTCTAGCCAGGCTGGACTTAAGCATTGGTGAAGCCTTCAGGACAGGCATCTGATGTTGCTACCACATTTGACTGTTTACTTTCATTTTGGAAAATTTCCCAGTCTCTCTTTAGGAGATTTAGAAGATAGGATTAGAGGCCAGGACTAACCTGGACTACACAGAGGGAACCTTCCTCAAAAATAAATACATAAAAAGTAAATAAAATAAAAGACAGAGGATAATGGCCACAAGGTATTCATAAAATTTAGTGTGTGCATGTGTGTATGTGTATGACATGTGTGCATCCATGTACTTGTGTGTGATACGTGTGAATGTGTATGTGGTATATGTGTGTATGTATATAGCATGTGTTCATGCATGTATATGTCTGTGATGTGTGTGAATGTGCATATGTAGTACACATGTGCATGCATGTAAGCTTATGTTCACATGTGTAGCTATATGTTAAGTGTTTATGCATGTGCTATGTGTGCATGTATCTATGCAGTGTGCATGTGTGTATATATCTGTGATATGTGTTGGACCTGCACACTCACATGTTCTGCTGGACTTCAGTCCTTGTCAGAGGGCATACCGCATCTGCTGTGTTAAGTTTCCAGGGTAACTCTTCCTGTTCCAGGATTAGAGTCCCATCCAAGTTGAGGTCTGGTGGCTCCTTCTCTGGAGACTGCTCTGTCTTGTATATCTCCCCCTACTTGCTGGTCTTTGCCTGGCCTTTCTTCACGATCGCCACACAGACTCTACAGCTTCTTTTTACAGAGAGACCACCCAATCCCATCAGCTCAGAGCTCCACTGTCATTGCCCTTAGTCTTCTCAGCGAGGCGAGTCACACTGCGGTCTAAGGGTTCATCCTGTGAACATAAGGGAGAAAGCAGCGCTCAGTCAGTAACAGTGATTCAGAATTGGGAACATTTCCGGAATCTCTGAGATACATTAAAACAGTTTTCTAGGACGTGATTATCCAGCATGCTCAGAAGGAACCCATAAAGCAGGCTCAGGCACACACATGTCTCCATCGAAGGCAATCTGTATTTTCCTGTGGTATTCCTAACACACTCAACGGATGGAATACTCAGCTCAATAAGGTTCATGTTCAAGTATAATATGCATATTTAAATAATATGAATTGATTTGGATTTTATTTGAAGCCTTATGTAAAAATAGCTGCGCTGGCGGCCTACAACCCCAAAGGCATCAATATCCACTAAGCTGTGCAATTACAGTTAAGAAATGGCCGTTGCTTAATACATCGTTTTACTCTGTCAAGCTTTCCTTCTCCATTCTTCCAAGTAATTGAACAAAAAAAGGTAATTTAAATGATTTCAGCCTCACCAAGATCTAGGTATAATTTACCCCAGAAACACTGAATACCCTATAAATATTTCAGTGCAGAAATAGAACCAGAAATGGATGTAAAATTACTCTGTGCGTGAGTCTTTCCAGGTATCCTGTGCAGGTAAAAGTCTGTGTGGAGGAGATGACATTTACCTGGGAGGTCTTATTTAATTCTTTTGTAAGGGGTGTTTTGTCTTCATCTCTCATTTCCTTGCTCTGCATTCTTAACTGTCACATGCCAAAAGGAATTTCAGTTTTGCTTCAGTGTTTTGAACTTGATGGCACAATTCAAATGCAAAACACTTGGTGTGCTGACATAGGGGCTTCTTTTTAACATTGATTTGTTTTTACAGGCAATAAAAAGGGAAAGATTTTTGTGGAGCAACGATTTCTAAAAGCTAGAGTAAATGATTCCTAATAAGTCTAAAAGAGACTATCCTATGCTTTCTCTTACATACTAAAGCAAAATCAAATTGATAATTGTTATCTACAGCTCCGTCTTAAATTCAGATTAACACACACGTATACATACATATATTTGTTTAGTATAATTTTTAATTATTTCAATTTATTTACTTTGTATTCCAGCTGTAACCCCCACTTTGTCCCCTTCTTATCCACACACCTGTGTGTATGTATTCCTGTGCTACATGTGATGGGATGTAAAGTTTCATGTTTGCTTTTAGAGCTCTTCAAGATGCCACTAATCACCCCCCTCCCAGTCTGCTTGTCAGAATACAGTTGTATGTGGGTACGGTGCTTGACATTAGATGTGAAGGATATCAGAAAAATTAGAGAGCAGAGGTACATCATGGGTGTCAGGGAAGTGAAATTCACTGAGACAGAGATCATCACACAAGGTGATTCAATCAAGGGTCTAATCAGTGTATACTTTAAATGTCTGTGAATTTGGAAGCCATTTTAAGACAGTCAGTTCTGTTTGTACGTGTCCATTGCTGCTGTGTTCTTGAGCCTGTAACATTTGTTGTGGTAAAACAGATGAGCAAAATTATGTCTTATTCTTTGAGAGTTAGCAGTTTCCTTTGTAAAGAAACTTCTTCTTTGTATAGCAAGTCTGAAACATACTGCATGCTGTCTCTTAAGTTTTTATGTTTGGGAATTTTCTTTTTTAATTTTCAAAGTCTTCATAATTGCATGGTATTCCAATATGCCAGTAAAGTTCTGTCTAACTACTACATTTGTTAACTCAGAAATAGATGGAACTCCCTTGTTTGTATCTACTCTTCTTTTTTGGCATAGGAATTAGATAGCTCTGTTTTATGTAGTTATTGTAAGAAAATTTATGGTAGGATTTTAATAACAAATTGCATATTAACATTTACTGGTTTTGCCTGTTATGCCTAATGCTAAGGATATTTTACATGAGTTATTAATAGATGTTAAAGAAGATTTGGTTTGGGTAGATATACTGCTACTTTCCATTTTGGCAATAAAGAAATGGAAGCAGATGAAATAACTTGAGAAAGTTTATTCAGTAGCAAGTGATAGATATAGGTTTTGCGGTTCTAGGGTTTGATTCCAGAGACTCATGTCTTTAACTCTTTAGACACTTGAAGTCTGACTCTAAAATGTATTTGGATTTAAAAAAAAAATTCTAGACTACAGAAGTGACTCAGTGGATAGAGTGCTGAGCATGCAAGAGTGAAGACTAGAAGTCACATCTTCAGAAATACATAAGCCAGGCAGCCTACATGCAGTCCCAAAGCTCAGGAGATGAACATGGGATCCCACAGGCTAGATGGAAAAGTAGGCTAGGCAAATAAGTGAGCTCTAGGTTCATCAACACCCTGCCTCAGTAAATAAAATGGAGAGTCATTGAGGAAGACATCTGCAATCAACCTATGGCCAACACCTGTAGACACTTTGCAAGTATGCCATACATGCATGTACCCACACATACAAAAGGCACATGCATGTGTGCACATATACCATAATATTCCTTCAAATATTATCAGTGATTTGATTCTATTACATACACACATGATTCTATTACACACATACATACAGAAGCATACATATATGATTCTATTATAAACACACATATATATATGATTCTATTACACACATATGTATATACACATACCATCTTTAGTAACTATTTTGATACAAGATGTGTGTCTTATACGTATTACATTATATACAGTAATGATCTTTATCACTGTTTTTGATGTCTGGCTTGAGATAAGTATGTTCAGATAACTTGTAAGTTAATGGCTTTACCGTAACTGTGGCAAATGGGTGGGGGAAGGACAGTCCCTAGCTCATGTAGATTTGGTGGGTGCTAAGCCTTAGGCGTGTTAAATGCCCTGCTTGGTGGATGTGAAGGCAGTGAAAATTTGGGCTATGTAATCAGAGGACACACTTCAGATACAACTTCTTACTGTTTGTTTTCAAAAAAATAACACTACAGAAGTGTAAAATGTGCTTCGTGTGGTGCGTTCTCTGGGCCTGTAAGACTGCCCCTTTTTACTGTTAGAGTTGTTTCCAGGGAGTGGGCTAAGTGTATTCAAAACACGGCTGCTAACAAACATGTATATATAATGGAGTGATTATGATCTTAGATGATTGTGTCTGTATACTTGTGGGGAAAAATGAATGAAATGGACGGCGCTTATTTGAACCACATGTAAGTGGAAGCATGGTAGGCTCAGTTCTTACTTTTTCTTTCTTTCTTTAGTTTTTAGAGATGTGGATAGGAAAAGAAAAGGAGACCACGTGAATAAAGGCGCATAATCTTAGAAGTGACACCACCGCCTTCTTTAGTACAATTCCTTATTCAAAGAGTCAACATGTAATGTTCTGTTTTTGTAATTGGTACTAGAAACACTTATCAACGTCTCTCCTGTACTTGTTTACTTTTCTCAAAGAAGGTGTGAAAACAGGACTTTCTCCTTTCTAATACATGCGTTCTCTCTGGGTTGTGGTGGTTATCTAGGACTCATGAGTTGTTCTTTAGCATTCCTACATGAAATATAGCCATTTGCATAGTGAATTTTGTTCAATTTGTTAGTTAATGTGTGCTCATTGAAGATGACTTGCTAGTTACTAGAAATAGAATAAGAGCATTCACTAAGAGTCACTGAAACAGATTGTCACAAATGAGTCATCAAGACAATGGCTCAAATCTGAAGTTGTTCTCTCCTGGAGTTGGCATTGAAGCTCCCTTTGGAATCCCCAACCTTCTCCTTCTAAGAAGGAAAACGAAAGTCTGTTAAGAGAAGTTCTGTTAGGAGTTACTACATGCAGTTATTACTGTTCAGTTTTTATGTTGGATTTTGGCTTTTGCTTTTGTTTTTTTGTTTTGTTTTGTTTTTGATGAGTCCACGCTGCTTCAAACTTGTTCTATACACAAGTATCACCTTGCACTCTGCCTCCTTCTTCATCTCTGTCCCAAATGTTGGGGTTTGCAGGCATGAGAGCAGGTGTGTACTACCACTCTTGGCTTACTGCTCCCATTTAAAGTCCAACTACAGTGTTGGAGATATTGAGTTGATTATTAACATAAATATTCATTTATTGTCTTTAGATAAGTTTTCTATATCCTATTACAATAAACAGTTGTGACATTGCATTCTTAGCATTTTATAATTTGCTTTGTATGATATAATAAGCTACTTGTACAATATTTTTCAATATTGTTTGAAAGAGATGAGAAATTTTGAAAAAAAAAATCTCAGAGGCAATTCTAAACAACCAGAAACAGGTAATTGCCTGAAATTCAAAAGCTGCTCTTCCCGTTCTCTTACATCCACATGCCCAAGAAGTGTGTAGTGCCTAGCTTTTTAATTTTTTTTAAAAGAAGCTTTTTTTTTCATCTTAAGCAATATAGGGGAGGCTTGTTTTGGATAACAGGGGGAGCTCTGTCTTTGCTTAAGAGAAGAGATCAGGACTGATTTCTCTAGAAGGCCATTTATAGAGGTCAGTACTTCTCCAACTTGAAAATAGCCTGAAAACTTAATTTGAGCACAAACTCCCCTTTAGTCAGAGCATCCAAAGCCCTTCTGCTTTAGGATAAGTTAGGCTGTGCGTGTGTTTTCACTTGGAATTACTGTTTTGTTTCTAGTCTTGACAGATCATATAGCCTTAGGCTCTTGTGTCTACAGACAAGTAAACTTGGCTTTGTAAAAAGTACATGCTCTGTCTCCACTAACAAAGCTGGTAAATGGCTCTTCTGTCCACCTTGAAGAGAAAGATCATTTCAGAATATGAGGACACGATAGAAAAGCTCAGTGGTAGGTACAGGGAGAAACTGATCAAGGAAGAAAAGATAAGTGTCTTGTTTTAAGCTATGGTTAGACAGATGTGTCTTTCACAACTTTGGCTTCCACTGATGGGTTTCTACTCACCAGCCTCATTGTCCTGTAGATCATCCTATTGGTCTCCGGTAATGCATGCTTGTGAACTAGTTGGCAGGAGATATTATCAAAGAGATGTATCATTGTAACTTTATATGTATAACTAAAACTCTTGGTTCTAGTTTTGTGGGCTCTTCTTTGTCTTCAATATCTTGCCCCAGGGAGGTCCAGGACATGATGGTCCTATGTTTCCACCATGGTCTGACTGAGAGAGTCAGGTGGATCCAGCCAGGCTCAGTAAGTTTATCATATGGAAAGAACATTGTTTATGACCATCCTTAGCCAAGTTATTTTTTTCAAGGACATACGAAGATAAGCTTCATGATGGCGTAGGAGGATAAGAGACACGAAGCAAGGGATAAAACAGTGTCCTGCGGCATGATGGACTCAAAAGGGTTCTGTACCACTCACATTTTTCTTTTTCTCAGATTTTCTCAATTTTCCTATTTGTGAATTTTATGTAATCATGCTTTTAAATATTATGCTATTATTTTATTTTTACTCACATCACCTTCTTATTGCTATATAAATAAAATGAACAATTACATATTTAGATATAATTATATTAAAATATTACGTGTTCATAATATGATATGAAGAGCCCAACAGGCTCTTGTCACCTAATGACTATTAAGGCAAAATCATTTGTTAGGTTTTTCAATAGTGATAATCATTTGAGTCTTCTTATGAGTGGAATTTTAGTTATTAATGTGGTATGGGAGATATATGTCTATGTATATATGTATGTATATATATATATAATTTATCTGATTAATAAGGTTAAATTCAGTTTCATTTGAGCTTATCAATCTCACTTATAGTTAACTTTATCACATACTGTTTAATTCCTCAGTTATAGAATAAAATTGATCCTGTCCTTAACAGTATACATGGTTAATATAAATTAGGATTTGAAAATAAATTCCAAAACACATTATAAAGGTGTGTTGCTGAGTTTATGAAGCCATTTGTAAGTAATTATTACTTTCAAATAGTTTTTGAAAATTGAGACCAAACAAATGATTTCTGATTGCTCTTTAAACTATATCTTACTACTATAAACTAATGTGTTGGTTTCTTATGCTATTGTGGGCTACTAGGACAAATGGCTTAGTCACACTCAAGTTTACTTCTCAGGTTAGTTAGCATCTGCAGAGGGAATCCAAGGGACAGTAAGATAGATAGCTCTGTTTGTTTTTTGTTTTCAGAATATGATGCAGCCAGGTCTTTGCATCATGTTGCTTTGCCATCTGTGCACTTCTGTTTTAATGCCAATAGTCCAAGAGGACCTGCAGCTGAAAAGGGTGGTACATGAAGTACCTCTAAAAACATGTTCTGGAAGTATGTATCAATTGTCCCTATGTCCCACTAGCCAGATGCACATTGTTTGGACCCAAAGGAAAGCTGGGGATATATTTGGCATGCTCATGTGGGAGACAGTTGTGTTCCCAGATAGAAATGATAGAGAGAGGAGGGGATCTTAAGGAAGGACCCTAATGTGGAAATAGCGCCAGCTACATTCACATCTTATTTTTCATTTAGTTTACTTCTTTGACTTGATTTATATTGGACACGTGTCAACATTTTTACATTAAAAAAATCACCATTGCACACTACATGTACTCTTCACGTGTTTCTGGTCTATCTGACTCTACTTAGCTTGTGAGAATCCATCCCATGTAAATCTTTGAGGCCCTATTCAAATGTGCTGTTTTCCTCCTCTAGCCTCAATTTGACATTTATCTTTGCTGTTTCATGCTAATGTGATATGTGTGTTCCTTTGCTGTGGTGTCTAATAAGCTCTTAAATTTCCCATGTTGTAATAGGACTGCCATTTCATTGATGGTGGAATTTATGTCTCATTGATTTTTCTTTCTTCTGTGGTTCCCTTCATATACTAGGTTGATGAAATTTTCTGATTGACTGAATGGAAATGTGAATTCTAGCTCTATTTCTGCTTCAAACATAATGTGTTATCCTAGATAAGTCACTCAGTCTTTTTCTCTTGTCTTTCCACTAAAATAGGCTAAATCCAACTTTATTTGCATCACAAGGCTGTTACAAAGATAAAGTAATTTGGAAAACCTTGGGAAATGTGCTGCCAAGTTTAAGATATTTGGTATAGAAAATTTCATTGTTGGCTGCTTTGTTTGTAACTTGGAAACAGTTAATCATGATGGAATGGAATCCAATTTGTATTCTGAATAATATGCAGTAGCTTTTTGGCAGCAAATGCTTCAAATTTCAAAAAGAAAGATATAATAGTTTCTACTTCTTATTTCATATAAATATTATCAGAATTTAAAAAGGAGGCTTCTAGTTAATATGTGTTCTTAAATAAGATTCCATGACAAGATTTGAAATGAGTGTTTACTTCATGGAACAGGAGCCAAGGGTTTTAGTTTAGGAGAAGGGCTTCTTCTGAGGAGCAGTGCACGTGGCAAGTGCATCCTTCTTCATTTAACCAAATTTGAAGGGTCATCCAAGTTTGGTTGAAATTATCATGAAGCTTTAAGCACAGAAAGTGAAACTTTGAAGGGTAGATTTCAAGAGAGAATAAGAAAACCCTGTTAAGTGTCCTCCTCTATATGTGTAGGGAGTCATTCCTTGGTAAATCTATGTAGTTGTTTGTGTCCTGTCACTGAGTCTCACATTTTAATATTTACTAAATGTTCACAATATGTTAAGAGTTTTTCTTGATACTGAAATAGATTTATTGCCCTCTAAACTGCATATAGCATAGAATATGTTTTAGTTAGGAATAGTGCTTTTTAAAGTTCCTGCAACTAGCATAAATCTAATGCTTTGGCTGGCTGTTGGCCATTTGGGTGGGTACCATCTTAAGTCCTGTTTGCCGTTTAAGATGCAGGTTGTCATCTACTCTGGGAAAACTTTTCCATAGGACCTTGGAAGAAATTAATTTCCTTCTTTTTTTTTCTTTCCTTTTTTGTCCCACGGAAATTTTTTTAGCGTGTTGTTGCTGTAGTTGTTTCATTTATATGACAATCTAAACTCAGTTAAATTATTAACTTCTAGACAGCTGTTGACACATCTTTTCATATTTGCATTCACCATACAGTTCCCAGATCGTGGGTACAATACAGCAGACACTTACTTGATCAAACATCTATTATTTGTTGATACCTATAGCTAGTATTGGCCCATGGGATGGCTTTTAAAGACCAATACCTTCAGGGTTCTGTGGTCAGAACCTTGGGTTGTGCAGCCAGGGATCAGTCATATGTCAGACATAAAGACTTAAAATGTGAGTGACATAATGCTAAGTTCCCACTGATTGTAAATTTGAACTATGCCACTAAGAAATTATCCCTTTATTTTTGAATCCCTGTGAATTTAAAAAGAATATTTTCTAAAATTTTCCTCATCTAGACAAGTCAGTCATTCTTCACACGAGTCTTAGTGAAAGACATGCTACTTGATATTAGATGTGATGAAGTTTGTGAAGGCCATACAGACAAACATAATGAGTGTTATATTTGGTAGAAATGTCTGGTCCAGATCTGTCTAAAAGATCTCTGGATATTTGCCAACTACAGAATAATTGAGTTGTGAGTGAAAGTATATACAGGTAGACCGCAGAGGCAATATAGCAGATGGTCATTTTCATTTTAATGTCAACTGAATATTACTGACCGGAGTGAGATGAGCCTGGCTAGTACAGTGGAGACAGAGAGACACAATTTCATTAACTTTAAGCAGATTGTTTATAACAGACAGTTTGTACATCACAATTTGCTTTACATAAAAAAGAGTAATTTAGGGTAAGTACATAGGCAATGAAGCTGAGGTGATCCAAATCATTTCATTTTATTTTGAATGCATCCTGGGAACACAGAAACCTGGTAAAACATTTTGGTAGGATTGAATGTTGTAGCTAGTTGTCACCATTTTGTGGTTGCAGGCTAAGGGACAGAGTAGAAAGGAGCTAGTCTTCAATCTTTTGACAAAGGGCCCAAGAAAATGTGACAGGCCAACTCTCTACCTCATCCGTGAGAACTCCAAGCATTTCACATTGTTTCTGAGAAATCTATTCAGTAAAGAGGAAAAAAATGTTTTAATTCTTTTTACTTCTTGAGGTGTAATAGCTCTTGGGGTGGTCCTTGGTCATTTACACTTCTGAAGCTGTTGTTCAGCCTAAGGTCCTGAGCCCTGTGGCCAAGATAAGATTAGAGCTCTTCACAGTGGACAGTCTAGGGGTGCAGTTGAAACTGTGGCTGCTAGGGTTATGAAAGAATTGCCCACAAGGTGAGAGCCAGGGTAATTCCAGGGATGCTTAGTAAAATCAAATGTACCCTCAAGAATTAACCTACCACTGCTATTTCCTGTGAAAGCTAAGACTTCTTAAAAATATTTAAGCGTAGTTTGATCCTGTTTAATACGTTTAGAAGATCAGGCTTGGAAACCTACCTTGTGTTTTCTCTCTTCCCTTCAGGACAAAATGTGTCTCATTTGGGATCGCCTCAACCACCTTACCAAACAGCATCAGGTTTTCCTGGGCTTACTGCTTCCCTTCTACTGGAAAGGACCTTTCCTTGAATGTTCATATCTCAACCCTGAAAAGGCAATATGTAGAGATGGGTTTAGTAGCTGTAAATAAATATGACAAAGTAGAAGAGTGGTTTGTGGGAGTTTTACTATATATACACATATATAATATTTTCCAGTCTGGTTTCAGACCCCGGCATGGCTTGGAGACAGCGTTGGTGTGTATGAAGGCTCTTCCTCGAATGAAGGATTTGGGACACCTTTCCATGATGATTGTATTAGAGCCTCAGCTGCTTTCGTGGTGGTCATGAGGTGATGCTGAACCGAATGCTTGAACTAGCAGGAGTGGCTGGGATTGCATTGGAGTGGTTCCGTTCATTCCTTCCGGGTAGGTACCAGCTAGTGTTGTGGGTGAAATGGACATTGAGGGTCTTCCTGTATGGAACCCTATAGCAGTCACTCATTTCCCCTATTCATATTTAGTGGACATGAGAGAGTCACAGGATGCCTAAAGGCCAGGCAGTGTGAGCTGAATGACTGGGTCAAAAGGTGATGAGAGAGATTCCCCACCTGAAGTCACATCTGTCATTTCTGCTGCTCCAGTGTGACAATGCAGACTAGCATAGAAACTCAGAAAATGGGGTTTATTGGGGAGTGAAAATATGAAAGGCTATAGGGTTCCTTTTAATTTCTCTGCTTGAATTACAGTCTTTGTCAACTGTGGCCATATGTTACATACAAATTTATCTAATCATAAAAATCCTGCATGATATCAGATAGCAGTGCTTATTTTTTTCCCTGGCATACCTCCAAGGCTTCTTCCCTCTAAATACTGACTACATCCCCATGGTCTTCTTGGTATAAGTTGTAGACTCCTCATTACCCATTTGTTTAGGGCTGTTTAAAGGGAAGTAGCCTGATGACATTAATAATTGCCTTTGAGGCTAAAGGTGAACACACTGTTTTGTCTTTGCTGAAAGCACCTCATTATTCTGGCTGTTGTACTAAGAACCAAATTGGGTTGCACCTTTAAGGAATGTTGTAGCATACATACTACCTCTGTTTTCTCTCGTGCTGCTCAAGCGCTGTATGTTCTTACAAAGAATGTGCTAGAGTTTCTTCCATATCGGATGTGTTCCTTAGAAGCGTGGTGCTTCTTGGTTGTTGTTTGTTCATATAATATGATTTCAGTTATTTTCATTTAGAGAATGACAAGTGTCTTCAGTGTTGAACATACAGGAAGTTCAGGTAGAGACCTGAAGGGGATCACAGATGTGTGTGTCTGTAAATATCATTAGAGCCGCTGGTTGAATGTCATCCTGGCAAAAGGGCAGGAAACAACGTTTGTGCAGTAAGTGAGAAGTGTCAGGCACAGGGCCAAGAGCTTTCTACTTTTTAGTTCATTACATTCTCACAGAAGCATTGAGAAGGGGGTGGGGGAGCGCTGTTTTATAGGTGAGGAAATTGAAGCTGAGCAATGTCAGGTATGTAGTTCAAAGTCTCACTGTTTCAATAGGAAGAGATGGTATGTGAGTCTTGGCTTGTTTTTTCCATCACAATAGGCTACATGCAAATGTTGGATACAAAGTAGGGGATCCCCAGAGAGAAAGGGGGGACAAAGAAGTAAAACATGCCTACCTGGAGGACATGGGAGACACAGGAATGCACTAGCTCACTGTTTATTTTGAAAACTTCCAGAGTTTGCTTAAAACTCCCCTTTGACAAGCCCAGGGACAAAAGGAATGATTTTAGGGTCAGCAAATATTTCCCCTTTGAGAGGAACAAGTTGAGAATTTGAGAAATTTTATGTCTTTGCTCTGACATTTGTTCTCTGTGTGTTCTGAAAATGAAGTAATGATGCCTTATGTTGCATCCTAGGAAACTACTTAAAGAATCAATGTGTAAAGTCAATCAGATAATCATTATTCAAGCAAATGCAGAGCTTGAAGGCAAACACCAGGTGTTTACAGTTTATTTCATTTTATTTTTTTCTCTATGGAGCTGTGAGGAACAAAGTGGAGAGATTGGGTGTTCTGCTCCCAAATGTCATGCTGATTCTTTTCATTCCCATGAAGGTTGGAGCCCTCCAGGTAGTTTCTGTTTTGATGTGGCTGGGTAGTTATCATCATTATGGTGAATTCTGCACCCGCTCCCAAAAAGGGGGGAAAAAAAACCAAGAAGGTGATATGCCTCTGTACTTATAAGCTATCAGTTGGCAATAGGAAGGTATGTGTAGGGTATTTAAGCTGCTATGGCTAGCTTCTCACTTTTTAAAAGGAGCTCTGCTCACCCCATCTTGACAACTCATGAAGTGGTGTTTAGAGATGGACGCAGCACCTTAAGATATCCCGACTTATCTGGAGTGAAATATTGATTTCTTGGAAGTGGGTAGCAAGCACATGAAGGAACTATTTCCTGAAAGCTTAAGTAATTGGCAGTGTGAAGCCTCCAGAGTATTAATTCATGTACAGCGAGTAGAGTGGAACTTTCCTTACTTAATGTCTGACAAATAGCCAAAAGCCATGACATTCCAAGTTGTGATTTTTAGGAAGCTTACAAGATGAAGGCAGATAAGAGCACTTTCCATTTACATAGGAAGAGAGTGTTCTAAACCATTCACAGCTATTGAATGCTCTAGTCTGCAGAGTGGAAGCACAGGTTTGCTGTGGTCTGTCTTGACCTCTCACCTTAGCTTGCCATTCTGCTTTCTAACTTGATTGTATTTATGGCCAGTTCTCTCCCTCATCCTGGCCAGAGTTAGTTGTTCTCTGGGGGATTCTGTGTGGACCTGTTTGGTATGGCTGTCAACTTCAATACTCAAAAGTCTGTTTTATCTAAAACTGCACATTTCTTCATGGGGTTATCAAAATTCATATTCTCCTAAGAAAGACTGTATGATTGTAAAGCAGAAGTTTGTTTATACACACCCCCCCACACCCACCCACACACATTCATATACACATATACCCACACAAATACAAATGCACACCCATACACACACAGCCACATATATACAGTGCACACACGTGTACGATCGTTATGTGCTCTCCTTAACCATTTGCACTGATCTTACCCCATACTCTTCTTTGTCTTACTGGGCACCCATTCCCCACCCCTGAATTAAGATGATCATTGTTGCTTTGTGCCGCATCTCAGCATTTCTGAAAGTCAGCTTCTGTCTCTTCTGCACCACTTTTCCATGATGGTGGACTCAAAACAAAATTCACGTGAACTGCGCATTATTTTAACCTGCTGCTGTTTTTATTTGTCACATACTCAGTTTGGGGAAGGGAAGCAGATGTCTTTATATTAATACAGTCTTTTCAAAATGTAGTTTTCGTAAAAAGCCTTACCCTAAAATTAGGACTTTCATAAAATAGTTTGTTTCTTACTATATTATTCTATTCACATTTTACAGATGCATTTTATGCCATCAGAATACTATAATATTTAATTTTATCAAGCATTTTATTAAGGTGTGTTTATTAAATATGTTCATATGTCTAATGAAATTATATAGTAAACAAAGTATCTTGAAAATACAAGTCATCATTTTAAAAAAAGCTAAATTAAATAATGGTTATGAGCACCAATCTTAAACAGCAGTGGCTGTTCTAATTATTTTTAGCTGTTTCCTTTATCAAACATTTAAAGGTAAAAATTTTCTCAGAGCCAGCAAAATTCTGAGCTGAGCTCTTCTGACAGATTCTGCTGATGAAGGAATTTTTGATGAGAATAGTCAGAGACAGAATGCTAGGATGGAACAGACGGGAAGAACTGGACAGGGGAGGGTCTCTCTTCCTTTTGGAACTGTAGGGAGCCATGGCAAATGATAAGTTTCTATTGAACTACTGTACTATTGTACTAGTGCGTCTAAGGTCGAGAAAGGTACAGATATGATAGAAACTTCAAAGACCCGATGTTCATACCATTGGTGAAGAATTATAATAATTAGAAGGGCCCTTCTTGATAGGAGAATGACCTCTAACAACTGTGAAGTACAAGTGAAGCCTCATGCATTTGTGGATGAGGAATAACAGCAAATGGCAATTAACTCATGAAGAAAATATTTTAGTATGTTAAATGTGCTAGATGAATTTACTAAAATAATAAGGAAAATAATAATGGCCTTTGAGTTTCATGCTCCAGGCACATGCACAAAGGAGGGCTAATATATAAAACAAAAGAGTAAACAGGTATGTGAGTCAGCATTTGGTCTTACTAACAATAATAAAAAAAAGATTAAAGCTATCCTTGGTGTTTATGTCTTTGTCTAACTAATAAACCCACACATGTACTTTTGTTTCTCTCCAAATGATATTCCTACCATTCGTTTGTTATTGGTGAAGGTGTGAACCAAAACAATACTTTTCACAGAAGGATCTTTACATAACCTGTATCCTACCTCTGAATTAATTATTTCATCTCTACAAACATACCTTAAGAACATAAGATTAGTTATGACAAAAAATATTGTGAGATTTCTGTTATCACATATTTAAATTATGCATAAATTTAGCTGTTCACACGTGGTAACTTGACTACAGGCAAAGCTCACTTAGAAAGATCAGAGAGAATCTTAATCTTTGGGCCTCACTGATATTTTGATGTTGTCATTGTTTAGTAGGTAGAGAGCCCTGAAATTGGCGTTTAAAAAATTCCCCTAAGACTCTAACGTCCAGATGGGTTGAGGACCATTGAATGAAACAAGCAGACAGGATATTTAACCAGTCAACATTTTAACATTTTATTTATGGCGCTTTTGTAGCAGCATCAGAAAAGGTGTGCTATAAAAATGAAATGTTCTTGTACAGTGCTTGTGTAAAGTATGACGACCACAAGTAAAACAGGAGAAGCAAAATAGGCTGGGAGAAAGTTTTCAATATGCAAGGTATGAAATATTTGAAGCATTGTATCTAGAGTGATTTTTCTCTTTCATCCATTGGCAAATATTTAGCTATGTTCTCGTATTATTTTCCAAAGCAAAATTATATTAAGATCCCACTGGCAAGATCTCCTAGGTTACTTCCTATGCATAGGTTATTTTACTGGAAAATTGAGATTTATCTTGGCTTTTAAAATGATCATGTGCTTATATTAAGGTATATCTAATAGTATTTTAATGAAATCTTTATAACATTTCCCCTTTCTTTGATATCAGTAATACTTTAATGGTTTTTGAAGTTTGAAATATAATTAATTCAAGTTAACAGGTTTTCTCCTTTTTTTCTCTGTCTGAGATGCCTCAGGTGTCCCCATCTTAGATGTCTTTTGTATGTTGATGATCCCCAATGTTTATCTCCAATCACAACATCAACTTGATTGTACACATATGGATTTTGTATGCATATCTATAAAGTCCAGAAGTAAATTTCCTATTGCTTTTAAGCCTTCCTCTTCCATGTTGCTCAGCAAAATTAATAATACTTTAGCTTTCCTATAGTCCCTGACACAATCCTAAATCCCACACCCAACATTTATCTGATGTACCTAGTTTAGTGCCTTTTTCATTTTCCTTCTGCTGGAGATAGAACTCTGGGCTTCACCTTTGCTAGGTAAACTCTGTACCATGGAGCTAAATCTCCTCTCTATCCATAAGTCCCTTGAGTCCTCTTCTACATCGCTGTCCTAACACATCTCTACCATGGTTGTGCTGGTGAAGGTCTTGTCATCTCTACTGCATACAACAGTATGGGTTCTCCACTGCTCTACCATCTTCTAGGGTTATCTAAGCTGGAATCTGTCCTTATGCTGAGAGATGTTAAGAATGTATGTAGCAAATGGTAGCTCAATACCCAAGTGGGTACAACAGTAAGGGGAACAGGGACTATTTTGGACATGAACTCAATGGCTGGCTCTTCGACCTCCCTGCCCCCGAGGGAGGAGCAGCCTTGCTAGGCCACAGAAGAGGACATTGCAGCCATTCCTGAAGAGACCTGATAAGCTATAGTTAGACGGAAGGGGAGGAGGTCCTCTCCTATTAGTGGACCTGGAAAGGGGCAGGGAGATGAGGGAGGGAAGGGTGGGGAGGGAATAAGGGAGGGGGCTACGGATGGGATACAAAGTATATAACCTGTGATTAATATAAAATAAAAATGTTAAAAAAATAATCATCTCAGGTGCACTATCATCTTCTGTAAGCTGTTTGCTGTGATCTTTAAAAGATTATACACTGTTAGCTGGGCGAAGTGGCCCATACCTTTAATCCCAGCACTTGAGATACAGAGGCAGGTGGATCTTCGATTTCAAGATCACACTGGTCTACAAAGCAAGTTCCTGGACAGCCAAGGATATACAGGAAAAAAAAAACTTTGTGTTTTTGTCTTGAAAACAAAACAAAAGATTATACCTTGTCTTCAGTAGCCCTGGGTAGTTGGCTTGATTTCCAGTACTAGACATAACTTTCCTCTTGTTGAGTCCTAAGTCCAACTAGAGAGCTGTAAATTACTGCCAACATATGTGTGCCCCAGCATCCAATCGAAAGGCAGAGTTGTGGGTCTCAGTCTTCACACTTCTATCTGCAAAGTAACTGCTGCTCAGCAAATATTGCCGAAAAGGCGTAGAAACACTGTAAGAGCCGTTGTACTGGCAAGTTGTGTCTCCTAGACTTTCAGAAGCTCTACCCATAAAGTCTCACCAACACGACTTGCTAAACAGAAGCTGAACAAGGACAACAACAGACGTGCCATTGTGGGTGAAGGGAAAGCCCAGGTAGCCTCAACCCTGCACAAAGAACGAAAAACAAAAATAAAACAAAAACCCGTGTGATGCTGGGAGTGGCATGAATTCTCCTCTGGGGCAGACCATGCCACCTGTGTATCCAGTACCCAATGGCACAAAGACGTAACATACAGACTGAGGAGTTTGTATGTATATATTTAGGAATACATATGTATATGTGTTTATAACAACTCATGAAAAAAAGGCCACAAATTTAGGAGAGAGCAAGGAGGGGTCCATAGGAGCCATTGGAGTGGGGAAAGAAAGAGGGAAATGATACAATTAAATTATAATCTTAAAAATAAATAATAAAATAACAGATTATGCCATGCCTAATCCACCATTACATGGTACATAATTCTCTCTTGACTCTGATCTCTCCTTTATTCTCCCTCAAAGGCACTGCTTTAGAAATGGCAACTCACCAAAGGGCTTCGTGGGGCATTCCAGCCTGTCCATTTGTTTCTCTTTTATGTATTTCCGTTTATTTGGAGCAACCTCTCATTGCATTCTTTATTAGGTAAGCACAGGTCTAAAGGTCGACACTAGCCTTCATTAACTAGGTACTTTCGTTAGAAGGTAGCTTTCAACATTTTTAATGGACCCTTCAAATTAAAAACTCAACTCTTGAAATTTGTTTCTGAAAGACAGCTGTACAATAATCGGAGTATACAAGTCTCCTTGTCACTGTGTGAGCGGTTAAGATGACATGCAAGCTAAGTGTTCTATATTAAACACTTCAACTCAACACACGCCACTGTTTAGGTATTCTATAATAAACACACCAATTGTTGCACAGTATGTTCTTGTAAGTCGATTCTTTAAAAACCATCTAAGATTCTATCACTTCCTAAAGCTTAAAAATAAAATATTTTTTAATTGGAAAATCCCTGAGTCACACCAGAAAGACAAGCCTGTTATTATGGAATAACTAGAAGAGCTACCCAGTCCATAGTATTGATTGAATGCATGGATGTCAATAAAAAGATGTAGCAGTCACAACTCCTGATACAGCGTGTGGATCTATTTTGGGGGAAGGGGAAGGTGGAGAGGATTTGTAATTCTAAATAATAAAGTGTCTTTACACTTCCTATGGCAATACATACTTATTTCCATGTATTGTTAATCATTAAAAAAACAATCAGGGGAGAATATACGATGTAACTGTAGGCAAAATTGTAAATAGGCAATAACAGTCTTTTCTTCATTTTGAAAAAAACTGTGAAAATAAGTAGAATACTGATATCCTAATGAAAAAACTGATGTGCAATTCACATGTGGACATGTTGTCATATTTGCTTCTGATTTGTTTTTTAAAAAATTCCAGTAGAAACAGCTGGCTTCTCTTTGAATCCCTTTTCTTCTCAGAAGCAACCAAAATATTTGCTAAGTAGTATCGTCCTTTAAATTCCATAGTTTACTGTGATTACCCATATAAATATTTATATTCTAGCTCTATCCATTAAAGATTTTGATCATTTATAATTTTTCCTGTAGCTAGTATCTCTCAGTAAAGATAAGATTTTTTTTTCCTAGAGCTTATACCAAAACATCAGATTGTTGATCTACAGAACAGTGTAGACTCTTTTCCCTAGATATTGCCAATTTTTTTTTCCAAATTGGGTTATATTAGCTTATATTCTCAGAAGAATATTTCACAATCTCTGTGTCTGGATAGCCTCAGCCAATTCCTGGAATTGCCAGGCTTCCAATTTTGCTCTTCGCTGTAAATCTTGAAGAATTTTGTTTTCTGTAAGTTGTGAAATGTTAACTTCTCATCAATCCCCAAATGTGTGGGGAGCATAGAGAATCATTAACAGAGTCAGAATGCCAGCAGCGGCAACAGTGTCAGACTGGCCAGAAGGTAACACTGTCAGATCAGCTTAAGCTGCACTACCTGTGGTGGGCAGGGAAGCTCAGGATGGATGGTAGATGCCATTAGTGCGTTCCTTAACAGAGATCATTCCCAGGAGAGAAACATATAGTTAGGTGCCCGTTTGGAATATGCTTCGAAATGCTAGCAGTGCAATGATTACAGATTGATTTCAATCCTTAGCTGTAAATGTGTTAGGAGATCCTTAAGCCACTAATTGGGCCAGCGAGGTGGCTCAGTGCGTAAAGGCGCTTGAAGCCAATCCTGATGACCTGAGTTCAGTTTCAAGGACTAACGTGGTGGAAACAGAAAAGCCACTCTTAGCAGTTAGCTTCTGACCTCCATCATTCACACACATACACAAAAGAAATAAATAACTAAATGAATAAAATAATTTTAAAAATCTTGCACCTGTGTTATCACATTACTGATGAGGAAATCATAGCTTGAATGGATTATGTTATTTTGTCTTGGGTTTTCTACTACTCAAGTAAAAGGTTTAGCACGGTAGTTTTGCTTTATTTAACTTAGGCATCTCATGGCTCCTCTTTAAGACTTGATGCAAAGGATTCTGGGGACTTTCTCTTCTGCCCTCTTCTCTTTTCGTGATTGGTTTCACTTTGTTCTGACTAGCTTTATTCTTAGCAGGCTCTGTCTTTATGGAGGCTAAGCATACATGAGTTATTTTTTTTCTCTCTGTGTGTTTTCCCAGCTAATTTTCCAACTAAAAATTACTTATGTTCTCTCTGCGTTTCTATGTTAATGTTCCAAAGAGTTTGCAAAACTCCTGTGACCACAAAGATAGTTCATCCGGCAATCTCCTGGTAGGGAAACTGAGACTGTTTCATTGGTTGCTATGCTGGAATCACTTTAATAAGGAGGAGGGAGCCTGAAAAGGGAGGCTGCTGTATATTTAAGATAACATACCCACCCTAGACTGCTTGGTGTGTAGAAAGTTGGCAGACCTGATTGTAGCTATTTAAAAAGGGAGTATTTGTGATATCCTTTGCAGGGTTTCTGTGCCTTCTTTGCTGTGATTACGGCAGCGTTAGAATAATAAACATCTTCAGAGTACGCTGAGCTGGCTTCTCAGACAGTATAAAGATAAATAGGCATTTTTTTCTCCCCCTATTGGGTTTTCAAACTGGCCGGAAGTGGTGAGGGTGGGAAGGTGAGCTGTGTAAACACCTTATGAAGACAGAGCATGAGAAAGAAACAAAGCTTTGAGGATGTCCAGAAGAAGCAGGGTCTTCTTGGAGCATAAAATAGTCACCGTGTGTGTGGTAGGTAAATTTTCATTTAGAATTTGTATTCTGAAAGCACAAATTAAGCATAGTTGCTGAGAGTGACAGTATCAGCCACATGGCTCCCCATGGGCCATATCAGAGTCTTGAGAGCCACAGAAGCATGGCAGCCTCCTGAGCAGAGCTGAGCAGTTGAAGAGTTGGAGCAGATGAAGCTGAGATGGGTGCCAAGTGGGTTATATGAGACTCAGTTGTTGGTGTGCTTTGTACTTCCTTTGGTAGGGAAGGGAATGTCCTCGCTTAACAAAATCAGCCCCTGATTGCTGTCGCTGGAGGAGAACCTATGCATTTGTTCTAAAGTAGGAAAATTGCGTGGCCAAAGCTGTCAGACAAATTGAGACAGGAGATACCGAAATCAGGAAGGACATTTAGAAACAATGGACTATTCCTCTTGTGAGTGAGGGACAGAGTGAATTAGAGCATGGGAAAGTGAAGAAGATGAATTTAAGATGGGTTTTAGCGAGCATTCATACAGGTAAAAGAAATGGAATAACCCAAGGTACTTTAGTTAGGGGTGATGACGAGCCAACAGGAGCCAGGTGGAAGGTGCTTTCCTTGTCCAGTGTGTCCTCTGTTGATGTCATTTTGAAAACATGCCTTTCTCAATTTTAGATAGGTACATTTTTCAGTACTATGTAAAGTTTTTGGCTTTATCTCTTGATTTAAAAAAATCTGTATAGGAAGAAATGATCGTATTACATTATGTTTTGTGATAAAATAGCTATTTTAGGTAGTGGAGAGATATCTCTGTGGTTAAGAGTACTGCAGCCCTTACAGAGAACCCAGGTTTGATTCCCAGCACCCACATGGATTCTCACAACTATCCTGAATGCTAGATCTAATTGTCTCAGGTCTCTACAGGCACCGGGTACACCTGTAGTGAATATGTTTTGCAGAAAAACACTCATACAAACAAAATGAAAACTAAACACATCTTTAAAAATAGATATTTTATATTCTCTTAAATGCTATAAATTGGGCAATAAAATTAAATGTTTCTGGGAATGAATATTCCTAAGTGCTTTTCCTAGTGGCTCCAATTATATAAATATAGATAGGATTTTTCCATGAAAACTTCTGACATACCACAATTATGTACATCTTTCTGGGCTGTGTTTTTATAATTTTTTAATTTTTTATTTATTACAATTTATTCACTTTGTATCCTGGCTGTGGCCCCCTCCCTCATCTCCTCCTAAACCCTCCCTTCCTCCCTCCCTCCTCTCCTCCTATGCCCCTAGGGCTGTGTTTTGACATATTCTTTTATTATATGAATAGGAAACAAAGTTAAAATGTATCTTTCTGTAATTTTGATATATGTTGTTGATTTATTCAGTAAATTTGGAGGAGGGAACATAAGAAGTTGTGTGCTCCAACGTTATTTGGCAGTATTTTTGAAACATCACTCAGTATAACATCCCATAGTTGGATGTGGAACTGTAGCTGTGTTAACCGTTTCTCACATGGTATGAGAAGATGATCAACTCTGTGTGGAGTACAGTATGTGCATACAGCTCAGTATGACATGCTGGGTTTAATGTTTGTCCGTTGGTATATAAAGCTCAGTGTTTTATTTCTGAAAGACCAATTTTTTGGAAACATGTCTTTGGAACTGTGTCCTTTGTCCTTTGGTCTTGGGTGGGGAATGGTACAACGTGTCCGTGAGTTCACTGTTGCTGCATTTGGATTGACGGCAGTCATTCCTTGGAATACACTAAAGGCAGTATTTAAATTCCAAATGATTCGCCTCTGGTTTGAAATGTGCCTCAAGGCTCCTCTCTCTGGAGTCCCCTGTCCTTTCATATGTATTCAGAGAATTCATCTCCGCTCAGCATACATTTCTATTATGTGCAAAGCTCTGTCAGAGTGCAAATTTATTTGAGGATTAGCTTGACTTATATAGGGTTTGCGTAAATGTTTGTTCAACGAATAGGATTTTTTTTCTTTAATGATATAGTTCTACAGAGGCATCTCAATTATGGGTCTGAATTCTCCACTCTGTTTTCTTAAAGCTCTTTCTTCCTTAAGTTTCGTGAGTAGCATTACCCGAGGAAGACAAGCAATCATTACCTTCTACAGCCTAGGTCTTTATGGTATCTGAAATCAATCCTTTGGAGGTGGTTGTCATGTAGTGTTAAGTGAAGACAGGCTAGGGTTCATTAAAATCTGTAGTATCTGGCTTTTGTATGTGTCTTTCCTTCCTCTTTTTAGTATATAGGGGAAGAGACAATTCTGTGGGTTAAGTACAAGGTGGCTCAGAGAGAATAGGCTTGAGCATCGGCTCGGAGAGTTAGAATTTGGTCTAGTGCTTGTTTGTTATTTGATGTCTTTCTTTGTCTCCAGGCTTCAGCCTTAGCTGTAGAGCTAAGAACTGTGCTGACACTCTATGGTGACTGTGTGGAATATGGAGAATAATTGTAAATGCCTAGACATACTATATATGCTCTGAATAAATGAGTCACAATAGATATCCATTGCTGTCTTCTTCCTGCTTATTTCCTATTTTATGTATAACAGGCTATTCACCAGGTGTCCCCATATGCATGTATTCACTTAGTTTTTAATGTGAGATGAAAATAAAATTAGAAATGAAACAAAACTGTACTTAGCCAAGTTTTCACATGAGCACTGAAATGGCATTTTCTTCCCAGTTGACATTATATGTACAACAAGCTGTTTCTCACTTTGAATAGTAATGGTAGGGCATGTGAATAACTCAGACAGCCCTTGAGCCCCTGTAAAGTACCAACATGGTCCTGAAATTCTGTCTATGCTTTAGCTCAATCTTAGAGTAGCCCTCTATGACATAGTAACTTCTGCTATTCACATTTTGTTTTTGAAGGGCCTAGCTCAAGACAAACCAATTAGATGCAATATGTGCAGTAAGGAATTCAACCTCAGTTGTGCTTTGACAATCTCTGGAGGCCAAAATCTTGCTTGTGTTTGACTACCTTTTGTAGTAGTCCAGGTGTCATGGCCATGCATAGTTGTGTGAGATGGTTGCCAGCATCAATGTGTTCTTATGGCATATACCCCATAGGTGTCTGTAACTGGCAGAGATAACCTAGCCTTATGTTTGGCAGAGTCTTTGAAATTTATATGATATATATTATGTCCTTTGTTTATATAGAGAAAATGATTTTTTCTTGCTGTCCATATAGATACTAAGTTAAAATACTAAGTCAACTCTTGTCCTTCCACAGAAGTGTTTGCTTTCTAATATGAAATATCAGTATAATAAACTTCTCTATGGATTCTTGCAGTCCATCGGGCAGCGACATGGCAGTCTTTATAAAGCAGACAACATTCTAGCCTCAAATGTCTAAGAATAACATTCTAAGAAGACAACTCTCCTTATAAGTCAAGACAGTCAGAGATGTGTGTTAATGCATTAAATTTTTAAATTTGAAATGTTTTCTTGCAATTTATTCATTAAGTTGGGGCAGAATGAAATCATGCTACTTGATAATTATCCCTTTCCTTGGTGGCTGTACTTTTAAAGGGACATTAAGACTACATTTGTAACGTTCCCTTAGAGATACAATGAATTACTTAAAGTCATGGAAGGGCTGGAAATGTAACTCACTGATGGAATACTTGCCTAACATACACAGAGCTCTGGGCTTGATGTCTAGCAATGAAAAATTATGATGTATATATGTCCAGGTATGAATTTACAACATGTCTTTCTTTGAGCCATTTCTTACTTGAGTCAGTTTGGTTTTATTTATTTTATACTTTTCTGAATTCCAGTCTTCTTATTCCCCACCTCTCAGACTTCACTGAGCTCTCTAGAGACTTTCCTCCACAAATCATGGAATGTCTGTTCTGAAAATTCAAACGTCAGGATCATTGCAGCCCTGTGCTAGGAAATGTCTGTCATTTCCTGGGTATTTTACATACATAGATTATTCACATAATAGATTCACAGGATCTAGTTCTGAAAGTATTTCAGCGTTTACTGGCAGTAATATCTCCCAGCAGCAAGTTAGTGTGGTCTTGATTTGCTAGGTCTTGATTTGTAGGGTGTTTTCAATCAGCTAAGTTACCGATTCATCAGTCAGCATGCTCTGTGTTACTCAGTGTGCCTAGGAGGCCCCTCATTCACTGGTAATGTGACCAGTTCCTCTCCATTGACAAACCTATGCCCAGTAAACATACAAATAGCCAAAATAACCAAAGATACATTATTCATTGTTCAGTATTTCAAGAACATAATTTGTGAAATGTAAAATAGAGTTCAGTCTACACTTTCTGAGCAGATAGTTCAGTTTTCACAAAGTAAACAGAAGGAACCCCTGCCTACGTTTAAACTCTTACACGTGTCAACAGATTTTACATCATTTATTGTTAAAAATGTTTTTTATAAGGTGAATATATTTTCTCAAAACTTATATTGGAAATATTTGTGCGAAACTATTATTAATTCATTTCTGAAAAGAGAGTGAGCATATAATTATTTATATTAATAGCACTTAGCATACTTTCTCATCAATAAGGGTGCCTCATAATTGCTTATTGACCTTGAGTTGTTAGACTTATGTTGCATAGTATTAATTTTCCATATTCACATATTTGAAAAATGAGATTTGAAAAACATTTTCCATTAATGTAATAAAATGGTTTCAAATTTGTGAGACTTAAGCATTCTTTTAAAACACCATTTTTATATGTGAAGGAACGGACACCTCTGATTGAGATAGTCTTTGTCAGACCTGTGAACATTCTTTCAATCACATTTTCCAGCATCTTTGCTGGTTTTTAACATTACTTGAATAGACAAGCTGTCCATTCTTTGCACTCGGCATTCACTGTTAGTAAATTTTATGTGTTCCATCAGCAATTTGATGATAGAAAGAAATGGTTTTTCTGTATTTCACGTAGCAGCAGAGCTCTGCAAAGTGTCTCTGGGGGTTCTTTGATGTCTAGACAGTTTAAATTATGCTGCTCCCTGCCTCCAAATTCCACCCCGTTCTGCTTCAGGGGTTGTGGGAAATGAAACAAACCAGAAGGGTTCCACAGCCTGTAGTCCAGGGGAAAAAAGCTAGCAAGCAGAGTAGGTCTACCCTGGCAGGTGTATAGGGATAGCACAGTTGCAGGGCCTGTAAGGAAGAGGGATGGGATACATACCCCGCTTGTGTATTTCCTCTTATATTTTTCCATATGGAAATATATGCACACTGTCAGACAAATGGAAACATCTTAGACGTGTCAGAGAAGGAGTCACCATCACCCTCTAGCCTAATGTCTTTTTCTTCCCAAGCCCCCACCAGCAGCCAAATCCAGGACTTTAGTCCCAATCATGAACATTGCCCTATTTGTTGACATGGTGAAGTAAATCGTTCTTTATATGAGAAAACTAACGTTGTTTTCTTTGTCCTCTATTTTCTTTTTACAAATGGATGTCATCGTTCCTCCAACCCATCCTGTTAGAAAGTAAGTAGCTTTCTGAGATACTTTGTTTAAACGATGATACCCTATGATTCCACCCACAATACATGTTCCATTTGGGAGCTCATGTGTTCAGTTCTGATCGACAAGATTAATCACTGCTGTACAGAAACTGTATAGAGACCTCCAAGGATGCAGATGTGGAAAACATTTGTTTCACCCTCCTTCAGAGTCATAGTTGTGTGTATGATACTGTATGTTTTATGATTATAAAATAATAAAAAAATTTAAAATAAGGCTTTCATTTCTTTTGTAAAGCAGTTTAGGGAGATCATACACTTATATTTCAGGGAAAGGAGCTTTGGTTATCTAGATTATAGAATTAAGATTAATAGCCATAATTAAAGATGGAGGCTAAAATATTTTAAAGGTGTGTTTTGCTATTGTGATTATCACATTGGATTTATAGGTTTCTATTAAGAAACATTGCTATCTATAGATAAAAACTTTTCATTGTTTTAAAATAAGATAGACCCAAATAATGATATATAAATACTATTTATGTAGAAATGCAATTAAGATCTAAATCTGGGTGATTTGAATTGTATGAATATTTTATAATTCTTTAAAAATTTGAATGTAATTTTAAATCAAAACAAATTTCATGTTTCTTTGGGAAATACTTGGGGAAATTAAAAGTTGTTGAGACCTTTAGAGCTATATTATTTCACAATTATGAATTGTATATTTTAAGACTTTTTTCCATGGTAAACCTTGAGCTTATTAAGTTACTAAACAGTGTAACTTAATAATGCACTTGTGCTCATTAGGGCTTATCATCTGTATGAGATGAAGTCCTTAGCACATATGCTGACATTAACCATAGCATGAGGCTGCTTTTAAAGAGCTAATTTATCTTCCACAATCATGTTTACCTTAGAAAATGTAAACTATAGTTGTGTTATATTTGTTCTGTATTCTTCGTTGCTCTTAAATTTACGTTCCTCATGAATGTCCTAAGTCTAGGTACTTGGAATTGTGTACATTAGGAATTTAGCGTGGAGGACAGGACAGCTATAGTGAAGTTTCGTGTTAGGTGGAGAATTCTATTAAGTTACGGTTTTAAAGATCTACAGCATGTAATTTTTATGGATTGGATTCCATGTGACTTGTCATGTTAACATCTTGTCAAGTCCCTGCAGAAAGTCTTTATTTCTGACAGTTTAACTAATTTAAAACTCCTGAAATCTGGCACAGTCATTCGCAGCATCAATTTTTCTGTGCTTTTGTCTGGAGAGTAGAGTATAAAAATTACATATTTTTGCAGTGTTCAGTATAACATGTGTTGCATTATTTATCTGGAATTCATTTGTAGAGAGAGAGAGTTCCGGGGAGATGAATCTATTCTTTCTTTATAACTATGGCTGGGTCCACTTACGTGTGGGCAAACATCTTTCATGAGGGAAAATAATGAAATGAGGCCAGTGAGTTTGTAGGATCTTCATGAGGAAACACGTTACATAAGGCCGTAGTGCTGTTCCCACGTGAGTCACAATGTTACAGCCACATTGTTCTCTGACCAAATTTATATTAGGACTCTTGTTTCCTGTCAAGCCCAATGGAGTTATATTTATATGTTGGCACAGAAAAGCTGCTTCCTAAAATAATAAAGGAGACTTGCATTATTCTAATGCTCTCAAACCCTCAGGACACGCTGCTTAGCCATGCTGACTTGCGATAGTGTGTTCCTGCAATTCAGCAATTCTGTCCCTTTCATTTTACCAGCCAGCTTTCATAGTAAATAGGATATTTGATCACCTCAGTTTTTAGAAAAATTTAGTAGCATAAAATTGTAGCTTTGTTTACAAATTCAAAATTTGTAAGTTTCATATTTATTTCAAAATATTTGAGATTAAAAATCTTGTAATCTTTAAGGTTCTTGTGAACAAGGACAGGGCTTCTAGTCAGCACTGATTTAACCAAATGCTGATCTTTTGGGAAAATAATGAATGAAAGGTGCATACACACATAATTAAGTCAAAACAATATTTATACCTTTAAATTCTAGCTTGCAAATCTGTTAACTTGCAAGCACACTGAAATGCACACACAGTACATTTTATTAATATCTTTATAAGGCTTTAAATAATCCACAAGTGTTTGTTGTTGTGTACATTGATATTGTAATCATTAATTTAATGTAGTTTGCTTTCTTTTAAACATTGCTTTAACAACCCATTTCATAACATATTTATTACAGCCGTAATTGTTATTTGGAAAGAATGCTCAAACACACATTATTATATTTCACATATCCAAGGAAAAGTTGATATTTGCTGAGGCTGTAGGAGAAATAGGAACAGATATGTAAATTCTTAATTTGCCTGTGTGAGCAATACACTATTAGGAGTACCCTGAATACTTACAACTTCTAATAAGTTCTCCTCTGGTTTATTATCATTATTATTATTTTGTTGTTGTTGTTTTTCAACCTACAAGATGAAGCAGGCCTTGAACTTTTTTTTTTTTTGATAATTCAAGTGAAAGCACCAAGTTGTATATAATATTCAAAAACTGAGACTTCATCATGTTATTTTACAAAATAACACCACATAAAAGTTTGAGCTTTGGTTTCTTTAAAGTGCAATATTGGTTGCTTTGTGAATAAAAGCATAATTTGAGTTTAGGAGACTTTTTGCCTGAAGCCTGTAAAACAGATGAATCTGATTAACTTTGGGGAAATTGGATGGGCCCTTTATTGTAATATAGATGTTTCATGGGTGGGAGGATATTTTAGAAAGACGTGTATAGGGTTTTGTTGTTGTTGTTGTTTGTTTGTTTTTGAGACTCAGAGAATGGTTTTGCCTAATAAGTTGTGTCTCAGCTGGGCTCATTTTTTGCACACTTTTCTTTTTCTAGTGGAACCTCTCCCTTAGCCTGTCTGAATGCCATGCTTCACACTAACACCCGAATAGGGGATGGAACATTCTTCAAAATCCCTGGAAAGTCAGGCCTCTATGCCCTCAAAGTAAGTCGGACTGCCTTGCATCCGGTGTCTATCCTCAACTCATCACACATATTTTTAAATATACGAAGATCAACACAGTTAGGCTTTTGTGAATGACCTCTGTGCCCTTAGATGTTTTCAGATGCCACAGAAATGATTTCATATGAAGAATAAACAGTGGCAGATTTCTTTAGGTAAAACGGACGGTTTCATTTACTTCATGGGGCACATGGAGTAATGGAATATAGCTGTGGCTTTCTTGGAACTTTTCAATTTTGGGGGATTTCTAGGGAGGAGAGTCACAGTGCATGAGCTGGGGTTTTAGATGAGCACACTTACCATACACATCTTGACGTTACTACGGTCAGTTATGTTCACTTTGCACTCATGTGTCTTCTGTAAAAAAAGAAGACAGTTTCCCCTCCTGCTTGACATTGCACTGGTCAGGTATTCAGTGTGGGAGCATATGATAAACTTGAAGACATTGTTTTTTTAAATCAATAATGGATGCTTAAACACCAAATATATCTATAGAAAATAAAAATTTAAAAATAGGAGACCTAGAGGTATACATTAGAAGAATATTTGGATGAAGAGCTCTTACTTATTTAGTGGATTCCTCTTTGCTCTTGACAACGGGAAGTGGTATCTAAAATGTAAAACTCCTCAGGACAGCAGCTTTTGCCAAAATAATTAAGAATATGATCTACCAGAATAATTATTCTTCACTAGAATAATTGGATTTAGTGTGTTTTAGTAGATTACCCGAGTTAAAAAGAAATTATTGCCTTAAGTGATAGGTTGTTTATAAAGCTCATTAATTTCCTTTCAAAAGTTTGTTTCTAATGCCAAGAGTTATGCCTGGCAAAGTAATTCTTTCCTAACTAGTAATTTCTTCCATTCTCCTCACATTGTGTGCTATAGAGCATAACACACGCTCATTAAAATTATTTGTATTATTTTCATTTGTTTTTGATACTTTCTCTTATTGGTCAAAATTTTGAGTTGGCATCCCATCGCTTTAGATCAGAAGGAACAGAAGTAGAAAAAAAAAAGAAAACTATATATGTCATAAGGAAATTGTTGTGTATAGTTTCATTAAGATTTATTTATGTATTTTATGTATGTAGATGTTTTATCTGCATGCATGCCTAACAGAGGAGGGCCTTGGACCTCACAGTACTACAGTTATAGACAGTTTTGAGCCCCATGTGGATGCTGGAAATTGAACTCAGGACCTCTGGAAGAGGAGCCAGTACTCTTAATCACTTAGATGTCCCTCCAGCCCCTTGTATAGATTTTAGAAGACTTTCCAGAAACATTAACCACAGTGATGGTCTTTTCTCAGTGGTTTATTATTTTTCCCTTTCTTTCATACCAAGGAGTAACTTTTACATTAAAAATAGATCAGAGGACCTAGGGAAGAGGCTGAAACCTCAGTCCGAAGGGCAAATAGGATATACATCGGAAGTAGGAGAAGACAGGGAACAGAACAGGAGCCTTCCACAGGGGAGCCTCTGAAAGACTACCAGTCAGGGTATCGAAGGAGATGCTGAGAGTCATAGCCAAACTTTGGGCAGGGTGCATTGAACCTTATGGAATAAGAGGGAGATAGAAAGACCTGGAGGGGACAGGAGCTTCACAAAAAACCTTCAGAGACCAATAGTCCAACCGAGGA
>CM053764.1:19893720-19959483 GCA_028658305.1 Pachyuromys duprasi | reverse complement strand
TAAAATATTATTCAGTTGTATTCAGTTGCTAATACATCTCTGTAAATCTTTTGTTGTTTTTGTTTGTTGTTTGTTTGTTTTCAAAATAATGCAGAAAGAGGAGTCATCATGCCCAGTGGATGGAACCTTGGCTCTAGTCTGTGACCCAGACCTGGATGGCACTGAGATGGCAGAGGCCAGTGCCAACGGAGAGGAGAACAGGGGTGAGTGTGCCTGACTCCAGCATACACACCCTTGCTCTCTTAGAAGCTGTACCACTTAAATGTTAAATCACTACTTGGCGTTGCCCACCATTTCAGACATGATTTTCTGCTACATTTTTATCACTTAAGATTTTTTGTCCATCAATTTTTGTTTTAAAAGCTGAGCACCTAAGAAAGCTATGGCATTCTTTCCTTTTTTGTTAAACAGTGTGTTTCCCTGAATAACTTTCTTGGTGCTACCAGAAGCTGTATATTACTCCAACATAGGAAGAGAGGGGTCGTGGGTAGTGTTTCTACATTTATTTCTATGGATGGACTTTTATGACTGATGGCTCTAGTTTTTGTTATTTTTGTTTATTTTTTGTAAGTTTTGGTTAATGTTGCTTTTCCTCAAAATATCAAGACAATGTAGAAGCTACTGTGCTACTTTTCAGCCAACTCCGGAGTCCCACAAATGGCCAGAGATCATTTCTCTGGAGGGTAGCTATAGCATTAAAGTCTCCTCTGTGGACTCATAAGAATTAATAAATTATCTTTAAACAAACTTATCTTGCAGAAATATCACATTTCATTAATAATCCTGACATATCCACTTTGCTCCTAGTGTAGTGAACAGCCCAGTCCCTTACCTGCTTATGCCCTCTTTTGAGCCCCAGAAGCCAAATGTTACTTCACCCTTATTTGAACTGCAGACAAACTTGCGAACATTGCAAACAGATTCTGTCTTTACTAGAACAGCTACAGTGTTTCATGCATCTTTCCAATGCTTCACTTGATTCAGTGTCCCCTCTCCTCCCCTTTTCAATTCCTCCTTTTGCCACCAGGTTACTCCTTTGGCAACAGAGGAAGTATACCTCCCGCCATTCTAGATGGGTTGACTAGTAGGGCTTCTTCTTGTTTTCCTATGAGGTGGAGGAGAGTCTACCTGAGTCAGTTTGCCTGTTGTGCTGATTGCATTTGTCAATAGGCATGTCCTCTCTCTGAACATATACTGTCATCTTCTATGAGCTAAGTACTGTTATCATCAGGAAGAAAAAGCAAAAGCAAATTTCTAGTGAACATTGATTACTTTGAAAGACAATTACAAAATAAACAGTTGTTGCTTATCCAGTAAGGCCAACTTATAAGGAAGTGAATGAACAAGTTTCTACTGGGAAATGAATAAACTCCTTCATGGAATGAGGGAGCAAAGGTTTAAGGGTTACCAGTTCTGGATATAGGGAACAGTAATTACAAAGACCCTGAGGCAACAGAGTGTCAGGAAAGTTCCAGAAATAGCAAAGAGATGGAAGCATCTGGGAGATTTTTAGTAAGATACAATGTCACACTGGTACATTCTGTAGCATCTTGAGGTACCCAGATATGATTTTAAATGAGATATTGAACCACTTCATGATTTTTAAGGTAGAAAGACAACGGCTTTAGTTGGCTTCTCCTACAATCACTGAGTATAAGGAATGTGAGATACAGGGACCACAAAACAGGGAGAGCAGTCATGATACAGTGGGGAGATGGCAGTACTGAAAGGGAAGGAAAAGTAAGGGATGGGATGCCTGGGATTACTTCTGGGATGTTCCAACAGGAGCTGCCTACAAATGTAGAATTGCGATAAAGGGGTTGAGTGGGGAGTTAGACCTTGGTGAGGAATCAAAGACCGGCATCATTCTTAATACCTTAGCTTTTGTATTAGCTTACTTTTATTGTTGCTTGTATAAATTACTTGACAAAAGCTTAGTATTTATTTCAGCTCACAGTTTGAGTGTACAGTTCACCATGGCAGGGATGTCATGGCAGCAGGAGCCAGAGGCAGCTGTCACATTCCACCTGCCATCAGGAAGCAGCCGAGGCTTGGCTTGCTTTTTCCTTTTATTCACCCTGAGACTCCAGCCCATGGAATAGTTTGACCCATTAGTATGGATGCTTTTTTATCACACCTCAATTATGCTACTAAAGAAACTTCCTTACAGACACACCCAGAAACGTGTGTCCCAGGTGGTCCTAGGTCCTGTCAGCTTGACAACAAATGGTAACTCTCCCAACTAGAATGCTGCTGAATTTCCAAATGAGAATTGGTTTGGGGAAGGCTTATGAGCAGGGGCTCAAGTCAGTGTGTGGAACATGAAATTGGGTTTATGATGGGTTTAATGGTCCCTGAAATGCAAGGGGAAGATGGGGGTGGAGAATGGACACCTGGAGATTTTCTGTTTACTGGAGTCACTTATTGACATGGAACTGGTTGAGGTCACTAAAGATAACTTGCAAAGGTAAGAGGTTTAGAGAGTTAGCTCAAGGGCGGTTGAATTTGAATAGGTTGGAGAGACTAGGAAAAGGTGAATGAGCTTTCAGATAGGTGGATATAAGACATGCTTTTTTTGTATGGGAAGACAGAAGGACTGAGACTGAACCATGACAACACTTCCTCCTATGTACGGGCTGACCAGTCCAGCCCTGCTTAGCTTTGGACTCAGAAAAGGTCAGGTGCATTGTCATCCTACACAGTTTGTTTGTTGTAAGTCTGAGCTGGAAACCTTGTCCCTGTATCAGGTTAAGTGCACAGGGAGAAGAGGAGAGTGAGGTGGGAGAGACAAAGAAAGGGAAAATCAATTTATACTGGATTTATGCTTTTTCTGATGAACATGATAAGGACAGCAACAGCTTCGAGGACTTTGTTCATAGCCTGCATGTGTTGGGTGCTTGACAGTTAGAAGGAAATCAGAGGGACAATTTCAAGGAGTCAAGAATTTTTTAGGTGGAGGAAAATGGATGGGGAGGTAGGGAATGCTTGAAGGGGGATATAATCAGTACATTGTTTTTGCTTAATTAATATAAAATATCAGAATCATTGTTTGTTTACTGGCAGGAAAATTCCAGTGGAGGAGAGACACATCCCCTGGGAAGGATGTTGAACTGACAGGTGCCTAACAAGATGAGAGAGTGAGACATACTCAGATGAGGAGGCTAGTTCTAGTTAAGGCACAGACATAATAGAAAAGTCAGGCTCTGAGTGGAAGGGGCGGTGGGTGAGTACACATACATGGAAGGGACCTGAAGAAGTTGGGTCCTGTTTCAGCTTTGCCTATGGAAAGGACATCAGTTCAGTAGCCAAAGTTTGCATAGGAGAAGCACTCTTACAGACCTAAGGGGAAGATGAATTAGATCTGCCCATGCATCTGAGAGCATTAGGGCCACCCTCCTTCTAAGTTTACCCATGTTGGGTGAAATAGAACAGCAGTCATACTGTAACTTCTCAGAAATACATTGGATGGACGGGTCTACCTAGAGAAAAGGTTATCTTTTAAAATTTGCTCAAAGATGTAAAAACTGATAGAGGCCCTGATTATGGGATTCAAGAGTAATCTTCATGAATATTGAAGCTGGAAAATATGATGGAAATAGTATGGATAAAGTATACCAAGTAACAGCTAAAATCATCCAGAAGTGGAGGGTAAGCTAAGAGGAGGAGTAGCCTAGCAACTAGAAGTAGGAGTTAGGAGCTGTGCCATCCTTTCCTTACCTGGATTGGGCATGGATGCCTTGAAGCAGAGCAGCTGGGAGAACCATTGATCAATGCTCACCAGATCAAGTCTAGTCACAGGAGAGAGAGCAGGCTGATGAAGGCCCTTCTCTCTAAGAGTTTGGCAGGCACTCCGTAAGAGGAAAATGAGCAGCCGTGAAAGGATTACTCTATTGTCTAACTGCCTTTGAGTCATCTGTAATTTTTGTAATTAATTCCAGTAAGCTTACTGGTACATCAGGATGGACTCGGGCAGATCCGTGAACAAACTTTATGTGCTTCCTGAGTGAGCCACACAGATACATATGCATTAACAACACAGAATACAGTACTGGGGCATTTGGTGAGCAGGGAAGAATGGTCCAGTGGAACAGTGAAGATCGCATAGGTCACCGACCTGGTGCAAGATGTGTGCAAAAGACCAAGTCTGCCATATAGCAAGATGGGGTCCAGGTGGACATGGGAGAGAGCCAAGATTTGTCAACCAGGAAGCAAAGTAATGGTTCAGAGAAAATGTTAAGATTGCAGAACTTCTGCTAATGACTGACCCTGAATTCCAGAGGAGACAAGGATTTTAGTTATTGTGCAGGGACAGAAGATAGGGGAGGAGCCCTTAACCAGTAATTAAGTCAAAGCAGGGGTAAGCAGACTCCCCTAATTTGACATGTGATGAGGTGCTTCACAGAATAACTCAGAGGCACACATATCCAGCAAATGTGACCCAAATTAGATTTCCTGGCCTCTCCTTTGAAGTTGCATTAGGGAAATTGCTTTGGGGAAATCACTGAAAGAATAGTAAATAGCTTATTTCCTTGAGTACTCCTTGGCTCACCCACCTTTGTGTCTTATTGCAAACCATAATTGCTTCTTGCAGGACAAGCATATTTCCTATCCACAAAAGTACTGTGGACAGCATGGAAGAAAACCTAGAGAGTGAAAATCTCTTGAGCGCTGACGATGAGCAGCCTTAGCAAACAGCCCAACTTGCACATGGGTTGTGCATACTTTAATAGTCACAACACTCCTGTGATGCACACCGTGGTTATAAGCTCCCCTATTTGATTTCATCACAAAGAACAAAGACTCTTAAGAACCTCTCACATTGTGTCCAAGCCCAGGTGTGTATCTGACTCCAGAATCCAGGTTCTAACTGTTCTGAACTTCTGTGTAGAACAGCAGAGAACTCTTACCAGCTAATGGTAGAGATAATTTGCCCTTTCAGTGTGAGCCCTGGTTTGGTCTGGTCAACCTCCTGAGAAAGCTTTCCACATGTGTGGATGTGGGTGTGAGGGAGAAAGGGGAGAGGAAGGCAGAGAAGGATTAGGAGAGGCAGGTACACAATTTGTTCCTCTTATCAGTAGCCTCTCATATTGCTTCTTTGGTGTAAAGACCAAGAAGTATCTAGGTGAATCATGGTCAGTCATTGGTAAGAAACCTTTCGCACAATTGAAAGGCTCAGCCTGGCATCACTGAGTTATTTGAAAGTAAGAAAGGTAAGTGGGCACTTGTTAAACCATCAGAGAGGAAAACAAAGATGTGTAGGAAAAGAAAATGTCTTCCACTGACTGACAGCAAATTGTGGCTGAAGAGGAGGTTCACTGATGAGGAGTGCCTGCTGATCTTGTAGAATTCCCTCCTCAGTTTTTCTGACTCCAGCTCCAGGGGATCTGACTCCCTCTTCTTGCTTGTACTAACAAGAACAGATATACAAACATGCACTTAACTTTAAAATGGGATAAATCTTAAGGATATGACTATATCACACAATATATATCAGAGTGCTACAGTATCTGAATGCCAATCCCTTTGGTAGAGTTCAAATCAAACCATGGAAGGCTTGCCTTAATCCTTTCCCTTGGAGACAGCTGACCACAAGAACGGATTCATAGAAAACGACAACTGCTTTGCCAAGATACTTTGCTTTAAGGTTTTGTTGACACAGCTGACAGTGTGGGGAAAGAGGTATATTTTTGTCTGTAGAATTTATGTGACAAATAACAATGGCTGCATACATGTTTCTTTGACTTCTGAACAGTCCCTCAAGTGAACAAGTATTGAACATACAGACTTGAGAAAGTAAACTGCTCAAATTTTATAAGCTAAGCTCTGGAGATCAAAGAGTGATTTAGGTGGATCGGTTGATATATCTGTGTTGACAAACCATGACAAATTATGCCGATATAAGTATAGATCTGTGTCACACAAAGAAAATATTATGAATTTTATGGTCTATTTTAGGCAGAGATTTATGAGTGTGTTTGTATCTGAGTTCTTCTTTGAGCATAATGCACAGGTATATCATGATTTTCTTCCCATATTAAGTTGGTTTACAATGCATTACTCTCTTGAAGAACCCATAATATTTTATATTAAATAATACCATCAACATACAGTCTTTACCCTCTTCATCTCCTACCTAAAATTTGTTATAGGGAGAAAAGCTGTCTCTTTTGTAGCTGTAATATATTTCATACTTAAGATAACCAGTAAGCCACCACTACCCCTCCTTTTAATAAAGAAACCGGGGAATGTATAATTCTCATCTACAGAGAAAAGAAAGAAAGAGAAAAAGAAGAAAGAGAAAGAAGGAAGGAAGGAAGGAAGGAAGGAAGGAAAGAAAGAAAGAAAGAAAGAAAGAAAGAAAGAAAGAAAGAAAGAAAGAAAGAAAGAAAGAAAGAAAGAAAGAGAAAAGAAAAGAAATTCTGCTTGCTATTAGCCCTAATAGCTTCAGGGAGGAAGCCACACTCAGGCAGGGGAATTGGTATTTTTAAATTCTCCATTTACAGAAATGGAGAGGAGAAGGCAGGGATTGTAGAAGAGGGTAGAGGGAGACAGGAGGAAGAGGAGAAGAATGGAGGGAGGGAAGCAGAGAGAGGGAGGGAGGGACAGAGAGAAAAACACAAACACATATCCAATGTTTAGACCTCAAATCCCAGGATGTATAATGATTTCACCATTTCGAGAATTTTATATGACCCTTTCTCATTATTCTTTATGGCAAGTTTTATAAGTGGGTTTCTGATTGTGTGATTCTTGGCAGAGTTGTGTTAACTTAATAAAACATTATTCAGCTCACTTTTTATTTTCCTTGGCTCAGAGGTTACAGTCTGAGAGAGGTCTTTGGACACACACACACAGACACACACACACACACACACATCCACATATATATATGTTTATATAGTTAAAGGTGCTTTAGGATGGCTCAAGTGTGTGGGTAAGATCTCTGCTGATACATCAATTACACAGAGACCAGGAGCTTCATGGATTAAGTGGGAAGTTTTTCATGAAGGCTCCCTGCAGGAGTGGTCACAATGTGTGCTTATTGTATACTAACATATACTATATAATAATTACAGTAATAATTATCTGTTACTCACCTTGGGAAGGGGTGAGGACACAGGGTGGTAGGCTGCAAAGGGCGTGACTGGAATAACTAGATTCTGCCCAGAACCTCGGTTCCTTTTCCTGTTACTGCGACAGAATGCCTGAAAAAGCCAACGTCAGAAACAGAGGGTTTGTTCAACCCCCAGTTTGAGCAGGGAATGCAGAGCCCAAGGCAGTTGTTCGCTTCACTTCCATTGTCAGACAGCAGAAAGATTTCAAATGCGCTCAGCGTTTCAGCCCATGAGATAGTTCAGCCCACAGTAGAGGTAGTTTTCACCTTAGTTCATCTCTATGGAAACACTCTTTCAAGATACGCCCGTATGTGTACCTCCTTGGGGAATTCAAATTGAATCAAGTTGACAGTAAAGTTGAACCACTATAGGGACCTGTTTTGCTATTTGCCTGTGATGCCCCAGGGTGGCATGTTCCAAGATGCTATGTGCCCATACACACATGTTTGGGGTGGGAGATGCAAGGCATTTTAGGCAGGTTTCCAGTTGTTCACCGAAGAGGAGACAGCATGGTCACTATCTGGCATCCCTTCCTAAGAACTTCGTGAGCAAGTGAAAGAAATTCCTTCAGGGTTTGTAACAAGCCACCTGGTTTCCTTGGGTTAAACAAATTTGTCTCTTAGCCAACATCTCTGCATTTTAGTCAACAGCTTGTTAACTAATGGAGACACCTGCTGTACTTTGGTGGGCTCCAAAAACTTAAATATGTGAAAATGTTGTTGTTTTAGTTACATATGGAAGAAAGTACAGAGGAAAGAGAATACTCTTCAGAGAAATGACCACTGTGGGATGTAAAGCTTCCTCTGCCCACTCCTTCCCATCCCTCACGCTTTCATCCCTGCCCACAGATTTCACAGTTCATGAAGAAATAAAAGACATTTCCAAAGATCATTCTGCTCTGACTTCTCTTACATCCGGCCCATTTAAGGAGACATTTTTGTAACAACATGTCCAGGGAGGGGAGGAATCTTCCAGTCAGTCCTATGTTTTCCCCCTGTGCTTTTGATAACCTTTAGAGCAAAGAAAGATTTCCTTATGTTGTCTTTTGTACTTTTAATTAAAACAGTTTCCCCCTTTCTTCTGCTGCCCCATGATGGAGAACAGCTGGTTACCATCTCCTCTCCACCCCCTCCATCTTCTCCAAATGACTCATTCCCACTCCTTCAAACAGGGCTTAGATATTACTTCCATTTCTTTTATCCATCGGGGGCCCCCTTTTCTCACATCTCCCTCCTTGAACTATGAACTCTGTTCATGTATAAATGGGTTTTAGTCCATTTTAACTGCTCAGAGCCATGGCGGAATAGAAAGTTTGCTTTCAGTGCAGATAAAGTTCTCCTGTTACATATCATTTCCTAACCTCTCTGGTGTTACAAGAGGAAAGTTCTATAATAATGATAGAGATGAGGAGTGTGATCTCATAAGAAAAACAAGCTCCCTCAAATAAAAATACAATTAAAGGTATCCCCCCCCAATTGTTCATCTTAATAAGCTAATTTTGATTTATATCATCGGAGACATGAACTTCAAAGCAAGGTAGCCATGCACTTACAAAATTTCACGTTCTGCCTGGTGCCAGATAATCCATTTTCTCTCTGTAAAGTGACTCTTGATCACTCTTTCTCAAACAGCTGTCTGTGTACCTTGCCTGCTATTTTACCTACTGACATGTGAAGTAATTAGCCATAGGCTCATTAGTAAAGCCCTCATCCTTGGCCCACACTAGCCTTGCTTTGATATCTTTCCATGGACAGTTCTGTTTCAGTGTCTGGGTCTGTTGCTCTATTTCTATTTCTTTGTTTCTGTTCCAGGAAACTGAGCAGCATGGGAGACCAGGGCTGCCATGCCAATTGGAAAGAACTAAGTGGGGAGCTGGAGTGTTAGCTCAGATGGTAGAGTCTTTGCCCTTCTGTTTGATTCCCATCACCCACATTAAGACCTCTGTGAGGTGGCACATACTTGTAGTTCCACCGTTGGGAAGTAGACTCGGGGATGACTAGCCAGCCAGCCTGGAAGAATCGGTGGGCTCCATGTCCCGGTATGACACTTGTCTCAAAAAATAGGTGGGCAGTCTTTGAGGAAAGACATAAGAAATTGGCTTTTGCCCTCCACATGTAAGTACATCCAAGTTCATATGAACTGAAACACCCACACATGCACACACAAACACACACACACACTCCCACTCACACACCTGGGTGAGGGCAACCTACAATAGGTTTTTTACAATATAATTTTATTTATTTATTACAATTTATTTACTTTGCATCCCTGCTACAGTAGGTTTTACCCTGTACAATCAGCACCTGGTTCTGGTTCTGGTTCTTTGCATTATTCTGGGAAATCCTCACTGTTTCTATGATAGCCTGGGCATTAGGCAACTAGAAGCTGGAACTTCTGAGGTGTGCTTTTCTTGTTAAATATGCCATTCTAGTTAGATGCTTTCTCTTTGACTAATCCATGTTTAGAGGAGCGGGCTGATAGATACCCAGAGATATTAGGGGAATTAAACTTGAATGGCAGATTAATCAATACTTGTAAAGAGTGATTCCTGTCGCTATGTCTTGTGTGCAGAAAATGTTTAGTTATCCTTGGAGCGTCAGCATTTTATTGAGTACAAGCCACTGTGTTTATTAACCATTTGTTGACATTATAAATCAGTTGTGCTATACCCAGTTCTATGCTTGCCAGCTGCAATTTGCTAATTGATATCAGCTACGAAATCATTAAGGAGACTCATGACTTTGCCTTTTACGATAGACTTGTAATATAAATACACCCCTGCAACATGCTCATGAATACACATGCATGCACCTAGATATGTGCACACACACATGCACACATGTATGTCCTTATTAGATTGTATTGTCAACTTGTCACACCTTGGAAGGATGAACTTCAATTGAAGAATTTCCTCTTTAGGATCACATGTCTGCGAGGCAGTTCCTTCGTTGCTGATTGAGAGAGGGGAGCCCTGACCACTGTGGGTGGTACTGTCCCTGGTAGGTGGTCTAAGCCTGTACAAGAAGGCTGTCTGAGGCAGCCAGGGAGCAGGCCTGCAGAACAGCATTCTTTCGTAGTTGATGCCCCTGATTGCTCCCTTGAGTTCTGGTCTTGACTTCCCTCAGTGATGGGCTATGACCTGAAGTATAAGGTAAAATAAACCCTTTGCCCCTCAGGTTGGCTTTGGTCCTAGTGTTCATTGTTGCAATAGAAAAGCAGACTACGAGCAGGAGATGTTAGCATCTTGTTCACCATTATTTTGTATTTCCCTGAGCTAAGGCTTCACAGGGCTAATAAAACAGACTTTGGAAACATAGTAAGAATTACATTCTTTCAGCAATATTTTATTCATACACATTATTTTGGTGAATAATATCAAGAGTCTCAATGGTTAAAATGTTGAGACTTTTAGCAGCTTCTTGGGGAAATTGTTATTTCTGTTATTTTATTGCTAGCTAGTTTGTTTTGGCACATCACGCCACTGGAGTCTTTCTTTCTTTCTTTTTTCTTTCTTTCTTTTTTTATTTAATACCAAAAATAAAAAGCTTGCTTAGGCCCAATCTACACCCACCTTGGCACAGGCTTAATTTTAGAGAGGACATCTCTCCATAGGCTGGATCCAAAAAGGACTAAGGAATTACCTTTCTCTGAAAGAATTGGAGTCCAGGAAAATTTTAATTGGGGTCAACGGGGTTTCCTGTTCTTTTTTATGTCAGTTTTTATACTTTCTGGCATGCATTTAGTTGCTGCATCGATCCAGAATATCTGCTTACACAATTTCAAATGTAAGTACCATGCCCAAAACACATTGTAATCTAAGCTGAGACCTTTGGGTGATTTCCCATGTGGGCACTACTCTGGAATCACTTGCTTATTGATCACTTAAGACAAAGTATAGTTATCACCATTATGTTTCCATTGGCATAGTTGTGTTTGGAATTAGTTTTACTACACCATAGTTATTTGAACAAAAGTAATTTTTTAAGCCTTAATGTTTTATATGTATGTATTAGCGGTGTGTGTAGGTAAAATCTAAAAATCTAGTAAGGGGATCAAAAGAGGGAAATATTAGGTAATAGGGACAGGTAGGGTGTCCCAAAGGGCACATGGTACATGAAAGAAGAAAACTGTCTATCTGTGGGGAACTGTGAGAAGAAAATAAGTTCAGGAGAATCAGGGGATAGGGAAAGGAAGCACAAAAACATACTTTAAAATATAATAATGGCATCTAACACATTATACACTGAATTAAACAAAGAAAACCCTCATGGTTCCACAGTAGAACCTTCAATATTTTTATGTTTATTGGCCCTTTGTTCGTCTTCTGAGAATGGTCTATATTTTCAATTGGAGATTATCAAATGAAGCAAATTAACTTTATTGAGAAAAACATATATCATATATTTTCTCTCAATATTCAATCCTCTTATACATACATACATACATACATACATACATGTATGTGTTTTGGAGAGCAAAGAGGACTAGTGGGGGAGGTCTAAAGGTGGGGAGAGAAAGGGAAGGTATTGGCGTGAGGGGGACAATGTCCTTACGAAACCATTGCTAGGAAGCCCATTTACCTTGATCCTTTCCGCATCTCAGATTGTTCTGGACAGGAAAAAGGCATTTAGTAAAAGTTGTATGACTGAACTGACGATTAGTAAATTAACAGTAAAGCCCAAGACAGTTTTAGCGAATTCCTGAAACCTCTGGGATGGTCACAGTGTTGTTCCCAGCTCTCTAATGTGGTGCCCATTCGTTACCATGCTTTTCAGCGCACAGTGTTTGTGAGTGTTGTCTCTATAGGAACCTGCTGGTGTTTGAGAGCATCAGCTCTGATTGTTTCAGGAAACTAATAGGGAACATTAGAAGAAAATTGATAGAAATGAAAATGATTGAAGTCAGTGCCCTTTCCTGGGGGGGGGGGGTGTTTGAAGTGGATATCGCTCAAATACCCTGTTGTTTGTGCGGCTGGCATAGCGGGTTACACAGCAGTAACCAGAATAAAGACCTGCAGGGCAGTGGCTGAATATGATATTGGCCTTGACTTTGTACCCACAGTGCTCCTGCCATTTTATGTAGCTTAATAACTTTAGCTTTGACATTGAAGTTTTGTTTTGATTTTCTTATATAAAAGCCATAAAACTGTGGCTTTTTCTCTTAAAGTAAGGCAATGAGTGAGGATGGCACAGGAAAACACTTCTGTGCTTAGGCACCCATTTGTGCAGCTTCCAACCCGTTTGTAGGGACCGTTCTTTGCCGTTGCTTTCTATTTATCTTAATTGACTTTATAATATATATATATATATATATATAATTTTTCAAAAGGTTGTTTCTTTCCAATTTGAAGAACTTTTATATTTGCCTTCCCATCATAGAAACTACCTTTGTTTTCCTCTTTTTTCTTCAGTTCTTGATAAAGCAGCAATTAAAAGTTAACTGTAATGATACTTTAAATGAATTTAATGGAAGTCAAATTCAAAAATCAAGTGTAATGAGCATGCAATAGCTTATCTTTGCATATAAGTCAGTCATGAGCTGCTGACCTCAGGGATGCTGTGTAGAGAGTACAGCCCGTCACTGCCGGAACCCTGAGGACTGTCTCCACTAACTCCCAAGACTGAATGGTAGGAAGAAGCTAGGCTGCCTCACAGGCAGTTAGGGGAACTTTTGGAGAACCTGTTGGAGTTTGATCTTCAGAGGTAAGTTTGTAAGACTGAGTGATGGGGAAGAGAATTTGGTAAGGACACAGTGAGAAACAGTGAGACAAACAGCAGGGGGGCGGGGGGTTGTGTTCCAGAAGCACCAAGTGCCTCTTTGGCTGCTTTAGAGCTGGGGGGAGTTGCAGAAACCACTGAAGTGTGCACCAGAAATACGTGCAGATTGAGTCTACTCTTTGATTCCTCCCTCATTTGTGTCTTGGGATGAAGATCAAAGTTAGATTTGTGGTGTCAACTTGTTCTTCTGTTGACAAACTAATGAGTGGATTAGAAGGGGATCTCCACAGTGCCATTCAACTCTAAACGTGCAGGCTGTGTGACATCAGTTCTTGTGACGGCCTGCTCAGGGTTCATGCAATGAAAAAGTGGCTAGAGGACAGCTTGGAGACACCTAGAAAAAGAGCAAACTCCTCAGTTTGCTGCAACAATGTCACCTCATCTCTGGTTAAGAATGTTGCATGGCTCCCTGAATCCTTTGCTCACAGCCCTTTTGAATAAGGAGGGGTAGCTCACGTGCAGAATGAAAGCTTAGGGGGAAGCTTAAAAGTCAATTAAGTCAAACTATACTTTCTGTTTGTTTGACCTGGGAGGCAAGCAAAACGTAGCAAAATGCGGACTGCAATAGTATCTCTGTTCCTCATTTTTGGTGTGTTCATCTATATAGTTCTATGAGCCAGGCCTGTTATCTTTTCTCAAATTTCAGGAGATTTTGACATGCAAAGACCTGTCGTTAATTCTGTGATCATACGGATGTAGTTTAAAAGAAAAGAAAAATCCCAGCTCCCATTCTGTCTTACATGCCAAGAAGGTATCAGGTTCTAAGCTGCATGTCAAGGTTTGATATTTATTGGCTAAATCATCTGTCTCGGTTGTTCAATTTTCTGGCTTCTGTTGTAATTCCACTTACAGGGAATTTCCTCTGATCTCAACTCTAAAGTTAACTTATCCTCAGTTTGCAGTTCACAAAGCAAGCGCCGCCTCTTAGATGAATATTCATGCTTCCATTTATTTATTTATCACACCTGTTCTTAGGATAGCTGCAAAAATAAGTATTAAAAAGGTGAAAGGAAAGCCTTGTGTTTTGTCAGAATATGACTCACATATTGTTTAGTTAGTGGATGGGTGTTTTTGATTCTACTACACTCCTGTCATATTTTTTGGCAAAAGATATGTAAATGAATTGAAGCATTCACATTAAACTTTAGGTTTCTATTCGCCCATACTTTAATGTATATTTATTATAAGCCACCACTTGGAGTCAATGGATGAACATGTCCATAACCAAAAGAAAGGTGCAGTCATCTATAGATTTTATTATTGAGTGCATGTCCTTTCTCCTTAGTAATGTATGATTTTCATTTAATCAGAAGCAAATAATTAGAGGAAACCATTTTGACCCAGAGAAACATCAAGAACAGCAGGACACGTGACTGCGATGGGGGCGGGAGTGACTGAATCACAGGGATATTAGTAGTTCTCATTGCAATTTTAAGGAAGGGTGAAGAAGAGGCTAGTACTGTGAAAGAATACAGACCATTAGCTGACTGCTGAGAGAGGGAGACTCAGTCTTCTCCAGGGACAAGCCCCTGACAGGTTATTGAATCCAAGAAGTCATCCCATGTGCTATGCACACGAGCCACACCAACTGCACTCAGAAGGTTGTACTTCTACATATGTATGTGTGTAGTATGTATGTGTAACAGTAATTAAAAACAGGTCTTGAATTTGATGGGGTTACAACATGGGAGGAACTGAAATGAGAACGAAAAGAGAGAAAGTAATATAAATACAGTACATATGTAGAACAGTTTTTTAAAAATGTATACTAAAATAAATTTAAATAAGAAAGAAAAAAAGAAAAGGCTAGTAGAGTAGTGTTAGGGAAGGCCTATTTTGAGAATGCGCTTTATAGTGTTCATAGGGCCTGAGCCCCACCCCTGTGTTTTGGACTCTGCAGTGAGCATGCTCTTATAAATATCTGTGAATAACTACACATGAACACAGGACAACAGCAGAGCTAAAACATGCATTCTGAGACTAAAGTAGATTTCCTGATATCGGGCGGTGCCCCAGGTCAGAAAGAAAGGGAGGGATGGGAACGGCCACAGCTGTGTCTCCTGGAAGGACACACATGCCCCCTGCTTCTCACAGCAGTTAGATGATGAAAAGGGCACAAAGCTTTAGGAGCATTCAGTCAGAACTTGTTACTATTTGACCCTGCTGCACTGAAGTTTGCATTTGGAAGATTGATGAGTCTGGGCCAGCGAGATGGCTCAGCCGGGAAAGACACCTATTACCAAGTCTGAGGAGAGAACTGGCGCCTGCAAGTCGTCCTGTGACCACCGCCACATGCCTGTGGCCCATGCTGACACACGTACAAAAAATATTAAAATAAGAAAACTTTTAAAGTTTTTTTAAAAGACTTACTATTAAAAGTGTTTCCTAAACAAATTGATAATACATTTGAATTTACCTGTTCAGTGTGCAAAAGCAATTCTGTGGGGTTTTATTTGTGTGTGTGTGTGAGAGAGAGAGAGAGAGAGAGTTTCTCATTACCTGTGGGCTGCCTTTGATTCCTCATTAATCCAGTCAGTAAGTTTTCAGTTTCCTGAGTGGAGATGCCACCACGAATGCAGAAGTCATAAAGAATATTTGCTAATGCTTACTTTACTTTCAGTTGGGCTATTCTTTACACCCATTGGCTTAGTTGGTCCAACGAAGATGATATATTCTGCCTGAGACCTTTATGTCACCTCCTTGGTTGGTCTCACATTATAAAGACTTCAGAACATTAAGAGCATTACTTGTGTATTTGGTGTACAAAAATATCTATCTTTGGAGTGTGATCTGAAGCATATTTATTGGTAAAGAAGCTTGAGTGTAAGCAATCAGACCAGTACCGCAGTCATTTCAAGGAAAAGGAGCCGGATAACCAGTGTTCACCCAGGAAGTGTTAGGAAAAAGTATTTATTGGAACATTTAATAAAAACTGTCACATTGTTTATAGCAGAAATAAAACCATCTGATCTTTAATTCAAAGATCTGCCCATATGTATGTGTGTATATGTATATATCCAAATACCATTTTTAAAAGATTTTATTTTCATTTATCTGCATTTGTGTCTCTGTGTGTGTCTATGAACATGTGAGAACACCTGCCTGCAGAGGTCAGAAAAGGCCATCAAATCCCCTGCAATTGGAATTATAGGCAGTTGTGTTACAACCTACACAGATGCTGGCAACCAAACTTGCATCCTTTAGAGAGCAAAAAGCTCTCTTAACCATTGAGCAGTCTTTCCAAGAAGCTTATACGAAAATGCACTTACTGTAATTCTTCCTGGTTCCGTAACTCTCCTACTGAATTGTGTAACCCTATAATCCCTATTAACTTTCTGCTCAGTGCACCTAACCTCATGCAGCTAATGATACTTCTTGAAACATCAGTCTTCCTGCATCAGAGCTTCACTTTGGGGGCCGGTACTTTTTGTGGAAAGCAGTGAGTTGCAGGACTGGGCTAGCCTGGGGTCCCAGGGGTCATCTCATTATCTGTAACCCACTCTGTGACTTTCTTAGCCTCTCTGAGTTCCAGTTTTCTTTCTGCTCTATACCGAGATGACACTTTTTTTTTCTTACAATTAAAAAAAAACAAACTAAGAACTGAGAGCCCATATGTAAAATTTCTAGAAAAATAATTAACAGTAATTAACATTTTTTCTAAATATGTTCATTTTGACTTCCTAATTGCTTTCTGTATTATAACAAAACTCAATTAACTCTGATTTAAACAAGGCTTTCCAGTGAATTGCATGTTCCTTTGTAGGTGGGATATGCTGATTTTTTTTCAGAAGCAAATCTTATGTAAAGGCTGTATCCATTTTGGACTCCAATAACTATTTTCTCTTTTATTGTGGTTACATGTTGGTTATTGATAACCGAACAGTCTTTACTTTATAGTTTTCTTTTAAAAAGTCTGTTCACAACCTCTTCTCCCAAGTTGCCATCACTTGGAAAATAGCCTTGACTTATCTTTTACCAAGTGACCTTAAAAAGTCTTGTTTTGAGCTTTGACAATATGTTCTTGAGTTATTTTCTTCCATGAAACTTCCTCCTGCCTCCTGCCTTTGACATATGCCTCCATTCTGCCACTTACCCTGCCACTTTCTCGCTTTGCTTCTGCAAATCTCTCCCCTTCCCCTAAGTGCACGGCTAGCAGGGGCCTCCCTGTGCTCCTGCCCAGAGCCTCCCAGCTGGAAGAGGGCTAAGGAAAGAGCTCCAGAACAAATGGCTTACATTTGTAAGGACTCTGTAAGGTCATTGATCACCCACTTCAGAAAGACATCCATTCTCAATAGCAGTGTTTAGAAGTAAGATTTCCTGTGTGTGATAGGCCAAATCTGACCAAAAAAAAAAAATGTCCAGAACACATTGCTATCTTCAGAGGGGAAATTGTTTGAAAATAATTGTCCTAAGTTGATAGCAAGCATCATGGATCTTATTTAAAACAATTCCATTCACTGATATGGTTCCCACATGGAACCATCTGCAAATGCAGATAGACGTAGTGTCCATTGACCCCCAACTTACAAGGTAGGCACATACTGTTTGTATGTTGTACATTTGCTTTAAGGCACAGATCCAATTGTCAGTGGAAACGGAAGCCTGGCTGCCTAGAGCAGTTAAGTGGAACTGCGGCCACAGTTACCAAATGATCCCTTCTCTTTGAATCCAGATATGCCTCCTCGTACTGTGCTATTTTGCTGTATTTTAAGTATCCATTTTCAACTGGAGAAAAGCTCCAAGTGAGTTAATTACAGTGGGTGTAAAAAAAGGAATTCAAATTAGTAATATCATTATCTCTCTTTCTCTCTCTCTCTCTCTCTGCTTCTAGTGTGTACGAAGCAGGTAACGGATGAAGTATCTTCCACTCGAGATTGCAGCCTTACGAACACGGCAGTGCAAAGCAAGCTGGTGTCTTCCTTCCAGCAGCACACCAAAAAGGCCCTGAAACAGGTACGAGGCTACCGTGTCCCCTTAACCCCTCAACTCTGCCCATGGAAGGTCGTGGTGTGGTGCGGACCAAGTAAGGCAACAGGGAACCTAAGATCGGGAAATAACAGAGGTACTCCAGGTTTGGCTGTTTCTGTAATCTGTAATATAAGAGTTTTACTATATATTGAAAATTAGCCAAGAATTAGACTGAGAACTCTGTTGTAAAACGGAGTAGGAAATGTGCTTGGAGTCATGGAAGAATGTGGGGGTAGGGGACAGTGTCTATGAATGTGAAAGTGTGTGTGTGTTTGTGTGTATGTTTGTGAGTATGTGTGTGTGTGTGTGTGTGTGTGTGTGTGTATGTGTGTGATTTATAGTAAATCCACTTGGGCTCATAATTGTGTTATAGAATTTGCAAATTATATCTCTTTTTATGATCATCCTCTTTACCTGCCTCTTACCACAGTAACCATCAGTGAGTATTGTTTGATGCTGAATGGAAACTCCTCTTTATGCTGCAGAAGCTACTTGACCTTGGTGGCCTCGACCTATGTGGCCTCGCACTTTGATGGTGGTGGTGGTGGTAATGGTTGTAATATTGGGTCTGAGCACTGACACAGCCTGGTTTAAATCACTGTTTTTCTGAGAATTTTGGTGAATGACTTTTGTCTCTGAATCCCTTAAGTCCCATCAAAACTGGGGGGTAATGAGAGTACTTTTCACATAGCTGTGGCCTGGGGAATGGTCAAGATGATACGTTGGAGGTTGTGATGGAGCATGGTTGCCCCACAATCCTCACTCGGTGAGGGGGAGCTGCTGTTACCGCACCAGCTAGTGCCAAGATGTGCAGAGAAGGAAAGGGGTAGCAGGATTGGATGGGAGGAATGGTTGTATTAAGTGTGTAAGTTGCTGCCTGCACTCCTGTCTGACCATGTTCCTTGCAGTTTCAGCAGGTCAGGAACAGGGTTCCAGTTCCTGTAGTCTGTTTACAACTAGGAAAAGAGAAACCATGTTCTCCAAAACGGTGTTAAAGAAGTCCCCACCGGCCAGGCTGCCCCTTAAAGCTGTTGTGGTTTCTTCCCCCTCTTCATCTTTTTCGTACCCTCCCCTCTCTGGTTGTTTTGTTTTATTTGAGATAGACTCTCACCGTTTATACTAGGCTAGCCTGCAACTATAGCAAGCCTGCTACTCTTGCTGGATTATACATGGAGATCACTGTACAAATCACAGGTCACAAATCACATGCACTTGTGAGGCTTCTACTCACCCTCTCTGCCTCAAAGAAGGAAATACAGGAAGGAAGGTGAACACTTTAATATTGATTTATCATTTAAGTTGCTTTTCTATACTGCACTAGTGTATTAATTATCACTTATAATAATTATTGAAAGTATGGTATTCCATCCATACTTAAGGAACTGACACTGTTTTTCCTGCATAGGTTCAATCTACTTTGGATAATTTGCCATTCATATCATGAATTTTTGTGAAACGTTTTTAGATGCTACAGAGCAAAGCTGGGATCAGTATTGGTATCTCTTTTTAACTTGTGAAATAAAGGATGGGGTGGGTAGGCAAGCCCAGGGAAATGCTCATTCAGGTAGCAAATAGGAAATAGGATGTAGGCAATGAAATACTAAACAGCACAGAACAAAGGGCATAGAATTGGACATATGTGGCTGCGGTGTTTAGGAAACATAAACAGGATCATAAGTGAAACGCATCCATCCAAGGTGCATGGTCTGGATGGTGTGCAAACTGTGAGTCCTGCCATGTGTGGACCGGAAGAAATGTTTACTGACATTTTTTTCTTTCTTTGTTCCAACTTCATGTCATTTGAACTCTGTATAATTATTAATGCTGTACAACTTTGACTTAGTGTTGTTGTTGGTTATTTTTCTTTCTTCCTCTTCTCTCTCTGTCTCTTTCTTTCCTTTTTTTCTTTGTTGTAGACCATATGTTCATGAGAAACGTCTCTTGCTTGCTTATAGTTTAAGGCTTGTCTTTAAAAGTGTGTCCTGTGAGCATCTCAATTATGAGGAAGACTTGTTTATTCCTTTTTTAATAATTTCTATCCTATAACCAAGTAGCAAATTAGCGACCAAGTAGATGTGACTTAACATAGATTGGATATGCTAATGTTCCTTTAATATCTAATTCTTATTGTAGGTAACATTCAGGAGAAAAGCTTCCTGGGTAGAATTTTACCTGGATCACCCGTAATTGCTGGATGCCTTAAGACTGCATTTGAAAACTTGTCTGGATATATGACAATTTACGTTGTAACCCCAAACAATATGCACCTTCCATTTATAATGGATACTTAAATGATTAAGAAAAGACAGAATTTTTATCAGTAACTACCATGTAAATATTTACATGCATGTCTGTACATGATTTCATGTATGTGAATATATGTTCCATATGTTTATATACATGCGCAAATTATACTCATAGTTCATGGTGATGATTCCATGAACTCTTGTTTACATTAGGACTCATCCTTATTGCTGTTGTTTGAGAAAGGTTCTTAGGTAGCCCAAGATGGCCTTGAACTTAGCTTGTAGCTAAGGATGACCTTGAAATCCTCATTCTCCTGCTTCCACATCATAGGTATCACCATCCCCAGCCGTATGACTGTTTTTCAGATAAACCAAGGGCCAGAGAATTAATATGACTTGTCTGAGGCTAGCAAGCCAATAACTGTCAGAGAGGACATTTGAATCTAAAGTCACAGATTCTATCCTCTTCATTAGGACCTTTTTCGGTAGATGGTATGCCATTGGGCAGACTCTGTTTTGAAACTGTTCATGGAAATTTACATAGTTGAGTTTTTGTATTTTATCAGGAGGGCAACACAGTAGGGTCACTAGGAATTCCATTCCCAAAAAGAGACTACCTGTGTTGAATACGTGCACAGAGTTATGGCTCACACTCAGTTCCATTTGCCCCCAGAAGTTCATGAAAAAAACATTCTCATTCTTGCCCTTCTATGGTTAATCATCTCTGAAACCGCAGTTAGTTTTTCCAACTTTCTGAGAAACCCAGGTGCCAGGGGACTTTCTCCATCAGCACATGTACACACTAAAGAAGAGTCCGAATCCTCAGAGGACCCCGCCTTCATTATTGTGTCATTTGCAATTATGGTTGAGGCTTTCCTTGTAGGCTTCTCAAGAGGATAATGGGATGACATTCCCTAAAATAGAGCCTACACTAAGGTAGCTGGGGAGAGGGGATCACCTTATCCCCACAAATACCAACCCACTTCATAAATATTTATACAAACTTAAACCAACCTCACAACACAGAGCCCAGTGTGCTGCTAGGGGCCCTTTGAGCCAGCATGCTGCAGTATCTCTGTATGAGTACACTTTTACTTTGCTTTGTTAATAAACCTCTTCTTAAAGTGTCTGTGTGTTCTGATTCAACAAAGCTATCATAGAAAGAAGTAGGTAAAAACAAATTCCTAAGAATCCAGGTGCCTTTGCAGCAGAGGTTTATAAAAACAATAACTAAAACAATGTTCTCATAAGCAAAGCCAGACACATCTCAGGTCTAAGATCCTTGCTTAGATGCTTCTATAGCAAGTAAATTTTCTGCCCTAGATACTGATCACAATGTAACTGTAGGCTGGACTGTGTAGGCATTGGCTATAGTATCCTATATTTTCACTGTTCTAAGACATTTGAATTTCTTTTACCATAAACTCATCATGGCATTAGTTAATGTGATGGACATAATTTCCTAGAAAACATTTTGTGAGCTTGCAATTTTTATAGTTGTTGTTGTGTATAAGCATTCTCAGAATTGCCTGCTGATTATTACCTTGTTCCCAGTCTCCTTTCTGCTGTGGTACTTAGTTGTTAAGATCCTATGACAATGTGGAATGATTAGATATTTGAACTTTCAAAGAGGCTAAGCAAGATTATATTTTGGAATCCTAACCAGCAGAAGAAAATGATAGATAAAAGGAGGAGGATGCTCTCTGTGCTAGCAGCAGTGTGGTAGTTTTGGCATTGGTGTGGTCATGACCATAGCCACGTGTTGCCTCTGCTGGCCTGACTTCTCTCTGTGTTTTAGGATGGTAGAAGTTAGTGCGGACTCTACACCCTTGCACTATGGCAGAGCGGATAGAGTCTTCGTATATTGCTGTGTTATGGTGATGGCAGTAGTGTCTTGTCACTGACTTTGGCAGTTAGTATATCAGTCACAATACATGCTGTTGGTCCCTGACTCAGACAGCTGTTCCCCATGTGTGCACGTCTAGTTATTTTAGTATTAGCATTCATTGCCTGTGATATTTTCAGATTTTCAAGAAAGGGCTAACTGCATTCTGCACATTCTTAAGTTACATGTCGGTATTGTTTCTCTATTAAAATATAGCAAACGTTTATTGTTTAATGTGCCAAGTCAAAACAAAAGATCCCGGTTTTCAGCTTTATTTCATCTACTCCCATTAGAGTAGACAAAAGGATGACTCCCCACTCCCCACCCCTTTTAGAGAGAGAATCTGGAAAGCTTTCTGTCTAAATTGAAATGTTTATCTAAAAGTTTTTTCCTCTCTTTTTATAAGAAAACATCACACTGTATTTCTGTAGAGAAAGCATGTTCAACCAGCAATTTCCCTCCCTTTTCACAGAAAGACACAAGTAACTTGAAGTGAGTGTGGAATTATTTTCACTTTGCTCAGAGAGGTTTTATTTAATTTAATTTTGTATTTATAGATATTAAAGTTTTGACTACATGTAATTTATGGGCCTGATGTATGCCTGATGCCCCTAGAGTCTAGAAGAAGGCATTAGGCAGCCAGTAATTGCAGTTACAAGTGCCTGTGAGCCACCTCTTGGGTCCTGGGAATTGAACCATGGTTCCTGAAAGAGTAGCAGGTGGGCAGGTAGTCTTAACTGCTGATGCATCTCACCAGCCTTAGAGCTCACAGCTTCAATCAAACGCATGAAGCCAAGAGAGTCATTAGGCACACTGCAGCGGCATGCTTCCCTCAGCAAGACTGAACCACCTAAGCCTCCCCAGATAGTGCCACCTGATGATGACCAACAGTTCAGATGCTCAGAAGGGGGGCGGGGGCGGATCGGTTCCCATTCAAACCACTGTACCTCCTGTCACTGACACTGTTAACCAGACGTAGAGCTTTGTATATATGACCAGCTGAAGGCCCATTTATTCACTTCAGAGAGATCTAGGCTCCCTGTCTGCTTGTTGAGTTGTTTAATAAAACAATTTTCTTGCATTCCAAAGTAGCCTGACAAACAGAGGTACCTTGTTGCTATTGTGCCCCTAAAATGAAAGTAGATTAAAGTGTTAAGACCAAGCAGATGAATAACTAGGGCCACCACTGGCTTAGTGGAGAACAAAGCAATGACTCCAAGAAGTCACATTTTCTATCATTTAGGGAATTCCTTATATGCACAAACACACCCTTAGGCACCAAAACCACTTTTCCTGATCCTGTTTCCTTAGTCTATCATATGGATATATTTTCCAAGTTAAGGGAAATTTGTATTTCAATGGTTACAAATTAAATGGAAAATAAATTCTGTCTTTATGTTAGGAATCCTATTTTTTTTCCCCAAAACTCCGAGGAGCTGCTGACCTCAGGTTGCATGTGGTTTAAACAGGAAAACAGACCTAAACATTGAGTTGAGTCATCCATGATTAGTGGAAGGATTGCAGGTCTGAGACCAGCCTGGGAAATGTGGTTACACTTTGTACCAAAATATTATTTACAAAAGCCTGAGCTGTGGCTCAGTGTTAGAGTATTTGAATAGACTATGTTTAACCCCAGCACTTACAGAAAGAAACACGCAAGGGTTGCTTTTGCTGAAGCGGCTTCAGGCCTCCAATGGAGTGTGTCCGAACTTGCTCACTCCTGTCTCCTCCTCTGCTCTTGTCTTACCTCTCCATACAGCTAATGCTCATCAGCAATTGGGAAGAGTTGAAACACAGTACATTTGAGTTGCTGGATTGAACATAACTGCAGACAGTTATATATTGCCTCTTTACCGAAGGATACACGCTGGATACGCAGTTACATACTGCCTCTTTCCCTGAAGGATACACACTGGGTCACCAAGGGCCCTAGTTCCTAGTAGGCAGGTGGCTTGTCTAAAATAACCCTTTCTGAGAGACATCTGGGCTATTTGATGCCTCTCAATGGAAGCAACATCGTTTGTTCATGTTGTGTTCTGGGCGGAAGGTACCCAGTGTCCATCATCATCAAATAAACTCTTCTTCCTGGAAAGTAATTTGGGCTCTTCAGGACAACCACGGATGAGGTCTAAAGAGCTGCATTGTAGTTTGTGATACTAGACTACCCTTTATAATGTGATGCCATAAGAAACAGACACGATCGATCTCCTTTTTGTTATCTGCCCTACAAGTGTTGCTTGGAAGTAAATATAATTGTGTGTGTTTGTGTGTGTGTACGTGTGTATGTGTCTGTGTTTTCAGGGGCATGAGCCTGTGTGCATACATATGAAGGGCAGAGGAGATTGCTGGATGTCTTCCTTCATTGTTCCCTGCTTTTATCCAATAGGTCTCTATTTACATAACACTGGGTTATTAGCATGTATGTGGCCATGTCTGGCTTTTACAGGGGTGTTAAGTATTTAAACTCAGGTCTTTACAATTGCATAACAAGTATTCCTACTCCTTGAGCCTTCTCCCCAAGTCATGACTCCCCAAGTCCATGACTTGTTTTACAAGTGCATGGCAAAGAACCAGGTTTGCTTCTCGAATTATGCCTGAATCGTGATACCCCAAAGACCACCACCAGGAGTCGAGTTCATTGCAAAAACACATGAGGATCTTTTTATTACAAATTATTACAAGCTGCAGCTTGGGCTTACACCCCCCACCACTGAAGTGGTGGGAGCTGAGAGCTCTGTGCTCCCTTAGTTGAGTGATTTGAAGATTCTGGTCTTTCCCAGCATGCCCAAAGCAGAGGGTACTTCTGCCTGGCAAGCATCTATTGGTCAAAACACAAAAGGGATGTTGCCTTTTGAATTGATTGGCTATAGGAAGCATCCCCAAACCATTAATGATCTGGTATCCTTCCCTAGGGGGATGGGCCAGTTTCCTAGCAACTTTATCTCTTGTGGGCAGGAAAAGAATGCAGTAAGGCAAGTTCTTCCCCTCAGGGCATTAAAGCTGGACATATCTCCATTTGGCTGGCCTTAGTTCAGGCCTGTGCTTTAAACTTTAAAATAATAGCCACTGATTTTTCATCCTTTGGTCTCTCACTCGGACACTTGTTTCTTCTGTGATAGGTATATAGTTTGGTGTTGCCTGCAGTACATAGTGATTCATTATTTTTAAAAATATTGTGTTGAGAGGTACTGTTTAAACTTCTATATTAATGAAATAGCATTTGAATAGACTCCATGTTAGCATTTCTTTATCCTTACCTGACACTAATTCACAGTAGCCATGGCTTTTATTCTTGCAATTTATCTGTCATGGTATCTATCCAGTCATTAAATCTTTAGTTGTATAGTGCTTTCAGCTCTAGAAACTGAGGGTAAGAGTCCTTTTTCTTCTTCATCATAATCATCATCATTATTGTTATTACTGACCACAGACAACAAGCATGGCATCTTTGACTTTCTGATTACATGTCTATGCCATTATAACTAATGCTCTTGTTTGCAGTTAATCAACACTTTCCATGATAAATCTCCTAACTTCACTTGTAGACATTTGTGCACACACAGAAAGGATATTTTTAGAAAGTTAATATTTTTAACTTTTACAATTTATTACAATTTATTCACTTTGTATCCCAGCTGTAGCACCCTCCCTTGTCCTCTCCCAATCCCATCCTTCCACGCCCCTCCCCTAGTCCACTGATGTGGGAAATTTGCAGGCAAATGGTGGGAACTAGAAAAGATCATTCTGAGTGAGGTATCCCAGAAACAGAAAGACACACATGGTATGTACTTACTTATAAGTGGATATTAGTTAATATAGGATAATCATACTAAAATCTGTACAGCTAAAGACGGTTAATATTTTGCTTGGTGGAATTAAAACTGGTGATACATAGACTCATAGAGATTCATTGCTGTGTTTACTGGCTGCTTTTATTCTTTTCTGGAGATTTAAACAGTGGGTGAAGAAAGCCTTAGTTATAATTGGAAGCACTGCTTCGCCTAATTCTCTCGTATTGTTAGGTTAATGTCTATAGAGTACTTTGAGTTCTTATGTAAAAGACTAGGAAGATTTATGCAAGTATGTTACACAATTTATGTCTAATTATATATACACAGCTTGAAGAAAGAAAATTCTTACATGCTCCATAGCACATATGACCTCATTAAATGTACTATTGAAAACAGACAATGGTGAGAAAGATGGCATCATATTAATCTTTGTAGCCCAGGTTCCTTGACAGTACCTGGGACTTCACAAAAACTCCATAAATATAAGAAGCCTTGCATGCTATCTGTAGTAAATGTATCATTTATAATAAATTCTCCAGCTCTTCCTTCTGTCATGTGGCTTTAAATCTCATCTGAATTTGCCGTCTGTCCTCTAAGGGAGGATTAGTTTTTCATTTCAATAATTAAGTGATTTCCAAATCTACTGGTCAACAAGTCAAACATACAGCTCATGCCCTGTGTAAATAAAATCACATTGGTTTTGGCAGCCAAGGAATATACAGTCAAGGCAATATTTCCGGAGATTGTGACAACTGTTGCTCGTAGCACATTAATCACATAACCAAGACATTGTAAAATTAGTGGAAATTGCACAGAACCCAGGAATAAAAAGGTTTTAGATAGTCCATGGCCAGCCTTTTAACCTTTTGAGGAATTTCAGCATTCCTGCAGCTTCAGGTTTTAATAGCTCTTCCTGTTTCGTGTGCTTAAAACCTTTTTTTTTATTACAGGTAATTTTCTACATAACGTGATTCGCTAGATAAGAATGTATTTCAAAACTTTAAAATGCCTTTTATTATATTATCATCACCATGTCAGATTCATTTATGAGACACAAAGCATTCCCATTTGAACAGATTTATTCTATCTATTTTTTTTTTCCCTTGGATTTGCCCAAACCCTGTCATGTTCGTGTTCTGAAGGTTAATACCAAAGTCAAGCAGACAGAAGCCAAGGGCTGCAAGCTTTCCAAGATTAGGACTGATTCCCTTCACAGAAATAAATGATTCCTGCCATGTTCGGTGATTTTGTGCAGCGCTCCCCACGGCTGAGTGAATGCATCAATACAGTAGTTCTCACATGCCGTACATACTGATGACACCCGGTGTTAACTGATTGACTGAGCAGCACACTAGAGACAGAGCACCTGAGAGAGAAGTGCAGACACGTATATTTTTATCCTGGTTTCAAAACATTTATTTTACATTTATTTTACTTGGGAGCCCTAGTATCAAGTCCTGCCGGCTTTCAAGCCACTCTGCTAAGGTAGAATAAACCATTCCGTCGTGTTTTGTTATCAGAATTAGAGCGAAAATGGTCTCAGCTTACACCACTTTGCCAAAGCCCAATTTTATGCTTTTGAAGGAAAATGGAGAAAGGTGATTACCAAGAATCCTGACAAATCAGGGGCTCTGTGGAATTGAAGACAGACACGAGCAAGGGGATCATGTAATTCAATCACCAGAAATCACTGTGGATGCATTTTTATGCTATATTTTATTATTGTGTTTTATAGGCTTTGAGGCAACAACAGAAAAGAAGAAATGGAGTCTCAATGATGGTGAACAAGACTGTCCCCCGTGTTGTCTTGACACCATTAAAGGTGTCTGATGAGCAGTCCGATTCACCTTCAGGTAAAGAGCTAAAATATTGTATGCTTGGCCAGTTTCTCCCTGGAGGAGACTTTCTCATGGAGAGAGATGGCTTGATTCCTTTTCCTCTTTTGAAACTGAAAAAGATACTTTCGTGTTAGATTTAATTTTATACTTCTGTACATATACTTTTCATGTACAAATGTATTCTATGTGTGTACCTATCTTTGACTCGCTCATTGATCTGAAAGCGTAGAGCATCTCCCACTTGTTGTGTTTTAAAGGCGCCAGCCCACTTGTCATCCAGTGACTTAATTTGCTAATGTCAGTACATGTGAGGAAGTGGGTGCTGGTCTGGTGGGTTTGTTGTTCTAGCTTTAGCTTTCTCTTGAATGTTTAACTTGAGTTCTGGACCTCATGCTGGTGTGTAACACCATCGAAAGCAGTTTTTCTCTGAGTGTGAATTTGTTTTTCAGCACTTGCTGCAAAGCCCAGAATCCTTTATGAGTCTTGTGTTCTTGCAACATTCTTCTCACCTCCATGAAGCCCTGGACTGTTCTCCTAATTTACCTCTTGTCACTTTATCAGCTGTGAACTGTTGAATTCATTATGGACCAGTGTTTGCATTTTCTGTTTCTGCTTCAGCATAAAGCTGTTGATTAAGGGCTGGTTCTTCCATTTCTTCTACTTCCTACTCTATCTCTCCCTCCCTCTCTCTCTCTGATATCATCTCTAAATGGCATCTTAGTGTTGAAGCTTATTCATGTATTTTTACAAAAGAACCAACTCTTTTATTTAAAAGCTATTTGATCAGTGACTGCATGTCAAGCTCTGCTATGAGGCCATCTGCTCTTGCTTTTTGTCCAGGTTGATTGATTTATTGGCCTTTTCTCTTTATATCCAATAGTGGAATCAGATTGTGGGTAAGGTAGTATATTAACTCAGGAAAAGAAGAAGGAGATTATATCTGTGGTTTTTAAAACAATTTTAGATGTTTCTTGTCAAGGACAGGGAGAGAAAGATAATGGCATAATAACTATTTCCTTTTTTAGGATCCGAGTCTAAGAATGGGGAAGCAGACAGTTCAGATAAAGAAATGAAACATGGGCAAAAATCTCCCCCTGGAAAGCAAACAAATCAGCACTTAAAACGCTTAAAAAAGTCTGGTTTAGGTGAGTACCAGAGATATGTGTCTTTTAAAACACAGAACTTTTTTAAATTTATTTTTTGTGGTTAAACAATCAAACTGAAAATATCCTTCATTTATCTAAACAGAAAAAAATGCTAAATTGGGAAGCATCACAGTTGCAGTTAAGTCTCAAGAGTATAATGGAATGTGATGATATTGGATAAAGTACAGGATAAACAGCAAAATTAAAGCAAAATGTCTATTCAACTAATTACCTGTCTTGTTAGGATTTTGTCTGGTGTACAGTATTATATTGTGGCCTCCTTTTATTGGAATATTCTAGACTGAGAAAAATGAAGCTCTCAGGAAAGATGAGTTTCATTGGGGAATTCATTGTCATGGGGTCTGATGCAGTGGGGTTCCCCTACTTTGATTTTTGTTTGAGATGTTTGAAATATTCAGTAGTACCTGTCTATCAAACAGAAAGAGTGTGCAATCTGAGAGGTTTTGGGTACACTGTCCAAAGGTCTTGCTATTAATAGTGATTTTTTTTTCTGAATACTGCCTTTTGCTTTAGTAAGGACCTGCAAGTAGTGTACAGCATATGAAAATTAAGACAAACATTGAGTGTTTCCTGGGCTAACTTGTATAACTTTATCCCTCCACCCCCATATACACACCTTGTTTAGGGGCCTGGATGCATTGATTTCACATATGAATAGAGATAATGATAATATAACCTAGAGCTTTAGAATATCTGGAGAGCTTGATGTAGTGCTCAAGTATCTCAGTTGATTAAGTGCCTGCAACAAAAAATGTAAGGATTCAAGTTTAGATCCCCAGTGGCTGCATGAGGGATGGTCATGTTCTTGCTTATCTATAACCCTAGAACTAATGGGGAGTGGAGATAGAAAGAGGCAGATCAGAAACTTGTTAGTCATCCAGTCTAACAAGTCAGTGAGCATTGTGTTCATTGAAAGACCTTGTCCCCAAAAGATGATGTGAAAAACAATCAAAGTTGATATTACCTGTGTGCTTCTGGCCTCATACCTACATGAGCTCTGTGTGTGTGTGTGTGTGTGTGTGTTTCCCGTGACCCCATATTTTGACAGAGTGGTCAGGAGAAACCATGAACTTTTATTAATTACACTTATTCACTTTGTATCCCCCGTAAACTCCTCTCTTCTCCCCTCCCAGTCCCACCCTCCCTTCCTCTTTTCCATGCATGCCCCTCCCCAAGTCCACTGATGGGGGAAGTCTTCCTCTCCTTCCTTTTGTTCCTAGTCTATCAGCTCTCATCAGGAGTGGCTGCATTGTCTTCCTCTGTTGCCTGGTAAGGCTGCTCCCCCCTCAGGGGGAGGTGATCAAAGAGCAGCCCAATCAGTTCATGTCAGAGACAGTCCCTGTTCCCATTACTATGGAACCCACTTGGACACTGAACTGTCATGGGCTATGTCTGTGCAGGGATTCTAGGTTATCTCCATCAATGGTCCTCAGTTGGAATATCAGTCTCTGAACTTTTTACTGTCTCTGTCACCCACTTGGCCATGTAGGACTCTTTGTTTGCATAGTTTTTCTTTTTGTTAAATTCAGTCAGATTTTAACTGGTTTATGGATTGATTGGTTTGGTAGTTTTTATTTGCTGCCTACTGCAGTAACACTTTCACTAAAAAGTATTGAAATGAACTCAATGGTGGACTCTTTGACCTCCCCACCCAGCAAGGAAGGAGCAGCTCTCCTAGGCCACAGAATACTTTGCAGCCAGTCTTGAAGAGACCTGATAAACCAGGGCCAGATGAAAGGGGAGGAGGTCCTTCCCTATCAGTGGACTTGGAAAGGGGCAGGGACTAGACTAGGGAGGGACGGTGAGATTGGGAGGGAATGAGGGAGTGGGATTCACCTGGGATACAGAGTTAATAAAATGTAATTAATAATAAAAAATAAAAATTAAAAAAGCATTGAAATGGAATCTACTAAAATAGTAGATTCTTAGATAAAGCATTTGTGGGAAAGAAGTAGCAATTTTTAATTTAAGCCTTTAATATGGCATAGGTATCTATTTTCCATCATTTCTAAGGCCTTTATAGTTATTCCCTATAACCCCAAATGTGTCTCTCTGTGTTGGATCATCACCATGCACACATACACAATGATAGTTTTTTCCTGTCTGAGTGCTTTAAATAACTCCTAAGATGGGAAATTCTGAATGACATGCACAGAACAACATCTGAGCCACATCTACACACACATATGTATTCATTCTCACGACCAACCCAGGTATGAGCCAAAGATCAGTGACATTTAATTAAAAAGAGTGTTCTAGCCAGGCAGGCTGGCTCCACAATCCTAGCACTTGCCAGTCCAGGGAATTCAAGTCTAAGTGAAAACCTAGACATCCATGGCTACATAGCAAGACCACCTCACTAAAGAATGCAAAGCTGGGTCAGTCAGTGAATTACTTTGATTCCAATATTAATGAAGCAGAGGCAGACAGAGTTGAGGCCAGCCATGGCTACATAGCTCATAGTAAAACATTATCTCAAAATTAATTAATTGATTAATTAATAATCCACTGCAGAAAAGACAGTGTCTAGGTTCAAGGCCAAGAACGCTCTTGTTTTGCATGCCTGGCTTTGGTTATTCTATGTTCTCAGGAGCTCCAGGCCTGGATCCTCCAGGCACAGGATCTCCTGTGTCACAGTTGTCACCTTGAAGTCCACACTACAGTGGAGAGAATCAGAATTGCTTTGGGGTTTTTGTTTACTGTTGTTGTTTTACCCTGAGAGTCACCGAAGGACAGAGCCTGCACACCACTGGCCAGCTCACAAGGACAGCTCACTAGTTCTTGTGTGGACTAGTCTCTTAGATGGTTTTGCTACATAAAAGGATGAAATAGTAGATGTAGTAATGCTGTTTTCTAGGAGGAAGGCAAAGAGTCATAGTTCATAGATAATGGACTAGTTGGTCAGGTGTGTCAACCTTTTCATGTTGGGACAGGGCATTGTCCTTTGCAAAGTTTAAACTTAAGAACCACATATTCATGGTACAAGAACATCCGTCATATTTTAACTGATGTTATGGCTTCATGTTGGGCTGCACTAGTATCTATTCTGGACCTCAAATAGCCTCATGTGGCCTTTTAGTTGGATTCATGTGGCTAAATTTTGATATAATTTGTCTCACTTACGTCTTTAGTTTTACAGAATGAAATGATTTCCATTTTACAGTTCAAAGAAATCGATCTGAGGCCTTAGGTTACAAAGTCTCCTCATAAATATCACAGCGATGGAGAACCATACTTGAACCATTCATTTCAAACAGACTTTGAATGGCAGGTTGACTACCCTGCACCCAGTGGCTGTCCTTGTCATTGGGGAACAACCTCACTCTATATAACGTGAAGAGTCTGCCTAAGTGTTAAGTGCATGCACTTTAGTTGCATTTGGAGGGAGAGCTAGCAGTTCCAAGGTCTTTTGGCCAACCCTCCATCAAACAAAAAGAAAAATAGTAGGATTTAAAACAAATCTATTAAAGTAGAAATCTGTCAAACACGTACAGCCAGTGATGACTGGGAAGGAACCATGACTGACTAAGATACCAAGCAGCTTCAGAGAGTGACTTATTTTGTGCAAATGAATCTTCAGCACTCACTACCTTCTAATATAGCCAACAGTATAAACAACAATGGAGAGACGTGGAGAAAGTTCAGACTGACCATCTTCAGACAAACCGCCTCATCCAGAATTTTTAAATGTTTTTTTACATTTATTATAGTTATTTATTTATTGGGAAGTGGTGGGTAGGTACACACAAGCCATGAAATGCATGTGGAGGTCAGAGGACAACTCCTGGAAGTTGTTTCTCTTCCACCATGTGGTGGCTGAAGGTTGGACTTAGGCTTTTAGGAATGTTGACCAACATTGTGACCTGCTAAGTCATTTTCCTGGCCCAGATAGGGATTTTTAAAGTATACCATTAGAGTCAGGATGTTGGGTGCTCTCCTTGTCATGGTGCCACTGGATCATTGAGACTGGAGATTGTCCTCATCCCTCTCAGGCCCTTTGTGTACCTTCTGTTTGGTAGCTGCTGAGAGAATATTGGATAAATGAATGAGTAAATTTGTCAACTGAATGTGCTAGTAAGTTAGTCAAGATAACAAAGTAAGTCTTCAGTGACTTGTACCTCCCTGGATGAATCTGTGTCTTTAAAGAAGAACGTTCTTTATGAACCCATGTATAGGTATATTCAGCCATAAGTTGGCAGTGCTCACTAACTTTCTAATATATGCCAACAGTATACATGAAAAATGGAGAGACATGGAGGAAAGAACCTTAAGGCTGACCCCCTTCACACAAACCATATCATTCAGATTTTTAACGTATGCTTTTTCATTTTTTATTATATTTATTTATTTGGTGTGTAGTAGTGAGTAGGTGTACACAAGCCTATGACATGTGTGTGGAGGTCAGGGGCAGAAATGGTTCTTCCTTCTTCCCTTCTTCCCCCTAAGTCCTCGCCCAGCCATCTGTGAGGACCACCCTTACTCATTTCTCCAACCTGACTCAGATGCATTTTAGTCTTAGAATGGAATTGAATTTACCTCGCCTTCTCTCCATAGGGGTAGCCGCACACAAGTTCTTATGTACTAAAACTATTCTAAATTAGAATATATACCATAAGTTTTTTTTCTAATCTAAATTAGTAATACTAAAACAAAATGCAGTCAAAATTAGAACTTCTAGTATAAATCTAAATTTTCATTCTCTTGGTGAGATTCCCTTGGTAGGATTAAAAAATCACATCTGATTATCTTCCATGTGGTTCCTCTGATTCTTTTGCAATTACTTTTTTTTTTAAAGAATTGAATGATACCCTGTTCAAGATACAGGTATACATTTTTCTTGCAATCTAATGAATTAGCCAAGTACACACTGCAGTCATGTATATTTTTTCTAAGAACTCTGTAGTAAAAGACTCCCTGTGGGTTTGAGTGTCACACCATATGTCCACCTACCCTGGAAGAGGGTTTGGATTGCACAATTCTATCATAATGCCAGCTGTAAACAATCGTGATGGGCTGTCACAGCCCTCAGTAGTCTTAGCACTGAAGGGAATCTTGCCATCATTACGGAGATCCACTACTGTTGATGCAGCTTTCTTGTTTCATGCCTTTGCTTTCGCCATAGGTCATATGTGGAAACTGTTCTTTTCCGTGCATTTCTCTGAACATGTCTGGCAAGATGGTGCAAGCCAAGGCAGCTGAAGAAAAGTAATGGTTCGACCTAGTGTTTTCCTGATGATGTGATAGTCTAGACAAAACCAAACTTTGTTGATTCCTCTCTTATTTCTAAATTGAGCATGGTTGAGAACAAGGTTCTGATATACTTAGCTAGGCGTATGTTATCAGTATCTGCATGAGCTGTTTCACTGTGCAGGCCTTGATAATGATTGTAACAGTCCATGCTACACTACAAAATCACCCCCTCATATGGAGATTGATCAAGAGGCGTGGCTGTAAATGGAGTTGGAAAGGTATGCTTTTCCTGCCTACTTGGTTATTTTGATGTCCCTCTCAGCTTACTCCCTTGGTGCATACTAAGTAAAGGCTCTTCGTAGTACTCTTTTGTTGCTTCTTTTGTATTTCTTTTAATTAATAAACTAATTTCAAAGAAGTATGGAGTTCACAACTGAACTGGCAGAAGCCGTCACCCTCCATGTCCATATGCACAACCCTCTTCAAGACTGACAGCATATATTCTATTCCCACCACAGCAGGTGACGCTGCGTTAGAGGTCACTGTCATGGAGGTCTCTCTGGGTGCCACAAGATGAAATCACACCCAACCACCAATGTCATATTCTGTGGAATATGCTTCAGCTGGCCTACCTTCTACATTGATTTTTTAACCCCCATTTCACTCTTTTGTGTTTCTTAATTTTGCATATCTTCCCTCTAGCTAAAATATAAGTGACTTAAATTCAGGGTCACTGACCTAAACCAGGTTTTAATTGTTCCTTCCTACGAAGTCACACAGTAGGAGTTTAGAACTGCTTGCTAAACAAGCTTGAGCTTTTAATGGATGTCTCTAAGGGAGTTTTAATAATGTCCTCAATGAGCCCAACTTCTGGGATTCATTCCAACATTATTTTTTTATCTAATCTTTTTGTAATAAAGAAGCAAAACTCTGCTGGTTTTAGAAAATGTTTCATGTTTTAAAAAATAAGTTTATGCAGAAAAATAAAAATGAAAATTAGATAATAATTCTATACCTCATTTAAAACATAATCAGTGTTTCCTGAAAATTATTTGGCATTACTGAATATTATCTATTTTTCCAGAGATTATATATACTAGGACTATTTTAATTAAAAATACTATCTTTAATTAATTTTACAATAAATAAGACAGAAGTTTTTCTTTCTTTTATTGAAAATAAAGGTTTTTTTCATACAGTATATCTTGATTCTGGTTTTTTCCTCCCCCTAACTCCTCCAAAAATTTTCCCAGCTCCCCTCCCATTGGAATCCACACCCTATCTGTCTCTTCTTATGAAATAGGCACTTAAAGATTACCAGTAAGTTAAAATAAAATAAAAACAAATCGGAATAGGACAAAACAAACAGAAGAAAAAGAGCCAAAGAAAAAGCACAAGATATACATGTAGATGCAGAGACACAGACACATTCCTAAGCATAGGAATCCCCTAAAAACACAAAACCAGAAGCCATAATATATATGCAGAGGACCTGTAAGATTAAAGAACGTGCTCTGTCACAGCCTTATGGGGCAGATACCCTGCCAATGAGTTTGGTTTCTATTGACCATTTACTGCAGGGCTTGGAGCCTCAGGAATGGTTCTGTTGGAGAGAACTGTGTTTTCATTTTGGAGTGATCATCAATTAGACAACTTAGAAAGAGGGAAAGAAGGCAGGGAGGGAGGGCAGGAGAGAAAGAGGGAGGGAAGAAGAGAGGGAAGAACGGAGGGAGGGAAGGAAAAATGAATTGTTAAGCACTGCTTTAAGTGTTTAAGCCAGCGCATCCCTCTTGATACACAAATGCAAGTGACCAAATGGTACGTTACCACAGGAGTCTCTGAGTACATTACCACAAAGGATTAATGACCAGGACTTTGGCTCGGCACACACCCATGATTTTTATCATAAGTGGACCCTTTAGTGCAGTCTTCCTGTGCCTTCTCCTGTCTTCCCTGCCTGTCTCTGCTGCCACAGCCCTCTAGGCTAAGTGTCTAGGAATTAGACATTAAAGTGACTTCCTACCTCTCCTTGTGTGGGCACTGTAGGGAGATGTGCAGTACCAGTGTTAATGAGGTAAGACAATCATATATAATTGGATTGTTCTTAAGCCAATTAAGAGTACATGTGTGAGGATAATTAAAATGGAATTAAACATTCTCTATAAGAGCAAATTTAGTTAATCTGTTCTGTCTTTTCTTCAGAATTAAAAAAAAAACCAATAATGGCTTCCCTTAGGTGGACATTTTGGACATAAGTCTTTCTTTCTTTCTTTCTTTTTGGTTTAGTCCTAAGTGACTGTGTGACACTGGGGATGGTGGTTTCTCCTCTTCTCCTTTCATTAACAGAGTTTAGGACAAAGGTAAAGTCTCCTACACTCCATTACATTAATTAGCAAGCTATTTATACTGTGTTTATTATATGTATGTGTGAGAAAGCCTATTGAAAACATTTTTTGTGTTTAATTTTATTTTCTATCTTAAAGTTAACTTAACTTAGGAAATGTATAAACTTAAAATAGTTTAGGGCTTGGGGATTTGGTTAAGTAGATAAGTACTTCTTAAACCAGACTGAGGACCTGAGTTTGATCTCCAACACTCATGTCAGAAGCTAGCCATGAAAGCATGCGTTTGTAATCCCAGTTCCCAGAAGGCTCTGGGGCCTCACTGTTATGTAGTCTAGTCAATTGTTGCTTCTCTAGCCTCAGTGAGAGACTCTGTCCCAAACATATGAGGTGGAGAGCAATTAAGGAAGACACTAATTTCCCCAGAAATGCGCATACGTGTGCATTTGAACCCACATGCAAGCCTACTCCCTCCCACGCATAAATATGTACATACGATAAAACTGGTTTATCTCTTTTTAGCGATATTGCTCAAAAATTCTAAATACTGTATTGTTCATTTAAAAAACCTGCTTTTAATTGTATCTGCCCCATTAAACCAGTCCTGTACCTAGAAACATGCCCCCATTTTTCATTCCTATTTATGTTTATGCAGTTTCTTCTGAGAATTTCTAATTTCATTAGCTTAATTAAAACAATACAAACTTTTTATATTGATAATCTTCATTGTTCTTTTCTACCACATTGACCTCTACTCTTATTTTTTTTACATTATTAACTCCTTAGTTGAGTTTTTATTCAATGATTTATTAAATTCATGACTTGTGGAAGAATACGTTTATTGGACTTACACTTCCATAACCCCGCTCATCATTGGAACTCAAACAGGTCAGTAATGTCAAGGCAGGAGCTGATAGATAAGCCATGGAGGAGTGCTGATTACTGGCTTGCATTTCCTGCCCTGCTCAGCCTGATTTGTTATAGAAGCTAGAACTACTAGCCACAATGGACTGGGCCCTCCCCAATCAGTCACCAATTAAAATGACCTACAGGATGCTTGCCTACAGCCCCATTTTAGGGAAGCATTTTCCCAGTAGAGGTTCCCTCCTCTCAGACAACTTGAGCTTGTATCAAGTTGACATAAAACTAGCCAGGACAATTGACTCCTTGTCAATTTGATGCACAAAAACATTCCTGTAAAGCTACAACGATTTCTTTCTTGTTCATTCCCAGAATAACACATTAATATAAACATCACAATATTAAACATTTTGCAAATTTAAACACTTAAAACATTCAGCGTCTTTTAAAATCAAAGGTATCTCAACTATGGGGTTCTATAAAATAAAAATAAGTTAAATACTTTCTGTTTTCAACAGGGAAGAACTGGGGCACGGTTACAATCAGATCACAGCAAAACTAAAGTCCAACAGTATAAATCACTCAATGTCCAGGATCTGGAACTCACTCTCAGCCTTCAGGACCCTTCCAAAGGACACACACAGCTTGCCTTAAACCAGCTCCACTCCACTGATGCTGTTCTTGGAAGTCACCCATACTACCGTCATCTACAAAATGCTGGGCTCTTCTGCTGCAGCTGGGTGCACTTTCACCAGTAGCCTCTCCTGAACTATCTTCATAAGCCTCAGCTCCTCTACACTGCCCCTTCAATCTGGGCCTTTAAACCAGTATCACTGAGGAGGCTCTTACACATGACCAAGTTTGGCTGCCAGCGCACAGCACAACTTTGGCCACCTCCAAACATAACTTTCATGTGCAGACTTTGAGGAAACACTTCCCAGAGGATTTAACCCTAGTGATGGTGGTCTCTTCTTTTTTTATTTAATTTATTTTGTAAATTTATTACAATTTGTTTTGTATCCCAGCTGAAGGCCCCTCCCTCATCTCCTCCCAATCCCATCTTCCCTCCCTCTTCTCCTCCCATTCCCCTTCCCCAGTGCACTGACAGGGACTCCTCCTTTCCATCTGACACTAGTCTATCAGGTCTCATCCTGACTGGCTGCATTGTCTTCCTCTGTGTCCTGGTAAGGCTGTCCATCCCTCAGGGACAGGTGATCAGAGAGCCAGCCGCTGAGTGACTTGAGCTCTTAACTCATGAATTTTCAAGCTCTTTTCTCTTGACTCTAAAACAGACAATTTAGTTTTTAAATAAATTGAGTAGCATTTTATAAATACTGTAATTTTCTTTGACTTCTGAAGAACTATAGACTCCTTGGATTATCCAAACATATACTAGAGGTGGGGAGGGTTGAAGGTTTCCTGGCCTTGTGTTGTGAAGCTAAGATTAACTCCTTTCTTTTGGAGGGAGAGAGATGTTTTTATTATACACTTCAGTGTTTGTTGAGATTCACTAGCCAGTCATGTTCCTTGCTGTTCGTTGAGTGACAAATAGCACAGTGCCTGCATCTAATAGCTTAGTGCAGTTCCCTGTGTTCAATTTATTGCATGAGTTTAGGTGCTGGTTTATGAAGGCTTTCTGTGTTTTTAAATTACCTTTTATACCTTGATATGTTAGTTTTTAGCCACATCTGCTGAGGCCTCTCCTACCACTGTATTGACAATTTGTTTTATTTCTCTCAGCTTTATCTTTTGAGGCTGCCGTATGATTTCTTACACATGGAATGGATGGTCAATTTCATACTCAGTGGCATTTCCTACCTGTATTCTATCTTGTCTATCAATATTAGGTTGTTTCTTTTTTTGTTGTTTTAAATCTGTTAGTATTTTTCAGCTTGTTTAGATGAATGTTTAACTATTTATTAAAAAATTGGTTATGTTTGTTGTAATTTTTTTGGACTTAAATTTAGTTTTTCTTCCTTCTTTTATGCCCGATCTTTGACTGATGTTTTTCCTTTTGTTCATTATTCTGGAAATTTGCTCTTTCTGTGTTCTTCTGAGGCTACCTGTAGAGTAACTTATTCTCACTGCCATAGTGTGTACGTATTCTTCTTTCACATGTATCTTCTTATTTTCATATACCTAATTTATTTCTGCTTTGCTTTAACTTCTGTTTGTCATTATTGTTATTCTATAATTAGTATATTTTTATAGAGAAGCACTCATAGTTATTTGACTTTTATTTCACTATTGCTGCTATAGTTGTTGATTTCCTTCTTTGGTAGAAATTCTTGGTAGTAGCTCTATCAGCAAGATTTTCTTAGGAATAGAACTTCTGTTTGGGATATTTAAATGTTCTTGGATGTTGCCACTTGAAAATCACAGCTACTAATGACATTCTAAGTTTATTTTTATTTATCCTGGGTCCTGTGAAGCTAGCACACTCTCTGTGTTAATTATTTAAACTTTCTATGCATTTCATTGCTGTTCCTGATGATTATTTCGTGGAATAAATGGCTGAAAAGATATTTTATTCTTGAGGTTTGGACAGAATTCAACTCAGATGGAAATAGGAATAAGTACACTTTTTTTCCCATGAAATTTGGTCTTCTGCTTCAGCTGTGAGCCCTTATATTAAACACTCACTCAGTGATTTTAGATATCACCTTTCTGCCACCCTCTGCATTTCTTACCCTGAAACCACTATGGATGGGCATTCTAACTATGTGTAACAGTCCCTGAATTTCTTTGTTTTTAATTTATTGTTTGGGAATTTCAATGCAGTATCATAGTTTGATCAAATCCATTCAAATAACTCCCTCCAACTAGTTTCATATCCACTACCACCGCCTTTCCTTCTCACGTTCATACGTTCTTTTTCAAATCTGCTGAGTCCTCTCAGTGTTATCTACATACACATGGGAATAGGGCCATCCCATAGAACATGGGATGAGCTATCCGAGGTTACAATCATTAAAAAAAAAAAATCAAAAGCAAACACCTTCCTTTCAATAGCCATCAACTGCCAATAGTTTTTCAGTCTACTCCACAAGACAGAGTTTGTACGTGACATTGTCATTTGGGCCAGTCCCCATGGCTGGGTAGCCATAGGCTCTTATTATTCTGCTAAATTAACACAATATTGTACTGCCTCTTTTTCTCAATCCTTTTCAGAGAAGCTCTTTTTTTTCTTGTCTTTTTTTGCAGTCCTGATTAACACAGAGACTCACTAGCTGACATTCCTTGCATTTTTATCTGCAGTCTTATTTAATCCTTTAAAACAAATATCAACACCTTATCTGTTTGCTTTGTGAAGGATGAGCAAATAAGCAGTGGCAAGTGGCTTTACGCTGTGCTGTATTTTTGCTACAGCTCTTCTACTATGGATCACGTTGCAAAAGCAGACTAGAATGATTGAAAAAGACTAGGAATGACTGCATTCCAGCAAAACCGTATTCAGCAGAACAGGCACTGGGTTAGGAGGAGCTTAGAGACCACAATGTACTGACGTCCAACTTGAAGCATACTCTAGAATGATAGGTAGCTCAAGTGCCAAACAGTTCTTCTTCGGTCATACATGTCAGCTGTCAGTAGCTTATGATGAATTGCGTTTCACTTGTGGTGATCTCCAGTTAGAAAGTGTGCACACAGATGCCCCTGGACACCAGAGTGCCCTGAAATGCAGAAAGATATGGAAAAAAAATGTATTTAGTCCCTCAGATCTCGCGTCTGGAATTTTTATCAGCATTTGTTTCTTAAATTGTCATTTTCAGAAAACACCTTGAACAGAAACCTTGTAAAATTATCTGTGCTTACTGCACTGTCTGAAACATGGTGGGAACACACAGTCGCTTTTGCTGCCATCTGCTTATTAAAATTAAGAACCCTGAGCAGAGATGCAGTTCAGCGGGAGAGCATTTGCTGAGCATCTTTGAGCTCCCTGTGTTTAATGCATTTAACAAGGTATTGCTATTACTGAAGTCAACCCTTAGAGGACATACATCTATTTTTTTGTTTATTTGTGCTTCTAAACGCTTTGACTTCTGATCAATTTGCAATTTGTGATTACCTATACTTCATACTCAGGAGCTTTAGGCATGAGGATTGTCACAAGTTCAAGGTCAGCTTGAACTATAGTGAGCTCCAGGCATGCCTGGATTGTAGTGTAAGATCCTGTTACAGAAAAACAAAACCAAATAAATAAGGCATTCATAATTACAGAGCTTTTTTTTTTTTTTAGGACGTGGTGCTAATTTGACTCAAATAAGCATTGATTAAAATCTAACTAAAGTAGATATAAATCTTATGAATAAAGGCTTTATTTTCTGGTTTCTTCTCTGGAAATTATTTTAGAAGTGATAGAAATAAACAAATTGCTGGATATGTTTATACACACACACACACACATATATATATATATATGTTCGGTGAGTACATATATACATGTTTCTTCATCCTATAGTTAATCCATACCTCTTGCTTTACTCATCACAGGACACTTGAAATGGACCAAAGCTGAGGACATTGACATAGAAACCCCTGGATCTATTCTCGTCAACACTAACCTGAGGGCTCTGATAAACAAGCACACCTTTGCTTCCTTTCCTCAGCATTTCCAGCAGTATCTCCTGCTTCTGCTCCCAGAAGTGGACAGGCAGGTAAGTGGAGCTCTGCACATTCCAGCCCTGTCCCCATCAGACCTAGCAGTGGCTGGTCTGTCGTCAAGGCAACTGGTGTCTAAGCAGATCGTTTTGCAGAATGTACTATATAATTTATTTATTCTGTTTAGTTACTGCTGCTGTTGGTTTAATTCTTTAGTCTGCCAAAATAGAACCATTATTTTTCAAATTCTTAGTAATGAGACTATTCAAAATTCAAATCACAGTGCACTATGGTAGAAGGAAAGCCCAGCCTCTCCACGGTAGAAAAGGAAAGAAAGAATCAAACATCCCACTATCAAATAAATCTTTGAAGTAGCTGCTCCTTTGCCTGGAGGGAATATTGAGATTTGGTAATAAAAAAACCAGGGTTTCTGAGAAATTATGTTAATGTTTTTATTCTGACTCTTTTCAAAAGGCATTTAAAATTTATGTTTGCATTTTCTTTCTGCAAGCCTATCATCAAGAATATGATGCCTATAAATAATCACCTTTTATCTTCTTGCTATAACTAGAGATGTCCTAAATATAATTTTTGAAAGCTTTGAAAGTAAAGAAACACAAATATAGATATGGAAAAAGAGACATCAATCAACTTCTAAATTGTTCTCTTAGGGAAGAGAAAGAAAAAATCTTCATATAAATTTTTACTAAATGTCACAAAAATTATTAAGTGCTATCTTGAAAACATTTTTCTGTGATTCTTTTTATTGGCATAATATATTCATTGTTTTGTAATTTTTATTTCAATAAATTCTGACACTATTTTTCAGTTCATGTATTTACTGTATGTGTACTTATGTTTTCGTATGTTGAACGGATAGCTCCAACTGTGAACTGAATTAGACAACATTGATTCCATAAGTCTACACTACTCTGAATAATTTTAATATCTTTCTGTATAGTTTACATTTTTTACTAACTTGTCCAGCACTTTTCATGCAAATTTTATTTTTATAGTAATTAATAGTTTGTTAAAATCCCTACATAATTCTCTAAGGTATTCATCTTTTCAAAAAGATTAATTTGACTTTAGATATAGTTCATTGGGGGCGTTTGCCACTGTTGAAAAAAGAATTCACGATCTTTTAGTGTGACTCTGACATGTTTTAGATGCTTTAGGATAATACCCAGCAAATTCTTAATCAATGCCTATATCATTAATGATTAAATACACTCTGGAAGAAATGTCCTTTGTACAAATCGCCAAAGCACAAGTAAAAACAGACAGGTTTAGACCGATAAAAGCCTACAGTGCTTTTTCTAAGCACAAATGCAAAAGGAAGTATTAGAGACAATCTTAATATTTTTCCTTTAACCTACAGATACAGACCGAATTAGAATAAAATAGGTAAAACATATACCAAGAGAAGAGAGATCCAGGATAACAAAACCAAGAGTAAACAGATGAGGGTCTCTATTGTAGAAAGAACACCAGAAATGACTGTGTCAAGACATTAGAAGTGGATTCTGGGAGATTCCTTGAGTATCGGGCTGAACAGTCTGAACTCTTTTCCTGGGCTATCTGCTGTCAAAGCCTATGTCTTTTGAGTAGAGTGTAGTCTAATATTCTCATGTAATTGGTTTTGTTAGGTAATTTTCCCTCCCTCATTATTAGTGGATACGGATAGTCTGAAATGATCAATTAATTTCCTTATGAAATGTCCATACGTGTGCACAGTGTTGTTTATCATATCCCTGCCCTGTCATCTGTTGGGTCCTTGCCCCCACCTCACACTGGTTGCCTTTCTCTTCCCAGAGAGTCTCCCTTCTCTCTCATGTCATTTTAAGAACACTGATTTTTAGGAAAGTAGTCACTTAGTAATGGAATGGAATGCCAAGCACGGGAAAAATGAAATCAGGAAAAATCAGTACATAATTTTAGTCCCCAAAGCGGAAGAATGGAGGGTTAGAGGGGGATTGGCGATGAAACTTAAAATGAAGAACATATAGTCATCACCATCCTTTTTTTTTATGCTCCCCCTTCTTTTCCTTCCTTCCTCCTCCTCTTCCTTATCTTTGCCTGCCACCTCCTCTTTCTCCTTCTATAAATATAATTGCAGTTTTGTTTCATAATCTTTGAAGGTAGGTATAGGGAGGAGCTATAGGGAGGAGTCTTTTTAGTTGTTTGACTGAAAATGGGATTCAAGAAAGTCAAGAAAAAGTTTGGAGATTCATTTATTAGCATATACAGTTGTTTTCTCTACTTTGACATGTATGTAATTTATGTTGTTTAGAATAAGGAGTAGCCTATACAACATACTTAGTAAGTACTAGTGGAATGAAGAAATAACAAATTTTTCTAGATTTAGCCAAGGATGTGGTAACCCAAGAGACCATGGTGTGAGCCTGAGATTTTATTCAAGCTGCAGCAGTTTCTATTACTCCATTTTTTCTAGCTACTGTAAGAAAGAAATATAAATGAATTTGGCACAATACCCATTCTTGAATAACATTTAGCCCTTTGGGAGATTATTTATTCAAGAAATGTTTACAGAGCATACATTGAGTGCTGTTTACTTGATAAATACAAAAACTATGAGAGAGTGACTTGTGTGGGTAGGCATAACAAAGCAGAAAACTTCAAATGGTCATGCAATGCCATTTCATTATAATTAGGGAATAAGATTAATGGCTGTATAGGTATACACCAAATTTAATAAGATGACTGGGGCATATAAGTGACAAAACAGAAGCATAAGAAACCTTCTGAAATCATTGAGATGAAAACAGTAAACTCAAATGCAGTATTAAGAAAACTCTGTAATGCGAAGAACGGTGAGGTTAAACCTGAAAGTGCTGGAATATGCTTGTTAAGTAAAGAGCATCTTCCAGAGGGAAAACATGTCACTTGCAAAGTGCCAACATGATGGTCCAGTAGACTCAGTCTTTCTGTGTGACTGAGATATTCCACGGAGGAATTCTTGGATACTCTGAAGAAGGGCACCTTACCCTGAAAACTTAAAGACCTGGTAGTAGGCTGGATAGACAAATGGAACAATAGGAACCATCAGAAATGTTTCAAATGAGAAATGTCATACACACACACATACAATTACTTGCATAGATATTTTAGTCCCTAGATATACAGGAGGACAAAATGGGTTAGTAAACAGAATTCAATGTTCTCTAAGGATCCAGTAGCTCTATAAGAAATTGTTAGGACAGGCAGAAAGATAGACAAAGTGGGACTTAGTTGCAAACAGTGCAGTTGTTGAGATAAGAGATAGTGGCCAGACCTTCGACCCTAACTTTGGAAATATAAAGGCAGGACAGTATTCTGTACATATTTTAACCCCAGAATGAGGATGTTTAAGTGGCAGATTGTCTGCAGCATGTGGTTATTGAAGGTGCAGAAAAGAACTGAGATTTCATCTTCAGGAATTTGGAAGGGCGTAGCCTGCTGTTGGCTATATCAACATTTGGAAGAGTGAAATCTGGACCACATTTTCTCTTCATTCCCCTCCAGCCTCCCTTCCCTCTTCCTCTTTTTTTTCTTCCACTTTCACTCTCACCTTTTCCCTCTTTCCTTTTTCTTCTAAACAAAGTGGGCTTCATGCTGTCACCTGCAGGTGACATGATACAAACTGCCTAAGGTACTGCTGTCTGGGTTTAGCTTAAAGTTTCCTGATTGGTCCAAACACCAATTTCCTGGGCTAGAATGACTGGGGAAGGCATGGGAATGCAGTCTGATAAATGCACCAGTTTACCTGAGTCTGTGGATAGGTCCATAATTATATGACATCCCAAGGAGTTTTAGTGGTTGAAGACTCCCACCCAAAGCTTGAAATTTCTCTAATGTTTTTTTTTTCTTTCCTGAATATTCCAAGTTTCTGCCTCCTTGCCAGCCTAAAACAACCTTGCAGGATCCCTAACTTTGGGCATTTACAAAGCAGAGTTCATTGCATGATTGTATCCTTAAACACAAAATGCTACCTCTCCCTGCTTGTCTTGCCACTACCAGCTGTCAGGAAGACAATGTCTCCAACCTCCTGCTCTTCTGTCTTTTCTCCCCTCCGTTCAGCGGACCATGTGTCTCCAGTCATAATTTATTTACTTCTAATTGTCTTTTACATTGTTACATCTGGTTTGACATTTAAATTGACTCTTCATACATATAGCAAGTAACAGAAAAACCCATCTTAAACTGACTTAAGCCTAAAGGGGGAGTTATTGGTTCAGGTACATAAGACAGAAGTTAGTGAATTGAGGTATGATTTTGATTGTTAATCTTGGGATTCAGCTATAATTAAGGAACTGTTGTGTTATTTGGATGAGTGAATTTTGTAAACAAGCTGATGCTTTAAATATGAGTCCCCTTGTGATAAGATCACTATCTGAATAATAATAATAATAATAATAATAATAATAATAATAATAATAATAAAAGATGTTTGCCCCTTGAGTCACCTTCATGGGGAAAATGAATCTATCCCAGTACATAGAACAAAAGCCCCATGATTCATAATCATGGTTACTGCTGAAATCACCTGATCTCTTACTTAACCATGGTTTCAGCCAAGAGAGTGGAGATGACAGACAGGCTTGATTCAATGAGGCCTTGCTCTTCATCCTGTTTCACTGTTCTTGCCATGAAGCTGTACACTTATATTAGGGTCAGAGTCACTTTGAAGTTTGTTTCTAAAAAGTTTTCGTTTAAGGCTGCACAGTAGGGATACATGGATGCTTGCTAGGCAACTAACTATACCTTCAGAAGAGGGGCTGGATTGAGTTTTCTTTTGTAAGAGGCAGAGCTCCCCACTGTTAACTCCAGCAGTCTGAGGAGTTTCCCTAGAGTTTTAAGGCCAAAAGGGGAACTTGAACTCTGAAAAAGACTTCAGAAGTAGTGGTTTTATGAAGAAGAGTTGGAGATTGTATTAAAGATACCTTAATATAGGCTTAAGCAGAAGGAGTCAGAGGAAAGGCTGTACTTGGAATAAAGCGGGATGCACAGGAGAAACTCTGCTCATTGCTTTCACCATAGTCATACACAGTTCAGGCCTGTGATGGAGTACGAGTACTTATCATGGGGTAATTCCTGAGCAATTGATAAGATAAACGGGCCCCTGGAAGGCTGTATCCCTTTAGTGCAAACAAAATTTAAGTTTGACATTCTCAGGCCACCTCTATGGAGCAGTGTACCCAAATCATGTGCCTTCAGCCTTCAGCCTGGGTCATCGCCACATGAACATAAACATGTACATAGGAATCGAACATTCACTCTGTGTGGCTAGCCTTTGCGGCAGATGCTAATTGTGCTAGAATTCCTGTCTCAGCTGGTGGGGTTTCAGTTGGACTCTAGGTTAAGGGAGTTCTTCTCCCTTCTCATCTGCAATTTACAGCTACACCACCCTGAATGAGCCCAATCGTGACCCTTCTTTTATCCCTCTAACTTGCTTGGATTTCTATCCTACCTCAGAACCAAGTAAGGTCTCTTTGGCTTGTCCTTCAGACCCCATGCCTTGACTTCCTTTGCTCTGATCTGTTCCATAAGTAAGCCATGACGGGAACACTGCCCTCCTCAAGGGGCTGTTACTTTCTCCTTCCTCCTTTTCCTCCTTGTCCACTTCTCTGTCTTCCCCTTTACACTCCCCCTGCATCTCCCTCTTTTTTCTCCTCTTCCTTCTTTTTTTCCTTCTCCACATCCTCCTCTTCCTCTATTTTCTAAAAGAGCCGTAAGTGTCTAGAAAGTGCATTGCAGAATGTTTCTGACCTGGTGACTTATTCTTCTTCCTACCAAATATATCAGGATATGAGGGTTAATGGAATATGTGTGACAGGAAAGCAGAAAGGGGACTATTTGGGAGAAGGAAGACCAGTACTAAGAGACAAGGAAGAGGAGTGGTAAGGCCAGTGGGGGCTGATATAAAATGCTATGACATATATGTATGATAAAATACAGAAGTAAAGACTTCCTTTTCATAAACCTAATGTAAGCAGTGGCAATTAGAAGTAATGATTTTTTTTTTTTTTTTTTTTTGGTGATCTGAGCTCCAGTCAAATTTAGCCAGGTGTCCCAGTGAGATCTCTTTGATCCACAATATCATGTACAGAGCTGTGACTGTCTTGAGTATTGGGGCTGGTCCTCTCTGTCTGGAATAGACATTAATCTTCTTGTGACACCTTTGAAGACTGTAAGCTAATCTGGCTGGTATGGTGTTTTCTCGTAACCAGAATCAGATTACAATCCCTGCGAAGAGGAAGGTAAATGAGTCTGTGCTCTTGCATGCTGCTGCCCAGTTTTTCCTAATGAAAAACTTACTGCTTCCCTCTTTGAAATTAAATAGTATTTCAAGGAAGTTAATTTTAGCCAGGTAAATATCTTGCTCTTCAAACATCCCACTTACTAATTTATATTTGTACAACCTCATGGCTTCCTGTTTTTAATGGGTTATTATGCTTAAATTATACCACATCTGGGCAGGAGGAGACCGTTAAAGGTGCTCACACACATGGGCCCATTACTATCCGAGCCCTTTCTCACTATGGAGCACATCAAGGTCAAGGTGTTCTGATTTTGTTTTGTACATTCTTGGTACCAGTACAGGATGAACCCTTTCACCAAGAAACCAGGATATCCTTTAGTGTAGGATGGAATCCCGAAATCCAGACTTCATGAGGGATGTGCTCTTCATTGTTAGGGTGTTGCTTCTCCAAAATCTACTGCAGATGTGGGAAATACATGTAAGCACAAAATATATGTGTACCTACACAAGTATGTGAACAGTTCTTTGACTCTGTATGGGCTTCAAGGAGCATCATGCAGAGAAGCATGAATCTGGTATGTAATCAGTACACAAAAGACATCTCCAGCCATCTCTAGGTTTAGCTTTCTGCCTTGTCGACCATGATCTCAAACATGATGTCATAGCTTGTGGTTCATTCTCTTTCAACCTGTGTCTCCCTCTTCTCTGATAGAGAAAAAACAGCTTCTATTATACGTAATATATTTAAATACTTGATGACATCTCCATATAGAAAGCCATGGTTCTGCTTGGCCAGGGAACTTCCCTTGTGTGGATGAGCCCTCATCACATTCAGACCCTGACTTGAAGACAAGCCCCATCTAGTCCCCCACCTCATTTAGGCCCCTTCTCTGTCTTAATCAACCTCCATGTAGTCCCAAATTTGAAATTTCTGTTCAAGTTCCTCCACTGACTGCTGTCCCACTGTGCATTATCCTGTAATCATGTACTGTCCCACTCTGATACCTCACCCCCCCAAACACACATGGGGGTGGGAGGCCTGTATTAATCTAAACTTCAGGCCTGAATTATTCAGAAGGCAAAAGAGGAGGCCTTCTGCTGTCTGATAGTTTAGGGCCCACAGCAGTGGAATAAGAGCGAACACCTTCACTCCTCGGCCAGCGTAGGCTGTATCCTTTGACAATCCCTGCGGGGAGGACCTTCCCACAGAACCTTCTCTCTCTGCAGAATTCTGGAAGCATTTCCTCTTACCACACCAAGTCAAATACCACTTCATGCTATTCGCCCTGGCTTGTTGGACCTTCTCTTTTGAGTCTTCTCCTTCTCAGCTGTGATTTTATAACCCTTGACTTGAGTCTACTCTCCTCTGATGGTCCAGCCTTGAGTCACGTGGCTGTGCTTGTTGGCATACTTAAGAAGGCTGACCAGCTTCTTAAGCATATGAGTTGCTCTGGATTAAGCCCAGGGCCTTACACATGCCAGGCAGATGTGCTACCAATGAGCTGTATTTTTAGGCTCTTGACAGGCTGTTTTTGTGAAGTTGAATCATTTGGCCATAAGCCAATGCTGGTTTTTGAAGTAGGAATGGACTATATAATTCAACTAACTATTCAACCAATGTTAATTTGATATTTATTTATGTATGAGGCTCTCATAAGTACTGGTGATACAATGTTTAAAAGTCATACCTCCTGTCATAATGAACTCAGGCTATAGTGGTGTTGTATGCATCCTACTATGGGTACCTAGAGAAACTAATTATAGTCTGAGGGCAGAGAGATCTAAAAAGAATCAGGAAATGTATGAAGCAAAGAATCATGGTGGATGTTCTAAGTGGAGGCAGCAATATATGTCAACAATAGTGCTGATCACTCATACTGTCCAGCTTTCCATATCTATAATCATTACCCTTTGCAATAAAGCTTCAGGTTCATTTATCCCCACTTCCAATACATGAAACTCAAGATCAAGGGCAAGACCCATATCTATTTAACATCCTCCAAGTACAATCAAGGGAGTCAGAACTTGAACATCAGATAATTCGACTCCAAGTTCTTGCTATTCCCCATCAGGATCTTCTGAGTTCTTAGGACACGAAGGCAAAGAAAGCAGAGGGGATTAGCTGCCCCTGGGGAGGCTGGGATGCCAGGTGATGACCCTAAGGCTACAGAGGTGAGTTGGAAGAATCGATTCAGAAAGACCCAGGGATCCTTGAGCAACTTAAATCAGACCAGGATGTTTTAGTGGGTACATGGCATAGATAGGCTTACTTTGGATAAAGAGCTTTGGTGGAGGAGAAGAAGCAAGAAGATAGAGGTTAGAGTTCCCCACCATTGCTGGGGGCAGCCATATTGTCTTCAGCAGTAAGCCTGTAGTCTTTTGTAGATTCTCCCATGTGTTTGCTGTCACATTTGGTCCAACCATTCCACTCTTACCCATTAGAGGCCAAAGGTATCGCCTTACAAAGGCATTTCTCTATTCATTATTTAAATTTGTTCTTTGACAATTTCACACATGTACATAATGCACTCTGGTGGCTCTCAGCACCTCACTTGTTCTTATCTCCTTCATATCTGTTAAGTCCGTCTTCCCTGCAAGTCTCTTCTCCATGTTCATGACTTTTTGCTTTGTTTTGTGACCCAACCCACTAAGTTTCACTAGGGCCTTCTGAGTGACCATGGGAGTGGAACTATCCTCAGTGGGTGCACATCTAAAGATTGTAACTCTCCTCCCCAGGACTTCATTAATAGCCAATAATTTAGCAGGTTGAGGTTTACCCCATAAGCTCTCCATATATCCATGACTGGCTGTTAGGACTAACATTGAGCAGACCTAGTGCAGGCAACCACCACTGCTCTGAGTTCATGATTGCAATGGCTGAGTTATGCCAGAAGGTAGCATTCTGCAACTACAGGACTTTCTTGATTTGTCTGCCTTTTAACTGAAGGTGCCTTCTTTAGTTATTCTCTGTCATGTTTCTCTTTCTTTTCTTCCACATATGCATTATTTGCCTTCATTTGCATAAAGTCTCCAAGACAGTGACTTTTTTTCTGTTCAATGTGTGTAGTAAATAGGAAAGGGGTCAATAAGTAAGGATGGATGGATAAAAGGAATCATGGATGAATGAATGAGTGTATAGATGAATGAATGAACTGGATAAATTAATGTAAAAATAAGTAAATGTATAAAGAAGCAGGTTAATGAATAAATAGATGAAGGGATGAAATTATGAACTTTAGCCAAAGGCATTACAGGATAGAAAATGAATGGACTTATGAGGTATTGAATTAAGCAGTTGATCTTAAATAACACAAGCCAACAGACCAATGGGCTCAAAGAAGAAATGCTTCTATTTATTGACTAAAGTTTCAGAATTCAAGGAGGGTAGATTACTATAGAAAGGAAAATTATTTTTATATTCTTAGTGGTGTATGCGTGTGTGTTTTCATGTGCTGAGATCTAAGGGGAGCAGGAAAAGAGTGAAGACATAATTAAGCGTGGACATGTAGAATAAAGTGAGTCTGTCTGCTCAGAGAGTGAAGATGGAGTAGAAGACTGTATGATGGGCCAGCATAAGGATTCAATATACTGAAAGAAATGACAACTGAGTAATGTTGATGATGAGGTTAAATGGTGGTTGACAAAGCTTTTCTCCTTACCAAAACTGCTAACTAATTTTTTTATGCAGTTACCTTGGTAACAGATGTACTGGAACTTGGGTTTCTCAAGAGTAAGATAATTTTCTAAGTCTCAAATGAAGGATTTGCAGAGGGCAAGGGGTAGATTGTGTGTTGATTATTCATTGACTATGGGACTCAGGCTAGTAAGGTTGAAAGGTTGAAGCTGCACCAAATGGAGGTTTGAGGTGGGGGGGGGGGGATTGGAGATCTTGAGGAAGAAAGGTATATTAACTGTTAAAATCCAAAGTAGTATGGTTTAAATACTATCAGTCAGATAAACACAAAGAAAAACTCTCCTTAGTTACTGAGCTTTGATTCTGACTTCAAGTACGAAAAACCCAAAGGGTCAGGATGAGGACAGTATTGGCCAGGGCAAGTGAGGAGGTAGAAATCACCCTTCATGAAGTCTCCACATGAAAATAAAATGCCTCCAAAAATCTCAGTGCTTGGCTCTTTAGCCAGCTGTGCATTTGCGCCTCTCTCTCTCTGCAGATGTGCTGGGAGAATTTTTAGAGACTCCCTGATGATGCATAGCAAATCTTCCTTTAAGAATCTGTACTTTATCAACGTGTCTGCATAGAACAATTTTGTGACCTTTTAAAAATATATGGCAGCTGGTGGAATAAATGTCACTTAAAGCGGAGTCATATTTAGGCCTTTATTACACTTTCAAATTGAACCTCGCTGATGGATAGGTTGTTGTCTGTCACCTGAATCGTTCGTAAGTGATGATCTTCACCACCTCCATTTGGTAACACCAGGGCAAACAGGGCTGTCTGCAAATCTTTCCCAGAACATTCCCCAACATCATGTCAATAAATGATACCTTTCATTTTTGACCAAATAGTGATTGCAGCATTTCAGTCCGTTCTGACTCCTTGCAGTTTTTTGTTCTGGGTCTGTATCTGAGTGTCTATGGTCTGCTAAATGGCTAGCTGCTGAAGGATATGTACAGCGTAGGCACTTTAAAATCCTATCTGCACTCACTGGCAGTAATGCACATAATTTTAACTGTGGAGAATGTCATTAAACTAAAATGGAACATTTACACAGTCCTTTTACAGAGAATTTTGGGTTAGGAAAATGAATGTGTGTGTCAGGCATTTACTGCAGCCGAGAATGTGATTTATTGATTTCTGATGGCTATGTTGGCATCAGTGTATATATTTAAAGAAGCCTTTATAAATGCAAATGGGAAAGGGCTTTTGGTTCCTTTTCCTCCATGGAAATAGCTCATACATTTTCAATAAGCCAGGCTCCTCTTAGGGATCACTCCATGTACTGTATATATTGATTTAGAAATTATACTGTTATTTTATTCTACAAATAGCATATATAATGAAATGTCAATTTACCTAAAAGATTATAAAATTCAAATGTATTAAAGATATGAAAAGTACTAGTATCTTAAGCCTTTAGGTAAAAGTAAGCGTGTACTTGAAATGTAATTATTTTAATGGAATGGACACATTGGCTTTCCCCTGCCTCTGAAAGCATATCTTAAAGTACTTAGGAAATCCATTATTCCTTCTTGCCTAAGTCACTTACTGATGATACTAAATCACACATAGCCAATGATCTCCTTGCAATCCTGGGCTTGCTATTTCCATGCTTGCCATTCAGATTGCAGGGGAAGCACAGAGGTATACATAACTTATTTAATACTATGGAAATGACTTATGGAAACAACTGATTTTATCTGCATTATTCATTTCTTAGCTCACTCGTGGTTAGCATCAAATTTAATTAATCAGTATCCAGCTACAACTTATGTCAGATAATATATAGATTAGAGTGAGTTACAAATATGGGCAATTCAACAAATGGAGCTTCTTTTATTCCCGTGCACAGTGTGGTTAGCAGAGGAACACAAACTCATTCAGCCTGGAAAATGTGGTTCCGTATTATAAGCCATGTTCTGCTTCTTACATACAGATGTTCGTGGTAACTGCACAGCCTGGAAGGGATTCCTTGACTGTGTATAATTCATTACCACTACCATATTTTATTACTGATACTTTATGTTGCCATGTGATATTCGCATAGTTACCCTTTGCTGTCTAATTCATTTAATAAAGTATTCATGCATACATAACTTTCGGCTTTTGCAGGAAAGGAGACTGAGCGCCTTGTATTAAGAACAGACTTCTACCAGAGTAGCAGATAGTGACAGTTAATCGGTGGCAGTTTCCCTGTTGTTTTAATGGTAGGGAATGTCATGTCACAGCAACCAGGGGCTGTTATGAGCAGGTATCACATACAAACCCCTAAGTTAAGGCTTTCAGAAGAAAAAAAAATAATGAAACTTATAAAATATTCTTTAAGCTCCTAATGGTTATTCAGTCCTGCCTGACAAACAAAACAGTTGTCTGACTAAACACCCTAATTCCACTTCTGAAATACATTGAAGATGATATGAAGGAAGAAAGGCTTAACCAAAAGCAGGGAGTCATCGGAGTGTTATTTGGAACCCTGCATGAATGTGCTTATTTAATTATTTACATCTCTACCGTCTCAGGGCAGTAATGGGAGAAACACGAGGTAGCTGGCTAGAATGGTGTTGTCTTAGGACAGCTCTGTCAGTGGAGTGTAGATCTGCTGTATGAAACTAAATCTGAGTAATGCGGAACAATATTGAGTATCTCAATACAACTTCTACTTTGTGGAATGTTCCCCAGGATGTAGTCTCTACAATGGGAGCCAACTGCAGACAATGTTTTTGAGATATTTGTGCTTGGGTTGCCTTGTGGCCTATATCTAGAGACTATTTTGTGAGCTAAAGTAAACCCATGCCCACTGATGTGTCACAGAATATTTGGTTAAGATGCCTCTTGTTAAAGAAACAGCCCCTGCTCCTCACAAGTGCCAGGCCCTTACTTGGTCAAGTGTGACCTTGGCAAACATGTGCTTTTTCCCCATCCGACCAGAATGACACTTGCAAAGGTCTGAGAGATTTCCTGACAAAAGCCATGTCCATATCTATGTCAGATTCAACACCTACTGAAAAATGTTCTCAATTGTAGCTATTGAGACACTGAATATCACCAAGAAAATTCATTTATTTGACAAGCCCGTTTTCCTACAGTGGGCTGTGCAGTGTGCTAGATATGAGGATATTCTGTTTCATGAGCTGGTCATGACTTCACAGTCTAGCAGAAAAATCCACACTAGGATTAGAAGAGGTTCACCGAGAACCCTGAGAATATAAATTAGAACAAGACGGGGGAGAAGAGAGAGAATTAGAGAGAATGCACATAAGAGTGATATATTTATCCAAAAGCAGCTTAATATTCTGGAAGCTGAAGATCCCAGACAGATGTAAACAGACCCATGCTTAGTCCACGGTGAATTATTCTTTACCATGAGACACAAGGTTTTCAAGCCAATTGCTGGGAGCAGACAACTTTTAGGAGCTTGTATAAGCAAAGGTCATTGCTCACTGTGTTCATTTTAGGTGATTTTTGCCCAGTCTTTCTCTAGTAATTTTTTACATCGTTTTATCTGGAAAGCTCAAGAACATACAATAAAGAGCAATGGGAAATTATTTCAAATCCAGCGGGATGCCTAAGAACAGTAGCTTTCTCATACATAAAACACAGCCAATATACTACAGGAGGGAAAGGCCTTTCACACTGAGCTGAGGGACTCATGAATTTTCCATCTAGGGCTATTTCCTCTTCCTGTGAATTTTAGTGTCTCAATACTCACCATCACATTTCATTTGTCACAGTGAATGAATGATGTGGCTCTCTGTGGTTGGTAAACCTGGGAGAAGAGCATGTGCTTTGTCTGCAGTGTATGTGTCCATAAAAATCCATACATTTAAAGTTGAACTCCATGTTGACAGTGGTAATATGAGCAAAAGCTTTTGAGGAAGTGATCAGACTCCTCCCTCGGCAGTGGTATTAGTGTCCTTGTTAAAGAAGTTTCACAGAGCTGTTCTACCTTTATATCTGCTCTGGGTGAACATGGAGCAGCGAGGCATCATGGTGGAGGGAGAGTTCATCTTCCATTCAGACCCTGTTTTTTGTTGGTGCCTGAAGGTACACTTCTAGATTCTATAACTATGAATACCTTTATATTCTTTATAAACTACCTAGTTGCCTGTACTTTCTTATTGCCACACAAATGGATGAAGGCAGAAGGTTTTCAAATTTGAACAGAGACCTGAGTTGCATTTGAGAAGTCTGTGTAGAAATTGGGAATAACAAGTCAGATGTAGAAGTTTGGATGCTAAACTACAGTTGTAAGGTAGAATTTAAAATCATTGGTACTGATATATATATGATGCTCTGTTTAATAGTTATAAACGACTATAATAGATCTACTGACTACTTAAGACCTCCTTCCTCACTAAAGGGGAATATTTCTTTTGCTTTTCACTTTAGCTGTATTTACAAGACTTTTTAGGAGTTTGCTTGTATTTGTTTAGAGAAGTGGAACACGAATTTATATGAAGTTGTCAATAGTCCCATGTCATTTCGTCTGCCATTCACAAACATCGCAGCCCTGCCATCGATCATGCTCCTTGCTTGGCAAGGCAGCAGGGGTAAAATTATTGGGTTGATAGGACTGCGCTCAAGATTTTACAGGCTTCCTCAGTATCATACCCAGGTCTTAGGGCCCATTAACTGAGGCCTGGTTGCTTTATTGTTTTTCAGCAGTGTTGTGTTTCACACTCTCATTCAGTTAAATTAGGGCTCTTTTGCTGGATGATTCTGGTGCCCATTTTGAGGTGGCTCAGGTCCCAGGAGGTTTCTACCAAGTCCTCTCTGGCAGTCACTGGCCTGCAGTTTAGATTGCTTCTCTCAGGGTGCTGCCAGCTTCCTGCCGACTGTCCCTCATCACACCCTCCACTGTGTGGAGAACAGCCTAGTCTCCACCGCCCGCATGCTAAGAACTGGCTTCTCAAGGAACTTTAGAAACTATTATCAAGGAGGCCACTGCTGGAAAGCCAGACAAGGAGTGACACTGCTTTAGAGCAGGGATTTCAGTGGCAGAAAGAGCCTGGAGTTTGCCCAGCATGACTTTCCGTGTTATTAGAGCTTCTGCTCTGTCAACAGGTGGTAATCTGTGGCTCTAGGAGGAAAGGAGCTTCTTGCCACTTGGCTGAAACGGCCAAGACTTTAGCTTCTGTGACCATAAACTGGAGTTTATGAGAGGGCTGTTGGAAGGTCTCTCTCATTCACTTGGCCCCTGTCTTCATTGGAACTGAGAGGAGCCCTCTGAGCTACAGTTGTGTACAACAGAGTCCTGCCCATGGGAACCTGCCTGGCAGAGGATGTGACCCGAGATTTAAATGACATAGGCTGTACTGATTACAAATATGTAGCATATTCTTGAATGACTTTCTTCACTTGCTGTGTGCCAACAGCACACATTTGTAGCTTCTAAGTGGCCATTTCTTAATGTAGTTTTCACCATTCTGGTAGTTTGCCTGAGATTCCTCAGCTTAGAGTACTTCATGCCACCAATCTGTGAGATTTGTTTGTCATGATACATTTTATTTTGGTAACAAATATTGGTTTAACATTTTCTAATAGTACATCAAAGCCATTTGTTAAGTAAAACCACCCCTTTTCCAAAGGAACTTAATAAGTTCTTTTCTATATGTGCAATAATGTAGTTGGTATTCAATGTTATTTTTTTAAAAGATACTCAGAATAGCATCTTATTTCTGAGCAAATCCAACCCCCAAACTGCTTTATATTCTTCACATCACATTATATTATATTCAGACATCACAAAGGGGCATTTCAGTTTTACTAATATATTTTATATCGCAGAAACCTCTAGTGTGGGTTACTAAAGGACAGATGATCTGAAAACCAACTCATGAATGTGACATTTCCCATTATAAGAACATATATGACTGCTGTGCTATTTTTCTCTGAGAAGAACTTTTTTATTTTCAATTGTATATTTATTTTGTCATCACTGGAAATGATTTTGAGGAGTAATTTTCTATTTTTCTTTCTGATGGCATGCTATTTTTATTAGATTTTCGGTAGGGACTTCGCTGATGATAACTATTGGGCTCGTTAGTTTTAGGATTTCTTTGTACTCAGTGGGGACAAAATTAATAAACAGATGTGATGTCTGAACACATCTGGAAGGAGAGTCAGAAGCTGGTGAGAAGGAAGCATGCTGCCATTGGGGATAAACCACATCAACAAGGTCAATGGTACCGAGGAGGTTTGTCTTATGCACAGTGATTTTGAATCCAGCCTTTACAGATTTGTCTCATTACTCGCGTGTTAATACCAGTGCTTTGTTTCAATCTTGTGTGTTGTAATTAAAGGAGTTATTAAATAAAGGATAAGTGGATGAAAGGAAGGGAATATTGACGAAAGAACAAGGAAATGCTTCAAGTACTTAGATTTCCCACTTTCTTTCATCTTTTCTTGGGAGCATTTCCAGAATGGCACTTTCTGCACTCTGTTTTCTCATTAAAATTCTTCCCCTAATGCTCTACCCACTTAGAAATTCCACTGAAAGGAAAGCAAATTTAAAAAAAAAAACATATTAAATAGGGTCAAATGAAATGTTACCAATGCTGAGCTTGATAAGGCTTCTGTTACATTTATAAAAATAATTTTTTTGTATATAAGCACATTTGATTCTTAAAAATACAGACTTTCTTGATTTCTGGATATTTAAAAATACTTTTGAAACCTGTACAGCACAGAAAATAACGTCAGTTCATAATAATAATAATAACAGCTTTGTTATTTCAGACATCTGTTTTAAATGTTTCTTTTTCCAAAAGGGGGATTCTAGGTTATAATATGACTCAACCAACTTCAGACAGACTTGTTTCCCAAACTAGAGAATATTCTACAGTAGGTTTTATTTAATTAAAAATATTTTCTTGCTGAGGGTGGTGGCATACACATTTAATTTGAGCTGTCAACGGGAAGGTAGGCAGATCTCTGTTAGTTTGAGGCCATCCTGGTCCACACAAGTGAATTCCTAGACAGCCAAGGCTACTTAGTGAGAGCCTGTCTCAAAGCAAACAAATGACAAACACCAAAAATGAATATTTTCTACATAACTAATATATATGATAATTTTGTTAAATTTAAGTTATGATCAATTGAGTTCTATAAACTTTTAATTTATATAAATGAACTGTTTTAAAAACACCAAAACTAATTTTAAACTCTAGATGTCTAACAGATGCCAAAGTAGAGATAAATACATAAAATGTTAGAAAAGAAAATTTAAAATTTCATTTTGTTTATCAATGAATATGTGAGCATGTCTGTTTGGGTGTATGCCGCATGTGTGAGGGTGAGAGACCATCAGATCTGCTGAAATTAGACGTCGCCGGATGTGGGTAGTGAGAACCAAACTCAGGAAGAGAAGCAAGAGCTCTTAATCACAGAAATTTCTCTCCAGTGCAGAAACATGTTAGTATCTAAAATGTAAATTCTGTAAAACTAGACCCTTCCCCTTCTCCTAAAATTATGGTTCAGTTCTCCCACTAGATCATCTCCCACTCTTGCCTAAGCACATCTTACCACAACAGATCACATAAACATATATAAATAGATCATATAAACATTTATAGCAGGTCGAGACTGGGTTTCTCTGAGTAGCTTTGGTTGTCCTGGACTGGCTTTGCTGACCACACTAGCCTCAAACTTACAGAGATCTGCCTGCCTCTGCCTCCCCCAAGTGCTGGGATTACTGGCATGCCCTGATGTGCCTGGTTGACACCATTTATTCCTATATCGAAGCAGTTCAGTCCTTATTGGGAGCTTGTGGTCAGGTAGACGCAACTCACCTGCTCTGTTCGCTTTTCTTGACTGGTAGTTCGTAGTGTATTCACTGAAACTGGAATAATATTATAAATTTCCACATAACACATTACTGTTAAAGAAGCTGTCTAACACAGAGACCAAGGTAGGGGAGAATTTAAACCTAAGCATGGTGTATCTACAGAGCCTCTTCCGTTTATCTAGATTTTCTTTCATTTCTCTTAAGTGATATTCCATAGTCCCCTTGGGGTAGGTCATGGGAATCTTTTAACATGTGTCCCAGTAGATTTGTTGATTCCTTGTTGTTAGTCTAAGTTGTTTATTGATTTTGTTATGGGGTGGCATTACCTTTTACCCATTTATTGTTTTCTGGGGATTTTTGAAAATTCATCTACTCTAATAGTACACATGTTTTGGTTGGAAATCCTCTCAGGATATCATTTTAACTGTGACAGTGGTAATTTTATTCATTATTCTAAGTGACTGTACTTTTCTTTCGTTATTTCACTATATTCAATACAGTAGTGAAGAGAGGTATTGATTCCTGAAATCCCTCAAATACTTAAAATGTTTATTATTGTTGCTGTTTGTTTGTACATGTGTGCATGGATTCCATTGCATCCCTGTGCACTTCAGAGGGCAGCTGGGGCAGGGGGGCTGTTTCCGTACACAATATGGATGCTGAAGCTTGAATTGATGTTGTCAGGCTCAGTCACAAGTGGCCTTGCCTGCTGATTTTTTCACTGGGCCCTACCACACTTTTAAGTCTCTGGAATAAGGGGTCACGATCTGTAGAGCAAATTCTGTTAACAGATACTTTGTATTATGAAAGTTTTATTCTATTCCTAGTCTTTTTTCCACATTCATTATAAATATTTTATGCATTTATTTGAATAGTTTTCTCCTTAATTATATAAACATTAAGAAATTCTAGTTGCTCCTTAGATACAGAATTAACCTCTGGTTCCTAGACTAAAGTAAATCTGCATCTGTATGTCATTTGATAATATTTTGTTCATGGATTTTTTTTACATTTTTAATAAAAAAAGAGATTAGCCTGTAATCATTTCTTTTTTCTTTAATAGGTTCTGGCAATGAAAATGTTGACCTCTTTTGCTTTTCTATTATTTTCTAGGTGCTGGGAATTAAATCTAGGTCTCAATGAATGCTAGGCAGATTCTCTACCACTGAGATACAAACTGCATTCTCTTTGCAGTTTTTATTTTGAGACAGAATTTAACTAAATTCTATAGGCTGGCTTAGAACCCTTCTAAACGTTCTGCCTCCTGATTCAGCCTCGCAAATGTAAAATGAGTGTTAATACATTTGATGCTGGAGTTTTTATAATATGTATATCATAGTATTTCAAAATCTAAAAGAAGGATCACTCGAAAAGTAAACAAGACCTAGAGATTTTCAGAAAACTGGGAGGTTCAGGTCTGTCGATATCTGCAGAACTCTGATATCTTCCATTAAATTAAGCCCACTTCAATATAATTTCGAAGAATTAAAAAGTAGCTCTATTGATAAATATGTAACATACAATAACAGAAAAAGTAATCAGAAAGGTTTGAAAATGAACAAGTTGGTTAATACTGACATGCGACTCCGCTCATGGAACCATTACCACAGACAAGATGGATGTGTCTGCCCAACCCTAACAGTGTCTTGACGTCTGTGACATCTATGTAGTACCAAATTCCAGGCTGTAAGTGTTGGGGATCCTACATCTCCATCTACTTTGGTCTTCTTAAGTCTTTTCTTTCTCATTTTACAGTTTTATGGATACTCTAGGCTTCTCGGCCTCAGCATGAACATCTTCTTCCAGGCGCTCCTTTGCTGTGGGTTTAGGGCTCAGTCTTCTGTGTATGGTAGGCTACTTACAATGGGGGGGGGGTGGCTCTACTAGCCAGACATTAATAGACATCATCTCTTTCCCACATCCCTAACAGTCAAACGTGCTCCCTAAGCACTGTCACATGTGCTCTGGGGGACAAATTCCCATAGGTAAGTGGTTAAGAACCACTCATGGGTATTAATATCTTACATAGTTTCCATTTAAATGCATTCATTCAAAGCTATTTTGTACTATTATATGTAATATCTTTCTTAAATTTCATTTCCCTTGGATGCTGACATTTCTCAAATGAAACCTAAATGAAATCACAGTGTGCAGGGTAACTGCCTAGCCAGGTGGATGGATGTTATGAAAACACGAATTCATTGTGGGGGTGGCAGTGAAAGGACCAGAACTCTCAAACTGGTCAAAGCAATGGGGCGCTTTGAAAACGGTTTGACGACTTACTACAGTTAACTCTGCACTAACTCTCAACTTGTATTCTCATATCCACACGAAGCATATGTATGAAAAGACTCCAGCAACATTGCAGCAGACTTACCACGGCCATAGCCAAAACCTGAAACTCCCAAATGCCCATGAGCATCACCCTAAATAAACACATGCTGTAGAGTATTCAAATACTTGCATTTACCATGGTGGCAATGGGTAGTCTCATTTGTTTAGCAATGAGGAGACATTTCACAAATAAAATGGGGGCATACATGTTGGCCTATATGCCACATAATTCTCTTTTACTAACGGTTTAAGAAAAACAAAACATATCTGTGTGTCTAAATATATAAATGCAAGCTGCACAGTCTATTTAGTGTTCATTGTATTCATGTCATTTTAAGACCGACCGTTTGGTGCTGGATAACCAACTAGCTGCTGATCTCTGGGGAAGACTATTTCTCCTGCTATCGGCATTTCTTAGTTGACTGTAGTTCTTTGTCTAAAATTGGGATCCCCTGAGGTTTCTCCCCTTCCATGTTAGCATGTCTGTTGGTACTGTACTTCCTAGGGTCTTATTTCAACAGCCATATTGTTAAAATTACTTCTTTAAAAATTGCAAGTTTTATTTCATTTAGAGTTACCATTTGTTTTTCTTGAATTTTGGCCTAGTAGAGCAATTGTGGCAATGTAGAGTGAATATAGATACCATGGTTTCCCTTGAGTTGATTTTTAAGTAACCTAAATTTCATCATATTTTGTTAACAGATGTTTATCTGTTTAATTGATATGCCTTTTCTACTCCTTTTGAGGACAGAGATTAGTTTTTATTTCTAATGCTCATGCAGACATTCACAGTTGTTATTTTTTATTCTTTATATGCAAATTTGATGGATATTTTTTCATTACTTTTTTTTAATTCAGTGCCGTATGCCTGAAACCTGCTTTCAAATTATGTATAATCTTCCAAAATTTCATTGACCTCCCAATTATGCATATTGTTTATATTAATTTCATTATATTCGTATTACAAGATAAATACCACACCATGGATAATTCAAATTCCCAAATGAGGAATTCTTTACTTGTCAGAATATTGTTATTATTTAATTAAATGGAAGCAGTTTTCAGTTATTGTGATAATGAATGTGGCCTGGTAACTGATTTTTAAACAGCTCAAATTTTAACAGCCATTTCCCTCCTTTATTGTTGGAACAAAATTAGATGTTGACTTGATTGCTTGCATGGTTAGATTATCATATGTGTCCTGTGGGTGAGAGCATGGTGTGGTTAGATAGCTCCAGCCCTGACTCGGGGAGTAATGTGGGAATCCAGAGCAGAACCAGGACTGCATGGCTCAGGGATCCCTGACCCAGGACGTCCTCTGAGGGCTCACATTACCACATTTGCAGTGCAAAACTTCTGTCAGAAAGATTAAAATTCTGCACATTCCTGCAGTTGCTGGAAAGAATAGCAAAGGCGCTATAGCACACCCCATTCCCACATCCTCGTATTTTAATTCGATGCAAAGTGAAGCTCTCTCCACTTCTCAGACTTCTAGTTTATAAGTGATACATGTTTCTTTAGATATCATTTTTTTTTGGCCTGTTAAAGTGAGATGTAGAATTTAAATGGAAGTGCAAAATATTTTGGCCAGAGTGTGAGGCTCATTGACAAGCCCACAGTTGCCGTTTTCTCCCTAAATTTTTCATATTCCTTAGACATATGTTTTATGGTATTTAATCATAAAGAATGATTGTGTCTCTTTGTTTTACATATATTCATTTATTATAAAAAATGTTGGCTTTAGAAATTTACCTTTTAATTAATGACAGAAATAGACTATGAATAATGGTGTTTAATGATTTCTTTCACTTAAAGGAGAATAGCATTGTAGTTTTAGAGTATAAATGATTGTTGCCCCTGGAATTTACAGTGACACACTTAAATAAGCTTTGACATTCATTAAGATTACTTGCTTGCAGGCCTGAGAATGGAGATGAGATATGAAAAAAATTAGGTCACCGGGGGGAAAGCCAATCATTTACTCATGTTTCACACTGCACAGTGCTCTCGTGCTCCACCTGTGTGTTAGTCTTAGCTGACAAATGAGGCTCCTGTGACTGCTCCAAAACAAAAGCCCTCTGATATCTTCTCAGCTAGCTTTCCAGAGACATCCTGACTGCCCTGGATTACCATAAAATGTTTATCTCTGAGTAACAAGAAATGATTCAGAACTTCCAAAAACTTCTGAAATGCAACCAGGAGAGAGAGAGAGAAGAGAGGGTGAGGATGAGAGAGAGAGAATGTATATTTACTTGTTGGGTATTTTATGGGTGCCTTTATTTAAGGTACAGGCTATGTTGCTATAACAAAGACTCCCCCCAGAAGCTGTCTAAAACATGGCGGCCATTTTCCATTCACTCTCGCCCACAAGTAGATAGCATGACCATGGTGGTTTTGTACATCACCTGCTGGAACATGGACGTCTTCTGAGTGTCCTCTTGTTCCTGACTGGCTGCAGTGCTGCCCTCCAGAGCTCTATTAGGAATGCCCCAGTTGGTGTTAGGGAGATGACTCAATAGGGCATTAGCCTGATCTAAAATCATGGTGCCTGATTTTGGACCCCTACACACATGTGAGAGCTGGGTGTGGTAACAAAGATGCGTAATTGCTATGGTGGGGAGACAGACAGGTGTTCATCTGAACTTGGTTGCCCCAGAATTAGGAAGAGGCCCTGTCTCAAAAATTACAGTGGAGAATGATAGAGGAGGAACTTAATGTTGACCACTGGCCTCCTCATGTGCATCCATAGACAAGTGCCCTTGGACGCACATATACACATGTATTCATATACCACACGTGCATACAAACGCACACTCATGCACACACACACAGGTACACAGAAAGGTCTACACACAATGCTATAATGGTGTTTACTGCAGTAACATTATTCATGAACCTTTGTAAATTTTTCTCAACATCTAGCAAAGTACGTTGTTTTTAAAAATACAGATTATGTTCATTCCTACTATAAAAATTCAGTATATATCAAACCCATGCAAAACTATGGTTTCTATTCTGGTTTCTGACCACAGCAGGCATTTTACTTGCATGCATATCCCTGGAGTCATTTGAAGGGCATATGGTACCTTAGGCAGTTCCCCCTGGTATGTGACTGTGTGTTCAGTGCAGGTCTTCTCTGTCCTCTGTCTTTACCTACCTAAGCTGTGGAAACTAAGCCCTCCCACAAACACTTCTAAGCGGTATTTCTTATTTTTCTAAAGTTTTTCTCCCCAAAATCATTGCCTTATGTGTTTTCAGTAGGGACTCTCTAAAGCCTTTAGTTGCAACAAGTATAGTTGCATTAGCAGTGTCCACTGCATGTTTTAGTACGACACCCAGCCAAGATTATGGTCCTTGCCAGCAGGTCATGGAATTACCACAGTCATGCACTTGGCACCAAGCCAGTATGTCTCTTGCTCTGTCACCATTTCCATTAAACGGTGCTTCTTTGCATCCAGTGGCTCTCAGTGCCATTTTCTCCAGACTCCTTACGTCCTTGAACTTTGGATCTGGGAGAAACATTAGAGCCCTTGTATTTAAATTACTTCCACATGTTCAGAACAACAGGCCTGAGGACATGTGGTTGGTGCTAGCTCTCACACAGTCTCTCTCTCCTATTATTCAAGATTTCCCTTGAAAAGCAGGCAGACTTTTCACTGTGTCCAAGTCCCTTCCCACTCAGCTAGAGACCCTTGGCTTTTTCTCTGAGTCACTAGTCTTTTCGGGAAGCATGACAGACATGTCCCTGGCCCTCTTTTCACTCTTTCCACCCTTTGCTGGGCTCTCTCCCCATATGGTGTCCATGCACCCACAAGGACCTACCCCTCTTTATTTCAGTGGTCTTCTTAATATTGCCTTGAGTCGGTTCTGTTCTGGGAAGGTGGGAACCTTTTTCAGTCTCTGGTCTGTTTTTTTTTTTTT
>CM053764.1:19859731-19893220 GCA_028658305.1 Pachyuromys duprasi | reverse complement strand
GTATAAGAATGAAGAGTCGCTTTTTAGAGAGAACAGAATGCTCTCACTTTAATTCATACCAGAGTTCTTGACCAAATAGGATATAAGTGACTCAGTGACAATGGCTCAGAGTTCATTGCTCTCCAGTATGACACTGTATTAGAATTAGTTTTCCTGCTTAGTGTCTCACTGTCTGAGTTTCCTTTCCTCTAAAGATCGTATTGATTATTTTTTAATGAGAACAAAACAGCTTGCACGGTGTTCTGCATACTATGTTGACCGAAGTAATTCTAAGTGTTTTGATGGCTGTTAGCACGTTCATAATACACATCATTTTTCCAACCCTCCCTCACCTTACATCCATGTTAGCACGTCATTTCCCCAAAGTGTGAACAGCCCTTTTAAAATATCAGATTTAATCATGACTAGCCGACTCCATCACTGGGCAAGCTGAATGCTACATGGAGTCCAGGACCAGGAGGTCCTGTTGCCAGCCCTGCTGCCCATGATATTGGGCTGCCTCACTCCTTCTTCTTCCCTCCCACACCCGAGTACTCTGTTTTTATTCCTTGCCTTGCTCTTTACCAAATATGCTCTTTCCCACTTCCTCCAAGTGTGGCCACAGTTAGCTCCTTATTAATAGTGACTACCAGAAAGAGTACCCTGACACTGTCAGGGTAAACCAGAGTAAACCATCACCCTGCTTACCTATGGGCACTAACTTGATTATTTTCACCAGGTTTTGGCTTTACATTGAACACTGTCTATAGAATGAAGTCTAAGTTGCTTGTGTTTCTAGATGCGGTGTTGGCCGTTTTCCACTTCCAGCATACTTCTCATGTTCCTCTAATGAGTGTTCTTACTGTGCTGGGAAATCACTGGAAGAGGCAAAATGAAAAAAAAATAAATAAAAGAGAAACTAGTAATAGTTAAGTAATATATTGATCTTGGTGGTCTATGATATCAACACTTGGAAGATGAAGGCGGAAGAATAGAAGTTGAAGTTTGAAGTTCAGTATGAGCTAGAGTGAGGCCAGCCTGGGCTCTATGAGGCCCCGGAATTGCACCCTTCCCCCTCCCGTTCTCTTTCTCTGTCACACACACACAAACTTAAAAGATTATTTTGTTAAATGTGAGTTCAAATACTAGATAATATTGCATAGTGATTGTTTAATGCTTTATATTCTACTTGACATCTATCCATGCCCAAATATTTCTGTCACTGTTTTAAGGTAATTTTTTGGTTTGTTTTGCTTTTTGTTTTTGAAATCAAATCTCATCTTGAAGTCCAGGCAGGCCTAAAATTCATAATACTCCTCCTGCCTGAACCTCATAAGAATGTGATTATAGGAGTATATTAATGCAAGCAGTTAAAATGTTTTAACACCAAAGGCAAATGATAAACTCATCAAGAAAGTCTAAACCTTTGGATCATCTCGGAATCTGTGCTTAAATGCACTTCTCCCTACTCTTTCTATTTTCCCTGTAGAAATCATTTTGGTCAGTTTTTTTTTCTTGCTAATTTAAAAGGAAGCATGGCTAATCAATAGCTTGGCTAGGCACTTCATCATGAGAGAAGATTTATTCAGAATGAATGTTTCTGTCATGGCTAATAAAAAACAGAATTTATAGCTCATCAATAAATAACTAACCTTTCAGAAATGTTTATTGTTCTAGTTCATTAAAGTGTTATATCTTTCAGACAGTATTTTTAAAGGCCATAAAATTAATAGTGTATTTTTAAAGTTTTATTGGCACACATTTCCTAGGTCTGTTTCAGCTGTGGTATTTAATTGTGCTGTCTCACATAGGTTGGGAACCTTACTTTTCATGTACTTGCTATTTGGAGAGAAAATGATCTTTCTCCAGGGCTGGCTTCCATGTTCTAGAGCCTGTTTCTATCACACTTACATCTTCATGTGCTCAGACCTTGGAAGCTGTCAGAGCTGCCCCTGGATCTGATGTTTCTTTGTGTCTTAAAATTAGTAACCAAGCCCCAAGCCTGGCAGAAGATGTGGAAGAAAAATTCTGTAGATGATCTGCCAGGGATAAATTCCAAATCTTCCACTAACCAAAATAAAGCTACTCAGAAAACCGTTATGGAGAACACTGGGGACTCTGCAAATCACATAGGCTGTTGATGCGTCTGCTCCATGTGTGTCCCTAAACACGGAACACTCCTGCCCCTCCCCACTGTGTAAACACATGTGTAAATCCATGTGTAAACATGTGTCTCCTCGGTGCGCAGGCTCCTTTGCTTTGTGGGGAACTTTCTCACAGCCACCAATCTTCTTTCCTCTCTCCCGTGGAGTAGCGTTTCTCCTGCATCATGGGGTCCCTCACGCAGGCCTTGTCCGCATTCCAGGCTTACAGGCAGACCACTGGACGCACCTGGCAACATTTCTGGAAGATCTGCTTGGCCTCAAAGGCAGACATCTTTAACCTCCTCCTGCCAGAGTGATACTAGGAGATTTCAGAGCTTCCTCCGATATGCTCACAGTGTGCTTGTCTCCTTGACCCCAAAGACCTTCACCAGTACAGAGCATCACCACCACTTACTTTCCTTTGATCATCTGTCCCCCAACAGCATTTAGCGATGACTCCATATCCGCTGCCCCTTTCCTTTTCATCTTTATATGTTCCTGAAGACACCTTTGTAGGCATAGATCTTTTAGACTTTTCTGAGATGTCATCAGTTTAGAGGGGGGTTTGTTTCCTAAAATAGGGCCTCATGGATCCTCTGCCTTGTGACTCAAGCTGGAAAATGTCATGAAATGTAGAAGTAAATTGAAGGAGACCCTTTGGCAGGGAAGTCACTAACCCAGAATATCACCTTTACTTGAGGAGCACTCAGTCGGCCAGTCCCAGGCAGAGATTAAAGCCCAAATTCTCTGGCTTATGTCCTGTTTACAATCACCCCTATTTCCCATGGACCTGAGTTGTTCCCAGGTTATTCCTGCAGCTTACATTCAAGACCTCTGGACTAGAGAAGAAGTCTAAGACTTTATAGACTTGGATGGGACTCGGACCTCTGACTGTTTTCCTGGTTGGTTTGTCTTGCGTGGGCTTCCGGGTCTGGCTAGAGCTTCACCACTGCTGGCTTCATCCTAGCTCTCCTAGCACTTGCAGTGCCTTACCGGAAGAGTGTTCTATCCCAAATCCTCGGAGAGGGTCGGTCATACATTAGACATGATACTAATTTTACTACAATGCATAGCGCATTCATGACCCCAAATAACACTAGTATCAAAATGAGCAATATGTCTAACTAGAAGTGATTGATCCAGGGTAGAAGCGGCCTTCTAATCTCACTAAATGCAGAACTCAGAGGATAGGATGCACACAATAGGCAAGGGGGTACTGGGCTACCTCATTCTACTGTCAGCTGTAAGATCCACACGTCCTAGGCTTTGGAAACTTAGCAACAAGTAGCACCTAATGAAAAAGTGGTTAAACCAAATTCCAAAAATGATGCTCTAGAATTATCCAGTCAAAAGACAGGATTGTGCTATGTTTTTCACAAAAGATAGAGACTTTGTCTTAATGACCATAAAACTTTATCATGGCTACTATGTTACTTACTTTAAAAGTTACTGTAACCAAATACCTGACAGGAAGCAACTGAAGAAAGCTTTATCTTGGCTCATAGCTTATCCAGTTTATCCTGTTAGGGACATCATGGCAGTGGCAGCTAGGAACAAGACATTGATGAATGCTGGCTCCTGGGTCATTTTATTCTTTGCATTTAGGCTCTAACCCATGGAGTGCTGCCACACATGTGTAAAGTGGTCTTCTTTCACTCATTAGCACAATCTAGATACCTCTTCACAGGTTTGTGTTCTAGATGAGTCTAGATTATGTTAAAATGACAGTCAATAGTAACCATCCCAGACACACAGAGCACGGATTAACGGAAAGGCTCTGGAGGAAACAGAAGCATTTGGTCCATGTAACATGTACTGGGACCTTATGGAGAGGGACTTCTCCATTGCTAGCACCCACACAGGGACCAGGTAAATCAGCACACAGTGGTGGCCTAAGAAGTGCCCATCAAGTAATGGTGAAAATAGAGAGTAAGCAATGAGTGGAGGAAAGCTTGTGTAAAATTGCTCAGAACACTATTTGAGTGGTGCCCAGCTTCTTCTTAGATGGAGCTGTTAAGCATCCCCTCTGCTGCCCTCCTATTAGCCATCAGCCCTCTCACGTTCCTGACATCTGACTTCTCTCGGTTTGATTTTCTGTGACCCAGCCTGGACCAGACAGTACATGTTGTCAGAATCCATATTCCCCTTTACTCCCGAGAGATGATTTAGCTGTATATTCATGCAATCATTGCATTAAATCTTTAAGATGGTTATTTGTATGGCCAAAGATGGAGGTTAGAGAGAATAATGAACGTGTGTACATATGGCATCTCATTGTGGGCTGGTGAGATGGCCCGACAACACTTGCCACCATGCCTGATGCCATCGGTTTGCTCACCGGGATCCACATGGTAGAAGGAAAGAAACTACCAAGCAAGGCATCCACTGACTTCTACATGCATACCACAGTGTGCACACAACACAACACATCAATGTGCACTAGTTTTACTTGCATTCACACACACAGGCACACGTACACACAGGCATACAAACGTGTGTACACACAAACATGCAAATTATTTAACAGATCCTTGTCATGTCACATATATGAATTTATATGCTTGCTCTTTGGCAATATGGAGAAAACCCCATGCTTATGTTCTCCGCACCACACCAACTCCACTCCTTGCACTTTTGTTCTCCACTACTCATGCTCACCTACGCATCCCCTCAGCCTTTACCTTTCAGCCCTCTTCATTCCCTGATTGACAGTGCTCCATCTTTTTATCTCCTGCAATCAGCCCAACTGTAGTCAGGGACAGCACTAATTGTCTCTGGGCTGCAAGTCAGCAAGCAGAAGGCATGTGATTGATAACCCAGGAGTCACTGGTTGAGTTCCTTTTCCTTTCCTTCTTCCTACATCATTCCTTCACACACACACACACATACACAAACACTCACTCACAAGCACATACAAACTCTCAGAGAGAGAGAGAGAGAAGTCAACTCTGTTTCTCTTTTGCATGCTTTCGCTCTGAATTATTTCTGATTGAATATTGTTTTGTTGGCTTATTTCCTAGATGGGAAGTGATGGAATTTTACGCCTCAGTACTTCAGCTCTAAATAACGAATTCTTTGCCTATGCAGCACAAGGGTGGAAACAGCGATTGGCAGAAGGTAAGTCTTAGTTTTCTATTGCTATGTGACATACTGGAGCATATGTACTGTGTTACAACACAGGTGCTATGTTAGAGTGCACAAGCTCACAGGTACTGTGTTAGGATGCACTCACGGCTACAGAGCATGCACTGTGTCAGTGTGCACATGCTCTGCTGAAGCACAGCACACGCACTCTGCTAGAGTGTGTGCACTCACTACGTTAGAGCATGTTTACAGTATTAGAATATATATACCCGGCTAGGGCACACACACACTAGAGTGCACGTGCTGTGCTAGAGGATGTATGACAGTAATGTGTTCTACTGGAGAACAGACACACTGCTAGAGTTCACACACACTTATAGGGTACACACGTTGTGCTGGAGTGCACACACTCTGTAGAGCACACATACTGTAGAGTACACAGTGTGTAGAGCACACTCTGTAGCATACACACTCTGTAGAGCACACACACTGTAGAGTACACACACTAGAGTGCTCACACTCTGTGGAGTGTACTTTTACATGCTCTACTGAACTTTATATAGTCCTCTGACTTCCAGGTCTTCCCCAGTCCTCCCTGAAATGCATTTTCACTTAGTACAATGCCACCCTTTACTAAGGAACTCACCAATTCTTTGATGATAGCAAGCCTTTTTAATATCAGCCATTTTTTTTGAAGAATGTGTAACATATCATGGACTTTTCATATACATTTTGTTAAGTAATATTTCTTTGAAATTATGCCATAGTTTAATCCATTGTATTTTCTCAGTGTCCTGGGCTCTAAGGTCACACTGACACGCCTTTTCCCTGAACCTTCTGTCCTCACCTCCTTCCTTTAAAATCAACACATCCTTTTGGAAAGACACAGAAGCCCAATGCTGCACATTGTTCCCCTCACTCCCAGCTGTTTGGCCCAGTTGGACACTACTCCTGGGAATGCTGATCCTTACAGATCACACCTTCTCCTCAGTCCTTGTGTGTCACTTCCTTTCATCACACTGCATGTTGTTCTATTTATTTGCACTTTTAAAAACCCTATTTCATATCAAACACTATGCCTTAAAGATACATAGTATATTTCAAATTGTTCACAGCCTGTTCACTGCTTCCTTTGGGAACTCCTGTTTTCACAGTAAATAATGACATCTCTAACATAACACTCTTTTGAACAGTATGTTTTCTTCAAGCAGCTTTGTTTACCACCTGGGTTTATGCTATTGTCTGTAATCTTCCAGTTCTGGCTGGTTCCTGCCCTTCACAGGAACTGTTTTCAGTGTTTGCAGATCCCAGTAGCCTGTTCCACACACTCTGACTCCCAAATGCTCTGCACTAAGCCTACAGTTTCCCCTGGTGTTTTCGTTCTTCCTTCTGCTCTCTCTGAGCTGTCTATCACCACACCCTCACACTTGGGTATTTGGAAACTGACAGTACCTATAATTCTGTTTTTGAATTTGATAGCTGTTGGCTTCCCTACTGTTGCTGGTGCACTTGCGACCTGCATCTTTCCCTCCATTACTGTTCACAAGTCTTCAGGCAGGAGGCCTGTGGTTTCTCCACCACCTTGTCACCTGTCTTTTCAGACTATTTATCTGGCTCTGCTCTTCCCTGACTCTTGAAGGAAATGCTGATTTCTGCTTAGAGTGTGCATTGGGTAATTGGTTTCAGCCTTTCTTTCTTAACTTCATCCTATATTCTGCTCAGAATTGGCCACTCTAAAGGACATAAATATACATATTCATGTCTCCATGCCTTGTGATTTAATCACTTACATGAGCTCGATCACCCTTTAAAAGCTAACTCAAGAATCAACTGCTGAATGTAATCCTCCTTAATTGACTTAGGAAAAATTAAGTGCTGTCCTATCTCTACTTTCAATGCATATAATTATTCTTATGGCCAGTACAGGGCTTTTGACAATATTTCATAGTCCATTATGTGCCTTTTGTATCCATCAGGATGATTTCCTCCAGGACAGTAGATATATGGTTTTACCCTCAGCCCGTAGCATGTGATAGCTTTGCCAAATGTTTCAGAGTTGTTCTAATGTGAAATGACCATTTGAGCAATGTTCCTAAAAGGGGCGATATTAGAGATGTGATCGTTACATTTCTTACCTTCAACTTGCAGTGAGGTTTACTCAAATGAATGACATGTGGTCAAGACGCTACCATTTGAATTCAGTTTATTGCCAATCTCTTTCTAGGAGAGTTTACCCCAGAAATGCAATTACGAATAAGGCAAGAAATTGAGAAGGAAAAGAAAACAGAACCTTGGAAAGAAAAATTTTTTGAGAGGTTTTATGGAGAAAGGTAAGTACGAGAGCTTCCTTCTCACTTTTCTCAGAAGGAAATGGAAGTGTAATTCTCTGCTTCACATGGCACCCTCATATGCTGTAAAACTTAATAAACCTGTGATAAAAGGCAATGGTCCCCCAGTGTAAGAAACTGCAGGTAAAATTATAGTGACATATCAGCACTTAAATTTTTAAAACACGCTTTCAAGGTTTATAATGTGTCCATGAAAATCATCTTAGTTCGAAAATTACACGTGAAATCCTGAAGAAGTCGATTGTGGTTTTTCTTAAGTGGATTTTGATAAAATTCCCTTAGATTTTATCCAAGTATTTTCATTAGTGTATATTGTAAGGACAAGTAATTTAGACACATTTAATTCTCCTGCTTGTGCGCTGCAAATAGTGACTTCATGTATCCATGCTAGCATGTGCTTGGTTCTTGTGTTGGAGTGAAGCTGAGGTCGCTTCTTCCACTTCATCTGTGCAGCCCAGTTTTAACATTTTGAGTGTGCGTGCGTATTGGTTTATTTTTTTAAAATGTATCGTGTTCATGTGTATATGTTTATGTCTGAGGAACATCATGCCATTGCACCTGTGTTGAGGCAGAGAACAACTGTAGGGACTCAGCTTGTTTGGTTTCCACCTTGTTGATCCAGGGTCTCTGACATCATTTGTGTGTTCCAGGCCACCTGGCCCTGGAGCGATCAGCTGAGGCCCCTGCCTCTGCCTCCCACCTCAGCGTAGGAACGCTCCATACTCTATGCAGCCTTTTGCCTGGGTTCTGAATATTAATCTTTGGTCATCTTGCTTCTATGGCTAGGACTTTTACCTGCTGAGCCATCTCCATTGCCATGCTTCTTTAAAAAACAAAAATACTAACAACCACATGTATCCATAGTAGTACCTGAATTAACCCCAAAGCAGACGCCCCTCCCCCGTATCCTGTCTAGCAGAGAGACATTGGGAAGACTCTCTGTCTCAGTCAGTTTTCTAAGAAAGGAGATGCGGAAACTAATGGTTGTAGCTCCAGATCTTTGAAGAGGGAATTGTGCTGGCTGATGGTTGTGTGAAGGGTAGAGATGACTTCAGGTAACATCTTCTGTGCTGTTTCATTTCATGTCATATATTTTTCCTGTCAATGGTTTAATAACCCCAGAAATCTCAGTTGAGCTTTCCTGCATGCATAGGTAATCCCTGTTAAAGGGGGCTGCATATGTGCAAAGGGGACTAACCTAGTCCATAAAGTGTTTCCTGTGCAAAGATAAGGAGCTCAGTGAGGCTCCAGAACCAATGTAAAAGGCATGTGTGATGGCACATTCATGATCTTAGCACTGTAAAGGTAGGCTTGCTGGTCAGCTGACCTTATCTGTTTGGTAAGCTCGAAAGTCAGCAACAGAATCAAAAACCAAGTTGTATGCAGACACAGCACACACACGCACACACACACACACACACACACAAAGATGGAAGAGGCATACAGATGGCATTCTGAAAACACCTATCACTCCATCTTCAAGGAATCAGATGCCCCTTCCTTGTTTCTGTGAATACACATATATACACATACACGTATACACATACTCATATAGACACATATATAGATAGATACATGAATGAATGGATAAACAAATACATAAAATTAAGCCAATGTGAATAATGTCTGAGGAATAACACTTGAGAATGACCTTTACTCTTCATGCACGCACGCCCATGTGCACACATGCAGCTGCACACACACGAAAACACACGTACACATATCCACATTCATACTCACAAAGAGCCTTCTTATTCAGCATGGGCCAACCTTGGTGAATCGTCCTCATTAGTAGTACTCGTACACAGTGAGGTCTTTGATTGCTCTGGCAGGATCCTTAGATGCACATGTACACATAGAAAACTGAATGGAGATGATATGCTTACTCAAAACTCCCAGATGAGGCAGGCTAGTGACATGTCTTCGTGTGTGGGCACCAGCAGGGTTGCTTAAACTGGCTACATCAGAATCTCCAATGGGAAAATGTAAACACACGCACAGATTTCAAGACCCACTTGAAATATATTGATGGAGCATCTCTAGGGCTTGAACCCAGAAATTCACATTGTTAGATACTTTCTCGGTCATGTTGAAACCAGGCAGCATTGAGAACTGTGAAGGACAAGGCTGAAACCCGCCCATAGTACGTTGGTGTTATCATAAAATGTTAGATAGGTAGCAGGGAATGTGAAGCTTAACATTATGGTCTGTATAATGAAGTTCAATAAGTTGTTCAAAGTCGGAATTCCACAAGTAATTCCCATAAAAAATTCACAAACACACAAGTTTTTTTTTTTCCCTACGAAGTTCAGATACTTTACCAATTCTCAAGCCCATTTGATGACGACATTGCACAGAAGATGTCAGCTGCAACACCATGAGTCACAATTTCCCACCACTCTTATCCCACTCTGAAATACATGATCATCCTCCAGAGTAGTTTTCTCTAGACTAGTGTTTCTCAAACTGTGGGTTACCACCCCTTTTGGGGTCAGGTGACTCACAGGAGTTGTATATCAGCTATTAACAGTACAATTTAAGACAGTAGCCCAATCATAGCTATGACATAGCAATGAAAATCTTGGTTGGGGGACCAACATAGGAACTGTATTGAAAGGTCCTAGTGGTTGAGAATTACTGCTGTGGACCACCATCAGTAGTTTTTTTGTTTTGTTTTGTTTTTGTTTTTTTTACTTAGCACATCAGTTCACTTATCCTTTACTCTTTTCTATACTAATTAATTCATATTGGAGAACTGCGACATGGTAGTAGCAGCCTCTTTTATTTGCTGTTCCCGCATTGCTTAGACTCCCCACTCTGTGAGAGATTTGCAATAGCACGAGACCCTTTTCAGTTGACTGACACCGTTTGTCTTTCCATTGCTCTAAGTTTTTCTAAGAATATTACTATCCAAACCTTTTCATTGCCTACACCCTAATCTGGCTTCATTTATAGTGTATTCTTCTACCATCTGCTGCTGATGCTGCAAATTAATATGAAGAAAACAGTGACACACTGAACATTTCACTGTAATTCTACTTAGCCTTGATTGGGGACCCAACATTAAGAGAGACTATCTTGCGATTTTTCTCTGCTATCCAGTATGGAATAGCTTCATAATAAGGCATGCACATACATTTGATTGACACAAGCATCTGGTAGAATACTAATTCTAAGTTGTTTTATTATTCTTCATACTTACTTAGAGAATTAGATGGTAAGATGAAGATTGAATAGCATTTCGTAGATTGTTTTTAAGATACCTAATCTTTGAAAATCATTTCAATTTTAAAATTCGATATAGTTCATGAAACTCCTATTTATTTAATTATTTCTATTACATACTTTAAAGACTATAATTTTTATATTATAGAGACATCTTATTTACTTTATGACTTCAAAAAACTTTGGGTTTTTTTATTCTTCTTTCATATGATTCCCTGCACTCTGCTGAAGGTTTGGTTGTGAGTCTTAGTATCTACTTTGGTACACTGCTAAGTAGAGTCTTTCAGAGGCCCTCTGTGGTAGGCTCCTGTCCTGTTACTTGTTTTCTCCTGCATCCAGTGTCCATCCCATTTGTTTTCTAAGTGAGGATTGATCATCTTACCTGAAGTCCTCTTTCTTGTTTATCTTCTTTAGGTGTATAGATTTCAGTATGTGTATCCTAGCTTATAGGTCTATATAAGTGAGTATATACCATGTGCATCTTTCTGTTTTGGGGATACCTCACTCAGGATGATTGTTTCTAGGTCCCACCAACCGAATTAAAAGAAAATGCCTTTCTTAATTAGCTGTAGCTTCTTTTAGGAATAAAGGCAGCACTACTTAGCACAAATCAATCCTGTAACTTATGATTAAGTCACATTATAATTTTGATTGTAATTAACTCAATGCATTTATCTTTATTAATACTGAACTTGTAAGAGACCCAATCTGAGCCCTTTGTTTGTGTCTGATGACCTCTCTAATTTTTGCTCAGATTGGGCATGTCCAGAGAAGAATCTGTGAAGCTTACTTCCGGACAAAACCATGATGGAGCTGAAGGGAGTTCCTCCCACGGAAACTCCAGCATTCAGGGTGCTTCTGCACAGATTGCATTACAAGAAGAGCAACCAAAAATCATGAAAACTTCAGCTTCCTCAGAGCCTGGCTTCTGTACTACCATTTGTCCAATGTTAGAGGTTCCAGTGAAGGATGTAATGACAGAATCAGAAACAGAAGACATCTTTATCCCTGAGGAATCTGTGATTCAGGAGGAAGTAGCAGAAGAGGTAGAGACAAGTATTTATGAATGCCAAGATGAAACTCATAAGACTATCCCTGAGTTTTCTGAGGATTCTGAAAGTCCAGCCACATCTTGTGAAGAGCCCCAGGTAGCACCTGAAGATGGCTTGGAGTCCTGTGTAGTAATGAATGATATTTTAGAAACTTTACCTCATATTGAAGTGAAGATAGATGAGAAATTGGAATGTCCCCAGGAAGAAATGTCAGTTGTCATTGACCAACTAGAAATCTGTGACTCTCTTGTTCCCTGCACTTCATCTGTCACTCATGTCCTTGATGCAGAACAGAAGGAACAAGAAACCACCCTCGAGACCAGCACTATAGCTCTGGGAGCAGAGCCATCTTCTCTGGAAAGCCAGCTTCCAAATGAGGGAATTGCTGTAGATATGGAGCTACAGAGTGACCCTGAAGAACAGCTCTCGGAAAATGCTTGCATCTCTGAGACTTCCTTCTCCTCTGAGAGCCCAGGGGAAGCATGTGCCAGCCTTCCATCCCCAGGTGGTGAAACACAGTCCGCATCTGAAGAGTCATGCACCCCAGCCTCTCTGGAAACCACGTTCTGTTCTGAGGTGTCCAGCACTGAGAATACAGATAAGTACAGCCAGAGAAACGCTACTGATGATAGTCTTCATGCATCTTTGATGTCAGAGGTCTCTCCACTAGCCACCTCTCCTGAAATCTCAGAAGCATCTCTTATGTCCACCTTACCTCTGACGTCCGAGGCATCCCCAGTGTCCAACTTACCTCTGACATCAGAAGCATCTCCAATGTCTGATTTACCACTGACATCAGAACCTTCCTCAGTGTCTTCCATGCTACTCACCACTGAGACACCTTTTGTATCCAGTTTGCCAGTTCCTGCAGAGGCTTCTCCAATTTCTAATTCTTCCATGAGTGAAAGAATGGTACATCAACAGAGAAAGTCACCTTTGGGATCTGAAGAAGCTCTCTCTCCACAGAAAGATGAACCTTCTGTCCCCACCACGCCCCTGGGAGAGAACCTTGTCTCCCACCCAAAGCCTTTGTCCAACATTCCAGAACCCATCAACATGAGTTCTTCCATTGTGCCTGAAGAACTTCCACCTGAAGAACCGCACAGCCAGACTCCGAGTAAGGAGTCTTGTCACACTCACATTGAAGTGGAGAAGCTCTACACGCCTTCCATCCCAGAACTTCCTTCTACCGAAATGATGACAGTTAAAAACCATAGTGTCCTGCAAAGAACTGAAAAGAAAGGGGTGTCTTCACCATTGGAATTCCCTGTCTTTTCTGAGGAGACGGAGACTAAGGGGAGCGAACTTCCACCAGCTAAACTACAGGACAAGCAGTATGCGCCATCAGTAGATAAGGCTCCATTCTTAGAGGGCTCGAGAAACAAAATGCACAAGCAGGCCAATACACTGAACCGACTGGAGACCCCACATACTTCCAAAACATCAGAGCCCTCCAAGTCACCTGACGGGATAAGAAATGAAAGCAGAGAGTCAGAGATAGCAAAGAGGAAGACTGTGGAGCATAGCTTTGGAATATGTAAAGAAAAACGAGCCAGGATAGAAGATGACCAGTCAGCTCGGGGCCTAGCTTCCAGCAGTCCACCTGAGAAAGAGCAGCCACCACGTGAGGAGCCCCGGGTTCCCCCTCTCAAGGTATGGTATTTTAAACAGACTAACCGGTATATATGATCCCTTACTTAGAAACTTAATTTTCAGAAATTAATTAGATATTTCTTAGGCTTCACATGGAAAACTGTAATCTACTCATGTCCACTCTAACATTAAATTATTTTTTAAAAACTTCATAGAGGAGCCTTCAGAGATGGACTGGTGGCTAAGAACACTTACTGCTCTTCCAGGGGACCTGTGTTCAGTGCCAGCATCCATATCAGGTGACTCAACAGCATTCTGTCCCCAAGGTACTTGCAAGCACAATGCAGCATGCATGAACATACATTTTAAAATTTTTTTAATAAGCTGTACATTAGGTCCGTGTACAAAGATCTGAATTATCCATATGTTTGAAGGCAGGATTTAAGAACAATTCGGAGAAGAGCAGGGCCTAGGAGGCCCTACACACTGCAAAGAGTTCGGGACTTTTGTGGATCTCAAGTATGAGATATGCTAACATTCTGTCGGCTTGCATCAGAAGCAGAGCTGGCACTGAGAGATGAGGGCCCAACAAACATTGAACAGTCACTGTCACTGCCAAGGATAGGGAACATGACTTAGGGGCCACTCTTGAATACATCTTAAGCAAAATAACAAAATTCCTTTGTGAACTGTGAGAGAATGCAATAGATGTGTCAATAATGTGTAAATAAATCTAAGACTTTGTTTCCAAGATATTAAAGAGACCCCAGAGGACATTAAATGAATTATTTATTGACAGATAATCCTGTTTAAATACTTCAATTTTATCCTGGATCAGTTTATCTTTTAAGAAAATATGTATGTTGAAGAAGATGTAGATGGGTCAGAAAACTGAAAATTAAGGTTTATTCAAAAGAAAAATCAGAGGATTATAAATTTTGTTCTGCTTTGACATGTTTATTTGTGGATTTTGTCTATGCCAACTTATGTTTACACAAAGGATAATTCCTCATTACAGGCTGCTCTAGAATTAAGATCATCTTAAGCTTCTAAATAGTACTAGTTTCTTATTTCGCTGTGTTACATCCAGTTTTGTAGGTGATTCAGGATCTTTACAAGGCTGAGTTTTAAGAGTGTGGTTATAGTTATTCAACTTGCTAAAGCAGTTTCTATTAAACAAGATTCTAAACATTTAAAGATCTATTGCAAATAGCAATTAATAAGCCACTCTGCTGTTTAATTTGTAAATCATAGAAAGAAAACCATAAATATGCTTTCTGGAGGAAAAAAATTTAAGATACAACAGTATTGTTTTTCTAATCAAAAGCTGATTTTCAGACTGCTATGCACTTCACTTAAATATGAATTAATAGATTGAGTAGGTAGGTATAAGATAGATGTAGATACATGATATATATTTTCAGTAAAAAAAGAAACTTAAGTATATACTTAGTATGTGTCTAGAATATCTTGATTAAGCAAACTTAGGTAAAATTTTAATATGTTTAATTATTTAGGCTAAGGGAAATATTTAGAATAAAAAATGTAACCAATCCCTCTGGCAAATAGATGATCTTGCCCATGGATTGGAGAATGTGACTTATAAGCAGTTTGCACATAAGTAAAATAGATTGCTCAGATAGAGGAGATGTTCTACTAAATGTACAGAAATGTAGCCTAGGTGGGAAGATCCTGTACCAGTCCAGAAGTTATAATGTTAATATAGACATATGTTTTGGAGACACATATAAATCTTCTGGGAAAACCTTGTTCTAAATGGAGAGGGGAAGGACAGGGAGAACATACCCATGAACAGCCAAATCTCTCTGCCATTATCCAATTGTAAAAATATCTGAACAGATAATGTTTAAGTTTGAAATGAGGACAGGAAGGAGAACTGTTCCAGCCCCCGAACTGACTCTGAGGATGTTCTTAGTGATTAGGTCATCACAGTCTCCCCACAGGAAGCTATAGTCTAATTCTTTTTTTAATTTTAATTTTATTATTAGTTACATTTTATTAACTCTGTATCCCAGGTGAATCCTGCTCCCTCATTCTCTCCCAATCCCACCCTTCCTCCCTCATTTCCTCCCTGTCCCTTTCCAAGTCCACTGATAGGGGAGATCTGGCCCTGGTTTATCAGGTATCTTCAGGACTGGCTCTAAAGTCCTCCTCTGTGGCCTAGGAGGGCTGCTCCTCCCTTGCAGGGTGGGGACGTCAAAGAACCCTCCATTGAGTTCATGTCAGAAATAGTCCCTGTTCCCCTTACTAGGGTACCCACTTGGATTCTGAGCTACCATGGGCTACAGGCAAGTAGAGGTACTAGGTTATATCCACATATGGTCCTTGGTTGGAGAAATAGTCTCTTATAAGACCCCTAATTCTTGTGCCTCATAAATGAGCTAATGACCCTTTAGCCTCTTGACCATCATGACTAGGTAGGCAGTGTAGACTGGGACAAGTGCAGAGTTCAGATAGATGATCGATACCGAAGGAAATCACCCAGCTGGTATTCTTTTGGAAATGTAGAAATAGTCAAGTCACCCACATGTGCCTTTATGAAAATGTCAGGACAGGGCTTAAGTACAGCATCCTCTGTGTATATAAGGCCACTGACAAGAGAGTTTATAGGTTTCTATAGAGTGCTTTTGCACACAGTAGGCAACATGCCAGATATTGATGAGAGTCCATCAAAACTATATCATCCTGTGACCACGGAGCCATGGAGGCACGCAGTGACCTTGCAAAAGATTATTATCTTTGCACAAAGCCAGGATGACAGTTTTTGTCTCCGGGATTCTTGGTCAGAGCTTTTCTCTTTGGACTAAATGAAGGTAGACTAAACTGAGTAAACATCTCAGTTGGTTTGCTTTTCTTTAGCAGAAAAGGTAGTTTTAAAAGTAAGTAAGTATTTTTGCCTTTATATCTGTCTATCTACCTATGTATCTACCTGCCTATCTATCTATCTATCTATCTATCTATCTATCTATCTATCTATCTGTCTGTCTGTCTGTCTGTCTGTCTGTCTGTCTGTCTGTCTGTCTGTCATCTACTTATCACCTATATATCATCTATCATCAATCAGTATATTTATCATCTTTCTATTTATATCATCTATCATCCATCTATTTTTCTGTCATCTATGATTTATCTATCATCCATCCATCTATCCATCTATCTATCTACCTACCTATCTACCTACCTTCCTACCTACTTATCATCATCTATTTTTTTTGAGACATGGTCTCTCTTGCTGCCCAGGCTGGCCTGGAACTCACTATACAACGTAAGCTAACCTCAGACTCTAAGATCACAAGTGTGTTTCACCATGTGTGAACTAATCTCATGCTAACAAGCATGACATTTGTTCTATTCAAACATGACTTTAACAAGATTCCTTATATTTTGCTAAATGAAATGACTGGCTGATGCCTTTATAGATGAAAGACTTCATTGTCATATTCATTCTGTACTTTTTGTTTATATCCTAAGTAGTATGTTCTAGCATTGAGATATCTTTCAGTCCACATTATAACTGAATGCTGCTTACCCCCACCCACTAACCACTCAGCATGCCTCAAGCTCAGTGAGATCAGATTTCACTGTGTGGCATGAACTAGTTATGCATACCAGGCTGGCTCCTGGTTATGGAGAAGCACCTGCCTTTATTTCCTGAGTACTGGGACTACAGACATATACATCAGGATTTTTATGTTTGCTAAACAATCACTCTACAAGCTGAGTGATATCCATAGTCTCATCCTCCCTTTGAGTTACTACACCCCGCCAGCCTCCTCACTGATTACATACTAACATCTTTTCATCCCCTCTTCTTTCAGATACAGCTTTCTAAAATCGGGCCGCCTTTCATCATCAAGAGCCAGCCAGTCTCCAAAGCAGAGTCCCGAGCATCCACTGGCACATCGGTCAGCAGTGGTAGAAACACAGGAGCCAGGACCCTGGCAGACATCAAGGCCCGTGCCCAACAAGCCCGTGCCCAGCGTGAGGCTGCGGCAGCTGCTGCAGTTGCAGCTGCAGCGAGCATTGTCTCAGGGGCCATGGGAAGCCCAGGAGAGGGTGGGAAGGCAAGAACCCTGGCCCACATCAAAGAGCAGACCAAAGCTAAGCTCTTTGCGAAACATCAGGCCAGGGGCCACCTCTTCCAGACCTCCAAGGAGACCCGGTTGCCTACTGTCAGCTCCAAGGAAGAATCTCTCAATATGGAAGCGTCTTCTACCCCGGAAACAAAAATGGAAGGCTCCACTGGTGTCATCATCATCAATCCAAACTGCAGATCTCCTAGCAGCAAGCCCGCGCACATTCGGGAGACCACCACTGTATTACAGCAGCCTATGAACCCTCCTCAGATTCCAGAAACTGCCACTGACTTGTCTGTGCATAGTTCTGACGACAACATACCTGTGTCACACTTAACTGAGAAAATTGTCTCATCTACCTCTTCTGAAAATAGCAGTGTACCCATACTTCTTAATAAAAGTCCCGTCAACCCCGTCCCTATGTCTGTCTGCAGCACTGCTGTGTCGGGAGCAATTAAAGAGCATCCCTTTGTGAGTCCTGTTGACAAATCCTCTGTCCTCATGTCTGTTGACAGTACAAACAGTACGATTTCTGCTTGTAACATAAGCATGTTGAATTCCATCCAGGGATCTGACGCTCCGTGCATAGCCCTTGTACCAAAATGCATCAACAGGACTCCTATTCCTGCTGCTCCAGAAGGGACTGGACAGTCTAACTCCATGGATGGTAAGGCCCTGCTTGTATCCAGCAGCAAGGCTGTTAACTTAGTGTCCAGTCAGTACGCTTCTGTGCCCGCTTCCACCACTGGAAGTAATTTGCCAAACCATCTCTGCACTAGCTCTGTCTTGATTCCCCCTGCAGGGATTAATAACAGATTCGCTTCTGAGAAGATAGCCATGCCTGGGAGTGAAGAACAGGCCACAGTGTCCATGGCGGCCACCATGAGAACAGCCCTCAGTGGTGGTGATTCAGTGGCTGTCACCGATCCACTGGTTTCACGCCAGCCCATTGCAATGTTTGCGGGAAACGTGCTCACCATAAACTCTTATGACAGTCCTCCCAAACTAAGTGGGGAGAGCTTGGACAAAAACCCAGCACCTCGGAACAGGACAGACAACTCTGGAAAACCTCAGCAGCCACCAGGGGGCTTTGTCCCAGCAACCATAAACAGGTCAATTCCATGTAAAGTCATTGTAGACCACAGCACGACACTGACCTCCAATTTGTCTCTGACTGTCTCCATTGAAAGTGCAGAAGCAAGCGTGGATCCCCAGGGTCGGTCCCTGAGGACAGATGTATCCATACAGCCGGTGGCATGTCCTCAGGTGTCTGTCATCAGTAGACCTGAGCAGGTCACGAGTGAAGGTGCTGACCATGGCCCTGTTTTCATTGCTGCTTCTACATCCAAACAGGACTGTAAGACAGTGCAGACCACTTGCACTGGTCTCCGAGAATTGCCCCTTGCTCTTCCAGATAAACTGAATGACATGACGGCACCTGGTCTTGGCTTTGCTGAGCAGGCACGAAACTCAAGTACTTTCAAGACCGAAACAGAAACAACCTGTAGCAATCAGTATAACCCTGGAAACCGGATTTGCTGGAGCGAAGACCCAATGAGAAGCATGGGACAGCCTGTGGCTAGTCATTCGGGTTCAAGTAAACAGAAAGAACACCCAGAGCAGAGCGGTCTCAAGGCTATCAAGACAGAGCACGCCAACTATGCACACATGTCAGACCTTCACCCTAGGAACCTCATCGCCAGTGTCAGTCTTCCCGTGAAGCCCGAACCTCATGAAGCAGACAAAGGCTTCAGAATGGACACTGAGGATTTCCCTGGCCTCGAGCGTCCTCCTCCAGCCGCTGAGGTGACAAACAGTGCTAGCGTGCAACCAGCACAGGCCATGAAGCCTCCTGCCATGAGCCCCGTGGAAGAGGCTGTTCCCTTGGCTACGGACACCCTGAAAAGACTTCCAAGCTCAGGCAGCTCAAGCTGCCGCCTGTCTTCTGTGGAAGCTAACAATCCCCTGGTGACACAGTTACTGCAGGGCAACCTGCCCCTGGAAAAGGTGTTACCACAGCCAAGATTGGGAGCCAAACTTGAAATCAACAGGCTCCCTCTGCCCCTCCAAACTACCTCAGTGGGTAAGACAGGGCTGGAGAGAAGCATGGTGGAAATGCCATCCAGCTCTCCAAATCCAGACGGTAAGGGCTATCTGGCAGGGACTCTAGCACCACTCCAAATGAGAAAGCGAGAAAACCATCCCAAAAAGAGAGCAGCCAGGACGGTGGGAGAACACGCGCAGGTCAAGTGTGAGCCAGGGAAGGTGGTGATGGCGCCAGATGTCAAAGCGGTACCCTGCGTCATCAGTCCAGGCATGAGTCAGCTGGGACCCAGCCAGCCATTTAAGCAAGAAAGACTCAGTAAGCCCTCCATGGCCAACAGGATCATGCCCAGCCCTGAGGTCAAACAGCAGAAGCGGCTGTTGCCTGCATGTAGCTTCCAGCCGAGCCTGTTCCATGTGAGCAAAAATGATGGCTTCCATGCTGACACCGGTACCTCACACAGACAGCAGTTCTACCAAATGCCCATGGCTGCCAGGGGACCCCTTCCCACTGCTGCTCTGTTAAAGAGCTCTCCCAAGACCCCAGTGGGCTGCAGTGCATTCGCCTTCAACAGGCATCTTGAACAAAAGGCACTGGGAGACGTTAATCTTCCTTCAGCACCTCACCAGCTAAGACTAGCGAATATGCTGTCCCCTAGCGCGCCCATAAAAGAAGGCGATGATGGGGGAGGCACCACACACACAATGCCAAGCAAAGCAGTGGTCCATCCTCCGCTGCCACCTCCCCCACCGCCTCCCCCACCACCCCCTCCCCCACCTCCACTACCTCCACCTCTCCCAACTGTAGATGTCCCACCCGATCAAAAGCAACCGCCAGTCGCCATGGAAACCGCTAAGCGACTTAGTTGGCCCCAGTCCACGGGCCTCTGTAGCAATATCAAATCAGAACCTCTTTCTTTTGAGGAAGGTTTAAGCAGCAGCTGTGAACTGGGCATGAAACAGGTTTCCTATGACCAGAATGAAGTGAAAGAACAGCTGAAGGCATTTGCATTAAAGAATGCAGAGTTTTCTTCCTACTTGCTCTCTGAGCCCCAGAAGCCCTTTACCCAATTAGCTGCTCAAAAAATTCCCGTACCACAGCAACAACCGCTCTGTGGAAGTTACCCCACCATACACTTTGGGAGCACAAATTTCAAAAGGGCAGCATCTGCCATTGAGAAGTCTATTGGGATTCTGGGAAGCGGCTCTAGCCCGGCCGTCACCACAGGCCTGGCGGGTCAGAACGCTCAGATGACGGTTCAGAACTTCGCAGAGAGCAGCAACGCAGACGAGTTAGAGCTGAAATGTTCTTGCCGGCTCAAAGCCATGATTGTGTGCAAAGGCTGCGGAGCTTTCTGCCATGATGACTGCATAGGTCCTTCCAAACTGTGTGTAGCTTGCCTGGTTGTCCGATAAGAGCTGAGGGAAAGATGCAGTGCCCCGCCCCCGCCCCCAGCTGCCCTTCCACCCCATTTTTAACATGAAAAAGCCTGACGTCATTAGCAAGGAGTTGAATAAGGCATTGGCTTCTCTGCGGGCATATTTCATTGAGGAGCAAGTCATCTGTTTTTTTTGTTTGTTTGTTTGTTTTGTTTTGTTTTGTTTTTTCTAGGTGATTATTTTCTTACGTTTCTCGTACAGGGGAAGACGCAACACACATGAATGGCTTTTGCCTGTTAAGTCACCATTCACAGCTTTGATGTGTTTCTATTTGTGTATTAAAGGTCACTGCCTCATTCTTTTCTTTATATATATATATGTATATATATTATATAATATATATTATATATTATATAATATAATATATATACATTTATATAATTCCCCTTTTCAGCCCAGGCCTAGACAGTAAGGGCATCCTGAGTTCACTAATCACCAGATATGCAGATGTTGAAAACTATAATAAGCATAATGGAAGCTGGCCACGTATCTTACCATAGATTGGACATCACAGCAAGCATTTCTCCAGTGATTCTGTGGGACCTACCCTTCCCCAGTGGTTCAAGACATAGTAGGAATGGGAGCCTGCTTTAACAATAGGATTCCTTATATTTGTTCTGATCGCTGAAGGTGCATGAAGGATGTGTCAGTGGTCTCCACTGTCCAATCTCTCTTTCCTCCTTTCTCACTCTTTTTCAGAGACTGGCAGAAAACCTGAATTGGCTTTGGATTTTTGTCCACAAATTGTTTGAATGTGCATTGCACCTGAATTGACAACGGGGCTTCAGGAGATAGGTGGTTTGATTGTAGCCCTTGGGTATCTGATAACATAAAATCCATTGGCTTATAGTCATGGACCAAGAATATGCGGTGTTCCACAGGTGGGTTTTAAGAGCAACTATGAAAGAAAAATCCATGCCCTAATATTAAAAACAAACAATAAAATGTTGCGAATGCATGTATCATGGGTTGATGACGTAAAACATTAGCCATTCTAATCACTCCAATCCACTTACCATGTGGAAATTGGGCGTAGGTGGAGCGGTTGTACCACTTCACCATGCCAGTGTACTCTGGTCCTTGCGGAGACTGGGCGCCTCTTTTTGCAAGTTTCATTGTTGATAGGGACTACAGAAGGTTGCGTAACATTTTTCAAAACCATTTCTACCCTTCTGATTCACAAGTGTGTACAGCTGTCTTTGACTCTGGAATAACCCTTATTAAAAAAAAAGTCACCCCCTCCAGCATGCGTTGCTGCTGCTTTCCTCATACCTTTTCCTCATACCTGGGGGAGTGGACGTGGAAAGAGGGTGGTGCACCTCACGCTTCTCTTCTGTGCTTACCCAGTGAAAACTGAGCATCTGAGTGCCATCCGTACGCTGACTACTCTCATACCGGAGACAGCTGTGCTGACGAGGTGCTCTGTTCCCAAAAGCAAGCTCAAAAGCACACGCACGAAACGAGAAGATGAAGAAGTACACCCATTTAACTTCAGTTTCAGAGCACAAAATGCAGAGTGCCATTAACCCATTGATTGTGCCTGTAGAATTAAAAACAAAAGAATCCGGGGGAGGGGGAGAAATCACATGTCCAGGGTAAGAGGTGAAAGATATTTTCATGTGGGATCATCTTGTCAATGTAAACTTTCTTGACATTCCTTGAAAATGCATCTTAAAGTTTAACCAGAATGAGTAGAAAATACATTCCTGAAAGAAAGAAAAAAAAAACACGTTAAAAAAAAAAAAAACAACCAACTGTGGTGGGTATTTTTTTTTCCTCTAAATTTATTATTGTGATGTTGCCAAATTTCTTTAGGTGACGGGGACATTGTTTTAACAAATTACTGAATGTGAAAGATCCTTTATCTTAAGAGAGAAAAGCAAAGGAGGGCCTGCCTGTGGCGGTGGTTTGGGACCTCGGTCCGGTCACTGCCTTTCATATCAAAGCTAACAGAATTGACAATGGAGAAAGCCAGCGATGCTCTTGGCAGGCCATACCCCAGGACTGCAGCCTTAGGGCTGGGGTTGTGAGCTGCCTCCCTGCCTGCCAGGGTATATCTGCACGCTGTGCTTATCAGTGATGCCCTTATGGTCTGCTTGGGTATGATATCATCTTAATTTTGAAGATTGTGCTCTTAGCTTCAGAACGGGGCACCCAATACACAATGACACTTGCATGCCAACCCCTTCCTATTTAATCGCTGCTATTCCAGCGTCAGATACTGTCTACACCAGCAGATTCTGAACTACAACGTCAGTACCTGACACCTGTTAAAGAAACCCAAGTCTACGAAGCCTTTGTACTCTGTATGAGAGGGACAGTTGAGGCTGAAGGGATACTGAGCTCATTGTCAGCTGCGCCTTTTTTTGAATACTGCCTGCCAATTGCTTCCTGGGAATAAAGAAAAAGTGTCCTTCTGTATGTTTGGATTTTTCACATAGTAAGTTTGGAAATTCAAATGTTGATAATGCATGGATTCTGTCACCCAGGTCCAAAGAACATCATTTTTCTAGATCTTCCTCTTTTCTGCCCCAGTTCAAATTCTCCATGTTCTCTTATGGTTTATTTTCCTGAGACGTTATCTTTGGAGTGACTACAATAACGAAATTCAGAAGCGAAATGTCGGCTAAGTATTTTGTGGGTATGCGTTTTATGTTTATATAAAAGCCAGCATATTTGAATTAGGCAAGCAGCTTCCCAGCTTCCTGATTCTACCTGTTTCTGCGTGTGTGCAACAAGACAATGCTATTTACTATGCGGTTATGGTGATGCAATGTGCAAACTTCACGTGTGCATTTTCCTGATCTTTGGACACAATTAGTCCCCTGTCAGGAACAGAACTTGCACATGTAACATGTATTTATTGTTAATCAAAGGATGTATTTCTCAAAATAGCACTTTTGGAGCAAGGGATGGGAAGGAGAGTACCAGGCCCTATTCCCCTCCATGCGATATCCATACGCCTGAGGTGTATAAAGCATTTAGCTAGTTAATGGGCATGTTAATAAAAGCATTTTGATGCAAATTCATTTTCAAAATGAAGATTTTTTTCATTCCCCAAAGTGAAAATGCAAAATGCAGTGACCAGAGCACCATAGTTATGTAGAGTATTTCCCTGTAAAGGCCTAGCGTTAAGAAACAAACTTGAAAACCTATGCGGCTGAGCCAGGTTGCTAGAAAGACTTCATGGCAGTGTCTGCTTCCGGGGTGAGCTATAGAGACATAGCTGACTTCTGGACCTTGGATATCCTTACTCAGTTCAAAATAAGCATACAGAAATCAGTTCGTACCTGTGGTGCTTTATAATGTAGTCAAAAATATTGGTTTTTTTTTTAAAGTACATGATGCTGCAAGCCTGATTCCTTTACAAACACTCTCACGATTTCCAAAGAGGGATTTGCTCTAGCCAGTCTCCCTGCTTCTCCGGGTGAGGTGTGAGGAAGCCCAGGTGGTAGACGCTGAAGCCAAGCTTAGTCCCGCATGGTCCTAGCCTGGTGTTGAAGCTCAGTATCCCAGTAGCTGCCTGGGGATATCTAGCCCACCGAACACACAGAGCTCAGACTCCAGTCCATCTGTGTTCCCCGAGATCAATGTGAAAAGTCCTGGGACAGAACTCATCAACTGTCAGGGGCCTATGTAGCCCAAATGTCACTGTAAGAATTGTGTCACCCCCTGTCCTCATGTTCGTCACTGAAAAAACGAGCGAAAGGCATTTTTACTCTAATTTAAAGGAGCTGCTGTTTTAATAGCATACACTATTTAGCTTTGAACTATATTTTATAGTCACAGAATAATCTAGACTGTAGAGAGACTTTGTTGTGTTTGTGCTGTTCACGAATGTTCCAGAAAAGTGCTTTACCTGGTTTCCCCTCACTTCCTGGCTCTGCTGTATCCCCTCCTTGCTTCACAGAAATCCGATCTCATTTATGTTTCCAGTACCATCCTTTTCTTTTAAAAAAAAAGTGTGTATATTGTTCCTTCTTTTGGTCAGTATTCTAAATGTTTACATCTGTTTGACATTAGCCGTTTAATGCCTTTTTTTTTAATTTTTCAAAGATGGAATTTACTCTTCCAGTGTAACAGCAAAATGTGAAGCTAACCCGAATACACCACGCACGGCACACACAGACTGGGGCCTAGGCCCTGCTTGTACACAGACATTTCCTATCAGCATACAGAAAAGTGAAACCCTCCTTCAGTCCTCTACCAAAGAATATATTATTCCCACAGGAAAAACTCAGAAAGGTGTGTAAAACCCTCAGGAGGGGGTGAAGTTGATCCATAAAACTGCTACAACTGAATAGCGTTATGCTTGCTTTGATACCTGACTAAATGTGACTGGCTGCGACAAGCATTGAAAAAAAAGAAAGTTTTAGGCAGTGTTTTGTTTAGAATTCAGGGATCATGCATTCTTTAATGGTGCTGTTTGTTTTGTTTTTTTTTTTTAATTTCTTCTTTTTCTACAAAGAATAAAAAGTGTTGCCTACAAAAGTGACTGCTCATGATAATGTAAGTTAAATGGACCGTCTGTCTCTCTATGTTTCTATGTTTTTTTTCCCCCTTTCTCCAAGTAAGAATTTGGTTTCCGTATCAAAATTTTCTGGAGAAAATAAAGAAATGAAAACATGAAATACTTGTCATTTTAATTTGGTAATGTCATGAGGTTTGAACATTCTATTCAGGAAAACAGAAAAAAAGACACACATATATTGTTGAATTATCTACTCTTATTTTGGTGTGAGGAGCTGTTGACATGTGAGTGTGACCATTGTTAATAGTAAAAACAAATTGAGAGTGACTGCCGCTATTGCAGTCTACAGTGATGTTTGGGCCTTTTCATGAGCATTTTAATTTCTTTATATCAAAAGCATTCATGTCAAAATGTTACCGCCAGAATTAACTTAAAGGAAAACAACCATTTAAAAGAATTGTTCTGGTTAATATTGTATCCCAACTGAACTGGATTGGAGCTGTAGTTCGTTGTATGAACCATTAGCACAAAATTACCCCAGTCATGTTTATCTAGGGTAAGGAAATACACATATCTCCCTGGTAGAATGAATCAGAAACCATTAAACATAATTGGCTGTTAAACCTGAGTGCAACTGTGTTTATGCACATGGAAAACATTGTCTTTCACCACCAGATGGCGAAAGTCGAGGTTTACTTTTGGAGGCTGGGTTTATTTTCAGTAACTGTTAACCAGTTGGCAATGTAGTTCATTTTATTTACCATCACAGCCCTTTGCCAGTGCTTGTGTCACATTATTCCACTATGTCAAATTAAACAAATTATTGGGCTGCAAAGATAGCTTGAGTTGAGTTCTTGCTGCTCTCATCACCTTTGCCTCAAGCAACCACACTGGGTGATTCCCAACCACTTATAGCTCAACAGATCCACTGAGTTCTTCTGTTATGTGCATGCACACATGCGTGCGTGCACACACACACACACAATTTCTTAGGAAGAAATTGAACAGCCTATCATTTGTTAGGTTGATATTTATTAAAAACTACTCGAATATTTTATACGTTTAAGGTTATCCATTCTCATAAGATGAATTTGAATACACAGTTTTCTATAAAGATTCCTTCTACTTTAATTATTAGTGGAACCTGATTTGAGTAACAGTCTTTCTTAGGATGTAAATTATTCTTGTTCACTGAGGCCTTTATCTGGGTCTAGTGGCTCCTTAGTTCTAACCTATTCAAAGGCAATTAAGACATTTGGAAGCATACTCACAGGGCCAGAGATATTGCTCAGTATCTAAGAATACCCCTTGCTCTGCAGAGGACCCACGCTGATTACCGGCACACACAATAGCTCAGAACTATGTGTAATGTAGAACCAGGGCATCTGACGCCCTCTCTGGCATCCACAGGCACTGTACTCATGTGGTAGCTCTAGAGGTATGAAGATAAAAGCATCACACAGACAAAATATAATGAATCTTAAAAAAAAATTAGAAGCAACCACACTAGAAATGTGGTTGATCCAATTCATGAGCTCTCTCCTACATAAGAAAGGTGGCTAGAAATCCCAGGAGGTATTTTTCAGTCTATAAAAGTAATTGGAGTCTTTTTGTCCTAGATCACTTGGACCTAAGATCTGAACAGCCAAATATAAAGTTATCCAGAGTGATAGGAAAAATGAAAAGGTGAGATCATCAAATGGCATAGCTAATGCAGAAATTTAAGGCGAGCAATGACTACCAGTCCCACAAAACACTTTTATCCAATCCATCACATAATTAAACACCATTGGTGCCTCACTGGTCAGGAGACTGTCCTAACCCGTGAGGCAAAGTCCGCCTACATAGCCATTTTACTTCAAATGCACTTTTATACCTAGATTCAGTGATATCCCATCATGAACCTGCTCATAGGAAAGACCGATGTAACTATTAATCCTGGAAGGAACTGATCGATCCTCAGAGTTCTCCAACAAACCAAGAGGGGTCTCTGGGACAGCAAACCTGTGGGACTGGCTGGGATTCAGTGTGGATGGAGCTGCTCTCTGCATCCACACTTCTCAAGTGGGGAGGGCATATGTGTGCCTATGTGTGCATGGTGTGCCTGAATGAGAATTAACTTATATGCTACTGTTTACAGCAAAAATCATCATGTACCATCCCCCGACACAGATATGAGGGAGAGAAGTACATATGTGTGTGGTATGTATGCATGTGAATGCTTTTCTATATGTGTGGCATCATATATGTACGTATGAATACACATGTGTATGTGGGCCTGTGGATGTCTAAACGTTTATATGCATGCTGAGGAACGAGACGTGGGTCCTAATTTACACAGTAAGCCTTACCTGCTAGCTATCTCCTTGGCCCTTGAGTGCTTTTGAAGGAAATCATTTCTGCGTGGTTCAAAGTGTCCCAAAAAATAAGGTCTTTGAATTCTGCCTCGGGCTTTTTCTAAGTAGATCAGTGGACACTCCTCACAAGAATAAGAATATTTGCTACTATCATGGACACTTGAAAGTCACATACAGTTCACCTTGTTTTCGGGCTTTACCACAGCTTCTAAATTGAAAATAGATTTCACTCGTGACCCAAATATACATCTCCAATTCCAAGTCACAATCTTACTTCAAGAAAGCAGTGTTCAGACTTCCCATTCATCAATAATAAAGGAACAAAGAGGAAGTCAGTGCAGGATCAAGGCTCGGCTAACACTTGGGTTTTTGGTGTCTAGTATCCAATTCTTTCTGACCTAAGGAAATGGGGTTACCTCATTAATAAGGAAACAAAAACTTCTTCTGAGTATATTTGCCCCATGGAACTTGCAATGATTATGTGTTCTCAAATAGGGAGACATTTTAAATATGGTAAATATCTGTCTATCATCTCAAATTTCAAAATAATTTGAAAGGCCTGGGGAGAGTTCCCCATGATAATTTCTAAGGAAGCCTCTAAGATACTTTATACCCTTTCTTCCTATAGCCTGTAGATTCAACATAACTATTTTTTGTTTGCTTTAAGTCCTACACATTCTTATATAAAATCTCCATCAAAGATTTCTCGGAATTAAAAAGACCAGGCATGGGACTGCAGAGGCAGAAAGAGATCGCTGGAAGTTCTATCGACAACTGAGTAAAGCTGAAGCCAGTGGTGATGTGGTCCTCCCCAAGGAAGAGCACACCAATTCATTGTCCAGCGTCAAATGGCCAGTGTGATAACATTTAATAAACACAGCGGTTATATTTTGGGATGTATATGCAAATACACATATGCAATAACAATTGATTTGTTTAAAAAAAAAAAGAGGCCATGGATTTGAAGGGGAGTAGTGAAGGGTATACAGGAGGATTGGAGGAGAGGAATGAAAAAGAAAAAAAATGTTCTAATTAAAATACAGTATCAAAATTAACAAAAGTATCTTGTTCCCTACCTTCAGATACTCATCTTTATATAAATTTTTAAGGACTTTACTACATACACTAACAAATAGTAATTTCTCAGGATTATTCCTACAGTGCAGACTCTCTCATTTTCTAAAAAATTAAGAACAATACTTTTAGTGCTCTTCTTACTATATCATCTTACAAATAAAATTACAGAAACCTGATATGTGATCAACTACCCAGAACTTTTACATTAAGAACAATAGCATGTGAGGAGTGGATGTCATAATAGCTAACACTTATCGAGTGCTGACTAGGCATTAGATTACGCACTCTGCATATATTGATGCATAGATGAGGCAACCCTGTAGGAAAAGTGTTTTTATTCATTCTTTCATTTCTAAAATGAGTGAACTAGGGGTACAAAGAAATTAAATTGCTAAAGATTCATAGCCATTATTTACAGGGTAGATAGTACGACTTTGAAAACGTGCTTTTAGTGAGCATTGTTTAATCAGTATTACCTGCTAGTAGAAAATACTTAGAACAAAATACTTCATTTTACAATTCAAAAGAATGACATTGGGAAGCCCTTTAGTTACAATGTCAGCTCTGGCCTCTTCATGCACAGAATATACTAATATCTCATCTAGAAGACTCACATTTAGAAGGCCTTGCAAGTTCAGGGCCAGGGTTTTTGCTTCTTGTGTTAGTTATAGTTTTTCTTTTATTTTTTTATTATTTAAAACAATTTTAAATATGTTTTGATCATATATGAATATATTTTGAGCATAATTCTTTCTCTCCCACAAGTCTTCCCAAGATCCTTTTCCCTTCCCCACCCACCGAACTCTAAAACCAATACAACAACAAAACCTCCAAAGTCCCCCCTAAAAATCCACAAAATAAAACACTCACTGGTTAAAATTTTTTAAAAAACTGTTACTAAGTAAAAGCACACACATATACACAACCTGTGGCATCCATTGTACCTTGGTCAAATGTTGGTTATTTCCAAACATGAGGCCTGCCCTGGAGTGATTGAATATACCCAATGTCACTCCCTTGGAGAAAACAGATTTTCCCTCTCCCAGCAGATATAATTGACAGTTCAGTTGTTAAACTTTATCTTGCTGACTAGATTTTCATTCCTTCATTCCTTCATTCCTTCATTCCTTCCTTCCTTCATTCATTCAATCAATCAATCATTCATTTAAAAATAAAATTTAATAAGATGAAACACAAACTATCACATCAAACAGAAGAAAAAGAGCTCAAAAGAAGACACACAAATCAGAGACCCACTTGTTTGTACACTCAGGTACCCATAAACACATCAAACCGGAAGCCATAATATGTACACTGAGTATGTGGTGCAGACCTGTGCAGGCCCTGTGCATAGTGTTTCCATCTCTGTGCGATCACATGAGCTTTGCTCCTGTGGATACAGAGATTCTCATTCCCCCTACTGTCCTTCTTCCCCTCTGGCCCTTACATTCTAGCTGCCTCTTCTTCTATGGGGTTCCGGAACCTGAGCTCTGATGAGAGGGAGTTAATGGAAACATGCCTGTAAGGTCTGGGTATTCCAAGGCCTCTCACTCTGCATAATGTCTGGCGGTGGGTCCCTGTATTCGTTCCCATCGGCCGTAGGAGGAAGCTTCTCTGACGATGGCTGAACAAGGCACAGATCTACGACTATAGCAGAATATCACTAGGAGTCATTTTATCAGGATAGTGTTTGTTTTCTTTTCTCTTTTCATTTTTAGATGAGGATTATTTGGTTTTACCCTAGGTCCCCAGGCTATCTGGGCACAGGTTGTTGGTCACCCAAGTAGTGTCACGTATGAGTTCCATCTTGTGGAGAATACCTTAAGTCAAGTTCGCTTACTCCCACAGGCTTTGTGCCACCATTGCCCTAGCAAATTTTGCTAGCAGGATATGTTGTAAATCAACGGTTTTGTGGCTAGGTTGGTGCTTATGTTTCTCTTTGGTAGCTTGCAGAGTACCTTTCTGTAACAAAAATAAAAAATAAATAAGAAAGAAAGAAAGAAAAGAAAAGAAAAGAAATGCCAGAACATAGTAGCAGACGCTTTCTACGTCTTCAGTGAGTGGTGTAAATATCGTATCTTCAGCCGTAGGGCCTGGCCAGGGATTTCTGGGTAACAGACTGTTGTCTTGGCAGCAGCTTAGCTGGTTTGAGCACTCTATCAATCCCTTTGACCAACAACTCAATTAGATGTAACATAATCCCAGCACAAGACGTTTCCTTCGGTGACAAGAGATGGCCAATTGAGACTCTGTCTCGGCTATTATTTGATGGTTTTATTTAGATCACCCCCAGGATTTGGGGGAAGCTTTTTTTGTATATATTTTATGAAGTTTCTATTGTATTAAGTTCCCATACAACCCTTTAAATTCTCTTTAACTTTAGCTGTCTCTCTTCTTATCCTTCCTACAACCCCCTCTTCTCTCCTCCACATTTGAGCCTCCTGTTCCAGGCTCCCCAACTCTTTCCATAATTGTAATTTCTCTTTTGTAATGAGATCTATCTGTTTCCTCTAGTACCTAGTTCTACAATTACCTTCTGTGGTTCTATAGATTGTAGATTGGTTATCATTGGATTAACAACTAATATGCACATATAAGTGACTATACCCATATTTGTCTTTGTGGATCTGGAATACCTCACTCAGGATTTTTTTTTCTAGTTCCATCCACTTGCCTGAAATTTTATGATGTCATCTTTTAATGGCTGAGTAATACTTCATGGTGTTTATCCATTTTTGTTTATCCATTCTTCTGTTGAGGGGCATCTAGGTTGTTTCAAGTTTCTGGCTTCTATAAATGAAGATGCAATGAACATGATTGATCACATATCCTGTAATAGGATAAAGCAACCTTTGGGTATATGCCCAAAAGAGGTAGCTGGGTCTTGAGTTAGATCTATTTCCAATTTTCTAAAGAACTATGATATTGCTTTTCACAATGGCTGTCCATGCTTGCACTCTGACCAGCAGCGGAGGAGTATTCCTGTGACTCCACATCCTCAACAGCTTTGCTGTCACTTATGTTATTGGTCTTAACTCTTCTGACAGGAGTAAGATAGAAAATCAAAGTAGTTTTAAGTTGCATTTCCCTGATGACTAAGGATATTGAGCATTTTTTTTTCTCAGCCACTTGCATTTCTTCTATTCTCTGTTTAGATCTGTACTCTGTTGGATTATTTGTGGGGTTTGATATCTAGTTTTTCTATTATAATTTACATCTTCATTAATTAATTCAATTTACTTGTTGGTCATAGGTCCTTCCTTCCCTCCTCTCTTCCCAGTCCCATCCTCCCTTCCACTTTTCCTATCCCCTATTCCTCAGAATAGGGTAGACCCCTACCCAGACACCCCAGATCATCTATTTTCATGAGGACTGAGTTCGTCTTCCTCCCCTGTGGCCTGGTAGGGATGTCCCATCAGGGGGAAGTGACAAAAAAGCAGGCAAGATAGTCCATGTCAGAGATATCCCCAACACCCCTAACTAACGGTCCCTCATGAGCTTATCTTCTTGAGGTCTGTGCATTGTAGTATGTCTATCCTGTACTATATGATGAAAATCCAGTTATAAGTGAGTATATACGATATGTGTTTTTCTGGGTCTGTGATGATTTTTCTAGTTCCATCGATTTGCCTGCAAATTTCATGGTTTCCTTGTTTTTAAAAGCTGGGTAGTATTTCGTTGTGTAAATGTACCACAGTTTCTTTATCCATTATTTGGTTGAGGGACATTGAGATTGTTTCCAGCTCCTGGCTATTATGAATAAAGCTGCTATGAACATGGTTGATCAAATGTTCTTTTTGTCTGGTGGAGCATCTTTCAGTTGTATGCCCAGGAGTGGTATAGCTGAGTCTTGAGGTATGGTTATTCCTACTTCTCTGAGACAGTGCCAGATTCATTTCCACTGTGGTTGTACAAATTTGTATTCCCACCAGCAATGGAAAAGTGTTGCCCTTTCTCCACCTCCTTGCCAGCATGTGTTGTCACTTGAGTTTTTTATCTTAGCTATCTGACAGGTGTAAGATGGAATCTCAGAGTGGTTTTGATTTGCATTTCCCAGATGACTAAGGACATTGAGCATTTCTTTAACTGCTTCTCCACCATTCAAGATTCCTGTGTTGATAATTCTCTGTTTAGCTATTTATCCCATTTTTAATTGGATTATTTGATTTGTTGGTGTTTAATTTCTTGATATTTTTATATATGCTGGATATTAACCCTTTGTCAGATATAGGATTGGTACAGATCTTTTCCCAATCTGTAGACTGCTGTTTCATTCTATTGATAGTGTCCTTTGTTTTACTGAAGCTTTTCAGTTTCAAGAAGTACTATTTGTTGATTGTAGATCTTAGAGTCTGAGCTGTTGGTATTCTGTTCGGGAAGTTGTCTCCTGTGGCAATGAGTTCAAGGCTCTTATCCACTTTCTCTTATAGCATATTTAGTGTATCTGGTTTTGTGTTGAGGTCTTTGACTTGAGTTTTGTGCAGGGTGATAAATATGGATCTATTTGAATTTTTTACATGTATTAACCCAGCTAGCACAGCACCATTTGTTGAAGATACTGTCTTTTTTTTTTTTTTTT
>CM053764.1:19837046-19859631 GCA_028658305.1 Pachyuromys duprasi | reverse complement strand
TTTGGCTCCTTTGTAAAAAGAAAAATTAGGTGTGGGATTCCATTGATCAACAGGCCTATTTCTGTGCAAGTACCACGCATTTTTTTTTTATTATCATTGCTATGTAGTATAGCTTGAGGTCGGGTATAGAGACACCTCCAGAAGTTCTAGTATCATATAAGATTATTTTAGCTATTCTGGGTTTTTGTTTTTCCATGTGAAGCTTAGAATTGTTCTTTCAAGGTCTATGAAAAATTGTGTTGGTATTTTGATGGGGATTGCATTGAATCTGTAGATTGCATTTGGTAAAATGGCCATTTTTACTATGTTAATCCCACCAATCCATGAGCATAAGAGACCTTTCCATCTTTTGGTAACTTCTTCAGTTTCTTTCTTCAGATACTTGAAGTTCTTGTTCTACAGGTCTTTGACTTCCATGGTTAGAGTTACCCCTAGATACTTTACATTATTTGTGGCTACTGTGAAGGGTGTGGTTTTCCTATATCTTTCTCAGTCTATTTGTCATTTGTATACAGGAGGGCTCTGTTTTTTAATTTTTAATTTTAATTTTTATTTTTTATTAATTCTGTATCCAGCCACATTGCTGAAGGAGTTTATCAGCAACAAGAGTTCTCTGGTGGAATATTTTGGGGCCATTTATGTATGCTATCATATCCTCTGTGAATAGTGATACTTCTTACTTTCCAATTTGTATCTTTTTGATCTCCTTTAGTTATCTTATTGCTCTAGCTAGAATTTCTAGTACTATACTGATGAGACATAGGGAAAGTGGACAAGTTTGTCTTGTCCCTGATTTTATTGGGATTGCTTTGAATTTCCCTCCATTTAATTTGATGTTGGCTATTGGTTTGCTGTATGTTGCCTTTATTATGTTTAGGTATGAGCCTTGTATCCCTGATCTCTCCAGACTTTTATCATGAAGGGCTGTTGAATTTTGTCAAAGGTTTTTTCTGCATCTAAGGAAATGATCATGTGAATTTTTTTTCTTATGGTGGATTACATTGATGGATTTTCATATGTTGAACCATCCCTGCATCCCTGGGATGAAGTCCACTTGGTCATGATGGATGACGTGTTCTTGAATTTGATTTGCAATTATCTTATTGAGTATTTTTACATCAAGGTTCATAATGGATATTGATCTGAAATTTTCTTTCTTTGTTGAGTCTTTGTGTGATTTGGGTATCAGGGTGACTATGGCTTCATAGAATGAGTTTGATAATGTTCCTTCTGTTTCCATTTTGTGAAATAGTTTGAGGAGTATTGGTGTTAACTCTTGAAAGTCTGATAGAATTCTGTGCTAAAATCATCTGGCCTGTGCTTTTTTGGTTGGGAGATTTTGATGGCTGCTTTTATTTCCTTAGGGTTTAGAGGGTTGTTTAAACTGTTTAGCTGCTCTTGATTTTACTTTGGTAGGTGAAATCTATCAAGAAAATCCTCAATTTCCTTTAGATTTTCCCTCTGTCAGATATAGGGTTGGTGAAGATTCTTTCCCAGTCTGTAGGCTGTCATTTTGTTCTGATGACAGTGTCCTTTGCTTTACAGAAGCTTTAGAGTTTCATGAGGTCCCATTTATTGATTGTTGATCTTAGAGCCTGTGCTGTTGGTGTTCTGTTGAGAAAGTTGTCTACTGTGCCAATGAGTTCCAAGGTCTTCCCCACTTTTATTTCTAACAGGTATAATGTGTCTGGTTTTACATTAAGGTCTTTGATCCACTTGGACTTTAGTGGGTGCAGGGTGATAAATATGGATCTATTTACATTTCTCTACATGTAGTCATCAATTTTGTGGAATATAAGCTTTTAAAGTAAGATCTAATGATTCTTTGGATTTCCTCAGTGTCTCTTTTTATGTCCCCCTTTTCATTTCTCATTTTGTTAATTTGGGTATTGGCTCTCTGTCTTTTAGTTAGTTTGGCTAGGGGTTTGTCTCTCTTGTTGATTTTCTCAAAGAACCAACTTTTGGTTTTGTTGATTCTTTGTGTTGCTTTGTTTCTAATTTATTAGGTTCAGCCCTGAGTTTAATTATTCTCTGATGTCTACTCCTTTTGGGTGTGTTTGCTTCTTCTTCTTCTTTTTTTTTTCCTAAAGCTTTCAGGTGTTCTGTTAAATTGCTAATTTGTGATCTCTCCAATTTCTTTAGAAAGGCACTTAGCGCTATGAAACTTTCCTTTTACTACTGCTTTCATGGTGTTCCATGAGATTTTTTAAGTTGTGCTTTCATTTTCATTGAATTCTAGGAATTCCTTAAATTGCTTCTTTATTTCTTCCCTCAGGCAGTGATCATTGAGTAGGGAGTTGCTCAGTTTCCATGAGTGTGTAGGCTTTTTGTTGTTTCTGTTATTGTTGAGATCTAGCCTTAATCAATGGTGATCTGATAAAGAACAATGGGTTAATTCAATTTTCATGTATAGTTTGAGGTTTGCTTTGTGACAGACTATATGGTTAATATGGATCTGTGTGGTGTAGGCACTTGTGTTTTGTTCCATCGACCACATCCTTTGCCTTTTCAGCTTCATAAGGTTCTATATAATAATTATTGATCTGAGTGCTAGCACTTTCAGTATTCTGTTCACAAAGTCATCTTCTGTGCCAATTTGTTCAAGGCTTTCTCTCTGTCAAGTCCAATCTGATTTTGTGTTGAGGTCTTTGTTCCATTTGGACTTGTGTTTTGAGCAGGGTGGTGAGAATGGTTCTATTTGCATTTTTCTACATGCAGGCATCCAGTTTAACCAGTGTGTATTTGTAACTTCTTTATCAAAAATCCAGGATCCATGAGTGTGTGGATTTATGTCTGGGTCTTCAATTCAATTACATTGACCAATGCTTCTGGTTTTGTGTGAATACTATGCTGTTTTTATTATTACAGCTTTGTAGTGTAAGTTATAGTCAGGGATGGTGATGTCTTCAGTTCCTTTATTCTGGATTGTTTTAGTTATCCTGGAAATTTTGAGTATACATATTAAGAAGAAAAATTTCCTTTCAAGATTTGTAAAGAACTGTGTTGGAATTTTTAATGGAGATCGATTTGAATCTGTAGATTCAGTGTGTAGGTTGGTTATTTTTTCTGTCAATCAGGCCTGTGCTTGAGCATGGGAGATCTTTCCATCTTTTAATTTCCTCTTCAACAAAACTTGAAGTTTTGTTTTTGGGGTTCTGGTTTTGTTTGTTTGTTTATTGGTGGTTTGGTTTCTGTTGTTTTTGTTTTTCAGAACAGGGTTTTTCTGTGTAGCCTTGGCTGTCCTGGACTTACTTTGTAGACCCAGCTGGCCTTTTAAACTCAGAGATCAGCCTGCCTCTGCTTCCCCAAGTGCTGGGATTACAGGCATGAGCCACCATGCCCTGCTGACTTGAAGTTTTTTTAACATACAAGTTTTCACTGCTTGGTTAGAATTATCCCTAGGTATTTTATATTATTTGAGATTATCTTAAAAGGTGTTGTTTCCCTGATTTCTTTTTTAGTCTGCTTATCATTTGTATATAGGAGGACTACAGGTTTATTTGTTTTGTTTTGTTTTGAGTTACTCTTGTATCCAGCTATTTTGCTGAAGGCATATATGAGCTGTAGGAGTTCCCTGGTAGAATTTTTAAGGTGAATTATGTATACTATTATATCATCTGAAAATATTGATACTTTGACTTCTTCCTTTTCAATTTGCATCCTTTTAATTTCCTTCAGTTGCCTTATTGTTCTAGCTAAGCCTTCAAGCACTAATCTGAATAGACATGGAGAGAGTGGACAATCTTGTCTTGCTCCTGATTTTAGTGGTATTGCTTTGCATTTTTTCCATTTAATTTGATGTTTGCTATGAGCTTCCTATATCCTGCTTTTATTATATGTAGGTGAGTTCTTTGTTTCTCTAATCTCTCCAGGATTTTTAACATAAAGGGGTGTTGAAATTTTTTCAAAGGAATTTTCTGCATGTAATGAGATGATTTTTTTTCTTTCAGTTAGTTTACATGCTGGATTACCAGTACTGATTTTGATATATTAAACCATCCCTGCATATCTGAGATGAAGCCTACTTGAATATGTTGAATGAAGTTTTTGATGAGTTCTTGCTTGGATTCACTTTTCAAGTAGTTTATTGAATATTTTTATATCTACCTCCAAAAGAGAAATTAATCTGTAATTCTTTTTCTTTGTTGGGTCTTTGATGGCTTAGTTATTAGCATAAATATGGTCTCAAAAGATGAACTCTGCAATGTTCCTTCTGTTTTTATTTTGTGAAATAATTTGAGGAGTATTGGCATTAAAGTTTCTTTGAAAACATAGTAGACTTCTGCCCTAAAAGCATATGGCCTTGAGCTTTTGTGGGGGGTGCGGTTAATAGACTTTTAATGACTGCTTCTATCTCCTTAGACGATAACAATTGATCCAATTGTTTATCTAATCCAGCTTTAACATTGGTAAGTGGCATCAAATTTTTCTTTTTTTTGTTTTTGTTTTTGTTTATTGACTTGTTTTGTTTTTCTGATTTGTGAAGTACAGATTTTTTTTAAAGATTTATTTATTATTTATACAACATTCTACCTGCACACCAGATTTTTACTATAGATGGTTATGAACCACCATGTGGTTGCTGGGAATTGAACTCTGGACCTTTGGAAGAACAGTGAGTGCTCTTAACCTCTGAGCCATCTCTCCAGCCCCTGAAGTACAGATTTTTAATATATGTCCTTATGATTCTCTGGATTTCCTTGCTATCTGCTGTTATGCCCCATTTTTATTTCTGATTTTGTTAATTTAGGTATTTTTTTCTCTGACTTTTAGTTAGTTTATATACAGGTTTGTCAGTCTTGTTTAATTGTTTTTTAAAGAACCAACTCTTGGTTTCATTTATTAAGTATTAAAAAAAAAGGAATATGGGGACACATAGATTTCTCAGGGAGGAGGAATTAGAATAGAATTTGTAGGTGGACAGGGAGCAGGCCAGGAGGCACAATCAGGTGCAAAGGGAGAGAGGAGATAGAGCTGAGGGAGGGATTGTAGGGAGAAAGAGCTAGAACTGAAGGGCATTTGACAGGTGATATGGAAACCTAGTACAGTGGAGTATTCCTAAAATATATGAAGGTGATCCTTATCAGGTCTGACAGTAATGAAATGACAGAATCCCATATATTGCCATATCTTGTCTGTTTACATTTTGTCACCGAAGGATTCTTCCATCAATGAGACTGGGTTGCATTCAATTGAGTTGTTGGCCAAGGGAATCTTATGGAAACAACCCAAACAACCCAGGCTATTCCTAAGACAATGGCTTGCTCTTTGCAAACTGTAGGGCTTCACTGCTAAGAACAACATCCACACAACACATTTAATGTGGAAAAGTTGAGCCGGAGCCTACATAGAGACTTTACCGTAGGTTCCAGTGTCATTGGTGTGGGAAAGTACTCTGCAGTCTACTAAAAGGGAAACGAAATTCCAACATAGCCACAAAACCTTTGACTTATATCATGCCTGAAAGATATGTTAGCACAATGGTAACACACTTGTGGGAGTAGTTAACCAATGTATGATTTGACTTGAGGCACATTCCTGAGATGGAATCCATATGAGATAATGTTTGGTTGATCAAGAACCAAGACTACATAGCCCACAGACCTAGGGTAAAATCAAATATTGCTAGTTTAAAAAAAAAAAGTAACAATAAAATGACTTCTAATGATAGTCTGCTATACTCATAGATCAGTGCCTTATTCAGCCATCATCAGAGACAATGCAACCATAATCTTCCTGCAACAGATGAGGACAAATACAAAGAACCACAGCCAGACATTACGCAGAAAGAACACAGAGCTCTAAATGGGTTGTCTTCACCAACCATCAGACCTCAGGGAACTCTGAGAAGAGGAGGTAGAAAAAGTGTAAGAGATAGAAGGGATGAAAAACACCAGAAGAACAAGGCCATCTGAGTCTATGGAACAAGGCTCATATGAACCCACAGAGACTGAAGCAACAAGAACAGAGCCTATATGGGTCTGCACTGTGTTTTCTGCTTTCACACACTCCTGCATGTGTGGAAAAAGTTGGTTTATGCTTCTTGTGCCTACTCTTGAGGTTTTTTAAATTTTTATTTTTTAATATTAATCACAGGTTATTTACTTTGTATCACAACCATAGACCCTCCTCATTACCTCCCAATCCCACCCTCCCTCCCTCATCTTCTCCATCTCCTTTTCCAAGTCCACTGCTAGGGGAGGTCCTCCTCCCCTTCCATCTGACCCTAGCCTATTAGGTATCTTCAGGACTGGCTGCAATGTCCTCCTCTGTGGCCTGGCAAGGCTGTTCCTCCATCGGGGTGGCGGGTAGATGGAGGAGACAGTCATTGAGTTCATGTCAGAAATGGTTCCTGTTCCCCTAACTAGGGAAATCCACTTTGATACTGAGCTACCATGGGCTACATCTGAGCAGGGGTTCTAGGTTATATCCATACATGGTCCTTGGTTGGAGCAACAGTCTCATAGAGGACCCCCATATCCTGCTATATTTTGTCCTTGTGGAGCTCCTATCCTCTCCAGATCATACTAACTCCCCCTTTAACCAAATGATTACCTGCACTCTACCGAAGGTTTGGTTATGAGTCTCAGCATCTGCTTTGATAAGCTGCTAGGTAGAGTCTTTCAGAAGACCTCTGCGGTACGTTCCTGCCCTGTTTCTGGTTTTCTCCTACTTCCAATGTCCATCCCATTTGTCTTTCTACATGAGGATAGATCATCTTACACTGGGTCCTCTTTCTTGTTTATCTTCTTTAGGTGCACATATTTTAGTATATTCATCCTATTTTATAGGACTATATAAGTGAGAATATACCATGTGTATCTTTCTGCTCCTGGGATACCTCACTCAGGATTATCTTTTCTAGATAATCCTGCATTTGCCTGCAAATTTTGTGAATTCCTCGTTTTTAATTGCTGAGTAGTATTCCATTGTGTAAAAGTACCACAATTTCTGTATCCATTCCTCAACTGAGGGACACCTGGGTTGTTTCCAGGTTCTGGCTATTACAAATAACACTGCTACAAACATAGCTGAGTAAATGTCCTTGTTGTGTACTTGAGCATCTTTTGGATATATGCCTAAGAGTGGCATAGCTGGTTCTTGAGGAAGCTCTGTTCCTAATTGTCTGAGAAAGTGTCAGATTGATTTCCAAAGTAGTTGTACAAGTTTACATTTCCACTGGCAATGGAGGAGGGTTCCCAATTCTCCACAATCTCTACAGCATTTGTTGTCACTTGAGTTTTTAATCTTTGCCATTCTGATGGGAGTAAGGCTAAATCTCAGGGTCGTTTTGATTTGCATCTCTCTTATGGCTAAGGACGTTGAGCATCTTTTTAGGTATTTCTCTGCCATTCTATATTCCTCTATAGAGAAGTCTCTGTTTAGCTCTGTACCCCATTTTTAATTGGATTGTTTGGTTTATTGTTTTTTAATTTCTTTAGTTCTTTATATATTCTGGATATCAGCCCTCTGTCAGATATAGGGTTGGTGAAGATCCTTTCCCAGTCTGCAGGCTGTCGTTCTGTTCTGATGACAATGTCTTTTGCTTTACAGAAGCTTTTCAGTTTCATGAGGTCCCATTTATCAATTGTTGCTCTAAGAGCCTGTGCTCTTGGTGCTCTGTTCAGGAAGTTGTCTCCTGTGCCAATGAGTTCCAAGGTCTTCCCCACTTTTTCTTCTAACCAATTTAGTGTGTCTGGTTTTATGTTGAAGTCTTTGATCCACTTGGACTTCAGTTTTGTGCATGGTGATGAATATGGATCTAAATTCATTTTTCTGCATGTAGACATCCACTTGGATCAGTACCATTTGTTGAAGATACTCTCTTTTTTCCCATTGAATGGTTTTGGCTTCTTTGTCAAAAATCAAGCATTCATAGGAGTTTGGGTTTATTTCCGGGTCTTATATTCAGTTCCATTGATCTACTTTTCTGCTTCTATGCCAATACCATGCCATTTTTATTACTATTGGTCTGTAGTACAGCTTGAGATCAGGGATGGAAATACCTCCAGATGATCTGTTGTTGTACAGGATCATTTTGGAAATTCTGTTTTTTTTTTTTGTTTGTTTCTCCATATGAAGTTGAGAATTTTTCTTTCAAGGTCTGTAAAGAATCGTGTTGGTATTTTGATGAGAATTGCATTGAATCTATAGATTGCTTTTGGCAGGATGGCCATTTTTACTATGTTAATCCTACTGATCCATGAGCATGGGAGATCTCTCCATCTTCTGATATCTTATTCGATTTCTTTCTTCAGAGATTTGAAGTTTTTTTAAACAGGTCTTTCACTTCCTTGGTAAGAGTCACCCCAAGGTACTTTATGTTATTGGTGGCTATTGTGAAGGGTGTTGTTTCCCTGATTTCTTTCTTGGCCCTTTTGTCTTTGGTATACAGGAGGTCTTCTGATTTCTTTGAATTAATTTTGTATCCAGCCACTTTGCTGAAGGTGTTTATCAGCTGAAGGAGTTCTCTGGTTGAATTTTTGGGGTCACTCATGTATACTATCATGTCATCTGCAAATAGTGAAACTTTGACCTCTTCCTTTCTGATTTGTATCCCCTTGATCTCCTTTACTTGTCTTATTGCTCTAGCTAGGACTTCAAGTACTATGTTGAATAGAATTTGAGAGAGTGGGCAGCCTTGCCTTGTCCCTATTTCAGTGGAATTGACTTAACTTTCTCTCCATTGAGTTTGATGTTGGTGATAGGCTTGCTGTATATTGCCTTTACTATATTTAGGTATGTGCCTTGTATTCCTGACCTCTCCAAGACTTTAAACATGAATGGATGTTGGACTTTGTCAAATGCTTTTTCGGTATCTAAGGAGATGATCATGTAGTTTTTCTCCTTCAGTTTGTTTATATGGTGGATTATGTTCATGGATTTCCATATATTGAACCATCCTTGCATGCCTGGGATGAAGCCTACTTGGTTATGGTGAATGATATCTTTTATGTGTTCTTGGATTCAGTTTGCAAGTATTTTACTGAATATCTTTGCATCAATGTTCATAAGAGAAATGGGTCTGAAGTTCTCTTTTCTTGTTGGGTCTTTCTGTGGTTTAGGGATCAAGGTGACTGTAGCTTCATAGAATGAGTCTGATAGGGTTCCTTCTGTTTCTATTGTGTGGAATAGTTTGAAGAAAATTGGAATTAGCACTTCTTTGAAGGTCTGGTAGAATTCTGCCCTGAAACTATCTGGGCCAGGGCTTATTTTGGAAGGGAGACTGTTGATAACTGTTTCTGTTTCCTTGGGGGATATAGGTTTATTCAATCTTTCTACCTGACCTTGACTTAATTTTGGTAGAAGGAATCTATCTAGAAAATTGTCCATTATATTTAGATTTTCAAATTTTGTGACATAGAGGCTTTTGTAGTACGACCTGATGATTGTTTGGATTTCCTCAGTGTCTGTTGTTATGTTCCCCTTTTCATTTCTGATTTTACTGATTTGGATAGTTTCTCTCTGCCTTTTTGTTAGTTTAGCTAAGGATTTGTCTCTCTTGTTGATTTTCTCAAAGAACCAGCTCTGGTTTCATTGATTCTTTGAATAGTTTTATTTGTTTCTAATTGATTGATTTCAGCCCTGAGTTTGATTATTTCCAGCTGTCTGCTCCTCTTGTGTGTATCTGCTTCTTCTTTTTTTTTTTTTTTCTAGTACTTTCAGTTGGGCCATTTAGTTGCTTGTATGAGATGTTACAAATTTCTTCTTGAAGGCACTTAGTGCTATGAATTTTCCTCTGAGCGCTGCTTTCGTTGTGTCACATGAATTTGGGTATATTGTACCTTCATTTTCATTGAATTCTAGGAAGTCTTTAATTTCTTTCTTTATTTCTTCCCTAACCCAGCTGTCATTGAGTAATAAGTTGTTAAGTTTCCATGTGTGTGTAGGCTTTTTGCTATTTTCATTGTTGTTGAGGTCCAGCTTTAGGCCATGGTAGTCAGATAGAATACAGGAGATTATTTCAATCTTCTTGTATTGATTGAGGCTTGCTTTGTGACCAACTATATGGTCTATTTTGGAGAAGGTTGCATGAGGTGCTGAAAAGAAGGTATACTCTTTTGGTCTAGGGTGAAAAGTTCTGTAGACATCTATTAGGTCCATTGCATTAGGGCCTCTGTAAGTGCCTTTATTTCCCCATTTGGCTTCTGTCTAGATGATCTGTCTTTTGGTGAGAGTGAAGTGTTAAGTCTCCCACTATTAAGGTGTTGGGATCAATGTGTGATTTAAGTTTTATTAATGTTTCCCTTATGAATGTGTGTGTTCTTGTATTTGGGACATAGATATTCAGAATTGTCATGTCCTCTTGGTGGATTTTTCCTTTGATGAGAATTTAGTGCCCCTCCTCATCTTTTTGATTAATTTTGGTTGAAAGTCCATTTTATTAGATAATAGGATTGCTACCCCAGCTTGTTTTCTGGGTCCATTTGCTTGGAAAACTTTTTTCTAGCCCTTTACTCTGAGGTAGTGTTTATCTTTGTTTCAGAGATGAGTTTCTTGGATGCAGCAGAATGTTGAATACTGTTTCAGGACCCATTCTGTTAGTCTGTGTCTTTTTATTGGCATGTTGAATCTGTTGGTGTTGATAGATTTTGATAGATAATACTGACTAATGAATGTTAGTTCCTTTTATTGTGGTGTTGGTGGTCTTACTATGATTCATTGCTTGTTTTCTTTTAATTTTTGTAGGTACATTATTTGTATCCTATGTTTTCTTGGGTATATTTTTTTCGTTGGTTTGAAGTTTTCCTTCTAGTATCTTCAGTAGGGCTGGTTTGCTGTGTAGAAATTGTTTAAATTTAGTTTTATCATGAAATATTTTGTTTTTTCCATCTATGTTGATTGAAAGCTTTGCTGTGTATAGTAGTCTGGGCTGGCATCTGTGGTCCCTTAAAGCCTGCATGGCCACTGCCCAGGCCCTTCTGGCTTTCATAGTTTCTGATGAGAAGTCTGGTGTGATTCTGATAGGTCTACCTTTATGTTACTTGGCCTTTTTCCCTTGCTGCCTTTATTATCTTTTCTTTGTTCTAAATATTTAATGTTTCGATAATGATGTGACTTGAGGATTTTCTTTTCTGGTCTAGTCTGTTTCGTGTTCTGTAGGCCTCTTTTATGTTTATGGACATCTCTTTCTTTAAGTTGGGGAAATTTTCTCCTAGGATTTTCTTGAAGATATTTTCTGGACCTTGGAGACTGGAGTCTTTTTTTTTTTTTTCATCAATTCCTATTATTGTTATATTTCGCCTTTTCATGGCATCTTTGGTTTCTTGGATGCTTTGTGTTCGGGACTTTTCCACTTTTACTTTCTCTTTGAGAAAAGTATCAATTTCTGCAAGCGTATCTTCAGCGCCAGAGATTCTCTCCTCCATCTCTTGTATTCTGTTGGTGATGCTTACTTTTGTGGTTCCTGATCTTTTCTCTAAGTTCTCCAGCTCCAGAGTTTTCCCTATTTGTGCTTTCTTTATTGATTCTAATTCTATTTTTATGTCTTGTACCTTTTCCTTCATCTGTTTGAATGTGGCTTCCTGTCTCTGTATGATGGCCTCTATTTTTTTGTTTGTTTCTTATCTAAATGCCACTAATTTTGCCTCTATTTGCATAACTATTTCTCTGAGAGATTTGTTTGTTTCCTCTTTATGTGACTCTAATAACTGTATAAGCATATCTTTAATGTCATTTTCCTGTGTTTCTAAAGAATTGGAGTATCCATTCATTTTGGGTGTTGCTGGTGAGGCCATGATTTCCTGATTTTTGTTGGGTGTGTTCTTATGCCTACCCCTGGTCATTTATCTGTAATCTTCACTGTTTGTTCTTGGATTCTGCAGTTAAATTTGGTATCGTCTTGTCTTTCTCTGGTGTCTGGAGATTTCTTCAGGGGGGTGAGAGAGGTCCAAAGGTTTCAGTGTGTGCATTGGTGCTTCAGCTGTACCTGTGGGAGGGGAGTCCATGGGCACAGCAGGACAAATGAAGGCAAGGGTGTATGTGTGCTAGTGAGTGGGCGTTTGCCTTGAGTGACAGGGTTCTAGATAATGTAGGGGCCTTCAGTGTGAGGGAAGGGTGGCTTGTGGGCATCAAGGGGGTCATGGGTGCTGGAGTTATTGCATGGGCTAGTTTGATCGCCTGCTCAAGTTTCCTGGGTATGTCACTGGTCTACAGACCACTGGTATTCGTCTCTAACTGAGCTCCAGGAATTATTTGCTTAAACTCCATTGGTGGCGCCACAGAGCCATGGATTCTGTGTCCCAGGATTCCCTCTGTTTCCCCACAGTGGATTTGTGGGTAGAAGATTTCTGATGTCTGGCTGCTAGCTTAGAAGCACCCTGGATCTGGGGCTCTGCAGGCACTTGGGGGCACACTCACTGGCTAGCAGGTCAAATTGTAAAGCACAGGGTTCCTCCTGTTCTCTGAGCCAAATGTGTGCTCAGACAGCTCAGTGGTGCTGTAGTCTCTGTACCCAGGAGTCCAGCTGTGGCTGCAGAACTGGGGTGCCTAGGTGCCTGCCAGGAAGTCCTGTGCACTGTGGTTCTGCACTTGGTGTACCTGGGTGGTTTTGCAGGTCTGCAGCATGGCTGGCCGCACAGCCCTTTGTCAGCCACTGAGGGATTAGGCGGCCGGTAAGGTATAGTCTGGCTCTTGAGCATGGGACCTAGGCAGGTTTATACTTCGAATCTTGGGCTCGGCAAGCAGGTTAGGTTGACTGACAAGATTGTGGTGCAAGTATTCCCACCTCTGCTGTCTAGGTTCTCAGCAGCAAGATCTGTGCCACTGGCGCTGTGACTCAACTCCTCCCAGGGGAGGGAGGCCTGAGGAAGGAAAGTGCTCCTTTCTGTTCACAGATAAGTCCCTGTCTGACCTGAATCAAAGAGATCTCCACGCCTGTGCTGTCCCCCCTCCTTAGGAAGCCACAACTTCGATTTTCCAGCTTCAGATCCGGCTTCACTCACCAGTTTCCGAGTTTTGGATCCTCTGGCTCTCAGAAGCGCTGCCTGCTGATGGCCGCCATCTTGCCCCGCCCCCCTCTGGCCACCATCTTGCCCCCCCACCACTCTTGAGGTTTTTGGGTATTCCCCCCCTCATGTTGAGTTGCTCTGTCCAGCCTTGATATGCTTGTTTTTATTTTATCTTATTATATTTTATTTTGTCATGTTTTATTGTTATCTCCTTGAAGACTATTCTTTTATAATGAGAGACAGAAAAGGAGTAGATCTGGAGGAAAAGGGAAGTTGGGAGTGACTGGGAGGAGTAGATGGAAGGAAACTGTATTCAAGATATATTGTATGAGAAAAGAATCTGTTTTCAATACATAAAAAAATTAAAGAGACAGATATAGTAGTTGGGTTTAATTCTGATAAGTCTATTTTTATAAGTTATTGGTCTTTCCCCTTGCAGCTTTTAATAGTCTTTCTTTGTACTATGTATTTAGTCTTGATTATTATGTGAGAAGGAAACATTCTTTTCTGGTCCATTCTATTTAGTGCTCTGTATCCTTTGTGTTCTTTGATAGGCACATCTTTCTTTCTGTTAGGAAATTTTTCTTCCATGATTTTGTTAAAAATATTTTCTGTGACCTTGACATGGGTTTCTTTTCTTTCCTCTATTCCTATGAGTCTTAGATTTGGCCTTAGTGTTTCAGATTTCCTGGATTTTTTTTTTATGCCAGGATTTTTTTTTTATTTAACATTTTCTTTGACAGCTGTATCTTTTTCTTCTATATTGTGTTCATATCCTGGGATTCTCTCTTCCATCTCTTGTATTCTATTGATGAAGTTTGCCTCTGTGCTTTCTGCTTGAGTTCAAAAATATTTCATTTTTAGATTTACTTCAGTCTGGGTTTTTATCGATACTATTTTCACTTTCAGGTCTTGAATGGCTTTATTCATTTTGTTCCACTCTATACATAGATTTCTTTAAGGAATTAATTCATTTTCTCTTTAAGAACCTCTATCATATTCATAAATAAATGCTGTTTGGCACCTTTTCTTCTGTTTCAACTATATTGAAATCTATATGTGTTGAAATATTCAGGGATTCCCGGGACGGTGTTGCTGGACTCTACTGTCCTGGCTGGTTTGATTGTGTTTTTACACTGGTGTCTAGGCATCTGGGATTGGGAAGATTTTAATTTTGGGTGCTGATATTTGGTCTTATCTTTGTTGGGTAGATGTTTTGTGTTAACGTTATTTTTACAAAACAATATTTGTTTCTCAGTTTCTCTCTTGACTATCACACATATAATTGAGGCTCTATTATATTATTTTAATAAGCTTACTAGCACAATAACTGTACAATTATTAATCTATTCCTAACCTTTAAGCTAATCTGACTTCCTCACAGCGTATATCCCAGAGATATGTGCATTTTGTAGTTTCTTGCTGAGGTCTCTTTCTTGGTTCTTCCTGACATCTCCCATGGCTGAACCCCCTACTTAAACCTTCAATACCTTCTCTAACTTCTCCACCCTGGCTGGCAGGAAGTCCAGTCCCATTCTCTCTCCTGCTCAGCAGTTGGCTGTAAGTTGCTTTATTGGTATATCAGGGGACAACTGGGGACCAGGAGAGTCTTAGACCAAAGATTGCAACCAGATGTGGAGGGTACAGAATCCAGCATTTGAATCATACAATAACCTTATACTTACAATTTTGTTTCTTGGTTTCTGTTTCCTCTCTGTTTCTTAGAAGAGTGGGGTAGATATATATTGCTTGGTAGGAAAATCTGTTGTGGATTTGATAGGTGTTGAGGACCCAGATAAAATGTGGGGTTTTTTTGGGGGGAGGGTTCACTAGGACCTGATATTTGTCAATGGGAATGGCCTGAGGCAGTGGAGGAGCTTCACCGAGGGAGGAAAGCAGGGTGTATAATCTTCTTAGTCACCTGGGAATTGGGGACACAGTGACAAGAGGTTACAGTAGAAGGTCTGCTACAGATCTGGGGGTTGGACTTACATGAATGAAGGGAGTGGTAAAGATGTGCAACTAACCTATTTTCCTGGTCCTACTAGCATGTGGATTCCCAGAGTGTTCCTGTTGGTGTTAAGGTCTGGGACAAAACAATGGTTGTAGGTGGAGGAAGTTTGTAGCAGAAGAAATCTGTGATCACTGGAGATGGGAGAAGGATTCGTGAAAGACAGTGTGTGGTGGGTATTCTGTTGCAGAGCTTGAGATAAGACTGGGGAATCTGATTTGGAGAATCAGAAGAAGAAGTGAAGATGTGAAGATAGTTTCCCTGCTTCCCTGCCTGGAGTAGCCTTTGTGTTTTCAGGTGGTCAACTGTACTTTACTGTTAAAAACTAAATTATGAGGGGTAGCCTGAAGAAAAATACCCAAGTGCCCACCTGGGCCCCATGGATGTGAGTCCAAGAAAGCTGGCACCACTCCTCACCTAGGCAGCACAGTAGAGCTGACCCTGGTGGCTGGGGTGCAGGTGAGCTGGCTCCGAGGGCCTGAGTGAAAGCTGGCCTTGTCCTTCATCTGTTGTGGGATGACAAGGAGAAGATGTTTCTCTTGCCCCTCTCTGCCTGTGGAAGGTGGGTGAGCTGGCCCCAAGGTCATGAGTAGGACTGATGGCCCCATCCCCAACAGCTGTAGGCCTAGGGAAAGTGAGCCTGTACCTTACCTGGGCAGCACAGTGTAGCTGTCCCTTTTGGCAAAGCAACAGAAGATCTGGCCCCGAGAACACAAGCATGGGAGTGCTGACGCTGCTCCTCACCTGTTACAGTACTAGGTGAACTAGCCAGGAGCAGTGCCGCATAGCTCGCCCTGATGGTATGGACACAGGTAAGCTGGTGGCCTGATCAACTCAGCTACTTCCCCGGAACAGATCCAGAGCTTTGAGTTGGCCCACCCCAACATCTACCCCATTTTTGAACTGCTGGAGCATGTGAAGGGACTAGTCCTGCAGATTCAAAGCTGCAGGATCTCCATGACACAGGACAACACCAGAATATCCAAGAGGTGTGGGATACAGTGTAGCAGAAGCCAGAGGCCTCCAAAGAGACCAATGACTCATTGCAGTGAACATTTGCAAGTAAAGATACATAGACAAAGGCATACAATGTGACACACTATATTACACTACAGTTTCCATGACAAGTTTTTTTTTTTATTTTATCTTATTTTATTTTCTGGGGAAGGTTATAGTAGCAGAGGGCAGATATGAAGGGATAGGGAGATGACTGGTATTGGGGTGTATGATGTGAAATTCACTAAGAGGCAATAAAAAGGTTTTTTATAAGAAGAAGGAAAAATAAAAGAAACGGAGGTATTATATAGGCACAAGCGTTTAATTCTCGCACTTGGGAGGCAGAGGTAGGCAGATTTCTGAATTTGAGGCAAGCCTGGTTTATAGAATGAACAACCAGGGCTACACAGAGAAACTCTGTGTTGGGGAAAAATGAAGAAATCAGGAAAAGATCTAAGTTGACCTGCGTGGTTATCTGCCATTGTGCTCCCAGAGACAAATAGATCACAAGAGCACTGACTGATGCATGGACAAATCTCCCAATGAGTTCAAAGTATGACAGCATTTAGAAAGTGGTGAGAAGTGGGAGGTCTGGCCCCTGCTTTGTGGCAGGGAGTCATTGAGGCCTTGGCACTGTATCTTGCCTTGCCCCCCTCCTATGTCCCTTGTTTCTCTGCTTCCCATCCATCAAGCAGTTAAGAGAGCCTCAACCTGCTGCTACAGCCATGATGCCTGTCCCAAGCATCATGGCAGAGTCAAAACACCACAGTCTAAACTCCTGACACTGTGAGACAAAACAAATCTTTCAGTCTTTCTTTCCAGGGTTCTGTCAATGAGATAAAGTTAACTATTGTAATGAGTCTACTTTGGAGTTCCAATTTAATTTTCAGATTCAAGGTAAAACTAGCAATATAGTATAAGAAGGAAAAATCTCCTCAGTGTCTTCTGTTTGGGGGAATTACATTTCTCTCATTTAAAATGGAGAAATAGAAAGAGGGAAAACCCTTGTGTATAGGCAATGGATTTGTCATCCCTTTTGGCCCATCTGGAACAAACAGCACAGATGGTTGAACTTGCTTCAGGTCTGTGGTTTCATGCCATGCCTCATACACCAGAGAAGGTGAGCCAGCATCTGTTTGCTTCATTTTGTGTTTGCTATTGTACTAGCAGGCAGCAGTGTGCATTGGAGCTCTTTTGTTGCAAGACCCCAAGCAAGAAAATTAATGTTATTTTCTAAATAAAGATCTTCATTTTCCATAATTTTCCATTCAAATTAACAAGAGCATGCCAATAAAACCTAAAAGCATGCAAAAAAAACATTACCAACCTAATTAAATGTGGTATTTCTTGACTTAGAAATCTCTATAACCAAGACTTAGTAAATATTTTTGAAATGTGTATCAAGACTAATATGTCCGAAAGAAAAGACAGAACTGAGGAAGTGATTATTCCTAGGATAGCTCTGTATTAAACTGTTGTCATGGGGATTGGTGCTGTTTACCTCATACCTATGACAATGGATGTTTAAAATACACAAAGATGTATTCATTTTATCCTGATTTGGAGTTGGCTTGTAGAAATATTGCCAAGAATGTACAATAATTTAAATAATGGAAACTGATTTCCTGACTTGTAGTTCAATAATTAGATTTACACAAATCTGATGAGTTTTGCATGGGAAGCAAATGTCTCCCTGGATTGCACATTAGAGAGGCATCTCTTTTCTCTTTGATAATCCCCTGAGTCATATTTTATTATTTTAGAGACCTATCATTTATTTACAGTGACATATAAATGTCAGTGGATTGAAAGCACCCAGAAACAGACGTGGAATCTCATCTAATTTGGTATCTCAAGCAGCTTCCAACAGGTACAACACAGTCAGCATTGCTGCAGGTAGAAAATGTTGATATTATGTCTTCTGCAGTGTTGGTCTCTGTGAAAAAAATGCTACAAATATCGAAATGAACAGTAGAAAACAATGGGTTTGATTTTACTAAAGAAGAGCAAAGTGACAAGTTTCTTATTAAATACATTTCATAGATAATATTTTTGGAAATGTTAAGTGCTAGAGAGGAAAGGAATGCATAATGAAGGCCTAGAAAATATTATACAAGGGTGTAGAGAAGGTTTTCAAGACAAAGCTCACTGAGAAGCTTCTTGGGACTTTAATTGTCCCCATTCCTACCCCACAGTGTGACTTCCTCTGGGATATAAACTTATAGAAGGTCATGGACATTTGCTAAGTGCTAAGGATTGCATTAATGCAGTAGAACTGTAAATCTGATAGAAAGAGAAGGTGAGGCACGTTTGTTTCTCTACATGAGCAGGGAGGACCAGTCATATCAGCAAGCACTGAGAAGATCTTCGTCTACAAGGCAGGACAAGATGCTTCATTAGAAACTCTGGAACCTGGCACATGAATGGCCACCCTCCAGGACTACAAAAATGTAATTTTCATTTCTTGAAACTGCACCCCTCACCAAGGATTCTCTACTGTGATCAACTGAGAATTATGTAGTCATTACTTTTATGTGGCTGTGATAAAACACCATAAGCAAGGGAACACAATGAAAAAGTAGTTTATTTTGGCTTATGATTCTGAATAAACTTTTTTAAAAGATTTATTTATTATGTATACAATGAACTGTCTGCATGTACACCTGCACGCCAGAATCATTATAGATGATTGTGAGCCAACATGTGGTGGCTGGGAATTGAACTCAGAACTGCAAGAGCAGTCAGTGCTCTTAACCTCTGAGCCATTTCTCCAGCCTCTGGCTTATGATTCTGAAGGTATAAGAGTCCATCATGGCAGGGAAGCACGGCAGAAAGCAAGAGGCATGGTAAAAAGAGAAGAAAGCTGAACAATTATATTTTTACCTGCAAGTGTGATGCAGAGAGTGAAAGTGTATCTAAGCTTTTCAGGAGTGCAAGAGTTACTGCAGAGTTACAAAACAGGATGGGGTTTCACTTGAGAAATTTATCAAGCCAAGACAAAAATGGCTGCCTCTGAATGGGAACCAGAGATAGCTGAGTCTAGCCAGGATGAGGGGTTATATAAGGCGAGCAGGAGTGTGTACACATGGAGGTGGAAAAGTAGAGAAGTTGTGCTTAAGTCATCAGGGGCTGGGGTAAGGGTTGGGAGCGGGAAGGACACACTCTTGTGAAACCTAGTTCCGGAGTAAAGCAAAGGTCAGTGCTTTAATAACTACTTTGCCCAACGTTCCTTTTATTATCAATTAAAAGAAGAAAGTCAAATTAAGGCTTGTGGGAAAGGGACAGGGGACTCTGTACTTATTGAGCTACTTTTTGCTGGTAAGGGACATTGGATGTAATTAGAGTAAGGTTGCTGGCCACCTTCTGGGGTTGAAGCAATCTAGGAATTGTGGGCCTCTGTTTTGGTGGAGAAGGGTTTGTAAGCAAGGAGCGATATGTAAGAAGAGGAGTTAGGAATGGGAGCACTCTTTGCCATAGGGGTCTGTGGAAGGTCCACTAGTTTAAACAGTAGTCCTGTTGGAGGAATTAGCAAAGAGCCCCCTTTTCAGTGGTCGAAAGTTCTAGTCACTTCTGGTTTTCTAGGGCTACTGAAGTGAGAGTCTACCTGACTTTGAAGAGTAAGGATGGTCAACCTGTGAGAGATCTTGGATGAAGTGATTCACAAAGACAGTATAAGAGTTTGTGGGCAGAGCTTAAGGTCTAACACAGAACCAGAGGGATCAAGTTGGCCTGAAAGGCAGGATGTAAGGGAGGAAGGCAGGGAAATTAATCCCTAAAGGTTTGGGAGAAGGGAGGGAAGAATGAGAAAAAGGAGAGAAAACAGGAGGGTGAGTGGCTACTCATCTTGAATTTGCTTAGAGAAAGATGGGTAATCTTCTTGAGTGAGAGTGGTCCCCCTGGGGTTGATGAGTGGAGTAAAGGCTTGTGCTTGGGGTGGGGAGGTGCTGTATGCTGTTGAAGACGGGATAGAGGAATCTAGTGGGGGGATTGATTGCACACCAGGGGGTTGGGTAGTTAGAACCTTTCTGAGGGGGCTCTTCCATTCAAGTAAAAAGGGGTAAATGGCATTGGTCTTTGGGGGGAAGAGGAAGACTAAATCTCCACTATTCACAGGAATCACTGTGTAGCCAAGGTAGGTGGTGGTCTGGAGAGCTTCACAGCAGGAAGCAAAGATGACACAACAAGGGATGGAGTAAGTGAGCAAGGAGGGAGAAGTGATGGTTGGGGTGAGAGACCTGGGCTCAAAATCTCTAGTCTGTGCGCAGCTCAAAAGAGCAGCTCAAAAGACGAAACAAAGAGAGGGCATTTGAGGAGGGCTCGTGACCTGAGAGAGGCTAATGGTAAGAATTTCCCCAGTCAAGACAGAACTCCCGTGACAGTTTTTAACAAGGGTGTTTGTGAGAGTGTGATTCATTGTTAGACCTTTCCAGAGGACTACGGATGGTGTGAGATGAGATATAGAAATGCCAAGAGATGTTAAGGGCGTTGGATAGGCTTTGAGAGATGTTGGAGGTGAAACTGATTGGAGGAAAGTAGGAGCTCCTAATCGAGGATTATCTCTTGGAGGAGAACACAAGAATGCAGAACAAAATAATGACCAATAATTTTCAGAGGCCCAGCCTGAGGAAAAAATAAATAAAACCTTTCCCCATGAATGATTAAAATCAACTCTTTTTTCTATGTATACATCTCTAGGCTTCTCTCAATAGCTGTACTAGTTCCCGATCAGGTAAGGATAGGGCTGTGTGTCACATCATCTCAAGCCTTTCTTGGTCTAAATCTAACTCTAAGAAAGTGACATCTCAAGATAAATAAAGAGATAAACAGGGTTAGTTAAAAGGGTTCACCCTTTCCATGGGAATCCAAGAGGCTTTGGATAAACGGCCACATGCATCAACTGCTACAAGGTTAGAATGTAGTCCCCTTTTAGCTGTAAGTAGCTACAAATCTTAGGAAAATTGTTAAAGGGCATATGTTCCATGCCCACTCCGCAGTGAAGCATTTTATTACATTTCCTCAAAAAAACTTCTTCATAATGTGTGTACCACTTTGGTCAACATTGTCAAATGCAAACACTTAAAATATAAAGAACAAATCAATTAAATGCCTTGCAGTGTATGTTGTGGTATGCACCAGTGTGAGCTCTGAAATGCTCCCTGTGTAGAACAAGGAAGACACTCATCTGCCTTTTCAGACGACCAGGTTTCTGCATAGAGCCTGGCAGAGTCCAAATAGGAACACAGATCATGGAATTGAAGGACTCCTCTGAACGCAGACTTCAGCATTTACAATACTCAGTGCTCTTTGACCTTGGAAGCTTGTCTGTGAAGGTGGCAGCAGGGTAACTTGGGAATGCTACTGTGGAACTGACAACACATGTGAATTGCCTACCATGATGCTTAAGTTTTATTCTTACAGAAAAGAATCTCGTGTTGATAGAGGAATATCTTACAGGAATATTCCTACAGAAAATCATCTAGTGTTGATAGAGGAATGTCATCTCTACGGTGTCTCTAAAGACAGAATTGTCAAAGTGGAAATGAAGTCTTCCAGATAAAATGGCCAGAGGTTTTGAAGGCACTTCTATGTGAAGGGGTAAAAGACAAGTGGTAGACCCTATTCATATCGGAGAAAGAGATAAAGAAAAATAAGTTGATTTGTTTTTCTGCATACAAACAATGACTCCAACACCTCGCCATACAATGTTCCACCAGAGTCAGAAGAGCCTGTCAAGCAATGCTCTCATATTGAGAACACAGGTGCCATCAGGATTGGACACACATAACAGGGCATGAGTATAGTATCTGTGATAATATGGCTGAGGCAGAGCACACTGTAAAGCAAGAAGCAGATATAAACCCACATAGGATTGTGGAAAACACACTACAGAACTTAGCTTGTTATGGTCTTGTGATGGGCATGGTGGTTGTGGAAGACAGCTCCTAGTGACAAAGGTAAACAGGTGTAGGAGCATGTTCTATATTTCCCCAGAGCCATCGTCATTGCTGTATATGGAAGTAGGAGAGCATGAAACACCAGAGACAAGTTTGTGACTGGCCGGAAGGGGGCCTCAGAGTAGGGAATTCCAGCAGAAACTAGACTCTGACATAAAATGCCCTATATTTGAAATGATCATCCTAAGTGAGGTATCCCAAAAGCAGAAAGACACACATGGTATATACTCATTTATATAGACCTATAAGATTGGGTAAACGTACTGAAATCTATACACCTAAAAATGATAAACATGAAGACCTGGGGTAAGAGGATCAATCCTCACTTAAAAAGTCAAATTAGATAGACATTGGATATTGGAGATAAAAGTAACAGGACAAGAACCTACCACAGAGGGCCTCGGAAAGACTATACCTAGCAGGGTATCAAAGCAAATTATAAGAAACATAACCAGCAATGGAGGAGGGTTCCTCTTTCTCCACAACCTCTCCAGCATGCATTGTCACTAGAGTTTTTGATCTTAGCTATTCTGGAGGGTGTAAGGTGAAATATCAGAGTTGTTTTGATTTGCATCTCCCTGATGGCTAAGGACGTTGAGCATTTCTTTAAGTGTTTTTCTGCCATTCTATAATCCTCTACAGTCAGTTCTCTTTTTAGCTCCATACCCCATTTT
>CM053764.1:19825397-19836546 GCA_028658305.1 Pachyuromys duprasi | reverse complement strand
GAAACATAACCAACCCTTTGGCAGAGTGCAGGGAATCATATGAAAGAAGGGGGAGTTAGTATAACCTGGAAAGGACAGGAGCTCCGCAAGGATAAATATATCAGGACACAGGGGTCTTTTATGAGACTGTCTCTCCAACAAAGGACCAAGTATGGTTATAACCTAGAACCCCTGCTTGTATGTAGCAAATGGTAGCTCAATACCCAAGTGGGTACACCAGTAAGGGGAACAGGGACTATTTTGGACATGAACTCAATGGCTGGCTCTTCGACCTCCCAGCCCCCAGAGGAAGGAGCAGCCTTGCTAGGCCACAGAAGTGGACATTGCAGCCATTCCTGAAGAGACCTGATAAGCTAGAGTTAGAAGGAAGGGGAGGAGGTCCTTCCCTGTCAGTGGACCTGGAAAGGAGCAGGGAGGAGATGAGGGAGGGAAAGTTGGGATAGGGAGGGAATGGGGGAGGGGGCTACGGATGGGATACAAAGTACATAACCTGTGATTAATATAAAATAAAAATGTTAAAAAATAAAAAAAAGGACACACTACATAATTGTTTGATGTGCTCAGACCAGCAGCTCCCTTTACCAGTTGTAGGGTCTTAGAGAGAAGACAAAAGGGGATAGACACGCTCTCCCATGAGGAGAATATACTTACTGAAGGTGCAATGTGGTCAGTTTTATCTTGCCACCCATTTTTATCATTACATTTTTTAAATTTTAATTTTATTTAGCATTTTTGCTTCTCTTGTTTTATTGTGTTTATTTTTTTTTTCTCATGTACTTTCAGGCAGGCCCTTAGGATTGCTTTCTCTCTCTCTTTCTATACCTACTCTACAACATTTTTTTATGTTTCTTATGTATCAAAGTTTAAGATGAAGTTCACCTGTTTCTTAGCAACCTTCTCCTTTCTCCACTTCAGCTTCATTTCACCACTTTAATATTGCTACCTTTAGTTATAAAAACTTACGAATGGCATTACCCCATTTAGGATCATAGACTTGCTGTGTCTGAACTTTATTGAGGACACAAGTGAAATATATGACTGTGTTCTACCATAAATTAGCATTAGGACTGAAACCAAATTGCCATGCATACCTGTTTCTGCTGTTGACATCCCTGTTAAATGCCAGTTGAAATATAAATATATGCCAGAGTCACTCACCAAGAGGATCCATAGAAAATGAAACAAACAAAAAGAGCAGTGAACGGGGACAGATCAAAACTGGAGGGCACATCTTTCTCAGAAGATGCACAGCGATGAAACAAAGAAAAGCAAATAGTGTGAGACAAGCCAGTGTGTCACCCCACCTTCTCAGGGCCCCTGAATTACAAAGACAGAAGACACAAAGATAGCTGAAAGCCAGATCAAGATTGCAGAGACCTACTTTTAAAAGATCAATGACCAAGTAGAGTACTCAAAAAGCAGGTGGATGAAGTTAGGAAATCAATTCAGGACCTGAAACAGGAAATTGGCAAAGTAGATCATTTCAGCAATTTGTAACAGAAACATTAAAACATGAAGTAAAAATTCAACAAGGAAATTGAAAAGGAACCCAACAAAAATACCAGAAAAGAGAGTCAATCAAACAAATAAAATCCACATTAGAAATCATCAGCAACAGACAAGATAAATCAGGAGAACAAATTTCAGGATGGAAAGTAAGGTCCAAATAATTATAAGTTTGAATATATGTATATGTATATATATGTATATGTGTGTGTATATATATATATATATATATATATATATATATATATATATATACACACACACACATAAGTAAGCATGCCCCAAACTCCTAAGAATTGTAAGGTACTTCAAAGGCTAAGTGTAACAATTCACTGTAAAAAAGTGCTGAGATAAAAATCTCAATGCATAGAAAATTTAGCTAGTAAAGAGGTCTGCCTAGGGCACAGCCAGCAGAGTCCCTGAGCTCCACTGTCAGGCCATAGGCTCAGTCAGCCACCCTGAGGAGTCCTGCTGTCAAGAAGAACAACAGAACCAAAAAATCTGGGCACAGGGGTCTTTTCTGAGACTGATACTCCAATGAAGGACCATTCATGGAGATAACCTAGAACCCCTGCTGAGATGTAGCCCATGGCAGCTCCGTGTCCAAGTGGGTTCCATGGTAATGGGAACAGGGACTGTCTCTGACATGAACTCAGTGGCTGGCTCTTTGATCATGTCCCCCTGAGGGGGGAAGCAGCCTTACCAGGGCACAGAGGAAGACAATGCAGCCACTCCTGATGAGACTTGATAGACTAGGATCGGAAGTAAGGAGAGGAGGACCTCCCCTATCAGTGTACTTGGGGAGGGACATGGGTGGAGACAGGGGAGGGAGGATGGGATTGGGAAGGGAGCAAAGAAGGAGCTACAGGAGGATACAAAGTGAATAAACTGCAATTAATAAAAATAAAAAAGAATATCCACCAAAACCAAGGACAACCAGAAGGCAAACAGCCAGCGTAAAGATCCTTTCACCAGGATCCAGGGCTGTGTGGCAACACCAGAATGCAGGGACGGTGCTACAGCAATCACCGATACTCTAACACAGTCTAAGCACAAGAAGATGACCTTAACTCCAGCCTTACAAAGGTGATGTTAAAGAGGAATTTTATAAATCCTTAAAGGAATGCAGGAAAATCCAATCAAAGGGTGGAGGAAACGTGAAAAACTGTTCAAGGCCTGACCTGAAAACAAAAATAGAAGCAATAAAGAAAACACATACTGAGGGAATCCTAGAGATGGAAAACCTAGGGAGGAAAACAGGAATTACAGACACACACATCATACAGAATCACACAAAATACAAAAGATGCAGACTCTCAGACATAGAATGTACATTTGAAGAAATTGATACATCTGCGAAAGAAAATGTTAAATCTGAATAGTTCCTGACTCAAAACAACCAAGGAATTTTGGATAGTATAAGAAGATGACACCTAAAAAAAATGGGAATAAAGGAAGGAAAAAACTCCCAGCTCCAAGAACCAGAAAATACTTTCAACAAAATCATAGATGAAAATTTCCCAAACTTGAAGCAAGAGATGTCTATAAACATACAAGAAGCTTACAGAACACCAAATAGATTGGACCAGAAAAGCCCATCCTGCTGCATAATAATCAAAACAGTAAATGTCCAGCGCAAAGAAAGAATATGAAAAGCTGTAAGGGAAAAGCCTGTGCTTCCATACTTCAATCAGTAGTCCTTCAGAGGCCCTCTGTGGTAAGCTCCTGTCCTGTTCCCTGGTTTCTCCTGCTTCTGATGTCCATTGCATTTGTCCTTCTGAATAAGGACTGAGCATCTTCCCTAGGGCCTTCCTTGTTGTTTAGCTGCTTTAGGACTATAGATTTTAGTTTGTTGATCCTATATTATATGGCGTTCAGTGGCTCTCAGATCACTTTCCCCTGAGGAGTGCAGCATTGCCAGTCCACAGAAGACAATGCAACCAGTCCTGATGAGATCTAATAAACTAAGATCAGATAGAAGGGGAGGAGGACCTCCCCTGTCAGTGGATTAGGGGAGGGGCTTAGGAGGAGAAGAGGGAGGGACAATGGGATTGTAGGAGACAGAGGAGGGGGTCACAGTCAGAATCAAATTGAATAAATTGTAATAAATGATAATAAATTTTAAAAGGGTGAAAAAACCCTCATTGGCCCAGGAGACAACTTCCTGAACAGAAGACCAACAGCTCAGGCTCTAAGATCAATAATTAATAAATGGACCTAATGAAACTGAAAAGCTTTTGTAAGGCAAAGAACACTGTCAATAGGACAAAACAGCAGTCTACAGATTGGGAAAAGATCTTTACCAACTGCACAATGAACAGAGGGCTAATATCCAAAATATTTAAAGAACTCAAACAAACCAAATAACCTGATTAAAAACAGGGTACATAGCTAAATAGAATTTTCAACTGAGGAATCTCTAATAGCTGAGATGACTTAAGGAAATTTTCAACGTCCTTAGTCATCAAGGAAGTGCAAACCCAAATGACTTTGAGATTCTATCTTACACCCATCAAAATGGCCACGATAAAAACTTAGGTCACAGCACATGCTGGCAAAGATGCAGAGCCAGGGGAACACTCCCTTATTGCTCGTGGGAGTGCAAACTTGTACAACCACTTTGGGAATTAATGTGGCGGCTTCTCAGAAAATTCTCAGCTGGGTCTACCTCAAGACCCAGGTATACCATTCCTGGGCATCTACCCAAAAGATGTTCCACCATACAACAAGGACAATTGTTCAACTGTGTTCATAGCAGCTTTATTCATAATAGCCAGGAACTGGAAACAACCTAGATGTCCCTCAACCAAAGAATGGGTAAAGAAACTGTGGTACATTTACACAATGGAATACTACTTGGCTATCAAAAAAAAAAAAAGACATTGTGCAATTTGCAGGCAAATGGATGGAACTAGAAAATATTCTGAGTGAGGTAACCTGGTATGTACTCACTTAGAAGTGGATATTAGTACAGTGGATAAAGTACAGTATAACTACACTACAATCCACAGACCCAAAGAAGCTAAGTAACAAGGAGGGCCCAAGGGAAGATGCTTGAACCTCACACTGAAGGGGATATAAAACAGACATCTGAAGTAGATGGAGCTCACCTGGGTGAGAGAGAAGATGAGAAGGGGAATAAGGATGAAGATCAGGTGTGGTGACACCAGGGCTGGCAGGACTTGGAGAAAGAATTGATATGGGGGAAGGGGGACATCTCTGGGACGGGGAAGCTCCTGAGAGTCTATGGTGGTGACCCTCGCTGAGACTGCTAGCAGCAGGGATTATGTTTTGGGGCCTGATTATGTTATAGCCAGGTAGGACTTCTGCAAGTGGAGGGAGGGGAACACCAACCCACCCGTAAAACCTTCAACCCCAAATTTGTCATGCCTGTAAGAAGTGTAGGGACAGAGATGGAGTGGAGATTGAGGGAATGGACAATCAATGACTAGGCCAATTTGAGACCCACCCCATGGAAGAGAGACAACCCCTGACACTATTAAGGATACTCTTCTATGCTTATAGGCAGGAGTTTAGCATATCTGTCTTCTGAGAGGCTTCATCCAGCAGCTGATGGAAACAAGTGCAAAAACCATATTCAAACAATGGGCAGAGCTTGTCGTGTGGAAAAGTGGGAGGAAGGACAGAGGTAGCCGGAGCAGTCAACGACAGCACAAGAACACTTACAGAGTAAACTCTCCTGGGGTTCACAGAGACTGAACCCCTAGTCAAAGAGCATGCATGGGCTGGACCTACATGCCCTACACATATGCAACAGATATGCAGCTTTTTCCTCAAATGGGTTCCTAACAGTTGGAGCAGGGGCTTGTTAATGGTATTTTTATAAAAAACTGTTTGTTTCTCTCTTAAACCAGCTGTCACACAAATAACTGAGACTCTTCTATATTTGTTTAATAATAAGCTTCACAGCACACTAACAGAGCATTATCACTACATTCTTAACCCTCTAAACTAATTGGCTTCCTCCCCTAATTACACCCCAGAGATACTTTAACTTTATAGCTTTTCTGTCTGAGCTGTTTCTCCTGGTATCTCCTGGACATCTGCCCATAGATAAATCCCCTACTTCCTCCTCTAACTTCTCCTACCCTGGCTAGAAGGAAGTCCAGCCCTATTTTCTCCCCTGTTCAGCAATTGGCTGTAAACTGTTTTATTGGCATACTATCAGACAATTGGGGAACAGTGTTTATACATTGAGACAGTAGGTTCTCAAAAAAAAAAAAAAAAGGATTTCAACCGTATATGGAGGGAGAACAGAAATCAGCATTTGAATTATACAGTAGCCTTATACCTTTTAGGGGCTGTCTCTGACTCTTTTGCCTACCTTTTGAAACTCTTTCCCATAGTTGGGATGCTTTGTCTGGCCTCAGTGGGAGAGAATGCACTAGTCTTTCCTAGACTTGATGTGCCAGGATGGGTTGGTACCCATGGGTGGAGGGGCTCCTCTTCTCTAAGGAGAAGGTAAAAGGAAGCTGGGTGGAGAGGAGGGAGGGTAGGACTGGGAGGGAGGGGGCTGCAATCAGGCTGTTAAGTGATTAAATAAATGCATTAATGAAAAAATAAGAAAATTTAGTTAGTCAAATTATAATACAAAAACTTCCAAACCTAAAGAAGTAAGTGAATATCCAAACCCTAGAAACATTTAGAAGAAAATAGATGAGAATCTTGATATCAAAAGTGGAAGAAAAAAATCAGGAGAAAACATAAAGCTTCAGACTAATATGTTAAGACACAGAAATTCTCAACAAAATACTTCCAAATCCTTATTTTAGACCACAGTAAAATCATACCTCATCAATAAGTCATTTACATTTCATGCAGGCAAGGTAGTTTCAACATATCGAAAGAAAGAAATGAAATATAACTTATAGATAGACTTCATGCAAGAAATCATTTGATCATCTCAGTAGGAAAAAAATAGTTTTTGACAAAATTTGGTATGTCCCCCTGATGAATAAAATAATAGTATATACCCAACATACTACCAAATGGAAAATAAGAACACTTACTTTAAAATCTAGAACTGCTGAAGGATGCCTTCTGTCTCCACTCTTATGCAATACAAAGCCTGAAATCTCATCCAAGTGATAGACGAGAAGAAGGAAATAAAAGGAATCCCAAATGGGAAAAGGAGTAATCAAGCTATTTATGTTGCACATGACACTGTCCTATACCTAAAAGAACCTAAAAGATTCCACCAGGAAACAATAAATCTGATGCTTTCAGCAGAATACTAGGACACAAAGCCAACAGACAAAAGTCTGTAGCTTTTTTTTTATATAAGTGATATATACCTGCAAAAAAACCCAAAAAAACAAAAACAGAGATTAAAAAAATCCATTTATAAAAGTTCTAAAAATATCATGTTTTGACATAAATATAAGCAAATCAGTAGAGGATCTCTACAGTGAAAACTGTAAGGCACTAAAGAAATGGAAGAGTCGGCAAATGATGGAGAGAAGGTCCATCCTCATGTCTTGACATAATCAATATAGAGTGAAAATGACTCTACTTCTAAAAGTATTCTAGTGATTCTGTTCCAGTCCCAAAAATCTGAGCCCTCTCTGGCATGCATGAAGTGATCATTTACACATTCAGGCACAGTATTCACATAATATAAAACAAATAAACCCTTAAAACTAAAAGAAAGAAAATGTGGTTTACATACACAGTGAATTTTGTTTAGCTTCCAAAAAAAATAAAATTGTAATATTTTCAGAAAACTAGATAAACTCAAGAGCTTCATATTGAGCAAAATCATTCAGACTCAGAAATATACAGACTTTGTGTATTCTCTAATACACAGATGCAGATCAAAACCTTTAATTTTTATATTTGGGGTCATGGAGCTAGGGGCAGGAGCTGGGGTCATGAGAAAGGGGCAGGATTTTGAAGTGAAATGAGGAGAAACTAAAGAGCAAAGTAGAATTCCCATGACTCAAAAGTAGAAGGCAGGTGTTAAGGAAAGGAAGGGGACCAACCAGTTAGAAGGGGAGGGGAATGGAACTAGAGAGAAAGAGCAGTACAAAGAAAGTGAGTATGAAAATGCTAATTTAAACTCATAAGGAGGGCTACCTAGCTACAGGATCATCCAGCCTCTTGTCCATGGCTCTACTTCCATTCCTGTGGAAGCCTGCAAGAGCCCAAGAAACACAGTTCCACCCTCCAGCCCAAGGCTCTATGCACCTTTCCATAGAGGGCTCCCAAGCCCCTGGATGATCCAACCTCCAGCACACAGTTCTACCATCCTTCCCAAGGAAGCCTGTTGGGTCTGTAGGGACACATGGTTCCGACATCTGTCCTACACCCCTACTCATCTTATCGAGTAGGACTGCCAGATTCCACCTCTAGTCCAGGCCTCTACCTGCCTTCCTAGGAGGCTACCAGGACAGGACCCCAGGACCATACAGGTTATACCCACCACCTCCCCACCTTCCCCTACAGGGGACCAACTGAGACATAGTCAGCGGGAGAGAGCTGCAGGCTATCCTCTGAGTTCCAGCAGGCCCATGGCTATAACCACCTCCCTTAGGAGGGCTCCCAGGTCCCTCAATCATCCAGCTTTTGGCCCATGACTCTACCTGCCTTTCCAGGGAAACCTACAAAGGCTCCATGGACATATAGTCCCAGCCTCTGGCTCAGGACTCCACCAGCCTTCCTGAAGAGTCCTGAAGGACCAGAAACAATGAGCCAACACCAAGGACAACCAGATGACTAAAAGCTAGCATAAGAAAACAACCAACAAGAGCCAGGGCAATATGTCACCACCACAACCCAGCTATTCTACCATAGCAAGCCCTGGAGATCCTAACACATTAGAAACACAAGAAAATGACTTTAGATCTATGCTTATGAAGATGATAGAGACCTTTAAAGAGGAAACAAATAAATTCCTTAAAGAAATACAGGAAAACACAATCAAACAGGTAGAGGCCTTTAAAGAGGAAACAAATAAACTCCTTAAAGAAATACCTAAAAATACAATCAAACAGGTTAAGTGAATATAAATGTGTCCAAGACCCGAACATGGAAATAGAAATGATAAAGAAAACAAAAACTGAGGGAATCCTGGAAATGAAAAACTTGGGGAAGAGGAAAAGAACTACAGACATAAACATCACCAACAGAGTATAAGAGATGGAGAAGAGATTCTCAGGGGTAGGTAATACAATTGAAGAAATTGGTACATCAGCCAAAGAAAAGTTAGATCTAAAAAGTTCCTGACTTGGGGCTGTCTCTGACATGAACTTAGTGGTTGGCTCTTTGATCACCTCCCTCTGGGGTTTGCAGCCTTGCCAGGCCACAGAGGAAAATGTTGCAGCCAGCCTTGATGAGACCTGATAATCTAGGGTCAGATAGAAGGGGAGGAGGTTCTCCCCTATAAGGCAGCTAGGGAAAGAGCACAGGGGAAAAAGGAGGGTGGGTGGGATTAGGAGGAGACAAGGGAGGGGGCTGCAGAGGGGGATACACAAAGTGAATAAATTGTAATAAATAAATTAATTAAATTTTAAGAAGTTTCTGACTCAAAACATACAAGAAATCAGGGACACTATGACAGGACAAAACCTAAGAATAATAGGAATAAAAGAAAGAAAAAAATTTCTGAGTCAAGAACCAGAAAATATTTTCAACAAAATCATAGAAGAAAACTTCTCCAACCTAAAGAAAGAGATGGCTACAAAAAGTACAAGAAGCTCACAGAGCACCAAATACACTGGACCAGAGGAGAAGATCCTCCTCCCACATAGTGATCAAAAGAGTAACTGTACAAAGCAAATAAAGAATATTAAAAGCTGCCAGGGAAAAAGGCCAAGTAACATATACAGACAAACCTATCAGAATTACACCTGATTTCTCAGCAGATACTCTAAAAACCAGAATGCCCTGGGAAGATGTCTTGCAGACCCTAAGAGAGCACAGATTTTTGCCCCAGATTACTATATCCAGCAGAACTTTTAATCACCATAGATGAGGACAACCAGATATTTCATGACAAAAGCAAATTTAAACAATATGTTTGCATAAATCCAGCCCTATAGAATATTGTAGATGGAGAACTCCAACCCAAGGAAATTAACTATCCCCAAGAAAACACTAGAAATAAATAGCCTCACACCAGCAAAAGCAAAAGAAGGGAAGTGCACACACATTACCAACATAAACATCAAAATAGCAGGAAATAAAAATTGTTGGTCATTGATATCTGTTAACACCAATGGACTCAATTTCTTAATATAAAGACACAGGGTAAAAGAACGGATTCTTAAAGAGGATCCATCATTCTTCTTCAGACAAGAAACACACCTCAGCACAAAGGTAGACATTACCTCAGAGTAAAGGGCTGGAACAAGCTTTTCAGAGAAAATGGACCCAATAAACAAGCTGCAGTAGCCATTCTAATATCTAGGGAAATAGACATTCAACCAAAATTAATCAAATAGATGGGGAAGGATCTTCGTACTCATCAAAGAAAAAAAATTATCAGGAGGCAGTCTCAATTCTGAACATCAATGCTCCAAAAATGAGGGCATCCACATTCATAAAAGGAACATTACTAAAAGTTAAATACCACATTGAACCCCACACATTAATAACAGTAGATTTCAACACCCCACTTTTACCAAAAGACAGGTAGTTGAGGCCGAAACTAAACAGAAAACTAACAGATGAAATGGATCAAATTAATCTAAAGTATCTCTGTGGAACTTTTCACTCGAACACAAAAGAATGTACCTTCTCAGCACCTCACAGAAACTTCTTTAAAATTGACAATATAGTTAGTCACGAAACAAGCTTCAGCTGATCCAAAAAAATTTTCACTTGTATCTTATTAGATCACCATGGATTAAAGCTAGACTTTAACATCAGAAACAACAGATTCAAGGAAACTGAACAACTCTCCACTCAATGACCACTGGGTCAGGGAAGAAATAATAAAAGAAATAAAAGACTTCCTAAACTTTAATGAAAATGAAGGTACAACATACCCAAACTTATGGGCCACAATGAAAGCAGTACGAAGAGAAAAACTTCATTGTACTAAGTGCCTTCATAAAGAAATTGGAGAGTTTTCATACCAGCAACTTAATAGGGCACATGAAAGCTCTAGAAAACAAGATGCAGACACATCTAAGAGAAGTAGATGGCAAGACATAATAAAACTCAGGCCTGAAATCGATAAATCAGAAACAAAGAGAACAAGACAGAGAATGAATGAAACCAAAAGCTATTTCTTTCAGAAAATCTACAAGATAAATGAACTCTTAGTCAAACTAACTAAAAGGCAGAAAGACAATATCCAAGTTAACAAAATCAGAAGTGAAAAGGGGGGCATTTAACAAACACAGAGGAAATCTAAAGACTCATTAGGTCTTACTTCAAAAGCCTGTACTCCACAAAATTGGAAAATCTAAAGAGGAGTCTATCAAGGAGACTTACAGAGCCACTAACCTGGACTCATGGGGCTCACAGGTACATCACCACCAACCAAAAGAACATGCATGGGCTGGTTCTAAGTCCCCTGCACACATGTAGCAGATGCACAACCTGGTTTTCATGTGGATCCCTCAACATCTGGCCTGCTCTGGCTCTGATGCCTCCTTTAGAATCCTGTTCCTCTAAC
>CM053764.1:19814691-19825297 GCA_028658305.1 Pachyuromys duprasi | reverse complement strand
ATCAGGATGCAAAGTGGATAAGTAAATAAGAAAGAAAGACAGAGACAGAAAGAAAGAAAGAAAGAAAGAAAGAAAGAAAGAAAGAAAGAAAGAAAGAAAGAAAGAAAGAAAGAAAGAAAAAGAGGGAGGGAGAAAGGAAGGAGGAAAGAAGGAAGGAAGGAAGGAAGGAAGGAAGGAAGGAAGGAAGGAAGGAAGGAAGGAAGGAAGGAAGGAAGGAAGGAAGGAAGGAAGGAAGGAAGGAAGGGAGGAAGGAAGGAAGCAAGCAAGCAAGCAAGCAAACAAGCAAGCAAGCAGCCAGGCATAGTGGCACACACCTTTAATCCCAGCATTCAGATATGCACAGGGAGGTAGATTTCTGTGAGTTGGAGGTCAGCCTAGTCTACAAAGCAAGTTTGGGACAGCCAAGGCTACAAAGAGAAACCCATCTCGGGGTGGGGCAAAGGGCAGGGGAAGAAATGCTTATTTAAAATAACCAATACCAAAACTTCGACTTGACCCCAGTTTCAAGATATATCATCATTTAATGAAAACCAAACCAAACAAAACAACAAAAACTGAGATAACTTCAGTGTACTGGTTTTCTTACATTTGTCCATTACTTTTTACTGTGACCTCTGAGGTCCTCTGGCTGGATAATATTATTCAAGATAATAGTGACTCTGAAAATTCTGGCTTCTTTGGAATAGGCAAGTCAGCCTGTTAAGATTCAGTGTCTTGGCTTCTTATTTTACAGGAAAACACCAAATGGCAGATGGCACCAGTGCAGCAGGAAGGCCCATAGGATCCAGGGGCCATGCCCTTGGTTGATGCCTCCTTGGGCTGTGGAAGTAAAGCCGCCTAAGCTGTCAGCAAGCCGAGCCGTCTCCTTAAGAGCATGAGGATAGGCTGCCGTCCTGCTCCCTGTTTTCTTCTTCTTCCAGTGACGATCCTGTTTGTCTGAGGACTGATCATCTTACCCAGAGTCCTCCTTCTTACTTAGCTTCTTTAGGTGTACAGATTTTAGTATGTTTATCCTATATTATATGTCTAATATCCACTTATAAGTGAGTGTATACCATGTGTGTCTTTCTGCTTCTGGGATACCTCACTCAGGATGATCTTTTCTAGATCCTAGCATTTGCCTGCAAATTTCCTGATTTACTTGATTTTACTTGCCGAGTAGTATTCCATTGTGTAAATGTTCCACAATTTCTATATCCATTTCTCCATTGAGGGACATCTGGGTTGTTTCCAGGTTCTGGCTATTACAAATAAAGCTGCAACAAACATGGTTGAGCAAATGTCCTTTTTATGTACTTGATTGCCCACCACAGAGGGCCTCTGAAAGACTCTACCCAGCAGGGTGTCAAAGCAGATACTGAGACTCATAACCAAACTTTGGGCAGAGTGCAGGGAATCTTATGAAAGAAGGGGCAGACAGTAAGTTCTGGAGGGGACCAGAGCTCCACAAGGAGAGCAACAGAACCAAAAAATCTGGATACAGGGGTCTTTTCTGAGACTGATACTCCAACCAAGGACCATTTATGGAGATAACCTAGAACCCCTGCTCAGATGTAGCCCATGGCAGCTCAGTCTCCAAGTAGGTTCCCTAGTAAGGGGAACAGGGACTGTGTCTGACATGAACTCAGTGGCTGGCTGAGTTCAGAGTACTGGATTTCAGGGTTTGACATGGGGCTGCTGTGAGCGATTCTAAGCAGGAGGTGGCCATCAGAAAGGTGTGAAGGCATAGGTCTGGAATCACTGCAACACAGAAATATGACTTTAACATGCAGCATTGAAAGACTAACTCCACCAGCAGCTACCTGTGCTTCAAAAGCAACGTTTGTCTCTGAGAGTGAGCATTTGAAATATTGGCAAATATTTAACAAAAAGGAATTAGTTATTTCAGTCGACCTAGCTACACAAGAAAATATACAGTCATTAAAGAAAATTAGGAAAGGATTTTAATGGCATGAGGATATAATTTTCAATACACTGAACAAAAAGTTATGAAAAGCTAGTCTCAATTATTACATAGTAATTATGACATTCTATACGGTAACAAATAATTTCTGACATTTAAATGTAGAGATCTTAAGTAATTTTACTCTATTTGTTCTGAATTCTTCAGTATTTTTCTCTGAATATATAGGAGTTGTTTGAAGAAAATTATAAAGTAATGAAAATCCTTAGTAACTAGGAATTAATCAATGTTCAACTCTGATGTCATCCTGAATAGTATTAACATTTATACTATATTCACAGAGGGCTGAGCTGTAAAGTTTATTGCTTCTGATGCTTGTTTTCCTCAAATCGAGTATCCTGTTTCCATCATCACAATAAATTCCGTGAGCGTTATCTGGCAAACGATACTCTGATGGTAATAAAGCTGCCTTTTGATGTGTTAAGCAAACAGATTGAAGCAGTAAGGAAATATACTCAGACCATGTTATTCATCAAATTTCTGCTGCCACCCAGTGGCAGCTCGCTTGGTTTTCCAGACTCCTTGTTCAGCTAAATGACTAATGAATGGCTGCTCCTGAGCCAGAATCAGCCTGCCTTGAGGAAGCAATGGTTGTGTGGGTTTCGAAAGCTCGCTGCTCTTAAGTGAACCCAAGCGATAAGATTCTCATGAGAGGACTATGAATGCCTCCATGTTCTTTACAATACAGAAATGTGAATTTACCACTTAATTAGGGAGACTGAACACCACCTACCAACAGGACAGATTGGAAAGCCTAAATATAATTGTGGGGCTAAATTTTTTAAGGAGGAAAATGAGCTTGGGAGGATCTCGAGAGAGGGCAGCAAAAGATAGGGAAGATTTGGGCTTTTCATGTCCACACTGTCTTTTCTTTCTCTCATCATTCTTTGGACCAGGGACTCCCTTGACTTTTACATTTTTTAGCTCTTTTATTAGAAGGTTTTCAGTCAGATTTTGGCTTTGCAAGGATGTGACTGGAAGTAAGTGGAGTCTCTTTGTTTTTCTCTTGTGGGATTAGCTGCATATATGCCTAGAGGAGTAAGCTTTTAATTCCCCTCTGTTGACATATTCAGAGATGTGTGTGGTCTTCCTTGCATTAAATTAAGAAGGTATAAAATAACTTAGTTTGTGTTCACTTGAATTATGTTTCTGGATGGTCTTAAGTCAGCTAATCAAAATTTGATTTTGTAGTTCTATATCAGTAACAGTTCATCAGATTTAATGATGGAGCTAGTAATTTATATAAACAAGTCAGGAGATATGTCCAGCAATAGAAATATTCACTTCTCTGTCTTGTCTTTTTTCTTTTATTTATTTTTACAATTTATCCATTATATATCCCAATTGAAACCCCCCATCCCCCAAAATCTCCCATTTCGACCCTCCCTTCCTCTTTCCCCTGTCCCTTTCCCCTAGTCCACTGAAAGTGGGAGTTTTCCTCCTCTGCCATCTGCCCATAGCTTATCAAGTCTCATCAGAACTGCCTGGTTCCCCTTCCTCTGTCGCCTGGCAAGACTGCATCACCAGGGTCAACTGATGAAAGAGCAGGCAACTGAGTTCATGACAGATGCAACTCCTGGTCCTCTTACTTGGGAACTTAGACTCTCTGTTCTGTCTTGTCTTAAATAAGCATTTGCTGGATTTCTGCATGCAAGCGGCTCCTTCACTCCTTTCTTTCTGTTCCTTTTATCGCTTTTACTTTTCCCCAGGAATTAACATTATTAAAGACAAAGCTTGGAGAATGACTTGGAGGCAGCAATCAAGCACAGCAATCACACGCGCAGCGTCACTGCAGCTTCTTCATATTTCACCCCAAATTCAGCACCAGTCATGGTTGTTTTGAAGAGAGAGAAAGAATAATTTGCAAACAAACTCTTTCCAACAATACTAAGACTATTTGAAATCGAACCAGTACTGCTAAATGTTTTATTTATATTGTGATATTCTTAGACATGTTTTATTTAATTTTGTAATTAAACAAATTCAGGTGTTATCTCATTATGCTCTCTTCAAGTTTTACATTCAGTAATTGCGTGTCTTTTAAAGAAGGTTTATTTCTTTTTGTTTTACGTGTATGAATGTTTTGCTTCCGTGAATCTAACTGAACCCTGTGGAGGGCAGCAGAGGGCACTTTATGCTCTGACTCCAGAGTTAGGGATGCTCATGAGCAGCAACACAGGAGCTGAGAACTGAACTCAGATCCACTGCTGCAGCAGCGAGTGCTCTTACCTACTGGGCAGTGTCTCCAGTTCCGGTACCCGCACATCTTACTTTGTAATTAGCCATCTTGGCCTGGATCAGAGTTTCTCTGGGGTGCTGAGATCCTTGGAGGGTCCTGAGTTCCTGCCATCAGAACTGATACATGAGGAATGGGATTCAAAAAACTGTGTACGTTAGAGGCATCTCCAGTAATGGTGACACACATGGTGTAGAGAATAAGAGGCTGTGCCCGACACGGCTGCCCCCATCCTAATGTGACATAGCTCTAGTACTATATCAGGCATTGACAATTCTGGAAAACAGTGGATCGGGAAAAGCTGCTGTGTGAGCAGCAATAGACAGGCAAACTTGCCCATGGCATAAAAGTTTTGTCTGGTGTGTGGAAAAGGTTGTGATCTGTATCTCTGTAAGCACATACCCCTAGTTCAGTTCTTAGGTCTGCATACAAGTCCATGCTGTTTCTCCTGGTCTCTCATCTTTTAAACTTAGTGTCAGCTCCCGGGTTCTTTCTTTTCCATTTTACCTATTAAATTTATTCAGCTGTTCTCCACAGCAGCTATTTGAGTAAGGGGATGAAAGCAAGTTTTTGATGAATTAAAATCAACCCCATGAATTTTAATGTACTTCATAATTATTTTCTATTAGATTTCACTAAGGACATCTGACTTAAAAAGAGAATGTTTCCTACTGGTTAAAAGTGAAGCTTTAGGGGCTTTAATTTTTTTTTGATATTGTTATTTTCCCTTATGCTGAGTCAACTAGGTCATGCCATTTTTTAAAAATATTATTGTAGACTGTACATATTGCATATGTACATTTCTGCCTTGAACTAACGCCTCATCATGGAACAAGTAAGTTAGCTTAGTTAATTCCATACAGTGGAGTCATATGCTACACATTTCTGTGTAGTTAACGATATCACATTTGACTTTGCTGGTATTATATTCTTTTCCTTTGGACATCTTTTGAGTTATTAGCTATTTACTAAAAGCATTTGGCTAATTGTACAACACTTGCAGGCCTGAATTACTCAGCAATAATCAGCTTTTCTTCCTCTCCTTTTCTTATGCATGCTTGAAAAATGAAAATAGATGCTTAGCAGTCATGGTAGGGCATGCCATTAATTTCCACACGTGGGAACAGAGCAGAGAGATCTCTGTGAGATTGTGGCTAGCCTGGTCCATCCACATTGAAAGTTTCAGGTCAGCTATAGTGAAACTTTGTCTCACCAAAAAGAAAGAAGCAAACAAACAAAAAAGAAAAAAGGAAGAGGGAGAGAAATAGTGGGTGGGAGGAAGAGAGAGAAAGAGAGAAATAAAGAGAGTGAGAGCGAGTAAGCAAAGAGACAGAGGCAGTTAGGGTTCCAGTTTTTGAAAGGGTACTTGAGATGCTAGCTGATCAACTGCCCCCGTGGTAAAGATGGACTACTGTAAATGAACCATTCTCCTTATCTCTTGATTAAGAAATATCAACAAGTCCACGACAAATTAGAGCATCCAGATGATCATTAAGTTTTGGATCCACATCTACCAGAACTCTCTTGACGGAGCTCATGAAAGACATGCCAAAATCTACCATTTTGGTGTAGGTAATTGAATCTTGTCTTCGTTTCATCGCTCTGTATAGTTTCCCCAAACTACTGAAAAGGAATTTGACTCATTCCTTCCATTAGTGTAGAAATATTCACCCTATGTTCATATGACTTGTGTTTATCCCATGATCTTACCTTTGCCGTCTCCTGTGATTGGGGTCTGGATGTGTTGGACTGTCTGAAATTTGTTTTTTGGCTGTTCAAGTGAATGTGCCCTGAGTGTGCCAGAGGAAGTCAAACTGTTGTTTTGATCAGCCTCCTACAGCATAGAGTGGCCTTTACAGTCTGATACCTAGGATTTAAGCTTTACCATTCACTCTTATTTCTTTATTTACTTTGACAACTTACATACGTTGTTCTCAGAAGTACAGAGAAAATGAGTATTTATGTTCAAGCTGAGGAGAGCTGGGGCTGGAGGGGATTTCAAATATTAAATTTAGTCAAGTATGATGTAGTAGTCTGGATTTATTTTTAATGTGACACCTTTTATGGTAACCTTCATATTTTATAGTTTGGCAACTAAAGGAACCTCCTTTTATTGCTGAAGATATTGTTACAAACAATATGTATTTTGTGAAGAAGACAGAAATGACGACTGATGAGCATGTCAGTGAGTGGTTAGAAAGAGCTAGCCTATCCCCCAGAGAAAGTCCTGGTAACTGCGCTGGAGTAGACAGGTCCAGATATTTCACATGATTGTATTTTTCAAACAAACACAGGTATAGGTTACCCTTTAGAAGCAGTTATAAAGCTAAGGGAATAGTCAGAAGCTCTCTCACACCCTTTGTCCTGTTTCCCTGTCACTGACATCTAATGATGAGTGAGATATTTCCTGTCATTGACAAAGTAACACAAGCCCATTAGTACCTAAAGCTCAGGTGTGCTCTGATTCAATTGGCTTTCTGCTCCACAGTCCCCTGCAAGGCACACTATCCATTTTCCTTGCTGTATCTTGTTTGCCTCCTGTTGCTTCTGCAGCTTTCCCCAATTCTCCTGGGTTTGGATGCCTGGGATGGTTCTAAGAGGCACTCCTGAGTATTCCTCAGCATGGGCTACTGCTGAAGTCTGTGTGATGTCTCTCTGATAAGTAGACTGAGGATGTGGGTTCTGGGGAGGAAGAGAAGATATTTGAAGTACCATTCTCATCCCATCAGCATTTAATGATCTTGTTGACATTGACCTTGTCCTGAAGTTTGTAAGAATGCCTTGCTAAAATCTTTTTTAATTTTTCTTTATTATTATTATTTATTAGAATTTATTCATTTTGTATCCTGGCTGTAGCCCCCTCTCATGTCTCCTCCCAATTCCACCCTCTCTCTCTCTTCTCCTCCTATGTCCCTCCTCTAGTCTACTGATAGGGGATGTCCTCTTCCCTACTATCTGACCATAGCCTATTAGGTCTCATAAGGATTGTCTGGATCCTCCTTCTCTGTGGCCTTGTTAGGGCACCTTGCCAAGGGGAAGTGATCAATAAGCCGGTGACTGATTCCATGTCAGAGATAGCACCTGCTCCCCTTACTAGGGAACCCACAGTTAATATCCAGAATATATAAAGAACTCAAGAAGTTAAATACCAACAAACCAAGTAATCGAATTTTAAAAATGTGGTACAGAGATAAACAGAGAATTCTCAAAAGAGGAATATCGAATGGCAGAGAAATGTTCAATATCCTGTCTTTAGTCATCCAAAAAATGGAAATAAAAATGACCCTGAGATTCCACCTTACAGCCATCAAAATGGCTAAGATCAAAAACTCAAGGGACGACACATGCTAGAGAGAATGTGGAGAAAGAGAACCCTCCTCCACTGCTGGTGGGAATGCAAACTTGTACAACTACTTTGGAAATTAATCTAGGGCTTTCTCAGACAGTTAGGGATAGTGCTTCCTGAAGAGCCAGCTATACCACTCCTGGGCATATGTCCGAGAGATGCTCAACCCTGTCTTAGTCCATAGTATCCTTCCTTCCTATCCCACACTCCCTGCAAGGGTTATCAGTGCGTAGTAAATATGTAGGGGCTAACTCCCCACTCTTTATTTTCTCAGGCTCCTCTAATGAAATTTCAAAGACTGGGTGGTTTTCAAAAACAAAATTTTCTATGTTTATATAAAACAGAGGTGTGGAAGTGAGAAATAATAAGGTCTTAAAAACCTCTAAAGCCTCTTTTTAAAAACCATTTTGCTGTATCTTCCAGTATGTAGTGGATCCAAGCATTGCTTGGTTCTGGCTTCTGTTGCTGTCTGCACTGGACCTTTTCCTCTGCATCTCTTCCTCTACTTAGAAATATTCTTAGTGTTCAGTGCATTCTTCACCTGAGACCCTCAGCATCATCGAACCTGCAAAAAAATATTTTTTACAAAATAAAATTACATCAGCAGATCTTGGAAGAGACAATTTTCCAGAGTCAACATTTATTTCTGTGCACCTTCCTCAAACGAGGTTTTTTGTTTTTGTTTTTGTTTTTAATATAATTTGTATAAAAGGAGACTTTTCTCCTTGTCTTCCAAATTTTTATTGATATCACCATGGACCTTATTTATATCGGCACATAAGCATATATGTGTAAATATGTAGATACATATATGTAATATCTAGATGTACTTATACACAAATACCTGTGTACAATTTTCATACAGGCTTATGTGTTTGCCCACTTCTTCCTTGGTTGCTCTATTCTTTAGGAAGTTTACAGAACCTTCATTATAACAGAGAACAGATGAAGAGCTAGACTCAATGCAGTCAAAGCTTCACCTGTGTAGTAGATTCCAGTTGATTAAGCTATTCCTCTCTCTTACTATGTTGTATGTTAAAATGGACCTGAACAATTAGCTAGCTGGATGTCCGTTGGTGGTGGCCTTCTTCAGTCTTCGTTGTAGAAGGAGTGGATCCCTGCTGGAAGAAGGGCATCAGCCTCCTGCTTCGGCCCCTGTGCCGGCCGTCGCTACCTGTTGTCATATTTCACCCAACATGATGCATGATAGCCCTTCGTATAACTGGAAGCTAAAATAAATAATTTCTCCCCTAAACTGGTTTTTGATGAGGTATTCTAGTATTCTGCAACAGAACAATAGAAAGGCACAACAGCAAAAAAGAATCACACACACACACACACACACACACACAGGAGAAAGGTTTTAATTACCTCTAGATCTTTTCAACTAAGAGATTAATAGGATATTAACAGGCATATTTGGCCATGTGTATAAATTTATGAAAACACTTCAATATGTAAATATCTATGTTTGCATATATGTACACATGGCACACACATATATAATGTACACACAAATATAATATATCATTTATAATATAATACATAAGTAGATTATATAAATATATAATTAGTTCTTTGAGGGTTTTGCACAATGTGTTTTGATCACATTCATCCTCTTCCAACTCTTCCTAGCTTTTCTTTCATTACTGTAGGGACCAACCTACTCCCCTCCTTTTCTGTAACCCTAAGTTCTCTAACTCCACAGGGAGTGCTGGCTCTCAACATCAGCCCTCCAACTAGCTAACTGTTCAGCTCCATTTTATAGTCAGAAATGTTAACCCTCACACAGCAGAAGGGTTAACCCTCACCACACCAGGCAGCAACTCAATCAACTAGAATCTACTGCAAAGGTGAAACTTTGACTGTGTTTAGTCTAACACTTCACTTATTCTCCAAATAGCTTAAGTCATCATGAGGTTATCTCACAGATGTGCACACAATTAAGTCTCTTGAATCTCCTCCTTTACTAAACTGCTAATTAAAAAAACAAACAAATGAACAAAAAACCAACCTTTAACCTTAGTTTTATTGTAAATATCTATGGGTTTTGACACATGAAGATTATGAAGTACCTCCCTTTAGAGTGTCATATAGAATAATTTCATTGCCATAAAATAGGTCTGATGATTTTACCTATTAAATTCTTTTTTAAAAGTAATTTATTTATTTTTATATTAATCACAGGTTATGTACTTTGAATCCCAGCCATAGACCCCTCCCTTATTCCCTCCTACTCTTCCCATCCCTCCCTCATCTTTTCCCTGACCCCACCAAGTCCACTGTTAGGGGAGGGACCTCCCCCACCTTCCATCTGACCCTAGCTTATCATGTCTCTTCAGGGCTGGCTGCAATGTCCTCTTCTAGGATCTAGTTAGGCTGCTCCTCCCTCAGGGAGGTGGGGGAGGGTCGAAGAGCCAGCCATTGAATTCATGACAGAAATAGTCCCTGTTCTCCTTACTAGGGTACCCAGTTGGATACTGAACTACTGTGGGTCACATCTGAGCAGGGGTTCTAGTTTATATCCGTACATGGTCCTTGGTTAGAGAAACAGTCTCATAAAAGACCACTGTGCCCTGATCTATTTGGTCTTTGTAGAGCTCTTGTCCTCGCCAAGTCTTACTAACTTGTTGGAGACAAGCCCTGAGAAACTTCTCTCACCCCTCCCTGAGTAAGAAGGTTCTGTTCTGCGCCTTTCCACCCTCACCCCTCCCTGAGTAAGAAGGTTCTGTTCTGCACCTTTCTACCCTCACTCCTCCCTCGCCCCGCCCCTACCTAAAGTTGGCCTTAAAAAGCCTGCTTCGGTTCAATAAAATTTGACTCTTGACAAGTGCACATTTGCTTGAGTCCGTTCCTTCTCTTGCCCATCTTTTTCAGGTTCTGGTCCTCCTCGCCCCCACGAATAACTAGGTCCCACGGGTCGGGGCAGGTGGCGCCCAACGTGTGGGGCTTGAGGTATGGACCTTGCTGAATGGAGACCCCCTGGATTCATCTGCAGTTTAGTAACTGAGAGTCACTGACTCATTGCCCAGGAGACGGTCGGACCTAGTAAGTGTGTATT
>CM053764.1:19759755-19814191 GCA_028658305.1 Pachyuromys duprasi | reverse complement strand
CTCACCGTAGGAATTCTGCTCACCTGGCAATCACAAAAGCTGGTGTTTTAGGCCCCAGATTTCAGTCTCCTGGTCACTGTACCAACACAGCTCTCCTATTCCTGAGACACAGTGTCCTCCTGGGGCCGCCATCTTGGATTTCTCAGCCTATTAAATTCTTATTTTTTCCTCCCAATTTCTTAGAAAGCATGACATTTGCTGGCTCCACATTTTAAATTTGGTCTTCATTTTACTTTGGTCTTTATTTTTGCATTTGAGAGCACATCAAAATGTGTAGCTTATTTTAGACTCACTAAATAGGTTCCACTGGCCCCAAACTTGCTTTCGTCTTTTATTACTATCCAAGTTCTGAGGATTACAAGAGTGCCTATAACCTGTCTGTAGATTTATGTCTTTTTGAGAATTCCATGAACTCAGAATCAAATAGCAGTCCCATCCTCATATTGCCCTTATTTATACTCTAACTTTTATCATCTTTAGCAATATGTCCTTATCTGATGTACCAAAGCTACCTTGCAATCACTCATTTGCCGAAAGACATTCGCTGCACGGTTTTATTTTGAATGTTAAATGTTAAAGTGAGTTGGATAAATTCCATATGTTGTAACTGTTATAGTGAATGAGAATGTGTCTGGCCTTATTGGAAGCTGCCAAACTACCTTCCAAAAATGGTTGTGTCATTTGAGTTTCCATTAATATTAATATTGTCATTGATTGCTAAGCTTGCGGTGGCATCTTGCTGTTTTAATTTCCAACTCTTAAAAAGTTAGTTGATGTTGTCACTTGTTTTTCCTTGCTATCTGCCTCTGTGAGTCTTCTGTGCAGACCTTCGCTCCAGTTTTGCACAACCATTTTTCTATTGTTGAAGTTTAAGAGTGGCTTTTAGGCCTGAGGCAATAGCTTGATCAGTACAGGGCTTGCTATACAAACCTGAAGACTTGAGTGTAGCCCCTCCGAATACACATAACGCTGGCAGCACAGAGGAGTGTCGCTGCCAGACCCTGTCAGACAAAACTCTTTAGGTGGTGAACAGTAACTAAGACAGAAACTCACAACTGGTCACCATGCGGAGAATAGATGAATGTGGAGTACTCGGTCACAAAAGGCACAGCTGTGTTACATATATACCTCCTGAGGCCTAGGGACCATCTAGGGAGAGGGGTGGAAAGATGGTAAGAGGCAGTTGGCGTTCAAGTATGGAGGGTAGAGGTACACATGAGACTCTCCTCTCAGTTGAGCTACTGAGAGTTTATGGTTTCTGTGGGAGGGAGAATCACTTTTCTTTAAGGCTGTGGCCACTGATAGGTCTGCTATGTTCTAGTGTATGGTTCTACATCCATCAGCATATGGGCTGCACGGACTGAACTCCCTAGGTTATGGAGCTAGGGGAGAAGACAGAAGAAGAACATGACATTGTGAGGGAGTAAAGGTGGAGAAGTGTTAGTTGGTGGAGTGGGAATTGTATATACTTGCATTCAAGTATAAAATTCTCAAATACTTAATCAAAATATTTTCAAAATTAGAAAATAAATGAACTAAATGGCGGGCTCTTTGACCTCCCCACCACCACCCAAGGGAGGAGTAGCCCTGTTAGGCCACAGAGGAGGACTTTGCAGCCAGGTCTGAAGATACCTGATAAGCTAGGGTCAGATGAAAAGGGAGGAGGCCCTCCTCTATCAGTGGACTTAGAACGGGGTAGGGAGAAGATGAGGGAGGGAAGGTGGGATTAGGAAGGAATGAGGGAGCAGGATACAGCTGGGATACAAATGTAATAAACTGTAACTAATATTAAAAAATAAAAATTAATTAAAAAATAAATTTAAAAAGAACCTTAAAAAAATCAGCCAAGCAACAACAATGAAAAACTGGTATAGTGGTATTTTCTTGCAATCCCAGCACTAGGGAGACAGAGACAAGTGGATCCCTTGATGGCCATCCCATCTAAGGTAATCAACAAGTTCCAAGCCAGTGTGTGAGCCCATCTAAGAAAATGCAGGTGGTGCCTAAAGAAAACGCTCAAGGTTGATGTCTAGTATACCATGCACCGCCCCCCACACGTACACAAATACAGACACAGTTGTACATGAACAAACACATACAAATGCATTGAGTTTGTATTGTGAAGACACATAATGTATACATTTGCATTTTGTGCATGGTTTCTCCAAAACTCTTGCTTTTATTTGACTTCTTTCACTGTATTCTTTGCCAAGCATTAGTTTGCTTCTAGTTAAAGCTCCACTTGTTCTGGCTTCATGGAGAATGTTCTTGCCTTTGTTTCTGGAGCCTCCTCTGAAAAGCAAAGGCTACATAGATTCACTTTTATGTAAGCTTCATAAACCTGTAATTTCCACACTTTAAAATTTTAAGTTAAGTTATCTCATTGATTTTGAGTTAATTTTTAAGAATAAAAGTACTACATCTGGTTTGCTTTTGTACACTCAATTGCTCTAATGCCATTTGTTAGGGGGTCATTTCTCTATTGGCTTGCCTCACTTCGCTCTCTAAGGTCAGCTGATTTTATTGTGTGGGTCTATTTTTGGGCTTCTGACTCTGTTCTATTGATCAACACATCTCTTCTTTTTCAATACCATGCTGCCTTGGTTATTAATTTTACAAAGTGTTTTCAAATCAATTAATGCCCATTCTATGTTTCTACTCTTTGTCAATGCTACATTGGTTCCTTTGGGTCTTCCAAATTTCCATATAAACTTTCAGTACATTTGTCAATACTTACAAATTAGCATGCTGTGATCTTGATTGGGTTTGAATTGAACCAATAATACAAGGTGGTAAAAACTGACAGTAATATTAAACTTCCAGTCCATGACCATGGAACTTATCTGTATTTACTTACATCTGCTTGGATATTTTAAAAGTCTGAGTCTGAGGATTTAATGGCTATATACCCTCCTTGTATTTTGTTGAACTTATATGTGATTATTTTGTTTCTACTCTTAATGGCATTGTACTTTTAGTTAGAAATTCTAGTTGCTCATTGGTGGTATATAGGTAAGCAACTGATTGTAAAAACCTGGCATGATGGTCTGAAGAGAAAATGCCATTGATGGGCTCATGTGTTAAGATTCTTAGTATCCAATTGGCAGTGTGGTTTGGGAAGGCAATGGAGACTTCAATAAGCAGAGTCTTGAGGAGGAAACATGTCATTTGGGCAAGCTTTGAAGTTATTGTGATCTTGATTGGGTTTATAAATTGCCTCTACTTCCTTTTCTCTCTCTGCTTTCTGGGTGTGGAGGATATGAGATTTCTCTGCTTCCTGCCTACCGGCTTGCCTCTTATTCCTACTGTCATGCCTTCTTTGATATGATTAATGGTGTCCCTCTAGAACTGTAAGTTAAAATAAGACTCTTCTCCTCTAACTTGCTTTTGGTCATAGTGTTTTCTTGCCTTGACAGAAAAGCATGATTTTATTGTTGACTACCTGGAGAAGTTTGATTAACTTGAAGACACTCCTTTTGTTTCAGTGTGTTAAGAAATTTTATTACAAATGAGCATTAGATTTTTTTCAATCTTTTTCTGTATCAATTGATATGATTGCATGCCATTTTCATTAACTTTATGACATGGATTATAATAATTTATTTTTAAATATTAAACCAATTTTGTAATAAAGGCTAATTATTTTGTTCAGAAGATGGATTTTATTTTTCTGCTGGATTATAGTTGCTAACACTTCACTGTAAAATTTTGTACCTACACCAATGATAAATATTGGTTTGTATTTTCTTTTCTTATAGCCTTTGGGTTTGGTATTGGGTAGTGCTGCTTTTCCAGGTAGGAAGTAATCCCTCTAATTTGGCATTTTGAAAGATACTGTAGATAATAGAAAACATATCTTCTTTAAATGATTGGTAGATTTCACCATCTATTTTTCTTTTCTTTTATGGTTTTATGTTGTCCATTCAATTTTAAATAGTAGTACCTAAGAGTTTGAGTTTTTTGGTTACATTGGTTAGGTGTTATATGAACTTTACAGTTAAGTTCTAGGTACCAAGGACTTGAAATTTTTCTAGGTCTGGTATAACTTATTAATTTGTACTTATGTGCTACTGTGTTTTGCTTGCATGTACATATGTGTGCTCACAGAGGCCAGAAGAGGGTGCCAGATCCCAAGCAATGGGAGTTACAGATAGTTGTGAGCCACTTATGGGTTCTGGGAACAGAAATCAGCTTGTTTACAAGAGCAGCCAGTGCTCTTAACTACTGAGCCCTTTTCTAGCCCAGAATCACACTGTATAGTCTCTGTTCCTATCTTTGTGGTTCCCAAAGAACAACCTAAATATTGCCTGTGCTTTAACTATGCTAGAATCATGGCTATGTTAGAGCATATTTGACGTGTTTGTGGGGAGCCCTATTGGTAAACAGGCTGTAATTAAAGAGTAAATTGAGTTACTTAAGTGGGCTTGAGGTCCTGGATTATAATGGGTTTAACTGTTTTTCAGCCTGATGTATTCTTCTGCTCTCTTTCTTAGATTTTACAACAATCGGGTATCTGGAATTTGAAGATGAAGTAGTCACACACTGGCTCTTGTGTTTGAACATTTGATCCCAGGTGGTGATGAGGGGCTGAGAGGTTGTAAACCTGTGTCATAGAGCATAGCCAGAGGAAGTCATTATTTGGGCTCAGGCCTTGAATTTGAAGTCACCCCTCTTCTGACCTGGACTTTCTTCTTCCTGTTGATGCCTTTTGGAAAGTCACCACACGGGTTGTCAGGGACTCAGGCACACACCAGCCACTGAGTCACCACGCTATTTCTGCTGACTGGCTCCTGTTGGGTAATTTGTCACAACAGTAGAAGAGCCACAGTTCCGCGTTGTACAGTCACCCTCTTCCGTGTACTGAGACCAGCCTTTGGCAAAGTCTTTCGGGCCTTTCTGGACAGGACCCTTTATTACGAATAGTGTACAGGAGCTGTTTCAAGTTTTTGTTTTTTCTCTCTCTTCTATACACAGGAGGTCTTTTTTTTTTTTTTTTTTTTTTGGCTGCTTACCGTGAGGATCTGTTCCATAGTAAGGACAAAGTTTGGTGATACAGTACATGTGTAGCATGTGCCGGGCTGTAGGTTTGAGCCCTAGCAGTGAAAACTAACTAAATAATATGATTCCTTTGTGTAAAACTTATGAATGTGTAAAAAAAAAAACCTAAAGATGTATCTGCCGGGAGTTTCTCATATTCACACTCACCCAACACTCAGCAAGCAGATAACGGCTAAAACTGTCACTTAACTTTTCTGACCAGTTTCTGGTACCTACAGCTATCCAAGCTGTATAGATTGTGACTATTATTTAATTTTCTCCTTACCATGACCAGGTATTTGACAAGAGGCAGTTTCAACAAACAGGGGAAGGCATGGTCGAGGTTCTAAGGTCAGGATGGTGTGTTCGGAGCTCCTTAAACCTCATATCAGGAAGCAGAATAAAAGGGGACTTCCCATGCACAACTGTCTTCTCCTCCCTGTTCTTTACTTAGTGCTGGTCCAGGCCTGTAAAATGAAGCCCACGTTTGGGGTGGGTTTTCCCCTTTCTTAGTTCTTTTTGGAAAAGCCCTCACAAACACTGGAAGGTATCCCTGAATAATTTTCTAGATATTTCTTTTTGTTTTAATTTATTTATTCTTTTAAAAAGGTTGTTTATTTTTTAATTACAGTTTATTCACTTTGTATCCCAGCTGAAGCCCCCTCCCTCATCCCCCTCTATCCCTCCCTCCCTTTTCTTCTCCTATGCCCCTGCCCCAGGCCACTGATTGTGTCTTCCTCTGTGGCCTGGTAAGGCTGCTCCCCCCTGGAGGAGGTGATCAAAGAGCCAGCCCCTGAGTTCATGTCAGAGACAGTCCCTGTTCCCATTACTAGGGTATCCCACTTGGACAATGAGCTGCCATGAGCTACATCTGAGCAGGTGTTCTACGTTATCTCCATGCATGGTCCTTGGTTGGAATATTAGTCTCAGAAAAAACCCTGGGCCCGAGTTTTTGGTTCTGTTGCTCTCCTTGTACTCTTCATTTCTTTCTGTCTCTGCCTTCTTTCATTAGATTCCCTGTACTCTGCCCAAAGTTTGGCTACACATTTCTTAACCCTACTAAGACAATATTGAAGATTATCCATCCCTGTTGTGTTTCTCTCTCTCTCCTTCCCTCCCTCCCTCTCCCTATCTCTCTTTTCCCACTTTTCCTATTTTGAGAGGAAGGAAAATGCTTACTAAAATTGTCATTCCATGTGTGGAATCTAGCATCACTTTAAACTTTGTCCATCTCATCTTTGCCTTCTGTTTCCCCTGCTCTTCACCCAGATGACCTGAGCATTAGGAGGAAAAGACATGGGATCCAATTGTCTAGGCTGAAAGAATTCCTTCTATAGGGCTCCAGGTTCCTTTTCTATGGGGCATAGTCAGGGCTTCCCAAAGGTGATATTGCAGATCAGGTTAGTGTTATTTCAGCCAAAGTCTGTAGTTCAGCTGTGTAGCTTGAGATAAAAAAAAACTTTTATTGCCTTGCTCTTGTACTTTTTTTCTGTTTGCACAGGGCATTTTTTGACCTTGCTGAAGCAGCATATTTTACAGTTTCAATGCGGCCCATCTAGTCTTCATTTGATCATGCTTTACTTAACACCTCACCTGGGAGGGGCTATTCTGACAATCAGAACGCTCAGATTCCCAACTGTTCAATGGGAAACCATCCTTGCTTTAGTGTCTTTTCCCCTTTGGAACTTTACCTCAATGAAATGCATCATAACAACCTTGGGTCCTCACCAACCTCTTAACTTTTTATCTCAGAAACTACTTTGGGCCAAGCATGCTGAACTGCCTTCTTGCTGGCCCTTTCCTGCCATGGTTTACTTGGCTCTGTGCTCTCTTCTCTCCAGTGATTTCATTCATAAGCACCCATTGACTGAATGTTGGGAATAAAATGTCTATGTTTAATATATTTAACGGTTCTCATCATGTAAAATATATGCATTAGTATTTATCTCATGATTCTTTCAAGATTTGGAAATTATTTGTAAGTCATTTGAAAAAATTTATTCATTATATATAAACTAATTTATTATTATTCTCTCAGTGTAGAGATGTGAATACTTTCATTCAGGAGGTATACTATTCTAAGTCATAATATGGCACATATGTTTTATTCTGATATTCTCTTGCATTTGTCTCTTGAGTAGGTGGAGTATAGGTCTATACTAGCAGGTGCAGGTTTAAAAAAGGGTAAATATGTATCAAAGACACGAACATTTCAACGAAAACTCATGAGTCAGTTAATTTAATAAAAGAAAAGAAATAAAAGAGCATTATTTCAAAGTTATTTTAGTCTTTACCTAACTATTGGGGATTATGTTTTCCCAAAAACATTAAAAATAAATAGATTGGTGGGATCCAACCCGATCTGCAGCCCCTGAGACCAGCAAGGATCAACGAGCAGCAGGTAAGAGCTCCCCTATGCCACATCTACTGGCTTGCCACAGTCTGGTAGCAACAGTGGCCAGATTTGCCCAGAGCCCTCTGTGTCCCACTTCCCCTGCTCACCCCACACACCAGTTCCCTGGCCAGAGACACCCCAATCTGCAGCTCCCCAGACCAGCATGGTTTAGGAAGCAACAAATCTGAGGCAGCAGGGATCAGGAAACAGCAAGAAAACCATAGGACTTGCAGCCTTCTGGGACCAAGAACTCCACCTACAACTCCAGAGACCTATTACCACCACAGACCAGCAGGCCTGCTGATAACAGAGTCAACCAAATGGCTAGAGATCAGCTCACGAACACCAGCAACAAAACCAGGGCCATATGACACCACCGAAACACAGATATCCTACCACAGCAAGCCCTGAGAATCCTATCACACCAGAAGCACAAGAAAACAATTTTAAATCTGAGGTTATGAAAATGATGGAGGCCTAAAAAGAAGAAAATAAGTATCTTAAAGAACTGCAGGAAAATGCAACTAAATTAAATTAAATAAATCCCTTAAAAAACAAGGGAAAATACAATCAAACAGATGAAGGAACTGAGTAAATCCCTTAAAGAAAAACAAGAAAATGCAACCAATCAGGGCAAGGAAATGAATAAAATGGTCCAGGACCTAAAAATGGAAATAAAAGCAATAAAGAAAACACAATCTGAGGCAATCCTGGAGATGAAAAACCTAGGGAAGAGAACAGAAACTATACAAACATAGGCATCAATAACAGAATACAAGAGATGGAAGAGAGAATCTCAAGTGTAGAAGATATGACTGAAGAAATCAATACATCAGTCAAAGAAAATGTTAAATCTAAAAGGTTTCTGACAAAAAACATCCAAGAGACCTGAACTATGAAAAGACCAAACCTAAGAATAATAGGAATAGAAGACTACAAACTCCAAGGCCCAGAAAATATTTTCAACAAAGTCATAGAAGAAAACTTCCACAACTTAAAGAAAGAAATGCCTATAAACATACAAGAAGCCTATAGAACATGAACTAGATTGGACAAGAAAAGAAAATCCTCCCATCGCATGTTAATCAAAACACTAAATGTACAGAACAAAGAAAGAATATTAAAGTGCCTCAAGGGAAAAAGGCCAAGTCACTTATAAAGGCAGAATTAGACTTGACTTCGCAATAGAGACTATGAAAGCCAGAAGGGCCTGGTCAGATGTCATGTAGACACTAAGAAAGCACAGATATCAAGCCAAACTACTATACCCAGCAAAACTTCAATCACATAGATGGAGGAACAAGATATTCCTTAACAAAACCAAGTTTAAGCAGTACCTAATCACAAACCCAGCCTTACAAAAGATATTAGAAGGAAAACTATAAGCCAAGGAGGCTCACTACATCCAGGAAAGCACTAGAAACAAATAACCCCACAGCCAAAAGAAAGGAAACATGCACATACACTCTACCAACAATATCAAAATAAGAGGAAGTAACAACTGGTTATTAGTATCTCTCAACAACAATAGCCTCAACTCCCCCGTAAAAAAGACACAGGCTAATAGAATGGATGTATAAGCAGGACCCATCCCTCTGTTGCTTACAAAAAATACACCTCAGCAATAATGATAGACATTACCTCAGAATTCAGGGCTTGAAAAAGGTTTTCCAAGCAAAGGGACACAGGAAACAAGCAGGAGAAGCTGTTCTAATATCTAGTAAAATATACTTTCAACCTAAATTAATCAAAAAAGATGGGGAAGTGTGCTTCATACTCATTAAGGGAAAAGTCGACCAAGATGACATCTCAATTCTGACCATCTATGCCCCAAATGCAAGGGCATCCACATTTGTAAAAGAAACATTACTAAAGCTTAAATCACTTATGGAACCCCACACTTTAATAGTAGGAGACTTCAACACACTTGTCTCACCAATGGACAGATCATTGACAGAGAAATTGAACAGAGAAATAATGAACCTAATCGATGTTATGAGTCAATTAGACCTAACAGATATGGACAGAAAATTCCATCCAAACACAAAAGAAAATACCTTCTTCTCAGCATTTTGTGGAACCTTCTCCAAAATCAACCACATACTTGGACACAAAGCAAGCCTCAACAAATATAAGAAAATTGAAATAACGTGTATTCTATTGGACCACCATGGATTAAAGCTACACTTCAACAACAGAAACAACAGAATGCCTACAAACTCATGGAAACTGAGTAACTCTCTACTTAATGACCTCAGGGTCAAGGAGAAAATAAAGAAAGAAATTAAAGACTTTCTATAATTGAATGAAAATAAAGGCACATCATACCCAAACCTATGGAATAAAATGAAAGCAGTGCTAAGAGGAAAGTTCATAGCACTATGTGCCTTTATAAAGAAAGTAAAGAGATCTCATACTAGCAACTTAACAGCTCACAAAAAAGGCAGCAAACACACCCAAGAGGAATCAATGGCAGGAAATAATCAAATTCAGGGATAAAATAAATAACCTGGAAAAAAAGAGAACAATACAGAGAATCAACAATACCAAACGCTATTTTCTTTCTTTCTTTCTTTCTTTCTTTCTTTCTTTCTTTCTTTCTTTCTTTCGAGAAAAACAACAAGATAGACAAACCCTTAGCCAAAATAACTAAAAGACAAAGGGAGAGTATCCAAATTAATAAAATCAGAAATGAAAAGGGAAATATAACAGACTCTGAGGAAATCCAAAGCATCATTAGGTCGTACTTCAAAACCTGTACACCACAAAATTGGAAAACCTAAATGAAATGGATGATTTTCTTGATAAATACCACTTACCAAAGTTAAATCAAGATCAGATTAACAATTTAAATAAATCTATAACCCCCAAGGAGGTAGAATCAGTCATGAAAAGCCTCCCAACCAAACAGAGCCTTGGGCCAGATGGTTTTAGCACAGGATTTTACCAGTCTTTTAAAGAAGAACTGATACCAAGAAGCAAAGTGAGAAGGAGGACCCAAGGGAGGGCACTGGACTATCACTCCGAAGGGGAAATAGAATGGCCAGCAGAAATGGATGAAGAGAGGGAACTGGGAAGAAAATGGAATTCAATGGAACCAAGAGCAGGGATCAGAACAGGAGAGGAAGGTAAAAGGGCTGGGAACAAGAAGGGAAACTGAGAGAGAACATCTCTTTGTCAAGCTGGAGTCCTGCGATGTGGTAGGCTCCTTGGAGGACATGGGTATGACTGTAGCTGAGACTCCTAATGGGGGGTGGGGCATGAAGACTGAAGTGACCACCTCCTAGCCAGTCAGAACTAGTGGAAGGAGGGGAACAACAACCCAAGGACACAATCTGTGATCCAAAAATTACCTTGCCTACAAGAAGTATAGGGATAATGAGAGAACAAAGATTGAAGGAAAGTTCAACCAAAAATTGGCCCAACCTGAGACCCACCCCACTGTAGAGACCCTACCTCTGACATTTATTATAATACTCTGCTATGCTTGCAGACAGTAGCCTGACTTGATTGTCGCTCGGGAGGATCCAGCCAGAAGCAGATCAGAACAGATGCTGAGACTTGAAGCCAAACATGCAGCAGAGCTCCAGGGGTCCTATGGAACTGTTAGGAAAAAGATAGGAGGACCTGGAGGGGACAGGAACGTCACAAGAAGACCAACAGAGACAACTAACCCAGAGACTGAGACATCACTAAGGAGCATATATGATCTGGACCTAGGTCCCCTGCATGCATGTAGCCGAAGGGGTGCTTGGTCTTCATATGGGGCACGTGATGAATGAAAAGAGGGGTGTTCCTAACATAGACTCTATTGCCTGCTTTTGGACCACCTCCCCTTGGCAAGGCTGCCTAGCCTGGCCTCAGTGGATGAGGATATGCTCAGTCCTGATGTGACTTGATGCGCTGGGGAGGGTTGATACGGGAGAGGGAGGCTCCCCTTTTCTGGGGGCAGAGGGAGAGGGAAAGGGGGTAGGGGAAAGGTAGAAGACTACGAAGAGAGGAGAAAAGGGACATGCTTGGGATATAAAATGAATGAGTGAATGAATGAATAAGTGAATGAATGAATGAATGAATGAATGAATGAATGAATAAAGATCTGTGATTGTGTTCCATGATCTCTGCTCAAGAAGTATTTCTTAAGACCTCTTTGGGAACATTTCAAAGTACTGTTAGGGAAAGAGAAACTTGAGATTCCAACAGGAAACTCACAACCACTATTTGTTTATGAGTCCAAAAATAATCAAGGGAGTTGTGTGTTTCGGGAGAATGCTAGGAGCATCCCAGCTGACTCACCTGGAGTATAGAACTGGACCAGTTTAAAACAGTGAATGCACAGAATATGTGACACTGTACCTTCTTTGAAAATCTTGGTGGACGTGAACTGCACTTTTTTGCAAGCCAGGCCTTGGGACTGGCTGTAAAAATGACGATTAAGCAGAGTGGTTGTTTTATGTAATGATTTTATATTGGGTGGGAAAATGACAGCTAAGCAGAAAAATTCATAATAATGTGATAGATATAAGACACAGGTAGCTACATAAGCACAGAGAGTCATCATGCAGGTTAGATACTGGGTAAATGGTTGTCTTTTAGGTAGCAGATAGGAAGGCTCCGTAGATAAATGCACTTGCCACCAAGCCTTATGATTTGACTTTGATCTCAGAATCCCATATAGTGGAAAGAGAAAAACCAGTTCCCACAAGTTGTCCTCAGACCCAACATATTCCACATCTCATTGAATGAATAAGTAAATATAAACACAACAACAAAAAGATTTTTTTGAAAAAGCCATACAAACTGTTTTCTTTCCTTTTCATTTCTTCCTCCCTCCTCTCCTTTATGGGGAGGGATTTATTTCAGCTTATACTTCCAGGTAACAGCCCATCATTGAGGAAAGTCAGGGCAAGCATTCAAACTAGTCAGGAACTCGGAGGCAGGAACTAATGCAGAGACCATGAAGGCATGCTGCTTACTGTCTTGTTCCAAATGTCTTTGCTCATTCTGCTTTCTTATAGATCCCAGGATCACGAGCTCAGGGTGTCACAACCCATGATGGATTAAGAAAATCCAGCCGGATCTTATGGATGCATTTTCTCAATTAAGAGTCCTTCCTTTCAGATAACTCTAGCATATGTCAAGTTGATATAAAACTAGCCATCACAACTGACCCCTGTCACTTGACCTATATACATTACTAATTCTATTAGGACCTTTCTTTTCCCAGTTATCCACCAAGATGGCATGGGTAAACTGAAATCAATATAAACATAAGTTGAAAAAGCACACAATCTTTACAATTATGAACACATTAAAAGTTCAGTCTTTTAAAAAATATCCACAGACTCTTTCTTGGTCATTGAATTGGACTTATCTAAGCAAATAACATGATGACAAATTTCCTAGGAAAAGGATGAATAGCAATCTAGGTGACCATGGCACAAACAGGAACTGGTACGCAGCTGACAACTGCAGAAGCACAAAGTATATGTCGGCGATAGAAGTAAATCAGGGCTAGAGATGACCCAGGACCCTGATACATGAAGCATGTGAACCCTTACCCATAGCAACACTGAAATTTTGAGGTATTTTGGCAGCAACGTCTCACGTTTTTTAAAGAATATCTTAATGTCACTATCTAGAACAAGGAAAGACAGTCAAGAAACAGAAAATGGAATCACTCTCAAGATGATGGCAACAGCATGTTAAAGACCTTGTATGACTGCAGAGATGATGTAGAATAGGGTCAAGAAATATCTATGTCCATGAAATGAATAAACTAGATGTGGGTGTTGTTGCCTCTCTCTCCCCTCTGTGTGTGTGTTGTGTGAGTGTGTGTATCTGTGTGTGTGGTTAGAATAACCTTGAAATTTCAGTGTTATGCTTATAGCAGCAGCACCAATACCTAAATGGATCACATGAAGGAAGATGAAGGAAGAAAGTACCGTGGGGGAAACGGTGTGAAATTCTGTTTGAATCACTGAGTTTGGTATGCCCATGGGAGATCTACATCAGAATCATATCCAATGAATGAACAAATTAGTCTGAATTTTTGGAACAACATATGAGCTGGAGATAAATATTGCAATGCCATCCGTTTATCAATGATTTAGACTATTGCATCATGAGAGTATGTCTGGGGAGTACATCCAATGAAAGAACTGAGGGGTTGAATTAAAGGACTGAGAATGGAATTCTGGGAAATCTGACTCATGCTAAGTGTGAACAAATGTGACACAGAAGTATTTGTCTAAGAAGAGGAGCTAGATGAAATGATCTAGTAGACAAATGTCCCAGGATGATTATCTACAGGTGCTGATGCAAAGGGTCTGGAGTCACATGCCTCAGAACTTGTAGTGTTCGTGATTCATACATTAAATGTGATGCGGAAATTGAAGTTCTTCAGTAAATCGGTTTTGACATGTCCAAGGCCACAAATAAGCAATTGAAGTGTTTATGGAGAGCCGGGGACTGTGCACCACATATACTCAGAAGACCGGGAAGTAGGATAACAAGTGCACTTAAGATGATTCTGTGTGGTTTCTGCTTTGTTCTGTTTTTATTTGGAAGCAACAGTCATCAGCATGTTTTCAGATGGAACATTTTTTCCAAGTGGACATATACTGAGGACACAGGAAAGGAAATGCACACTAGAGACATAAAGAACAAGAGAAAGGGGTGATAGCCAGAGAGCAGGTACATTTGTTGGTAGGATGTGCACTGAAGTTAGAGGCTACATTATGGACAGAATACCAGGCTGGACTGAATGAGTCTGGTTTTCTCCTGCTGGGCACAACATGACCAGCTGAGAATGAAACGGTGGGCACTGAGCCCAGGTGAACTTCTCATAAATCTTGCTAGGTACAGATTGCCTATTAAGCTATTTAATTAGCAACACTACTAAATCGATGCTTCAGAGCCCCAAGGCTTTGTGTTCTCCTAGATATCCAGAGTTAAAGCCTTTCATCTGCATTATTGGGCAGAAATAGAACGGGCAGTTACATATTGGGTTTCCTTTCGATTCCCAGGCTATAGCCTTTCAGGAGAAAGAAATACACCACACATTAGAGAACTCTTGCGTACTGTGGACCAGGCTATCTGGAGCCATCTGTTTACCTCCTCATTTCTCCTGGTGGAGCCGGTGTGGTGTGCTATCAGGAGCCCATGCTTTGGATTGAGAGAGACTCATCCTTCTCATCTGAGAATCATCAAAAGGATTCACATCCCCTAGCTCTCGTGCTTACATTTATAGCTCTTAGTTCATAAATCTAATTTGGGTAATTGGGGGTGACAATTATAGTGAGATGCTACAGCCCATTTTCTCTCCTCTGTCCACCTCTCTTTCTCACTCTTCCTCCCTCTCTTTCTCTCTGCATTCTGTTTGCTGATTAATTGGTTAAATAAGTGAGCAAGTGAATTAAGGATGTTCTATGACACTAGGTATTCTGTAATTTAAAATATTATCTTCATATGAAACCCAGTAAAATGTACAACGGTTATAGAACAATAAAATAATAAGACTTAAAGGTAAAACATAAAGAAGTGAAAGAAAGTCTTAATGAGAACCTGATTGGTTCTTAATGAGACTGATTGGTTATGAAAATCTCTTGGTAGAGGTCGCCAGGATCCTGATAACCTCACAATGTCTTAGATAATGGACTGTGATGCGATCTTTTTCTGTTGTTCAATATGTTATATTGAACATATATATATTTTCTGATATATGTTATATCAGAAAAGATCTTAAGTAGCTACTAAAAATCAGCCTTACCTATTCTGTTTCATCTGTACCTACTTTTTTACATGTTGTATGATGAAGAAATCAGCCCGTCTAGAGAGAGATCACTGGATAATAGACTCGACTATATATTTTCCTTTTTTCTGGTGTGGGCAAAGTTGTGGTTTTTCTTCAAGACTTAGCAAATAAAGGTGACGGAGCTTCTGCTTTGTTTTAGAAGCTCCCCAGACACTGCAAGTAGGACTCCCAATGACACCTGGCTACAATCTAGCTTCCTCACAACTGCTGGATCTAGAGTTTTGGACTGGTAGGTTGGAGGGAGGAGGCGGAGCACAGAAAGGAAGCCCTTCCTATGGCAACTGGAAATGCTGAGCCTTCAGAAAAGGAACATATCATCAACCCACATTCCTGTGGTTGTGAGTGCTTTGCCTGTTTCTTAGCTATGTACACGCAAGCTCAGTGATAGCACTGTCAGTTGCTGATGCATGGTGGTTTCGTTTCTGCACACAGAATCAGAGAGTTGAGGGCTGGGGGAAGGGATTGCGTTATTTGTCTGTGTGTAGATCTGCATTTGAAGGAAGTGACAGACTGGGTTTTAGTATTCTTCCTTTTCTTGTTCTTACTAAACTAAGGAATCTTGGTAGGCCTGCCCTTTTGCCACCCCATCCTGTGTGTGTGTGTGTGTTCTTGTGATTTTGTGTACACACTTATGTATGCAGTCTTGTTGCCTACGCCTGTGCGTGTAAAAGTCAGAGGTGAAGATCATGGATGTGTTTCTTTGTCATTCTCTATCTTGTTTTTTTTTTTTTTTAGGAAACTAATTTTTTATTATTTTTATATTAATTACAGGTTATTTACTTTGTATCCCAGCTGTAGCCCCTCCCTCATTCTCTCCCAATCTCACCCTCCCTCCCTTATCTCCTTCCTGCCCCTCTCTAAGTTCACTGATGGGGGAGGTCCTCCTCCCCTTCCATCTGACCCTAGCTCATCAGATCTCTTCGGGGCTGGCTGCAATGTCCTCTTCTGTGGCCTGGCAAGGCTGCTCCTCCCTCAGGGTTGTGGGGGGAGAGGGGACTCAAAGAGCCAGCCATTGAGTTCATGTCTGAGACAGTTGCTGTTCCCCTAACTAGGGAACCCACTTGGATACTTAGCTGCGATGGGCTATATCTGAGCAGGGGTTCTAGGTTATATCCATTCATGGACGTTGGTTGGAGAAACAGTCTCAGAAAAGACCCCAGGGCCCAGATATATTTGGTCCTTGTGGAGCTCCTGTTCTCTCCAGGTCATACTAACTCCCCTTTCTTTCATATGATTCCCTGCACTTGAATAGTGCTTCCTCAAGATCCAGTTATACCACTCCTAAGCATATATTCAAAAGATGTTCAAGTACAAAACAAGTAACAACAAGGACGTTTGCTCAACCATGTTTGTAGCAGCTTTATTCGTAATAGTCAGAACCTGGAAACAATCCAGATGTCCCTCAGTTGAGGAGTGGATACAGAAATTGTGGTACTTTTAGACAATGGAATATTACTCAGCAATTAAAAACAAGGAAATCATGAACTTTGCAGGCAAATGGTGGGATCTAGAAAAGATCATCCTGAGGGAGGTATCCCAGAAGCAGAAAGACGCATATGGTATATACTCACTTATAAGTGAGTACTAGACCTATAAGATAGGATAAACATACTAAAATCTGTACACGTAAAGCAGATAAACAAGAAAGAGGATCTGGGGTAAGATGATCAATCCTCACTTAGAAAGACAAATGGGATGGACATTGGAAATAGGAGAAAACAAGTAACAGGACAGGAGCCTACCGCAGAGGGCCCCTGAAAGATTCTTCCCAGCAGTCTATCTTGGGTTTTGAGATAAGGTTTCTTCAGAACCTGGGGCTCCCTGCTTTCAGGGAGTTGGTAAGCTTCAGGCATCCTCCTGTCTCCCTCTCCTTATACTGGGGTTATAGATGTAGATCACATCACCTCGCTTTGTATGTGGTTTGTGAAGATTCAAGCTCAGCCTTGCAAAACATGCATTTTACACTCTGAGCTACTTTCATAGCTACTATCTCCTTGGGTTTTGTTTTGTTTTCTTCTACACCTCTAGCTCAGCTTGTCACCTCAGTAATCACTACTTGTGAAATGCCAATAATAACAGAAATCCTGTGTGCAACACAGAGGCCAGTGGGAGGGAGTTATGCACCCTTACCCTGCACTGGCATTCTTTCTTCACCCCGGCCTGCCAGGTGCACCTGGAAAACAGGAATTTCCAGAGGTCACAGGAGTGACTAAAAATGTAAGGTGACTTCGTCGCTTAATGCGGACCTACCAGTGAGTTACCTGAGTTCCCTCCCATCTGTGTTTATGCTATGTGATATCTAAAGGTTCTCCTGACAGCCAATTTTATTCCCTACTCATTATAGCTTTGTACAGATAGTTGTGGCAATAAATGCTTGAACACACATGGCTCTGCGTGTTCAAATTACTCTGAATGCAGTAATAATGTGTTGGAGAATGAGCGCAGAATAGAAGTGGTTGTTTTTATTTTCTGTACCTTGACTGAATCACTCAATAGGCAACAGAGATAGATATTCCTCATTGTTTATTGTTTAATATTTATAGATAAAAGTATGAACAGAACAACATCATTTATTTAGTAATTCACCAAAAAAGTGAATAATATTCTTCAGAATGTATGTTTCATAACATATTTGATTTATGTAAGCTATGCTTATTCTACATGGTCCTCCACAAGATTAAATAATAATAACGTCATATTTCAACCCTGCTCTCTTGTTGTTCAGGTTGACCACTTTAAAAAATATCATTCATCTTATGTAAAATTGCTCAAGTTTTGACTCTAATCAAATTTAAGTTGTTCGTGAATAATGTTTCTAAAGGCTTTGTTTTCATTTTACGGGCACTGGTGTTTTTGCCTGCATGTGTATAATGTATACCGTTTGCATACCTGGCACACATAGAGGCCAGAAGTGTGCATCACACCTGCCCCCCAGGAACTGGAGTGACAAGTGGTTATGGATTGTCATACGGCCACTGTGATTTAAACCCGGATCCTCTGAAAGAGCACCAAGTGCTCCTAACTGCTGAACCATCTCTCCAGCTTCTCATGAGTAATTTTAAATTACATTTTCCACCCTTACCATCTTCCCATTGGGCACAGTGTTTCGAAGATAACAACTAGGGTCATTGTTAGCTTCCAGGCACCTCTCTACTGGGTGCCTTGGTGCCCTACAAGCATTCACTTGATTTTCATGACTGTCACAGTGCACACAGTTGTTATGAATTCCTTTTAACTTCCAAACATGGCACCCCCCAAAAGTTACCCAAAGGAACTCACTCCATGGTCTGCCCAGGATCCATGATGAATAGATCCTGTCCCTTCCTGGTATTTCCTAAATAGTTTTCAACATTTATAACTCTGTATGAAATATCTTAGAAACCAAAAACATTTGACAAAAGCTAATTTAAGTGTCAGTATGTAAACAGTGACTAACAGGCTTGTGTGAGTGACCACTATGTAGAAAACACAAAAGCTAACCCCTTTGCTCTAGGACAAAAATAGACCCATGCTCCTACAGACACTTGATTTTTTACAAAGAAGCCAAAACCATACAATGGCCAAAGAAAGCTTCTTCAACAAATGGTGCTGGTCTAATTGGATGTCTGCATGTAAAAGAATGCAAATAAATTATATGTATCACCCTGCACAAAATTCAAATACAAGTGATCAAAGACCTCAACATAAAACCAGATACACTAAATCTAGTAGAAGAAAAAGTGGGGAAGAGCCTTGAACTCATTTGTACAGGAGACAGCTTTCTGAACTGAACACCAACAACTTGGCATAAAGATCAACAGTTAATAAATTGAACCTCATTAAAGTAAAAAGCTTCTGCAAGGCAGAAGACAAAGTCAATAGGAAAAACCAGCAGCCAACATAATGGGAAAATATCTTGACCACCCCTACATCTGACATACGGTAATATTCAAAATATATAAACAATTCAAGAAATTAGATTCCAACAAACCCAATGCCTAGATTTTTTGAATGGGACACAGAGCTAAACAAAGGAATCTCAAATGGCTGAGAAACACTTAAAGAAATGTTCAACATCCGTAGTCATCAGTGAAATGCAGATCAAAATGACACAGATTATTATATTATACCTGTTAGAATGTCTAAGATCAAAAACTCAAGTGATAGCACATGCTGCTGAGGTTTTTCAAGAAAGGTGAACACTCGTCCATTGCTGGTTGGAATCAAAACTTATACAACCATTTGGGAAATCAATATGGTGGTTTCTCAGAAAATTGAGAACAGCCCTACCTCAAGACCCAACTATACCACTCCTGGGCATATAACAACAACAAGCTTCACCATACCACAAGGACACTTGCTCAACTATGTTCATAGTGGTTTTATTCATAATGGCCAGAGACTGGAAAGAAACTAAATGTCCCTCAACCAAAGAATAGGCATTGGAGGTAGATGGAAAGAAGGAACTTGGTAGGAGAGGGGATGGGTAGGGGATTAGAAGTAGGGAGAGAAGGGAGATCTGGGGAGAGAGGGCCAGGTAATAGAGCAGATATTGGAGGTGTGGAGCATCTATGAGACTTTCCAGAGACCTGGGATAAGGGAGGCCTTGGGAACTCTATAGGTCTCACATTAGCTGAGACTCCTAACAGCAGGGGATATGGAGCCTAAGGTTCCCACCCTCTTGTAGCCATGGGAGAGAACCAGTCCTTGACACTGTCAGTGTTACTCTGCTTTGCTTGTAAAAAGGAGCCTAGAATAACTGTCTTCTGAGAGGCTTCACCCAGAGGCTGATGGAAACAGATGCAGGGACCTAGAGCCAAACATTAGAAAGAGCTCAGGGAGTCCTACAGAAGAGTTGGGGGAATGATTGAGGGGTCTAGGACTCCACAAGGGAACCTACAGAGTCAACTAACCTGAACCCATGAGGACTCATAGTGACTGAATCACCAAGTAAAGAGAATGCGTGGGTGGCCGTAGGTCTCCTGCATGTATGCAGCAGATGCACAGCTTGTTCTTTATGTGGATCCTCCAACAGCTAGAAGACAGAGGGCCTCTCTGACTCAGATGCCTCCCATCAGATCCCTTTCCCCTAACTGGGTTGCCAAGTCTGGCCTCAGCGAGAGAGGATGCACTTACTCCTGCAATGACTCCATGTGCCAGGGCTTCTTGGTACCCATGGGGGACCTCCCCCTTCTCTGGGGAGAATGATAGATGTGAGGTTGGAGAAGGAGTTGGGGGAGCTACAATCAGGATGTAAAGTGAGTAAATAAATAACATTTTTTTAAAAAAAAGAAGAAATAGGATTGCACATGTTTTGTTTAGAAAACACATTGTAGGGTGGTACGGGCTATTTCACTCTGTTTGTAAAATGAAAACACAGCCACACATACAATCATGACTATAAATGTAGCAAATTTCCAATGATAAAATATCTTTAATTATATCTGTCAAAATATAAATAATGATTACCTCTGACATCTAAAATCAGAAATTTTAAATTTTTTCTAATATAAATACCTTTAAAAAAAAGAGTAGTGTGTCAATTGTTATAGTCTGTTGTTTTCAGATTAATTCATAGACATCTTATTTCCTGGCCTTTTCTTTCACAAAAACATTTGTCCGTGCTGAGTGCAGATACTGTATCTATAAATCATATCTTTACTTACTTGCGGGTAACAAATGAACAAAAATAGTTAAACTTCTTTAAAGTTCATGAGGAACTACAGCTAGAAAGAGCCCTTAAAGAACTAAGGTCTAAGGCAATGAGTATCTGCATGAGTGAGAGTGAGGGACAGCTGATGTTTTCATACTTGAGAATGAATACTGAGCGCAGTGGCAGGCTTGTAGAGGGTAAGACCTATGAAGCTAATAGTTTGAACAAGGAGAAAGCAGACAGATTTTGAATGGTCCAGGCACCCTGGATCTGAACCCACAGGACCCCCAAGGATGACTCTGTCAGTACCCTGATGGGAGGAATTGATGAGAAACCCAGCTGGAGGAGAGGTTGGAGAGCAGGAAGAAGTGCAGTCCTCTTCCATATCTGCCACTATGAGGTCTGCATTTCTCCAGTTCTGGAGCCTTGTGTCTCCTTAACCCTGCAGCTTTGATGTCTCCTGGTCCCTGGTCTTTGATGATTTGGTCCCAAGGTCTGAATGTGGGGAGACAAGTCAGTCCATAGGAACTAATAAAGTAAATCAATCTTGTCTAGTTTACAATCCCCTCTCAGTTCAGCTTTGAATGAGCTCAGACACATCTGTTCTGTGGCAAGAGAAGAAGCAGAGAGAGTACACATAAACTCACACTGTTCTATCTTCAAGACTGTAACAGATGAGTGAAAGCCAAACCCCCAGGCCAGTTCTACTCCTCAGCTGAACCACCCTAAAATCAAACACTGACACAGCACCGTGATCTTTCTGAGTGTTTTAAAATAAATAACTTTATTTCAAATAGTTTTTTGACATGCCTTATGTGTTTTGTGTGAACATGGGTATATGTGTCTGGGAAACCAGAGGCCAACCTCAGTGTTATGGTTCAGAGAATTCATTTTAGTTTTTGAGTTGAGGTTTCTGTGTGGCCTGAAGCTCACCAATTTGGCCAGGTTGACTGGCCAGCAAGTCTCAGCAATCTGTTACCAATGGGAAGATGACAATCATTTGTCACTGTTTTGGGGGCTTGGTGCGGAAGCTCAAACTCAGGTTCTTCATGCCTGCATGGAAAGCACGTGACTGAATGAGTTGCCTCTCTAGGTCCTTAAGTGTTTTCATATTTTAGAAAAGAAGCAAATAAGGGACACACACATGAACACATACATAAACATGCAAATATACACAAACACATTTTACAGAGACAGTATCCAAAACATAACTACAGCATTAATGGACACACAATACAGCACAATAACTTACAGTTAAGGCCGCAAATTGTCTTAATATGCAAGTGCACAGATGATTAGAGATGGGGGGGTTATTAAATAAGAACTTGAAAACAGTCACAACGACACATGTAAGAACATAATATACATAACCCATATGTAACATGATAGGTACAGTAGAGACTTGCAGAAATGTAAGAGTGCAGTGTGCAAAGAGGCAACAAACTTAAAAAAATTATACGAAGTCCTCAAATGCATCCAATGAAGTACAAGGCGAAAAACTGTATTTTTGGAATAGTGCTTCCAGTGTAAGAAGAGTAACAGCAGATCACACTCCAAATTCATATGGATATTTTAAAGGAGCCATTGTAGATTCAAAGGATAAAAACTAAAAGGTGAGAACACAGTTTTCACATACAACACCCATCATTTTACCATTAATATAATTGGGGCACCAAAGGAAAGGAGAGAGAAATAAAAATAAATAACTAAAAAAGTATTTGAAAAAAAAACTTTGATTAAAATGTCCAGCTTTGATTTCAAAAGAAAAATGCAATTAACAAATGCTTTTCAGTCAGGGTTCTCTAGTGAAACAGAACTGATCATGATTTTTTGGTTTGTTTCTTGTGTGTGTGTGTGTGTGTGTGTGTGTGTGTGTGTGTGACTTACACAGTAAGATCTACTCAAGGAGTCAGTATCTGCTGAGTCCTCAAAGATGGCTGTCCCCGCTGTCCTAGTGTGGCACTGAAGACCTCGGGACCTTCTCAAAAGCTGTTGGTCTTCAGTGTATGCTGAAAGCCTAGATCTGTCTCCCAACACTAGCAAAGGACTACAAACATGGCAGCAACAGGAATGGGCAGGGTAGTGAGCAGGAAAGGGAGCAGCGGTGGCAGACTTCATTCCTGGGTTTTTGACTGGGCCTCCCCAGGAAGAGGCTGCTCACATCTAGCTGCATCTTCTTCCCACCTCAAGTAATCTGATCAATAAGATCCCTCTTAAGATTGTCCAGGTGTTTGCCTTTTAATTGATTCTAGATCCAGTCAGGTTGCCAAGTGATACTAAGTCTTACATCATGTATGTATTCAGAGTAAAGACAAAGAAAGCTATTAGTGGAACATCCTCATCAGACTGCTGAAAAGCAATGCAGAGATGAGTATTAAAAATAGCCAGATGAAAAAAATTTTTTAACACATACAGAAGAACAAGAGGGAGGAACTCTGGAAAGGCTTCGCCTAAGGCTCTGGGGTCATGGAGCCTGCCGATGGCTAGAACATAATGGTGACTACGGAAGAGGCAGCAGTCCCTGGGCTGCATTCCCATTCCTTCTGCATTTTCATATAAATTTCAGGTCAACTTACTGGTACCTGTTTTTATTTGGAATAGGGTCTTCTGCAGCCCAGCTTGTCTCAAACTTGTTTAGCAGGGGCTGTCATGGAACTCCTGATCCTTCTGCCTTTACCTTATTACTGCTGTAATAGCAGATGTCAACACGGTGGCCTGATAATTATTTTTTTAAAGCAAGAATTTGCAAAAAGAAAACATTGTATTTTTGAAAGTTTTTTTTTTTCATTTAAAAGGTGTGTGTGCATGTGGTGGTGGCGGTGGTGATGGTGTGTGTGTGTGTGTGTGTGTGTGTGTGTGTGTGTGCGTGCACGCACGCATAAGTTTCTGTAGAGGCCAGAGATTTCAGGTCCTAAAAGCTGGAGTTACAGAAGATTGTGGGTTACTCCGTGAAGGCACTGGATAACAAAGTAAGTCACTGCTCTTAACCATGGTGTCATTCTCCAGCCCTCAAAATGGAAGTCTGAAAAGCATTGCATTCAGTCTGTGGGTGGACTTGCTGAAAAGTGGTAGAGGAACAGGACAAATGCAATATATCCTTCATTCCATTACGTCTTCCTTGAAAGTAGCTGTAGGTGTTTGGTATTTTTAAACATTAGAGTGTGTACTTTTCTGAAATATTTTGTGTTGGCATATATTGTGAACACCACTGCTTTTCCCACATTGGATTTCAGTTTTTATATTGTTATAATGTGGAGAACCAGTATATTTCTTTTATTTTTTATTTTTTGCTTCCCCTCCTGTTATTCCTCCCAGTTCGTCCTCACCTCTCATCCACTTACTTTCTTGTCTCATTAGAAAACAGGCTTCTAAGGGATAAAAAAAAATAATGTAATTTGTAATATAATAATACAATAAAATAAGATAAAACAAAAAATAACACATAGGAATTGGACAAAACAAACAAACAAAAAAACAAAACAACAAGTGCAAAATAAAGAACCAGGGTCCCACTTGTTTGCACACTCAGGAAACTCATAAAGCCCACTAAACTTGAGGCCATCATATACATTCAGAGGGCCTGGCACAAGCCGGTCAGGCCCTGTGCATGCTGCCTCGGTCTCTGTGAGGAATACTTGACTGCTTTAACTCAGAGGCTCTTGTTTTCTTGCTGTCATCAGGAGGCTATGGGGCTTGCACTCTTTTGGCCAACTCTTCAGAGAGTTCCATGAGCCCCGAGGAGGAGGATTTGATGAAGGCATCTCTTTTAGGGCTGGATGTTCCAAAGTCTCTCACTCTCTGAATAATGCCTGACTGTGGGTCTCTGTATTTGGTCCCATTTGCAGCAGAGGAAGCTGCTCTGATGATGGCTGAGCAAGGCACTGATCTTGAGTATAGCAGAATGTCATTAGGAGTCATGTTATCACTTTTTTTGTTGTTGTTTGGTTGGTTGGCTGATTTTTTGTTTAGTTTGTTTTGTTTTTATTTATTACTTCTTTTAAAGTTTTGGATTAGGATTATTTGGTTTTACCCTAGGTCCCTGGGCTATCTAATCTCAGGTTGTTGGCTATCTGACCATTGATAGGTATAGATTTCATCTCACGGAGCATGCTTTACGTCAAATCAGATATTGGCTGGTAACTTCCACAAGCTTTCTGTCATCATTGCACTAAAATATAAGGCAGAGTACCATTGTAGATAAAGTATTTGTGGCTGACTTGGTGTTTACCATTCTCTTTTGGGAGCATGCAAAGTACTTTCCTGAACCAAAGATGCTAGAACATAGGGGTAAATACTCTATGTAGTCACTAGCTCAAATTCTCCATGTTCAATGGGCTGTAGAAGTGCTGTCTTCAGCAGTGCAGCCTTGCTTTAAGTTTGTGGAGAGCATCCTATATCCTTAGCAACAGCCTTGGTTATTTGAGGTTTCCCATATGACCCCTTTGGCCAACAATTACATGTAACCCAATCCTGGTATTGGAAACTTCATTGGGTAACAAGAGATGGCCAGTTGGGATTTTGTCTCCTCCATTATTTGGTGATTTCATTTAGATCCCCTTTATATATATGTATATATTTTAGGAAACTTCTATTGTGTTAGGTTTCCATAGTACCCTTTACATTTACCTTAATTTTAGTGTATTCCCTCATCATCCTCTCTCTAATTTGATCCCTCCATACTACCTCATCCATCCATTACTATTTATTCTATTTCCCTTTTCTGGGTAGACATATCTATCACCCCCAACTATTCCCTTACTCTGTAGCTAAGCTGTGTGGTTCTGTGATTATAGCTTGGTTGTACTGATTTACCAGCAAATATTCACATATGAGAGACTATAGGATTGGACTTGGAGAAATCAAGGGAGAGGTGATTTGTAGCTAGCCTGCTGGCTTCCCTGGTCATTGTGGCCTGTGGATTCAAATAAAGTGTTTGTTGGGTTGGAGGCTGGGACAAAGCAATGAGTGTGGGAAAGGAAGCTAGAAGGGAAAGGTCTATGGGATCCACTGGAAATGGGTTCCATAGGGGAAGGGAAGCTGTATCAGGTGTTTGTTTGTTTTACAGAGCTGGGGATGAGACTAGAGGACTGGGATTATACGAATGGAAAAGTAGTGAAGTTCTCCAGTTGTTGGACAGGTGAGCTGTGAAACCTGGGGAGCCACCCTGGAGCAAGAGGCAGGTCAAGACCTGTCCAAATCCTGAAAATCTCATCTTGAGTCCAGCAGGAATAAGGACAGCTCCCTCCCTGTTCTGGGCCTGCATGCCCTGGTGCACACAGCATTGCCGCTCTCATCTCTGCCACTCTTGAGGTGGCCACACAGTTTGGTGGCCAGGTGGCAGGTTAAGTTTTCTTATTTCCTTATAAGGAAATGTCAAGGTAGCTCCTGGAATTCCTCTCCACGCAAATGAAGCATTCCCAGCAGCTCAGCCCCAGCCAATGATGTACACTCACACCAAAAAACCCTACCCAGTCCCCCGAGGTTTATATATAGTTTTATTATCCCAATGAAAGAGAGCTGTTTCACTGAAAACCATCTCAGAGAAGGCTGTTTCCTCTGCACTCAACTGCTGACCAAGGTCCTCTGTAACCCGCCCACCTGGCTAAGCTTCATTCCTTTCAGCCCAGCCTGGTGCAGTGCACAATTGCAAATCCTGGATTGCATGCAGTTAACCTATATGCTTCTTAAGCAGGAGTGGCCCACAGGGTACCTGTTAGAGTTGGGGGCCGGGATAAAGATCTGTGGGATCCACTGAAGTTCAGGGGGCAGGGTGGGGTTGCAGCAGGCGCTTTGTTACCGAGCTGGGGATAAGACTGTGGGGTTGTGCTTACAGAGGTTAGGGGAAAGATGACCATCTGAAGTTAGCCTACCTGCTTCTCTGTCCGGAGTCAACATAGCGGGTTTTTCAAGTTGGCGTTTTCATCCCATGACCTTACTAAACTCACTTATTAGTTCAAAGGGCAGCCTGTAGTTCTCACTCCATTGCTGTGGAGGTGCCTGGTAGCACCTTTCTGAGGTGGAAGCCACTTCTTCAGATGCTGTTGGCCACAAGGAGCTGGGAAATCATAAATGCTTTAGGTGTCCCAGCAGGTAAGTACTTTGCAACAGTAATTAAGTACCCCATGTCTCCACAATCCCACCATTATCCTTAGATAACCAAACCACACACCATTCTTCCTGTCAAACTAATGTTTATCAAGATAAGTCCTTTCCTGAGAAAGGTCACTGGAGGACTTCGCTGTAAGAGACAGTAAGGACTGATTTACTACATGGCTTTGTGTCCCCAGCTTTCCTGCGTTCCCTTCCCTATACATTAATATTCCCATAAGACATGCCAAAGCTTTTTATTTCCACTTAACAAGATCAAGATACGCTTTTGAAAGTCACCTTTTAGTCCACATATGTCTTGTTAAGGGTACTCAAATGTCAGTCACTTCCAATGACCATTTATAATGAGCATAATGTCACCAACATAATAAAATTTTGAGTGACATGTTTTCTCAATGTCAGAAACACCCAGATTTCTGAAGGGTCCATATTCATATATAGTGTCTTGGCTTCTAAAAACGACACCTTTTCAGCCCTGTGAATATCTAAGTAGCAAGAGGCAAGGGGTGAGTTGTTTCACTAACCTGTGTGTGTGTGTGTGTGTGTGTGTGTGTGTGTGTGTTGAGGGGTGGGGAAGACAGCACCTCTAACTGAAATCACTGATATGTTAATTCCACAATAATTCACACCATTGCTCAATATCCTCCTGATGTTTTCACAGATTGAGTTTTCAGTTTACATATGGCACACATATGCAGTAGGTCTTATCACAAGGAATGCATATGTGGTAGCAACATCATTTCTGCTTGTTTTTATTTATATCACAAATATCTAACATCCTCTCCACAGTGCAATATTGCCTCTGCCATCCCTCTCTACCTCACTTTTTTCCAGTTAGTAAATTTATTTTTTTAACTAACAGTATGCATGGATGCTATATCCTAGGTTACTAATAATGTCATCATATTGCAAAAACATCAGGTATGTTATAAAAATCTTATGTTCTGGAAGAATTTACAAAAGCCTAATGCCATTTATTGCATCATGAGAGCCACAGTAAGTACATATTTTTAGAAACCCTCTATATTTATTTATTTATCTAGCTATTATTTCTGTGTGTGCATGCCACCATTGCCATTGTGCGTATGTATATGTAGGTCAAAGGACAATTTGCTGGAGCTGCTCTCTTCTCCTACCATGAGAGACACAGAGATAAAACCTGGCTTGTCAGGCTTCCAGACAAATAATTTTATCTTCTTAGTCATGTTGCCAGCCCAGCTCTTTCTAAAAGAATGGTTCGCCCTGTTTTAAGTATCTCCCTTGTCCTTGAGTAATTCTCATCAGTGGACATGGTTTTCCTCTTGAAGATTTATGTGGCTGTGCTGAAAGGTGATTCTTCATGGGGATGAGAGGTTCTCTTCCAATAAGGATCAGTGAGCTTGTGTGTCGACTCGGCTCTAGACTCCCGGTGAGAAGCAGACTTCACTGCAGTAAGTAATTTCACATTTGGGCTTTCAAGGTTGTCAGTGGGTAAAGTTCTTGCTGTACAAACATGAGAACCTGAGTTCGGCTCCTCTACACCCACATCTGGTTGGGGTGTGTCTGTAACCTCAGTCCTGGGAAGGTGTAGGAGAACCCCTGGGGCATGGTGGTTAGCCAGTCTAGCTAAATTAGCAGGTTTAATAAGAGACCACATCTCTTTAAAAAGTACATGGAAAGCAACTGAGGGGCACCACACAGTGGTCCAGCTGCCTGTCAGGGAACCTCTGAATGCTAGTAATTTCAGTAATTGATGCAAAGCCCTCAAATTATTAATCAGGTCAATCTACATGCTATCATTTAGAAACTTATGTATACATAGAAAAATACACTAAATGTCACATTACATAAAACATGATCGAATACTTTAACATTTATAAACTTTAGGGACTCCCTAATCTTGATATGATCCAGTTCACCGTGTCCACTACTTAATAATTTAGACATCTATTTTCCTTTGTAATGTTGCTGCAGACATTAAAAGAAGTGGCAAGATGGTGGTCAAACTGGTGTTTTCATGTTTTAAAAGACTATATATATAATCTTGGCCAGAACCAGTTAATTGATTCAGAAACTCAATAGTGTAAATTTAACAAGACCCTGGAGGGTTGTCAATATATCTGAGTGTGTTTCTCATGTGTGAACTAGGAGTCTTTTAGTAGTTTGTATATCTTAGCTTGGATGTTTCAAAAAAAGGGGTATGGAGCTAAACAGAGAACTCTCTGTAGAAAACTGTAGAATGGCAGAAAAACACTTAAGAAATGCTCAGCGTCCTTAGCCATCAGGGAGATGCAAATCAAAACGACCCTGAGATTTCACCTTACACCCACCAGAATGGCTAAGATAAAAAACCCAAGTGACAACACATGCTGGAGAGGATGTGGAGAAAGAGGAACCCTCCTCCATTGCTGGTGGGAATGTAAACTTGTACAACCACTCTGGAAATCAACTTGGCATTTTCTTAGACAATTAAGAATAGTGATTCCTCAAGATCCAGCTATACCACTCTTAGGCATATGTCCAAAAGATGTTCAAGCACACAACAAGGACATTTGCTCAACTATGTTCGTAGCTGCTTTATTCGTAATAGCCAGAACCTGGAAACAACGCAGATGTCCCTCAGTTGAGGAATGGATACAGAAATTGTGGTACTTTGACACAATGGGATACTGTTCAGCAGTTAAAAACAAGGAAATCATGAAATTCGCAGGCAAATGGTGAGACCTGGAAATAATCATCCTGGGTGAGGTATCCCAAAAGCAGAAAGACGCACATGGTATATACTCACTTATATAGACCTATAAGGTAGGATAAACATACAGAAATCTATACACCTAAAGAAAATAAACAAGAAAGAGGACCTGGGGTAAGAGGATTAATACTCAGTTAGAAAGTCAAATGGGACGGACTTTGGATGTAGGAGAAACCAGTAGCAGGACAAGAGCCGGCCACAGAGGACCTCAAAAAAAAACTCTTCCTAGCAGGGTATCAAAGCAAATATTAAGAAACATAACCAACCCTTTGACAGAGTGCAGGGAATCATATGAAAGAAGGGGGAATTAGTAAGACTTGGAGAGGTCAGGAGCTCCACAAGAACCAAATATATCAGGGCACAGGGGTCTTTTATGAGACTGTCTCTCCAACCAAGGACCATGTATGGTTATAACCTAGAACCCCTGCTTGTATGTAGCAAATGGTAGCTCAATACCCAAGTGGGTATACTAGTAAGGGGAACAGGGACTTTTTTGGACATGAACTCAATGGCTGGCTCTTCGACCTTCCTTTCCCCCGAGGGAGGAACAGCCTTGCTAGGCCACAGAAGAGGACATTGTAGCCATTCCCGAAGAGATCTGATAAGCTAGAGTTAGATGGAAGGGGAGGAGGACTTAGAAAGGTGCAGGGAGGAGATGAGGGAGGGAAGGGGGGATAGGGAGGGAATGTGGGAGGGGGCTATGGCTGGGATACAAAATACATAACCTGTGATTAATATAAAATAAAAATGAAAAAAAAGAAAAAAGAAAAAAAAGAATCTGTGTACACACTTGAGTGGAGGACAGGGCACTATTTTTATTCTGTGGTAGGCTGACTTGAATGTGCCATCATTTCTGCTTGGTTGCTCTAAGAGCTCTTTCTGGACTTCCTTGCAGTAAGGACATAAGGTATAGGCATCCAAAATGCTGGTTCTCCAAAAAATAAAAATAAAAGGCTCTATCTGCATCAGTCTTTCAGTCTTTCTATTCGTGAAAGCCAGAAGCTTGAGTCTACTCCACTTTGGACTTTCAGAGAGGTTGCCAACTCAAAAAATGGTAAATTAGAAGACAGAAGAGAAACGAGTAAGAACTAGAAGGAAGCCACCATAAGACAAATTACTCATATTTTCAATGAAGGAACTGAATTCAATCCTGTCAGGAGGCAATGGTGAGGCAAATATCGCATGTGTGAGGAAGAGAATCAATACTGTCAGGCTGCTGCTACTCTCTGAGGCTAGCGCATTGAGAAGGCTAAGTTACTTGGGTTCACTGGTTAGGTCAACAATAAGGTCAAGATTTTGTTCCAGCAGGTGCAAAAACCTGTTGTTTACTTATCAACATTGGTGGCCACAGCAGCTGCTCTTGCTGTTTCAAAGCAATTAGAGAGCATAGCTTTTATTGTTGAGGTTGCCAGGTGCTGAGGGGTTGGGGGTTGGGGCTTCTCATGAAAACACCTGCCAGTCTTCAGTGAAAACCTGTGCTAACTGGCTACTATGTACATAGTATTTAATCTTTGGTAGGTTCAGCTGACAGAGCAAGAAGCAGAGCTACAGTGCCCCAAATCAAGGGCTGCCAAGACAGGATACATAAGTGCTTCTGCTTGCCCCTGCTCAGAAGCAGAATTTCATGTTTCATGAGGATATTTATGGCTTGATATTTATCAGCTGAGTTTAAAGAACGTTTTAAAAATACCCCAAATGTATGAGCTGTTTTCTAGAGATAAGACTATTATTTTTTGCAACTTTGAAAAGATTTATTTTTAGTTTCTTTTTAAAATTTTATTTATTTATTACAATTTATTCACTTTGTATCCCCACTGCAGCCTACTCCCTCATCTCCGAGTCCGAGTCCCAGCCACCCTCCCTGTTCTCCCACTAGGCCCCTCCCCTAGTCCACTGATGGCGGTGGTCCTCCTCCCCTTCTATCTGACCCTAGCTTATCAGGTCTCATCAGGACTGGCTGCATCATCTTCCTTTGTGGCCTGGCAAGACTGCACCCCTCAGGGGGACTTAATCAAAGACCTGACCACTGAGTCCATTTCATAGACAGTTCCTGTACTCCTTACCAGGGAACCCACTTGGAAACTGAGAAGCCAATGGGCTTCCTCTAAATAGGGGTCTAGGTCCTCTCCATGCATGGTCCTTGGTTGGAGTATCGGTCTCTGCAGGAGCCACTGGCCTTAGGTTTTTTGGCTCTGTTGTTTTCCTTGTGGAGATCCTGTCCCCTCCAGGTCTTTCTATCTCCTTCTTCTTCCATAAGATTTCTGGCACTTTGCCCAAAGGTTGGCTATGAGTCTCAGTGTCTCATTCAATACCCTGGTGAGAAGAGTCTTTGAGAGGTCTTCTGTGGAAGGCTCCTGTCCTGTTCCTTGTCTGATGTTTGCCCTTCTGAATGAGGATTAATCATCTTCCCTAGGGTCTTCCTTGTTGTATAGCTTCTTTAGGACTATAGATTTTAGTATTTTGATCCTATATTATATGGTTAATATCCACTTATAAGGTAGTATATACCACATGTGTCTTTCTGCTTTTGGGTTACCTCACTAAGGATGATCTTTTCTAGGTCCCACCATTTGCCTGCAAATTTCATGATTTCCTTGTTTTTAATTGCTGAGTAGTATACCAATTGTGTAAATGTACCACACTTTCAATATTCATTGGAGAAAAGGGAACCCTCCTCCATTGCTGGTGGGAATGTAATCTTGTACAACCACTTTGGAAATCAATCTGGTGCTTGCTAAGAAAATCAGGAATAGTGCTACCTCAAGATCCAGCTATACCACTCCTAGGCATATACCCCAAAGATACCTTTCATTCAATAATGACATTTGCTCAAGTATGTTCATAGCAGCTTTATTTGTAATAGCCAGAATCTGGAAACAACCTAGATGTCCCTCAACAGAGGAATGGATATTTAAAATTTCTATGATATCTAGATATCTAGATAGATAGATAGATAGATAGATTCAGATATAGATATAGATGCCTATGCAAGTTTATGCATGCCACATGTGAATTGTGCTGACCCCATTCTGACCAGAGAGCATAAAATACCTTGGAACTGGAGTTGTAGGCTGTGAGCCACTTGGTGGTTGTGTCCTGATAAACTCATCACAGACTAAAAACATTACAAGCTGAACTGTAGTTACTGGAACTCACCTAGAGAATGCAGCTTAGCCCTGCCCCTGTAGAGTGCTGGGGACCATTGCCTTAGCTGAAGGTTGGGCATCAAAAGTGCATAGGTAGCCCATTCAGGCAGTCCAAGAAAAACAAAATTCAACATTTAAAGTAAATTATTACAAATTTTTTAATCCTGAATGCAAACTACATTCACTCTGTTGCAATGTCAAAAGACACTAGTCACACTATTATAGTTTTTTTTTTTTCTGTTTTTTAAAACAGAATCTCATTATGTAACCCAGGCTACCCTTGAATACTGAGATTGCAGACATACACATCTCTACCTCCTCCTCCGTTTTCTGAATACATTTGTGACCTGAGATCCTTAGTGTATTTCTCGTAAGTCATGGAAAATTCTGTGTAATAAATAAAGATCCCAATGTCTTCTAAAATTCAGATCACAGCTTTTCTCTTCGGTAAAAACCATCTAGATAAACAGGGAAGATGCATAAACATTTTTTTGAAGCACGCTTGATAAGCCTTAGCTACTACCATGATAAAAACTTCTAGGTGTGTTGAAAGACAATCCTATAAGGAGGTCTAGTGACAGAACGGTGGTACTCTCCCTCTTGCCTTTAGAGCTGGAATGCGTGTGTGGTGTTCTGCAGGGAATGCTCACAGAGTTGATTTTATGAGACTAATGTACCCACTGTACTAACGAGGCACCTGAGCTGATGATTTTAAATACCTTCATCTTATACCTAAATGCCTCCCTTTCTTCCATCTACCTCCTCCACGAAGTTCAAAACCTACACCTACTAAAATGTCTGGTACAAAACATTTGGTTGGCTATTCCGAGAACATTTGCATTTTAAGGGGAAGTAATAAATGCTAAGTCAAAGGTGAATAAACAAAACAGCTTCTGATTCTGAATCTGAAATGTGAAGGACAGTGGAGAGGGGAGACCTTTGAGAAACACGGCAGTCCCTCGTCCGCATTCACAAGGATCATGCCTGCACCAGTCAAACCCATTCGAAAGGAACTTTGTGTTTCCATGGAGTACCTGTGCATTTCAGACAGCAGTGAGTAAAATTTCTATTCAGCCATGTGCCAACTCAGCCAGCTTTCCTCGGCTTCTGCTCGATCATCTATGAAACGGAGACAAGGTCAACCCCTTAACGGAAGTGTTTGAGAAACTGCACCCAAAGAACGGGGACTGAGAACACCCCTGGGAGCTCTGCCCACTAAGCTCTGCAGGAAATCCGCTTTTCTTCCTTTGCTTGATTGCAAACCTAGCAGGGGTTTTCCCAGGGTACAAAGTTCACCGTAAGAGCACCCTGGCTTCTTGACTCACTGACGTGGAAATGTCACTGCCTATAGCATTTAGAGTTATAGAATCCCACTCAGCATAGGACTCATTACTTTCTGTGGGAAAAGATGGTGTGAATTATTTGTTCTGTGTGCTGTCCTCATCTTTCAGTAAAATAGTTCATACATCATGGATTTACTGTTCAAGATATTCATCAAGCCACATGGGACCTTTCATTTCCCATTTTCCCGGCCATATACTCTCATTAATGTTCACTATTGTAATTGGGGTAGCATTTAGAAACTGTCATGAAACAAGCCAGATGTTATTATGCTTGACATGAACTGTGACACTTGTTTCCAAGGTTCCGCTAAGGACCTACCTTGTCTATCAAACATTCTTTCACCCCATGGGGAGAAGCTGATTTTCTTAATCATAAAAAGTACCAGGTGGGAAATGTGGTCTTTATAGGAAATAGAACAGACCTTTGTCCCTGCTGAGCACAAAAACAGAAGGATGAAAGGATGTAGAATGAAAACAGGTCAAATTCACCAAGAAAAATTTTTTTTTCTCCCATGATAGTATAAAGTACCACAAGGTATCAAATAGAAATCACACAGAGCTGATTTATGGGGAAAGTAAGACTGTATTTTTATAGGAAACAGCATAGTAAAAATAAAAGTCATTTTCTTTAATAAAAAACTTTTATACAATATATTTTGATCATATTCTTTCCTCTCCCCAAAATTCTCCCAGATCCTTTCATATTCTTTCTCTTTCTGTCTTCTGCTTCACCCTCTATCTGAACACACAAAGCAACTGGCTCTTTGATCAACTTCCCAAAGGGGTAGAGCAGCCTTACCAGGCCACAGAGGAAGACAATGCAGACAGTCATGATGAGACCTGATAGGCTAGAGTCAAAGGGAAGGGGTTGAAGACCTCCCTTATCAGTGGACTCCTAGAGAAGAGGGAAGGAAGGTAGGATTGGGAGGGAACCAGGGAGAGGGCTGGGATTCAAAGTAAATAAACTGTAATAAATAAAAAATAATTAAATAAACAGGAAAAATCAAAACAAAAAAGACCACCAACAAACAAAACTATAAGTCAAAACAGACAAATTTGAAAAATGACTGAATAAATATTAAAACAAAAGTATATGCATGCACGCACACCCGCATGGGCAAGCGCACACACACACACACACACACACACATACACATGCACTTCATGGAGTTTGTTTTGTGTTGGACAACTACTCCTAGCATGTGGCCTGCCTTTCATATGGCTGACAAAAAGGCTTTTTCTTAGAAGGGGGTCACAGGAAAACTAAGAATAAATTATGAGGAGAATGAAAACATAGCAAAGAAAACAGTCACTGTGCATTTCAGAGAAAAAATAAACAAATAGAAAATTCCTACAGCAATATTTATAAAGACCAGGAAGGAATAAAAGGAAAATATTTTCTTTAATGTAGGTTTCAGACAGTTAAGGCCTAGGTTTGTCATATGTGTTTCTGATGTCTGTATATCTGTATGTTCAGGTTTAGTTTAATTGTTGTTCTGCTGATATCCTTGGCACATACACAGTTATCGTGGTTGTGCTGGGAACACACACATTGGAAGTGGCATATTTAACACTCTGATGAAAGCGCTGTGGTTTGGAAAGATGGCTGGATGGTTAAAAGAATTTGTTGCTCAATCATAAAGACCAGGATTCAGATCCTGCTACTGTTAACAAGCTCACAAACACCTATAACTCCAGGTCTAGTCAAATGCCTTTTCTGGCCTCCGTGGGCACGTGCATTCACATGGCACACACATGCACACACATGGTACACACATACAAGCAAATGAATAATATCTTAAATGGGTGCATGAAAGACTGTCCAGCTTTGATCTTTTAAGATTGCAGCTGTGAGCCGAAGGTCAGTCAGTGATGGTTGCCATCTGTAGGTTTTGTCTATAACAATGTAGTAAACATTTACATCTTATTGGGGTACTAAAAATATGAAATTAATACTGTAGGTAAACTATTTAAAATAGAACTTAAAATACAATAACATATAACTTTTATTGATTGCTATACAAATGGACTTTTAACTCATTTTAAAGTGGTAATTGACTAATGAAATTAGTTCTAAATAAGCAACAACATAGTCTTTCATTTTTCTTTTATTGATATTGCTAATTCTCTATAGTCCAGAATTCTATTTTTTAGCTAAAATTGTACATATTTTAACAATCAAAGCTAGTTCATACTTGTTGCTTACTAATATTCTAACCAATGAGACTAAAAACTGAATTCATGTCACAATATAAATATGTTAATATATAGGAAATTTCAAGGGGAGGTAGGTAATGAGAAAATGAATTGAGAATAATGGTTGTACTAATTAAAATAATTATGTTGTTGATATTGTATATACATGCATGAATGAAAAAGAACAACAGATTAGTATAAATATATTACCTCATCACAAAGAAATTTCCATCCTAGTCAACTCAAGAAGCTTTTATTAAAGAAGAAAAAAAAATAAAACACTGAAAATTCTCTCAACAATCACAGAGTGCTTAGTATATGGTTGTGAAGGAAGTGTGTATGAAAATGTGACTGTGATCTGCTGGAAGTATTGCGACATTTTCCAGAAGTCTGTAGAAGAAAATGAGAGACAGCAGTAAGGATCTTCCAAATAACAGAATAGTCATTTGACATTTAAACTAAAACACTCTGTTCCATGTAGCTAATACTTTATATACATAATATTTATTTTTAAGTAATTTATTTATTTTTATATTAATCACAGGTTATATACTTGTATCGCAGCAGTAGCCCCTCCCTCATTCCCTCCCACTCTCCTCATCCCTCCTTCATCTTCTCCCTGCCCCCCTCCAAGTCCACTGATAGGGGAGGACCTCCCCCCTTCTATCTGACCCTAGCTTATCATGTCTCTTCAGGGCTGGCTGCAATGTCCTCCTCTGGGATCTAACTAGGCTCCCAGGGCGGGGGAAGGGTCATGACAGAAATAATCCCTGTTCCCCTTACTAGGGTACCCAGTTGGATACTGAGCTACCATGGGCCACATCCCAGCAGGGGTTTTAGTTTATATACATACATGGTCCTTGGTTGGGAAAACAGTCTCATAGAAGACCCCTGTGCCCTGATCTATTTGATCTTTGTGGAGCTCTTGTCCTTGCCAAGTCTTACTAACTCCTCCTTTTTTCATATGATTCCCTGCGCTCTGCTGAACGCTTGGTTGTGAGTCTTATCATCTGCTTTGACACATTGCTAGTTAGAGTCTTTTAGAGGCCCTCTGTGGTAGGCTCCTATTCGTAGCACCTTTATTCGTAATAGCCAGAACCTGGAAACAACCCAGATGTCCCTCAGTAGAGGAATGGATACAGAAATTATGGTACTTTTACACAATGGAATACTACTCAGCAATTAAAAATGAGGAAATTGTGAAATTCACAGGCAAATGGTGGGACCTGGAAACGATCATCCTGAGTGAGGTATCCCAAAAGCAGAAAGAAACACTTGGTATATACTCACTTATATAGACCTATAGGCTAGGATGGACATGCTGAAATCTATACACCTAGGGAAGATAAGCAAGAAGGAGGACCCAGGGTGGGATGATCAATCATCGGTTAGATGGACAAACAGGATGGACATTGAGTGTAGGAGAAAACAAGTAACAGGACAGGAGCCTACATAATATTTAAAATTCAACATTTGCTTGTCTTGTGAAGACTGAGTATATTCTGAGGCCATTTCTCAGGAAGACCAATCACCAAGCTACCTCCCTTCTTTTGGTGGGTGTCCCTAGCTTATTGTCAACACACAATAAAACACCTTGAAGTTTAAACTGAGCTTTCACTGTCTTCATAGACCATTCACTTACTCTGAAACTATGATCTCTGTGTAAATATAATTAATTTTACCTTCCATCATAATACTAAAAGGCCAAAAATTATCAAATTGGACCTTTTCTCTCAAAGCTGATAAAATTTTATATGACATATAGTTTATTTTAGTTTTAACAGCCCTGGAACAAAGTCCTTTATAAGTCAAGAGTATGTCAAGTGTATGTCCAGTGTATGTCAAGTGTATGTCCAGCCACCTGAAGAAGCATCTATTCTCCTAAACTACAAATGTGGAAGAGTGTCCAGGGCTTATAATTTTAGGGCACAAGTGATTGTTCAGAGGTCCCTTGTGTATATAGCTTCATTTTTTTTTAGTTTATATGACAAGAATTATTTTAGGCTTTATTTGAGAAGTCTAAATTTTTCCTAACGCACAATTTTCAAACAATGGTTTTTCAAACCAAGAATCTTTGTATTTTTAATTTATATTTTGATTGGATAAAATGCAATTTATTGAGGTGCTCCTGGAGATCCTTCAGTTTTCTTAGTAATCATATAACATAAATATAAACACTAAAAATATTTTTACTGATTAAACTAAGAACCTAATTTTTATTTACTAGTTTCTTTAGGAACATTGTCTGTCATATAAGAATGTGTTTTCATTTTAGTCCCAGAGGTAAGGATGTGGAGCTTCTTTGGACTGTCTGCAGCAGCAGCTGACTATGATTTAGCTTGTACTCTAGCAGAAATGTGATTCTGCCAGCAGTGGATAGTTTCTGTGATGGTGTGACATTTGTAATTCTGGGAACTTTTCAGAGGATATATAAATGCTGAGTCACCTAGAAGTGAGGTTGGTGGTTATTGGTTGCTTAGGGGGGTTGGTTGTGGTTTGTTAGGAGTCATGCTCAAAGAGGAAACAAAAGGAAAAAAAAATATGTTCTGAGTTCACTCTCTCTCCCTCCCTCTTCCTTTCCTCTATCCTTCTTTCTCTCCCATCTGGTTATAGGGGGTGAAACCGGGGCATAAAAAGGGTGGGAGAAAGAAGAACCCACAAAGTAGTGAAGACAACTACAAGAGCTTCCTCAGGCTCAAAAGTTAAGGATAAGATGGGAAATTTGATTTCAAATGCCATACAGGAAACAGCAAAGGATGAAAGAATGGATTTTTTTTTCAAAAGGCTAGCAAAAAATTTTATTGAGGCTGCTTTGTTCCCAGAGGAATTTTCTGGGTTTTCCCCCCCTCTTTCTTCTTCATATGTTCTGTTTCAAAAATGCTGTGAAGAATGAATGAACAGTTGGAAAACTGCAGATGGAAATGGAGGATCCCGAAAAATAACAACAACCACAAAAAAATGGCTAAAATGAGTAAACAAAATGAGTCACCCTACTCTCTTCTGAAAGATTTGTAAAGTTGGGGGTACAACTGGAGAGGTTTCTGGTAGAGATGGAAGCGCATGACAAGCGAGCAGCACTGGAGAAGAGAGAACAAAAAGGCTGAGTCTGAGTGAGTGAGCAAGAGAGCCGGAGTTTCCTGCAGGAGAAGAGAGGGAAAGAAATTGTGCTAGAGAGTGGTCAGGTCAGGGAAAAGCTGAAAAAGTGAGAGAACAATCTGATGAAATAGGCTGTTTCAAGAGAAAGGGTTAATCTTGAACCAGCTGCGCCACCAGAGGGGGAGATAGGGCGGCTGCTGTTAGGAGATCATGATCAGCTTTCCCAGCATTCACACAGCATATGCCTGCTAACAGTGTAGAACAAGGTTATGACAACATAAGATGGCGCCCTATAGGAATGTAGGTCTAAGATGGTTTAAAGAGGCCATGATTTCATGTGAGATTTGCTCGCCTTATGTGAAACAAATATTCTAAGTAATTTGGCTACTCAGAATTATTCCCCAAGAGTGGAAGGGATTGGGGTGGTCCACAGTTGCAATGATTAACATGGAGGAGGGAAGAAGCCTCGAATACTGAACAGTGAGATAGACGGAGGGGAATGAATGGAGTAAAAGACCAGTTGCTGGGTAAAGGGCGGTACTCTGATAAAAAGTATATATATATATATACATATATATATGTATGTATGTATGTATGTATGTATGTATTTGATGGTGCTACTACAGCACAATGTCACTTAGTTGCTTTAAGAACTTGGGACAAAGTTAAGGAGTCTTGGAAAAATTCCACCCAATTTACAAAGATTATACAAGGCTCTGGAGAAGCCTTCACTGAAGTTTCCCTCTCACCACAGGTGAAGAACCACAACCATCTAAGATACTTGACAAAGATCAGTGTCAGCAGTGAAGAAAGCTGTAATAGATCCTGATACAAGGCAGGCATTGATAGAGGTCTTGGTGTATGGAAATTCAATGAGCAAATGTAAAAATATTATTACATCGTTAAAGGCACGAGCAGCACCTGTGGACTAATGGATAAAGAATATTGGTTCTAACACGTACCATGCTAATACAATAGGTCAAGCTATAATTGGAGGTCTCCAATATCAAAATGCCTGGTGCTTCAATTTCAGAAAATAAGTCATTTGCAAAGAGACCATGACCAAACTAAAAGCCTCAGATCTCATTAACTGTGACAAATCCAGACAGCACTTTGCTCCAGTAATTTCTAGGGGCAATGGTTTTCCTAAATCTCAAACAGAAAGAACACCTAGGCTTCCCAAAGTGTGCATGTGATGTGGTAAAAACCATTGGGTTCAGGAATACAGATCCAAAAGAGACACTCAAGGTACTTTCTTCCCATCAGGAAATGGCCTTGGAGGCTGGCTAGGGGCCCCACAGGAACAATCACGAGCCCTTTTAGCCATGGAGTAGCATACAGACTGAAAAACCTTCACTAGGTATTGGAGATTTAATGCACCCTACTGTAGGCAGTGTGGCTATACACTTCCACAGATAAACATCTTACTCTATCACCAAAAGCTCAATGTTACAAAATAACTACAGGAGTTTATGGTCTTTTACTACTGGGAATGGTAGGGATGACTTTGGGAAGGAGTATACTGAGTTTACACGGATTTATTGTGCATCCAGGAATTACTGATGAAGATTTCGAATGAGAAATGAAAATTATAGCCTAGGTAAAGGGAGATGCAATTTAACACAGGTGATAGGATTGCTCAGCTCCTACTGTTTCCCTACGTCAAAGGTAAAGCCACTCCATTTAGAAAAAGCGGGAGAGGTCTCCTGAAAACCTTGACCACTGACCCAAAAAGTACTTATTTCATTGAAAAATACTTATTTCATTGTTTATAATTTTCTACTTCACACATCCCTTCATTCATGACAGCATATGAAACTGACATGTCTTTCCAGTAATGGTGTAGCCTGGATTAAGTCAAAGTTATTTCTTATGTTTCTCAAATCTGTTTGTTAATATGCAAATACCCTCCTTTCCTCAGGCTGTTATCTTATCAGTAGGTCTTGCTTCTCTGCCAGCCAGGATGGATGGCCCTGAGAATTAAGGGAAGAAAATGGAATAGAACATTTCTATTTCTCCTAGTAACTACTAGACCAATGTTTGATTTCAGTTCTCATAAGTTTATGTTCTGCTAGTGTAGACTTTAACCTCAGAAGCAAGAGTGCTTCCATCAAAACAAACGTGACTTCATGAAACCAGAAGAGAAGAATTGTACCTGGATGGTTTTAGATTCTTTGTTCCTCAAGATCTCCACTGGTACAGAGTAATAGTGTTGGCTGGGGTAATTGATCCACTACCAAGTTGGTCAACCACTCTACAATAAAGGTAATGAAGGCAGAGTTCGGAAGACAAGAGATCACTGAGCGCATTGCTTAGTACTGGTATTCAACGGAAAACAAAGCAGCACAAGCCCCTCAAGGGTAAAAGTTTCCCTCTCCCCACAAGGTGAAGAGCCGCAACCATCTAAGGTACTTGACTAAGACAAAGGACACAAAATAAAACATGGAAGAAGGTAGTTATACAGCTGCTGGCCTATGACTGGGACCATCGCCATCATGAGCACCTCTTCCATATCTGCTGTGAATAGATGTGTGCTTTGGTGTAGGTACATACATAAAAAGAAAATGTATCTTCTTTCTTCTCTTATTCTCTTTGCATGCAACACCATACATACTGAATTCACAAAATATTTAAATTTTGTTAATTTTGTATGATATCTAAGTTATAGGATATAAAGAAAAATAAATGTCTCCCAAGGACATACTTTCTCTCCTGGGAGGGGCTAGAGCACACCCTTTTACACATAGCTGTGTTATGATAAGAGAAACTACAAGTTGCTATTGTTTTATTTCAAGACTAATCAGGATGATTGCTTCTTTCTTCTTCTTCTTCTTCTTCTTCTTCTTCTTCTTCTTCTTCTTCTTCTTCTTCTTCTTCTTCTCCTCCTTCTTCTGTCAGCTTAACTCTTGACTCTAAATTGCCAACAATTTAGAGTTAAATGCAAAGAGGAACCTTAGGAAGCAAGTCTGTAGGGAATTTTCTTGATTAATGATTAGTGTGGAGAGTTCAGCCCACTAGGTGTAGTGCCAACCCTGAGCAGGTAGTCCCGGGTGGTATAAGAAAGTAGAACAAACAAACCATAGAGAGCAATTCATGTCTCTACTGCAGTTCCTGCTCTCAGGTTCCTGCCTTGAGTTCCTGCCCTAACTTTCATTAGTGGTGAACTGTAATATCAGTATGTAAGCCAAATAAACTCCATTCCTCCCCAGGTTACCATTGGCCATGGTGTTTTATCACAGAAATAGAAACCCTAACTAAGATAGGGATATCAAGTTCATACTGTGGTGAAATATTGTGCATGTCAATTTGATTCAGTGACCACAGGGCCACCAGATAGCTGAGAAACATTCTCCTGGCTACATCAATTATACTGTTTCCAGATTAAGATTAACACTTACGTGGACCAGAACCTGCATCTTCCATTCTTCTGGTTTTCTGCACTTGAAAGGATGGACTATCGTGGATATAAGTAAGGGATAGGTTCTGTTTTTCCAGAGAATAACAATTGGCACTCAAGTCCTACCTCAGCTTGCCCTAAGCCAGGTGCCTTCAGCTCCTTCCAGTAAGTATATGCATGCTCCATCTGAGGACTGATTTGCTGAGTATTCTGATTCAAAACTGGAAAATGCCTGGATAAATGAGGTCATGGTGATTTCTGTCTCCCACCAAGGCCGCCAACAAGGTTCTAGCCCCAGAGAAGGACTGGATGTAAAAAGAAGACAAATGAAAACACCAATGGGACCATTAGCGATCAGAATCCTCCGTATAATTTGTGATCTTTTGGACTCTGGTAGATAGCAATTCTGTGGAAATGAGGAGAGGCCTAAACTCTAACTCTGGGTAGAACATGGTGTCAGTCTGGTGAAATGATGAACAAAGGCAAGCACTGAGTCTGGCGGGTTCTTTATCTCAGCTCAGCAGTCTCTTGCCAAGCAAGGATGCAATTTTTCATCTCTTTTTTACGTTCTTTTCATTTACTTTCAACATCTGATCATTTATTTGCTTGCAATAAAGACTCTTATTTATCATTTATGTTTGACTGGATTCTCAAAGGTTCTTGAGTACAGCTTACTCTACACCTGTTGACCATCTGGTCCTGGCATTTTTATTTGACTTTCTCCATTCTTGTGGCCAAAAGTTTAGCACATTCTTCAGCCTTTCCTTTGCTTTCCTTTGTCCATTGCTTTTTCAGAGACGTACATCAGTGATTGTGTTTCAGGGCAGATGGAGTAAGAAGATACTCAATATTGGGTGCTTTGGTCCTGGGCTTCTCACTGTCTTTTCTTAAGAGCTTTCTGACATGTTAGTGGGCTTCATCTTTACAGAGATGAAAAAGTTTGCAGTTAGCTTTTTGGGGCCTGAAACACCAAGTAAAGGTAGTATCTGTCAGTCTAGGAATATCCTCTGTGTGTGTGTGTGTGTGTGTGTGTGTGTGTGTGTGTGTGTATTTTACAATAATCAAATTGATAACATTCAAATTGTCAGTTGACATCCACAACACATCTCTGAACAGACTTGTGCTTTCTATCTCAAATTTTCATTGGTCTATATCAATAATACCTCTTAGTTAACAGTAGACAGATTCTGTGCAGGATCAAGGCACCTTACTTCTTGGGAAATTCTAGCATGTTTTTTAACCACTAATCAGACCATATAACCATATAACCCAGAACATCAGCAGAATTTCTTTGTTTATACACTTCTCATAGAAAGTATGAAGCTTGAATTCATTGTCTAATTCAACGAATTTCAGACATCCAGTGTCTTGGAAGAAGATATTCAGCTTTATGTTGGGGTAGCTGACTATCTAGGAGGCTCCATTAAAAAATGTACCTTATTTCCTTTTAGAAAGAAAAATGGATCAAGGGGCCCAACTGAGACATGAGCACAGCCTAATCTCTATCACTGAAAGATTTATAATTTAAATAACGGGTTATATGTTTCTGAAGTGATGAACAATTGATGTGATTGAAATATTGCAAGAGCTTCTGATGAGCAGTAAGTAGTCTACACTGGTAAGTAGTCTATGATGTTAAGTAGTCTACACTGGTAAGTGGCCTACACTTATTAAATGTTAATCAAGAATATGTTCAGTCTGACAACAACAGCTCAAAAAACCTAAATTTCAGCCTATTCTTTTTGGTTTTTATCAGTCTGCTAATTTTCTTAGCAGTCTACTTCCCAATCACCATTATAGCTAAGAACAAGACTGATACTCTTTTGTAGGAAGGAATTGGTGAAGTTGGTGTGTAAAAGATCAAGAATATATATGCTCATTTCTTTTTTTAGTACACCTTGAATGCATTTTTCATCCCCCAATCCTTATATCCAATCTCACCTCCCTTCTCCCTCAAATCCACTCCTCTTCTGTTTCCCTTCAGAAACAAACAAACAGACAGACAAAAAACAAAACAAAACAAAACAAAAAACATGTTTTCCAGAGATGGCAGATGGCCACTGAACATAGCAGCACAAGATACAATTAAAACTAGGCACAAACCCTCAAACAATGCTGGGAAAGAAAACTCAATAGGAGCAAAAGCTCTCAAGAGCAGACAAAGGGGTCAAAAACACCCCATTCCCACTCATAGGAGTCAGAGGACACATCCAGGCTCTGGGATTGCTGCTTCAGTCTCTGAGGCCTATGAGCCCTGCTTGGTTGATTCTGTGGGCCATGTTCTCCTGATGTCCTCTACCCCTCTGGCTTCTACAATTCTTTCTCCCTTTTTCCACAGAGTCCCCAAGCTCCAAGGGGAGGGAACCAATGGAGAGCTCTAATTTGGGCTCTCTCTCCACTTAATATTTGGCTGTGGGTTTCTGCATTTGCTCATGTCAGCAGCCAGCGGAAGCATCTCTGATGATGGGTGGGCTTGGGACCAATTTATGAGTATATAAAAATATCATTAAGAGTCATTTTTTGATTGTTTTGTCTTGTTTCTATCATACACCTCTGAACTATGCAGCCTTTGGTTTCTGACCATCCAGGCAGTTTCTAGCATATGATTCCTCTGCAGGTGTGGGCCTCAAGTTAAACTAGTCATCGGTTGGTCACTCCCAGAAGTTCTGTGTGTCCATTGCCCCAGAATAACTTGCAGGCATGGTAGTTTGTAGGTCAAAGATTTTACGGCTGGCTTGGTGTCCCAGTCCCATCAACAGAAACCTTGCCTGGTTATAGAGGATGGCCTGTTTTAGCCATTCTGGCTTTTGTGTTTCCATATGAAGCTGAATAAAATCCTTCCAAGGTTTGTAAAGAATTGTGTTGGAATTTTGATTGAATCTTGAATCTTTAGATTGTTTTTGGTAAGATAGCCATTTTTACTATGCTGATTCAACTGATCCATGAGCATAGGCAATCTTTCCATCTTCTGATGTCTTCAATTTCTTTCTTCAAAGACTTGAAGCTTTTATCATGCAAGCCTTTTGCTTGCTTAAGTCACACTAAGATATTTTATATTATTTGTAGCTATTGTGAAGTGTTGTTTTCCTGATTTTTTTTCCCTCAGTCTGTTTGTCTTCTGTATCCAGGAAGCTACTTTTGTTTTTTAAGTTAATCTTTGTATCTAGTCATTTTGCTGAAGGTGTATATCAGCTGTAGCAATTCCTTGACAGAATTGGGGGGGGGGGTTACTTACATATACTATCATATCATCTGCAAATGAAGATACTTTCATTTCTTCCTTTCCAATTTGTATCCCTTTGATTTCCTTCAGTTGTCTTATTGATCCATCTAGAATTTCAAGTACTATATTGAATATATACAGGGATATATTGAATATCCCTGTATCTTTGCTCTCTCCAAGACCTTTACCAGGAACAGATATTAGATTTTGTCAAAGGCGTTCTCTGTATCTAAGGAGATGACCATGTGTGGTTTTGTTTTGTTTTTTGGGTTTTTTTTTTTGTCATCATTGTCACTGTCTCAGTTTGTTAATATGATGGATTATACTGACTAATCTTTGCATGTTGAACTACCCCTGCATCCCTAGGATAAAGCCTACTTGATCATGATGAATGATTTTTTTATGTGTTTTTGGATTCAGTTTACTAGCATTTTATTGAGTATTTTTACATCTATGTTCATAAGGGAAATTGGTCTGTAATTCTCTTCCTTTGTAGAAGCTTTGTGTGTTTTGAGTATCAGGATGCCAGAGGCCTCATAAAACGATTGTGGAAATGTTCCTTCTGTCTCCCTTTTTTTGGTATGATTTGAGAAGTATTGCTGTTAGCTATTATTTGAATGCCTGATATAATTCTGCACTAACACTGTCTGGCCCTGAGGGGTTTTGGTTGGGAAATTTTTAATGACTGCTTCTATTTACTTAGGGATTATAGGTCTACTTAAATTATCTATTTAATCTTGATTTAAATTATCTATCTAATCTTGATTTGGTAAGTGGTTTATATCAAGAAAATTATACATTTCTCTTAGTTTTTCTAATTTTTGAGGAGTACATGTTATTAAAGCATGACCTAATGATTCTGTGGATTTCCTAGGTGTCTGGCCTTACGGCACCCTATTCATTTCTGGTTTTCTTAATTCTGATCTTATTTTTCCATCTTTTAGTTAGTTTGGATAAGGGTTTGTCTATCTTGTTGATTTTTCTGAAAAAAAAAATCTGTTTCACTGATTCTTTGTTTTTATTTTATTGTTTCCTGCCATCTACTCTTCTTGGGTGTGCTTATTTCTTTTCATTCTAAAGCTCTCAGGCGTGCTGTTCAATGACCAGATGAGATCTCACCAATATTTTCATATAAACACTCAGTGCTGTGAACTTTCCTCTTAGCACTCTCTTTAATATGTCCCATAAGTTTCGGTATGTTTTGCTGTCATTTTCATTGAATTCTAGGAAGTCTTTAATTTCTTTCTGTCTGACTTAACTCAGTAGTCGTTCAGTAGATAGTTGTTCAGTTTCCATGAGTTTGTTGGCTTTCTGTTTTTTCTATTGTTGTTGAATTCCAACTTTCATCTATAGTTGTCTGATAGAATGCAGGGGGTTATTTCAAATTCCCTGTATCTGTTGTGGCTTCCTTTGTGACCAAGTATATGGTCAGCTTTAGAAGCATCTCCATGAGGTTCTGAGAAGGTATATCCTTTTTGTTTGGGTGAAATGTTTGGTTTATAATGTTTGTAAAGCTCTGGTATTTTTCTGTTTAGCTTTTGGCTAGATGAGCTGTCTATTGGTAAGGATGGTGTATTAAAGGCTCTCACTATCAATGTGTGAGGGTCAATGTGTGATTTAAGCTTTAGTGATGTTTCTTTTACAAATGTCTATCTTTGATGCAGATGTGTGTTTCTTATATTATACAGAAAGACCGATCCTGTTTTTTGCATCAATTCTATTAGTCTGTGTGGTTGTTGTTTTTTTAAAATTGGGAACTGAGTCCATTGATGTTGAGAGATATCAATGGCCAATGATTGTAAATTCTTATGTTGTTGTTAATGATGATGGTCGTGGTGGTATGTGTGTGTGTTTCCCTTCTTTTGTTTTGCTGGTGTAAAATTGTTTATTTCCTGTTTTATTTCCCATGGGTGTAGTTAATCCCCTTAGATTGGAGTTTTCCTTCTAGTACTTTCTGTAGGGTTGGATTCATGGATAGATATTTTATTTTGACATTATCATGGCTACCTTGTTTTTTCTTCTTCTACAGTAATTGAAAGTTTTGCTGCATATAGTAGTATGTACTTGCATTTGTAGTCGCTTAGAGTCAAATTGGGGGCTGGACTTGTGGTGGTCATCTGGACTCTGGTCAAGCAGGGTTTCTCTGCCAGAGTTGGGGTCTGTGGTTGGGTGAAGCAGAGGCGTTGAAGATTATGGATAGGGTATAGGCTTCACTGGAGAGAGGAGGGAAGGTCTGTGGACTTTTGTGGTCCATGGGGACTTCAGGACGAAAGCTGAAGTGGTCACTAGTAGAGCAGGGAGCCTCTGCCTGAATTGGGGGATGGAACAAGGTGACTCAGAGGAGGTCAAGACTGGAGATAGGGTTGGGGGGGCAACAAGAGAGTTGGGGAGTTTGGCTGGTGGGTGGGCGGTCTACCTGGAATTCTGGTAGAACAGGGAATGTCCATCTCTTATTTAATTAAACGATAAGGGCATTGTCTCTTTTTGTTTTCTTTTCTTCAATTTGGAACACAGACATGACAGCTTAAAAAAGAACAATTGGCTGTGAGGAGAAAAGGGCCTGAGACTTTTCATGCCCATACAAGTATCACACTGCTAATATACATATGAGAAGGTAGTCAATTCACTGCAATTTTATTTGAGCTCTGACCCTTTCAGCATTCTATAACACAAATTAAAATATGCTCATGTGAAAGACACAGGAAACCCATGATCTTGCAATCCAATTAAAAACTGTAATTGAAGGTGGAAGAGAATATATATGTGAAAGGAGAGGGGAGAATGCTGGTAGCTGAGCGTTTAAGCAAGGGTGGGAACATGTGGGATGTGGACAGTGTATGAAAAGACATACACAAACCCATTAGTTTGTAAACTAACTACAAACTATGTTTAATTGAGTTTGGACAGAGGAACACTGCGTGTGTGCACAATGCTGCTCCTCGAGGACATAGGCTATTCCATGAAAAGTTTGGGGTCAATCATGGGATCCTTCCCTATGAGTTACCAGTTAAGGAGGGCCCCCCAAAACAAACACCATTGACACCCACTTAGTCACCCACTATGACTAGAAGGTAAACCTCCATTGTTACAGATACCACATAATTTGGTTGCAGGACATAGAAGTCAATCTCAAATGGATCGGAAAAATGTCTCCCTGCTGGATTAGTGGTTCTTATTTGTTTGTTTGCTTGCTCGCTTGCTTGCTTGTTTTTATGCTGTAAGGTGCTAAGCAAGTCACTGAGTGGAAGTAGGGCATTGTTGTCTTCCCCAGCTCTAGACAATGAATGCTACAGTATCACCCTCCTACCTAGGAGGTGCCCACTACTGCTATAACAGTATCACTGTTAAGAGGGGAACCAATCAGTTTCTGATTGTATCGGAGGTCTGCTTCATGGAGAGGAGTTCATGTGTGGTACGGTAAGCATGGTGAAAAGCCCATGGCTGGGCAGGTCGTAGGGCCTAGAGCAGACTTACTATTGTTATTTTGCTAAATTTTCATGTTGTCAAACTCATTTTAAAAAATATTTTTGTTCTTGCCTGCAGATCTAAGCTTATTTCAGTCTTCTGGCAGTGGGCAGTGCTTAATAGAGACTCATAACTACTCAAATTGAGAATAAGTGACAGTGGCTTCATTCCTAAATTGGACATCTATATCAAAACTATCCCTTGAGCTCAGGGAATACTGGGGAAGAGGAGGCAGAGAGAAAGAGCTGGAAGAAGGAGCATCATCAGTCAATGCTTCCCAAAGAACACCTTGGCTCTGCGGAGTTCTGAGAATCTTTCTGGGTCACAACCTGTATTGTAATTTGATAACAAGGGTTGATACAGGCTTTGTGTTTGTTAAATATGCTCTCTGCCACTGAGCTACACCTCTAGCTCCTTTTGAAATTTGAAGCACTTCCTACAGGCTAATTGGAGAACTGTACAAATAATCCCCATGCTGTATCCCAAACACTCCCTCTCCAGCAATTAAGCATTTACAGAGCCACAGAAACCTCCTCCAGGGAGCTCAACCCAACCTTTGTTCCCTTTTGTGCTTAAGAAGGAGGGAATGAGGGAGGGGGCTACGCCTGGGATTCAAAGTACCTAACCTGTGATTGAGATAAAAATAAATAAATTAAAAAATAATAATAATAATAAAAAGAACTTAAGTCTTGAGGTCACTTTCAAGATTTATCCCCATAGACTTTGCACAGAATTGTAAGAGTGGGTGTGTTCTGAGTAACTTGCCCACTGTAATTGTGAAATCATTATGTCAAAAACAGAAAATGAAGAATGTGTTTGATTTGCATCCTTCCACAATCTGACAACTCGCTGAGTAGTCAGTTGGCTGAGCTCACTCTTTTACGCACTATACAGCAATAGTGCAGGACACCTGGTCTCAACAATACTGAATTCCCTCATGTGACTTCTTGCTAGATTGGGATTGGAATTTAGAAGTTAGTGTTCAATTTATTCCAAGCTGATGGCCAGTTGGCTACAGATGTTATCTCCCTAGAAATGGAAATTCTTCTGACTCAGACTCTCAGTTGCTGGGTTTACAGATATGATAGTTACTGCTACGTTCTTAATCCAAGTGTGTGGCAGTGAGCAAGGGAACACATGAGCACATCTGATGTGTTTAGATGCATTTATTAAAGAGTTAAACAGTTAAGACCAATGGATTATAAAGCAGTGTGACATGGAGAAATGTTTTCATTTGTTTGTTCGTTGTTTAATTAAAACTGTCCTTGCCCTGAAGATCATATTCTGTTGGGCACTTTCTCAAGGTGAAAGAACCAAATTTAAGAGTACATGACAGCAGCATATCTAGCATCTTTTTCCTGAGTCCTTTGCCAAACAGGTCAAAGATTAGGCCACTTGATTTATAGCTTGAATCATGCTCATTTTCTTGAAATGTATTATAAGAAGGATGCCAAGAAAAGTCATTATAATGACTAAATTTAAGAAAAAGGAGACAGCAAAGCAGGTGGCTGGGATGTGTCTGTTGGGGTAAAGATAGGAGCACTGAGCTCTGTTTGGGGCAACTGGTGAGATGCAGAAACAAATCTGAGATGCAGGTGTCTTGAAGGAAAGAAGGACAGGAATTGTTTAGAGGAAGTGAAGCAACAAACCAGAGTATGGACAGGCAAGAGGAGGGAGAGTATCCCACAATTGTTCAAGGATACACTCGTGTACAATACCAACCTGTACATCTTTAGGTTAGATGATATTAGAAGAGTTAAAGTTTAATTTGAAATGTGCATTGGCAAAAGACTTTTTTTAATGTGAAAAGTGTCAAATAAAAGAAATATTATTAAGTTTGTATTACAACCTCCCAAAAAGAGGGGAGAGGGACTTCTAATAGAGTTCTACAGAGAGACAGAACTAGAACTAGTAGAATGAATATATATCTGTATCTGTATCTATATCTATGTATGTTTGTTTGTTGTTATTGTTATTGGTGGTGGTGGTGTGTGTATGTGTGTGCTTATTAGATCAGCTTCTGTGATGTGGGCTGGTGCTCTGAATATCTGAATGCTGGATAGGCCATGAACTTTGTAGCTGCTCACTCTACGAAGTTGGATGCCCAAGAAGTTCTAATGTGGTGTTGAAGGCCTCCAGGCTTTCTGGAGAGCTGCTGATCCTTAGTCCACATTGGAAAGCCAAATAAGCTGGGTTCTGATGTCAGCCAAGGATGGCTGACAATAGGGTAGATGCTTGCAAGCTAGGAACTAAAAGAGGCAGACAAAAGCAGCCTTGCTTTATGCATGGACCTTGGAAGGTGCTGACCACTATACTGAAGTTAATCTTTCCAGGACCCAGCTAGAGGTGGTCTCTTAGTTGACTTTAGAGCTAACAAAGTTGACAAGCAAGAACCCTTCTTCACATCTGTCTTTATGTAAAATGTGGTCAGTTTTTTCTTTGTAGACATTTTCATTAACATTGGTTCTTTGAACTGTTGGATTTATAGTTTTTACAGTTACTGCATTTAAAATGCCTTGCTCGTTTACCATGTGTCAATTTTAAGGGTTTAATTTTAAAACATATATTATGTGTGGGCTTCTTTTACTGCTATAACAGCCCTGTAAAGCAGGTACATCCTGACATCAAAATTTATAAATGAGGAAACGGAGGCAAATGTGGTAATTCAGCTCCCTCGGGGTATAAGATGTCGAGCTGGAATGTGAACAGGGCAATCTGCCTCCAGAATATATGCCTCTATTGCATGGTTTCTTCCTTGGCTTCTACAAGAGTCCACCAACAGATAAAGCTTTTGCTTGTCTGTATTCCAACAAAAATGTTTGCAAGGTGGGGTAATGCAACTGAAAATGGAAATAAAAATGTGCCCCAGTTTCCTTAAAGGAATCACACACTCTTCATGAGTTAGCACCCTGTATTTTTTTAAAGTGGAAGCTCCATTGACCTGGGATTTATTGAGAGGCTTATTTAGCGGCTTTATAAGATTGAAGGCACGAGAGATACCTCAACTGTCCTGTCACACATTAGATGTTTCAAGCAAGACTGTGCAAGAGCTTTCAAAAGCTGGTACATAGCTGGCTCATTCAGCCAGTTCTTTAAGATATGCTATTTTTAACGGAATACCCTAAGTTTTGTAGAATGAACCCGGGGATTGAAAGGCAGAGATGTTTTCCTTACATTCTCATGGACATATAGGATTCTGTAAGCGGTGTTGTAGAACCAAAAGGGATAAATGTGCCCATATTAAAAAGTCAGGCTCTGAGAGGGCTCAAGGATCCTACAAGAAAACCTTCAGAATCATCTAACCTGGCCCCATAAGTGTCCAGAGAGACTGAACCACCAACCATGGAACATGCATGGGGCTGACCTAGTCCCTCTGCTTATATGTGACAGTTGTGTAGCTTGTTCTTCATGTGGGACTCCTAACATTAGGAGCAGGAGCTGTCTCTGACTCTTTTGTCTTCCTCTGGATCCATTTTCCCTAACTGGGCTGCCTCTTCTAGCCTCAATAATTAAAAAAAAGCACCTAGTCTTACTGTGACTTGATAGGCCAAGGCAGGTTGACATCCATGGAGGCCTCCCCTGTTCTGAAGAGAAAGGGAACAGGAGAGGATGGGGGATGGGGGAGGCTGGTAGAGGAAGATGGACTGGGAGGAGAGGTTGTAAAGTAAATAAGTTAATTAGAATAAAAGTCAAGCTCTGATTTAATTCATCAGTCCTTTTGTCATTAAAAGAGATCTGCTGGATTACAAGATAAACACTTGCCCATCATTGGCAAACATCACCCTCAAGATAAACACAGTGGCTGATAAAATCAGTGGCTGTATTCGGTTATGTTCACCACATCACACCTGGGGTTTACTGCACAAATTCATAGCTAAGAGAAACCAAGCCAGAGAGAAATTAATAAAAGTGAAACAGAAGCACTATCTCTGACTTTCACTGGTTTGATTTTCATGCACAAGTTCAGCCTCTTCAGTAACATTATTTAAGAGAACGCCAAGTCCTGGAAGTCTAGGGAGTTGATTAGTTTAAAGCCCATACTTTCAGATTAGGTTAAAAGCCAATGGCAAGGTGGCTTAGTGGGGAAAAGTGAGTACCATCAAAGTCTGAGGACCTGAATTTAATACCCAGGATCAAAAGGGTGGAAAGGGGAGGAGAAAACAGTTCTGAAAGTTGTGCTCTGACGTGTGTGTATGTGTGTGTGTGAAGCAAAATAAATGTAATACAATATGTAAAGGAAACTCAACACAAATAAAAGGTTATTTTTGCTTCAAACATCGCCCTCAGCATTTCCCCCTCACTTCCCTCCTCTTACACTCCTTTTCCTTAGCTCTTAATTTCTTTTCGAAGTAGAAAGAAAAGGGAAGAAGGAAACCAGTTAGATGTTGAAATTGGCTCTGTTAAGTAGAAATACTGTTTCAGAATTTTTTTTAATTTAGCTCATCATTGTATGTCATTACCTCTCTAGACCAGGAGGGGGCAGGATGTAGCAATCCACGAACACCTGGGAGAGGGCTAATGAGAAACTGGTGTTTATTGGAGGTAAGTAATCACCTGGTTTTGGCCCGCCTAGCGTCCCAGCCTTTCAATCCCCGCGTAGATCCCACTTTATCCAACTAAACACCCAACAGACAGATTGTGACAATTTACAAAACACCATATTGCCACAAATAAACACCTTTGTTTCCGGACTGCAGAGTTCCGGAGGGAATTTTTCTACCGCTGCTAAAGGAGCAAAGGCGTTTTTTGCTGCACATCCCACTGTCAGGATGTTATATTTTACGACCAAAAGATACAAGCTTCTCTTAGAGTTTCTATTTCTGGGGAGCAACTGGGGAGGAAAGGGTACATTTG
>CM053764.1:19741447-19759255 GCA_028658305.1 Pachyuromys duprasi | reverse complement strand
TAATCCCTACTAAGAATGCTATTCTGTTGTTTGGGCAGGCCAGGGCTATACACCATCTCTCCCTTCAAATACTAGGTCAGTCTCTTGTGTTTTTAACCTTTACTTGGTTATTTACGTCTGAGAAGATTTGTTATTTTCTAAAATTAACCATTACTGAGAGATTCTAATGGAAATGTGGAAGAGGAGCTTTCTTGGCTCTAAAATGTTGTTCTGTGTGTCTCAGAGCTTCCGTTTTCGCAGTGACTGCCATGCTTCTGTTTGAGGAAGAGCTTATTCTCATTTTACACATGGTCAGATGGCTCCAGCCTGGTGGCGGTAGCACAGGGCCCGCTGCCAGTCTTCTCCCCAGTGAACTCCCATCTTCCCCACGCACAGGTTTCTGTGTTATCGAAATCTCCCACCTCTGATCTGGGAGCACCAGGGGGTTCTGCAGGTTGGAGGCGTTTAATACATTCTGCTTGAACAACTTTCTTAATGAATTTTTATTATGAAAAGGAAAAAAAAAACCAACCTCAAACCTACAGGCGCAGGAAGGGGGAAACCTACAAGACAGTCTGGTTTAATGCCACCTACGTTACTCATGTGTCAGAGACTTGGCACTGCAATCAGTTAAAATACAGATAATATGTTGTCACACAAAAGGAGCAACTAATGGAAAACCAGTGGGAAATAACAGACAAGCCAAAAAGATAAAGCACACACATTCTCCCTCAGATGTAGATCCTAGCCTATAACGTCTCCAGGTTTACACACGAGCACGTATAAGTATTGGTAGAAAAGATCATGAGAGGGCAGTAGCAGATGAGGAGAAGGGATAGAGTGCCAAAGAGGGTTTACTGGACATGGAAGAGTAGAAGAGAGTTGGGGAGCCTACAAGAGAGATGGGGAAGCAAGGATGTGTGTGTGTGGGGGGTGTCACTAAAACGTGCTTGATTTGAAGATGTTACAATGATATTTAACACCTTAGGTATTTATCTTACAGCAATAATTTTGAAAGTTCATTAGTCTTTTGGTTTTACATTTTCTCTGTGTAGAAAAAAAAAGTAGGGTGAAGAAATGTATTTGGTAAATTTCTTGTTTCAGCCATTTCACAATGAACACATATTGAGAGAATAACAAAAACTCCATTTTGTCTCCATTTTAGGATCAAGCCTGATTTTAAAAGAAAAATTAGGCCATAGGGCACTAGTAGGAACAAGACCATAAAATCTCCCACCCAAGAAACAGCCTAGAGGTAACCACAAGAATGTAAAGGTGTCTTTTCTCAGGGTGGGGCATCTGTGCTGGGCAGCCCACCCATCTTGTAGTACAACATTCACAGCACAGAAAAATACCCAACATTCTTGAGGTCTATAGTTAGCTTGCTCAAGGTTAGTTAGCCAGTCACTTTGTAACTTGCTGAATGTCACCCAATCATGTAACTGCTAAGCCTGGAAATTCCTGGTCCGTGCTCAAACCCTAGTAAAAACCCTGCCCTGCAGCTTCTTGGGCTTTCCTCTCTGATCCACTGCCTTGGTGATGGTCAAGGGATGGAGCTTAAGCCCAAATAAAACTCTTTGCTCTTGTATATGTAGTCCAGCTCCTGGTGGTCTTTGGGGACCCTAATATATAGGTATAACAATATATCAAAGCATACAACGTAAAGACATTTACTGGTTTTTTTTTAGATGGCATGTAAATATAAGCCACAATTTTCATGAGAAAAAAAAGCATATGGCTTGGGTTTTGAAGAGTCTTGACTGAAATAATTAAAAGTGCCCAAATTCTGAGCCTGAGTTTCACAAAGCAACGTCCATCTTTTGTATGCGTAGATTAAATAGATGGATGAGGCGGACCCTGTTTCCTAAGCACAGACCTCTTAATTTGTGCACTGAAACTTGCATTTTTTTCAAACATGAATATGATGAGCTGCACTTACACACTGTGTATACCAAGATCTCCTCAGCCCCTTGTAGCCTGCTTAATATTCAGGGAGGTATGTGAAGGTGCTTGGCAGGGTGGCAAAGGGGGAGATGAAAGAGAGTCATTTCTGCTTTTCAAGATGAACTGGGCTCTCCTTCCCCAGCATCCAATACTGTCTGGGTGTTTGGGATTCCTTGAAAATGTCAGCGGAGTTGGCCTTTTCTGTCACACCAGTCAATGTTAAGATTAATGAGAAGAAAATGCTGCAGGCTGGCGGGACAGGCCACCGAGCTTGGTGCCCTTGCAACAGCCTTCCCTTTAGAGGTGGCTGTGTCCCTCTCTTACAAAGGTCCTGCCCACTTCCAGCTGTGACTCCATTTCTTATCGATTTCAGACTCACCCAGCATGGACAAAGGATCAGAGGATCACCCCTGTCCTCCGTGGCTGAGCTACTCTGCCGCTTCCACTTCTGGGGGCTGAGATGAGGGTGAGTTACTAGAAGTTCTTGGCCCCAGGGCTCTACACCAGCAAAATGGCCTAGTTACCTGCTAGTATAGACAGAAAAGGTTCCCCTCATATAATTGGCTTGGGGGGGGCACACCAATTAAATTCTGTGGGGAAAATTATTTGAGAAGGAAATCCTATATATTCCTGGTTATGAAAGCACCAGCCAGGAGAATAAGTTGTAAGTCTAAAGATCTTATGTAAAAATCATAATTTGACCTTTGCTGTTAGAAATCTCTATAGGCCAGCTGCATACTAATGAGGGAAGAAGAGAAGAAGAATAATTGCTCAAGGCGGGATACCAATGTGCAGTCAAATTCTGGCTAGCCTAAGGTTCAGCCCTTCTCTGCTCCCTACACAGAATGGTGTATTCATTTCCTGTCCCCTTGCAATGGTAAAATACCCTGGATAAAATCAACGTACCAGGGGAAATGTTTATTCTGTCTCACAGTCTGAGGGTCCATACTGTCTGGATGTCATAGTGGGAGGACCTTCGAAGTGCGGAAGCAGTTCAACCTGTGGAATTGTGTGCCCACCAAAAGGTGGGTCTTGCTATCCGAGTAATTCCAACCAGAGATATCACAGATAGCCTGGACACTAATTTTCATAATTCCTCACAGGCGTTGTCAGAGGCTTTTCTCTGAGAACTTAAGATACTGTCAAGCTGTTGATTTAACCATTACAGATTCACAGACCACCTGGGGCACATCAAACAACCCATTCTTAAGCCTTCTGACAGAAACACACAATGCATGAGGAACCTCCATTTGACCACTAAATAGTAAAACCCAGGAATGCCTGAGGTTATAGGGTTGGTGCCAAACGCATGACCCACCTTTGCAGAGCCCACTAGAGAAACTACACATTACTTTTCCAGCTTTCTCTGTTGTCTGGCCTGGCATTCAAGACCTGTGCTTCCATAAAGACAGACATATTTGCAATAGCAAGCTTTTCTGTTTTGTGAGGCTTAAAAGATTCTGTTTAAAGATTTGCCATGTAATGTGGCTATAATTTTGGCTTGTCATATGAGGTGAAAATTACTTCTCTGATCTTATAGATTATTTTGGGAAGTAAATCGATTATTGGAGAAATAGATTATTGAAAACTAACTTAGTTGGGGTTCCTATTTGCTGTGAAGAAACACCATGACCATGGCAACTCCTATAATGGAAAGCATTTGTGTCTGGCTTAGAGTTCAGAGGTATAGATTACTGTCATCATGGTGGGAAGCATAGAGGCACACATGGTGTTGGAGAGCTAGCTGTGATCAGGATAGGAAGGCAGTGCGGGAACACACACACACACACACACACACACAGAGAGAGAGAGAGAGAGAGAGAGAGAGAGAGAGAGAGAGAGAGAGAGAGAGAGAGAGAGAGAGAGAGATACTGGTCCTGATTTGAGCATCTGTGACCTCAAAGCCTACCCCATCTTCTCACCTGTGTTGTTTCTTCACAAATTTTGTTCATACTTAGGGGCCACATTCTTTTTATCCTTGGCTCTAATTTGGAAGAGGTGAATTCTGCTTGATACACTTGTCTTTTCAGATCCGCAGTCTAAGTATTTGCAGTTGATTTCTTGGTACTCTGCCTGAGACACAGAGACTGGGGACCTGCTGTTGCCACCCCCACTGACATCAGGTTCCCCAGCTCTGGTTGCTTCCTTCTAAAATGTTCCCATGAACAGAGCTAGAGACCTCATGAGGCTGAGCGCAGCATGTGTATCTTATGGGAGCAATTTGTTTTCAGACTTACCGCGATCCAAATCTCCAGCAAGATTCCTTAGAAACTCCGCTTTTGTGGTTGTTTTGAGACAGTCTTACCAGAGAGCACAGGTTGCCTTCACACTTTCGATCCTCTTCCTGCAGTCCGCCCAGTGCCGAATTACAGGTGTGTGCTATTGTAGGGCTTGGCAGAACTACTTTTTACTTTGTATGACTCACACTTTATTTCCCCTAGCCTCGTAAGTAGTCACCTGTTCAAAATTAAAAGAGAAAAGAAGGGAATGAGACAGCAAGACATCAAAAAGTTGCCAAAAATTTAATGTCATTAGCTATTGAAAATAAGGCAAACTACACTGAGAGATTCTATTACTCTTGTTAGAATTACTGTCATCCATAGAACAAAACAAGTTGGTGAGGACGTGCAGGGCTGCAGGTTTGCTGCTGGAGGAATGCAAATTTATGCAACCACTATGACACATTTTGGCACCGTCTTTAAAAATTAAAATAGAATCACCATGTGATCCAGCTATCCCACTTTTAAGTATACATTCAAATAAAGTTAAATTAGCACACCAAAGAGATACCTGGATGCTCCTGTTTATTACAGTGCTATGAACAATAGTTTAAAGAGGAGTAAGGCTGGGTGCCAGATGACAAGCTGGTGATGTGTGTGTACAGGTGGGCATCCTTCTGTGTTAATGAAATCCTATTAGTTGTGGGGAAATGAAAGGAACTGGAGAATGTGAATTTAATTGAAACAAACCAGTCACAGAAGGAAAAGTGCCACACACTCTCTCTAGCATGCAAAAACTGAAAGGTTTGCATGGCAATGAACTATTAATAGCTGTTGGCAAGAGTGTGGGGTGGATAAAGGGATTTGATCAGGCATGCTTTATGCAGCTACAGAAGCATAAAATCCAGCCCTGTTCCTGTGTACATTTAATTCATGTCAATCGCAGGTTTACAAAAGTGAAACAGATTGTGTGCACGATGGCCAACTGATGGGGTCGAGTCCTCCTTGCAGAAGAGAGGAGGAAGAAGGCACCCTCAACGCTCAGCACCATCCATGTTTAAGACTGGAGAAACGTTGCTTTTTCTGTCCTGACCTTCCTGACTCTTCAACCCTCCACGTCCACTGGAGAATGTGGATGGCGACTAGTGACAAAGCTTTTCCTCTTGGACCATCAAAGCAAGGGCAGGGAAGGCTTTGGATCTTTGAAGGGGGCTGTGTAAGATTTCTCAGGCAGCTTGTCCATCCTTTACATTTTTCTTTCTCAAAACTAGGAATTTGATAATGGTATTTTTGTTGTTTTGATTTGCTTTTGACTTTACCTGCCTTTCCTAGAATCTATTTCCTGAAGAAAAAAGTTATGTTAGTTCTTGACATTCTCTTACATTTCCTGACTCTCACTAGATCAAATATCATTATTATTTTGTTTATTTTTTTATTTTTACTTGTCTGCTTTAGTTTAAGTGCACCACCTATGTGCAGGTACCTGCAGAGGCTAGAAGACAGAGTCAGATCCCCAGGAACTGGACTTAATAGATGGTTGTCAGCTGCCTGATGTGGGTGCTGGACACTGAACTCAGGTCCTCTGAAAGGGTAGTACAGACTTAACTGTCCTTTATCAGGGGAACTAAGATAAATGATGTGGAGTGTCCTTGCATCAGGTCTGCCACTACAAGAGTGCAATTAGTAAGGAGAAGGTGTTTCTCCTGAGAGCTTGGTCTAACCACTGCAATAAATAAATAAATAAATAAATAAATAAATAAATAAATAAATAAATAAAAGTATAAGACTTCAAGATTTTTCAGGAAAAAAACTTGTCCTAATCCCATTCTTTAATCAATAACATTTATTCTAAATATTCTGCTCCTTATCATTTTTTCTCATGAAATTAAGGTGATTATTAATACTCTTGCTATCATCTTTCTTCTGAATGTCTTCAAAGGAAGAAAATAACAAATGAGGAGAAATGCAGTTTTATACAAGAGCCCGACACAGTGGATCCAGAAAGAAATTGGAAGCAAAGAACTTGTTTTAAGCTTCAGAGAGTATCCTAAATTCTGTAGTTTATCACCAAATCACTAGCTCTAATCCTATCAAATATTAAATATATTTTTTTCTGGTTCAAAGTAAATTGGACAGCACTGATACTTATTATTATAAGACCCATGGATGAAGGTGGATAGTTTATGGGATTTAAGTGAACTTTGGAATCTCATGTATCTCACTGGCCTAATGAGTTCAGACTCACAAGTAGATCCCAAGGAACCACCAGGGTAGAAAGAGCTTCTAAGAAATTAATGCTAAGGAATAAATCAGACATGTTCTTTCATTTCCCTTGAAAGGTTTACCTTTACCGTATTTGTTGTATCTAACTGGGATGACAAATTCCAGAAATACTTCCTTAAATGATCTCTCTATAAGACAATCCTTTTAAGAGCAGGGACAGCAGTTGGTGACAGTTTATAAAGATATGCTGCTGAATAATGTCTTCCTGAGAGGAGGGAATAAATACAGTGGGGTCCTGAGAGGTATGGAAAAGAACAAAGGAAATTAAATCAGAGTGCTACAGAGGTAAACTAACACACCCCTAGAGAAGCATACATTGTAATGAGAGCTCATAGATGTTTTGTTACATGTCAAATGAAGAAATTAAAATTGTATGTTGAATTAAGGTTTCTAATTAGCTGACCTTAATATAAAGAGATTATCATGCATTACTCAAGTGCACATCGTATACTCACAGGAATCCATAAATGTTTTGGAAGAAGAGTTCAAATCAGAGCTTCAAAGAAGTTATGACATCCCGGTTCTGGTCTCAAAGATGGAGATAGGAGCATTAATTTAAAAAAATGCAGGTGGCCTTTAAATCTTGACCCACAGAGTTTATGGGTGGCAAAAGGAAGCTACCTCAGGTAGTAGAAGGCTTACCTAGCATGCAGGAAGTGCCCTGGGTTCATTTCCTAGCACAGGATATAGTGGGTACGGTAGAGCAGGCCTATAATCCTGGCATGTGAGAGGTGGAATGGGTAGGACCAAAATATTCAGGGTCATTCACAGTTGTGGATTTGAGGAAGCCTGTGCCACATAAGACTCTGTCTCAAGTGGAAAAAGATTTTTTAAAAAGTTTAAAAAAATCAGGAACTGGAGTAAGAAAGAAGTGGAGTCTCTCCCAACTTCTCTAGAGAGGACAGAGGCCCAAACTTGAAGGAGAACTAGTTTCAGTGGAAACAGTCCATAGTTTTCTCTTGCTTAATTCTTGCTTTGCCAAATTCCTGTTTTCCAAATGTTAGAAAAGATAGATAATACATTATTGTCTACCTGCTTTATTTTCAAATGTTCTCAGTGTGAACTAAGCATGAAACACAGGCAATAGACAGAAAGTGTTTGGACAAATATTCATGTTTAGAGGGTAACTGCATCTACGGGTATCAAGATTCATAATAAGGCTTCCCCTGTGGGTTCACATGGATGGTCCCTTTGAATCAATTTTTTAAAAATAAATTCAGTATTTGTGTCAGTGTGATAACACATTTGTCATCCTAGCACTTAGGGAGAGGCTAACAAGATGAATGCAGGATTCTGTCCAAAAAAAAAAAAAAATCACCACATATTTTGAAACCCTCTTGTTATGTTACATGTAACTGTTTGTCACTAGTGGTAACTTTTTCATATATATATATATACATATATATAAATAAATATATTTAAATTTTATGTGCATGGCTGTTTCACTTCACTATATATCTGGTACTAGTTGCATGCCTGGAGTCCACAGATTCCCTGACTCAGTAACAGAGGGTTGTTAGAGCAATGTGAAGACTGGGAATAGAACCCAGGTCCTCTGGAACAACAACAGACTAACGCTCTTAATGTTTGAGTTATCTCTTCAGCCACCAATCCTGGGTTGTACTGCAGCTTTTTATATTTGTGGACATTATTCCTCAAAGGAAATTCAATGACCATAGAAATGTTTCATCAAATCACTCAATGGGTAACTATAATTAATCTATAAGAATAAAACTGCTAATGTTTAATATGGACCTCAGGTTCTAAGGTGCAGTGCAAAATGGAATTTAGTATTTTTGTGGTAGTGGCCATCTACAGAGAGGACCATCTACACTGGTGGCTGGACTAAATGCTGGCTTTAGCTCTAGAGCCGTGCTCTTAGCAAGACTTCTGCCTTTTTCGACTACAGTATAAAATGGGGATGGACTGTGCCGAGCATCTGAGGTCACTGTGAGAGGTACAGGGGATGGGATGATTCCCTTTGTGTGTGGGAACCCAGTGTATGCTGGTATTACTAGGTCTGATGCTCACTCTACCCATGTAATTACTTGAGCTACAGAATCTAAGAAAGATGACTGCTGCTTATGCTTGTGTGCTCTCTGTACCCATTAAGAGTCGCCACGCAATAAACTGTGTATGTGTGTGTGTGTATAGTCATAAGTGGAGGTCAGAGGGGATCAGACTCAGCTAATCAGTTGTATACCTTTATTTGTTGAATCATTGTTCCCAAAGAGAGAGATGTTCAGGCTGATTCACAGGTGGGTGCAAGTCACAGGCAAAAGGAAAGGAGAATGTTATTTCATTTCCTTGAGGAAATGATAGGAACATGGTGCCCTCTTTACGAAGATACATGCAGGAGACACTGAGGATCTGAGTCCTTTGTGAGCAGCCATGGAGTGATAATGGCAGGAAAGTCAGACAAAACCAAGTGTGACTTACTAGAGCTCAGACTGCATTTGAGGCTGTATTCCATGGCTGTTATGGAGAATGTTTCATGTTCATACCAAACCTGAGCCTGAGTTCTGATTCCTGAACCAACAGGCAGGTCACACTGCTTACATACTATGATGTCACAGGATGTCTTCCTCAGCTACTCTCCATCGTATGCTTTGAGACAGGATCTCTCACTAAATCTGGAGATTACCAATCAGCTAGGTTGGATGGCTAGTGCAGCCAGACAAAACATTCTTGGCATTTGTGGCCATGCCAGGGTTTGCACGTTGGTGTTAGGAGTTTGAACTCGTGTCCTCAATGCTTACAGAAAACACACTTTACACACTGAGCTGCCCGCCTTAACCCTGCAACAGTCCAGATGGCTTAAGAGAGTCAGGCCATATTTGAAGAAAAAAAAAAGAATGAAGTTTTAAAAAATCCATTTTTTGAGCAGATATGAACAATCTTTGCAGTAGCCTGGTCTTTCTGATTCCATTCACTTCTCTAAATACAGTTTTCACTAGTCTGAGTGGGTCAGCTTTGGGCTATTTAGGGGAAAAATATACTATTAATTTTTTCAAATGTACGCAGGAGGCTACATTTAATATTTTAAACAGAACTGATCAAAATCAAGCACTGGAATTTATAAGCAGATATGGATGGTTCCAAGGGTTAGAATACTTGCCTGACACATGCAAAGCCCTGGGTTTGACCCTCAGCACCACAAAAAGATAAGACAAATTTGTGACTTTTCAGAGCCATTGTTTTAACACAGAAATCTGTTTATTAAACCAAACAAAAACAGAAAAAAATTATACCAGCCCTCAATTTTTTAAAATTTTCATTAAATAAGCAAACTCTAAATTCACACCTTTAAAAGATGTTTGTGCATCTATGTATTTCCAAAATACTCATATTTCAATAAGATTTTCACATTATATTCACCAACAGTATCACAAAATTTTTTTTGTATTTTTTGTTTGTTTTTGCTTTTTTTGTTTACGTAACTGTAAGGAACAATAATTCTAGAAACACTAGAAGAAAAAAGCATAGCAATGTCCACAGTTACAAGAAAAAGTGCACATTACCCGGTCACAATCACAGTCAGTACTTGAAAAAACTATATGTAACAGGTAGGTAAAGAACACCACGGATGCCTTCAACTCAGTGTCAGAAACCAAAGGACAGGATTTACATAAAATAAGGCCAATTCAAGAATGCACGAAGCATTTGTAATTCAACAGAAAGGAAAATAGTACAAGCATGAACTAAAGCACTTCTTAAATATTTTAAAAGTAGGCTTGCTTCAGTGTATAAGAAACACCACTTGGAGTGTGTCTAACACTAGAAGTGACGAAAAGGGAAGGGCATGGAGGGGACAGGACAGGAGGGGAGAGTTCATTGTGAAGAGACAGCTCTATCTGCTGGGTTTTCCATTTTAGCCAAAAAAAAAAAAAAAAAAAAGAAAGAGAAAAGAAAAAAAAAATCTTAAATTATACAAATCGTATCTGGAGACATAACAGCTTTTTCTGGAAACTATTTCCAAAAGAAATGAAAAGTACACGCAAGAGTGCAAAGTTTAAGATTGTCACTTGCAACCTCCCAACATTCAATCACCCACACCCAGCTGCTGCTCTGGACGGTGGCTTGTGGGAGGGCAACACAGCCAGGGCCCAGCAGCTCGAAGGAAAGCACGGCGTGCTGGGTCTGTTTTGTTTTCGGTACGTCTTTTTGTAACGTTTAGAAAATTCTGTGATGACAAACTGCTGCAGCGAGCTGCCGTGTGGCAGGGGGGGTTCCGAAACTGGCATAGGTACAGAAATGCAGGCATCTCTTGGTCGCTCCTGACGGGACGACTTAACGAAAGGAGGCAAAGGGTTTTCCAGCACTGAGTGTTATTTTTTTTTTCTCTTTGTAGAAAGAATTTGAAAAGAGGAGAAGGCAAAAGAGATGTGGGAAGGATACTTACAGTAGTTTCGCAAAAAACAGTTTTCTTTTAGGACCTATGAAAAAGTTACCAAAGTAAAAATGACCATTTTTGAATGAAAAACAAGTTTTCTTTTATAAAAATTACATTTTTTTTCCTTTTAAAATACAAGATCCTTTTTTCATTGTTGTCATATCCCGTAGCAACCAGAAATTTGGCTTTTTCTATTTTTTTTTTCAGATACTTCACCTTTCAGTCCAATGAGTCAGTAGAAAATTCCACTAATATTTCAGTTGGATCTTGAGCTATTTTTTTTTAAATCTACCCCAAGCTTCTTCATTTTCATCCTTGAATTAAAGAGTACACAGCCTTGTGTTTTTTTTTTTTAAATTGCTTATGGTATTTATGCTGACACACTAAAACAAAAAACAAGAGGCTGGGCACATTTGAGCATCTCAAGCACTTCAAGGTCAGAGTTCCTTTAAAGTTCCTTAACACACCAGAATATAGATCAAGGACAACGTGGCATGATGGAAGTATTTCTCTTAAAAGATTGTGCAGCACGAGCAGGAGTATCTCTGCTGGGAAATCAAGTGTCATTAGTGGAAACTGCAAATTTAGAACTCAGCGAGTACGGACGTCGCTTGCCTCAGTTCTGCTGTAAAATGAGATTTTCCAGTTCATCTGCGGAGCGCAATAAAAACGCCGCGGATTCTCGATACCCGGCGACGAGCTGTCTCACGGCGTTGATTTCCGTCGGACTCAGCTGAGGTCTGGAGTTTGAACTGCCGGAGGATCCCGAGCCAGTCGCCAGCTGCCTCTTCATGCTGAGATCTGTGGGTCCTAGACAAAAAGAATCGCAAAATAAGACAGGAACAGTATTTATTCTAACATCTCACATGTGAGCACCCATCAAATTACGACTGAATTTATTCATGAATGCTTTCATGAGGAACTCATGGCCTCTATAATCAAACGCATCTGCTCTCTGAATAAAGAGTTGTGCGATGTGACATGAGTGTGTGAGGATTTTTTTTTTTTCAGGTGTCTTGGGCAGCCTCTAGCCATCACTTCTTGTTACAGGGAAGACTCAGGCTCTTTGAACAACGGCTCTTGGCAGAATTCAATTTTCGGTCTGTCTCCCACATGTTGCGGAAGCTTCCGTGCCCCAGTATTAAAATGATGAACTGCAAACATTTTCGTTTGCTGCATTTATTAACAAAGGCCACAGTCCCCATCAATTCAGAATCTTAATTACCTCCTTGAAGAATTTTTAATGTATATATATTAATATTTTTATAAATTAAAATTTATTCTTTAAGAATGTCACGTGTTTATAAGATAATGCCACTCCCTCATCCCTGCCCTTCCAACTCCTTCCTTCAAAGTCTCCCTCCCAACCTTATTTCCTTTTTAAAAAGCTCACTGGGTACAGTTAGTGCTGCTTGCATGAGCACGGGGGGGGGGGGTAAAGCCAACCACTGAAGCCTGAACTACCTACAGAGCCCTGGTACCCCAGTTCACCCCGAAGTGTGGGGCTTCCTTCCCCCACCCATGCTGACATTTTGACTAGCTTGCTACTGCGCAGGTCTTTTCCTCTTGGAACAACCTTGAATCATCATGAATCCCTCAATGAGGGAATGTTTAGATCAGGATGGCCCAGGGGTGGGTAAATATGCTTTATCTTGATGGCTCGGGGGAGGGCACCAATTCATGGGCAGGGCCCTGGACTGTGGAAGAATAGAGAAAGATGAATATAGACAAACATGCAGAGTACTCCCTTCATCTTTGCTTCTGGGTGGTGGATATGACTAGATGCTTCCAATTCCTGATGCCTGCAGCTCCCAAAGATGGTGGACAGTGGTCTGAAACTGTGAGCTCAGACAAACTCCTTCTCCTCTAAGTGACTCTGTTAGCATCTTTACCCCAGCAACAAGCAAAGAAACTACGGTACTCTCTTAAGAAACATCGATGCGGGGTCTGAGGGACTTCTGTGTCTTGTTTAGAGTAGACAAAGTTCAAGCTGCATGTTCAAGATTGCTTTAACTTTTCCTTCTTTTCCTTCCTTCCTTCTTTTCTTTCTTTTAAGGAGTTGGCTGAGACCTGTCTTTCTCATTATAGTAAGGTAATATTTACTACCAGGTAGATTAGCTTTCTAACAGGGTAGACTGTATTATCTTTGAAGTGAAGTGAGGAAGCAGTTCTCTCAAGAGCCCTTCAGAGAAGCTAGGTGTTGGCGCATGGCTTTTTGTCACTAAGCTGCATCTGTATTTGGACAAAACGCAGTCAGATGTCCACAGTATTTCTTTATATATTTAGGCCAGTCTGGTGGTTCTGATTTTGCACAACATTTAAATTTATACTGAAATATAATTCAAAGTTGTTAAAAACCTTGAGTTCAGACATTAGCATTAAGAAGGTACTTCGTATCAAAATTCTATCATTATATGTTTGTTTTTGTTATTCAGCCAACATTTATTAAGATCACAAAATCTGAAGGGAATTTCTAAATTTAGAATTGAAATAAAGTATTGGTAAGCATATAAGCACAACAGTCAAGATCCCAACCTGCAACGATTCTGCACCATGCAAGTGTTTTAACTGACCCTAAGTATGTGTAAGCATTCAGTAAAGGGCATTCCATTTGTGAGCTAAATCAGGGGATACCATTTTCCTACTAGTTCTTCCTGAAGCATGAGGGAGACAGGTCGATACCCGGCCTCTCTGCCATCATCCCTGAAGGAGGTAGAAGTCTCCTGAGAGGAAAATGGTTTCACTTGAAATTTAATTAGAGCAGACATAAGATCCACACAAGGAACTCTGACATCTGAGAGAACCATACTTCTACTTCTGACATGGCCTTTCCACGCTTTGATTTTTCAGGCCGGGTTTATCTTCCATTTAGCCTGCTATTTACAAACTCATGTTATCCACATGGCAAGCTGAGAGAGGCATGGGATGTCACATTTGTGGAAAGGAGTCACTGAACCTGTACTCAAACAAAGGATTAACAGTGTCTGCTCTGTCTGTAAAGTTCTGAGTAAACTTTTTCTTTTTATTGAAAATAGATTTATTTTTCAAATAATGTATCTTGAATATGGCTTCCCTTCCTCCTACTTCTCCCAGTCCCCATCTCTCTCCTCTCCCATGCAAATCAGCCTAGTGGCATATCAAGAGTTCTGGGTTGCAGGTGAACACTCTTCTAACCTGTTTTTAGAAGCTCAGTATTCATACCAAAGAGAGTTGAGAGTTGGAAGGATCCTCCTTCTCAATCATGTAGATGTCTCAAGTTTGGGCCTGATTACCCCATTCTATTAGAAGGTGGAATGCTTTATTTGACTTTTCATAAAGCTGAATTGCTGAACCCTAAGCTGGAATTGAGAAGGTTAAACAGGAGCTCTAGTTGTCATTGGTATAAAAGAACCTCACATAAGCATTACAGTTTAAGATTTACTTAGGATACCTTTGACTTGAAATTCTTGGTTTTTGTTTTTGTTTTTTATCAAGATATTTCGATTGTTGCAGTTTTGTGTTATGTTGAGATCAAGTCTCATGTAGCCCAAGGTGGCCTTGAAATTAAAATATAGCAAAGGATGACATCAAATTTCTGATCCTCCTTCCTCCACCTCCCATGTGCTGGTGTTTCCAAGCATGAACCACCAGGTCCCATTTGGCTAAAAATTGTAAGCATCTTAACCTAGTGAAGACTTAGTTTGTTCTATGTTAATTAGCATATGCAAATTTGAAATAAGGGTCATTATCTCTACACCTTCATTAGCCACCCTACCCTTCAAACCATAAGAAACACTTTTTGCTAAGTGTTTGTTTTTCACATCTGTAATGTTACAGGGGTAAAGAAACCAAAGATGTAATAGATATTCATTCAGTGAGCACTCCCACATCCCTTGTCCCTGGTCAGCACCTTTCTTTGAGGGCTGCCTCAGTGATTCAATGCTATGCTTGACTGATTCAGCTTAATTCAAAACACAACTATCACGTAATTAGGACTCGTATCCATTATAAAGTAAGGGTTCAAATTTGATGAATATGTAGAACTTAATAAAGTCTAGAAAATTATTTTTGAAGACAAAACCACCAAGAATATGGTTGTAATGAGCCAGGCCAGTGAATCAGAAGGACCAAACACAATGACCGAAAAGACACTTAAAGAGAAAATGGCTTCAGTGACAAATTAAGTGTAATATATAGAAAACTTCATGAGGCCACGTTTATTTATCATTGTGTTGGTCAAAGTGATACAGACTTATTGGTTGTGATGATTATTAAAAGTCAAATCAAAAGTTAAGCATGTGTCATGTTAACCTATTTTTTTAGAAAGTTAAGCCTTAAATGCCAAAAATAGAGCCATGATTCATTTTTAAAGGTCTGAGTTATAGTTGGGTAATAAACAAATCTCAATTTATGATTCTTAGTATTTAAATAAAAGTATACACTCATAATTACTCATTTTCATTTCTAAAATTAATCAGTTGGCTGTTTACTTCCAGTTTATGGTATATTTTTGTTTATTGTTTTAAGCTGCTTTATTTTGTAATAGTGTTTTAGTATTATTTTCCTTCAGATGATGTTGCTGTTACTAAGGCACCATTTTTAAAATGTGGTTTTAGCAATGAGAACCATATTTTTGATGACCATGGTAACTACTTTTAAGTGTTAAAAAATTATAGTGAGGTGGGTGGAGAGATTGTTCTTGCAGAGGATTCAATTCCCAGCACCAACATCGTGGCTTACAGCCATCTCTAATTCCAGTTATAGGGGATCCAATCTCTTCTTCTCGTCTCCACAGATACCAGGCCTACATGTGGTGCACATGCATGTAGGCAAAACACCCACACATATAAAATAGATAAATAAATAAATAAATAAATAAATAAATAAATAAGTGACATGGCTGGGAGATGATTTAATCAGTAAAATGCCTGCTATGTGAGCCTTAGGACATGAGTTCAGATACCTAACGTACCACAAAAGGCTGCATGAGAGGGAGGATGTCTGAAATCCCAATGTTGTGGAGGTGGAGACTGGTATAGCCCTGGGGATTGCTCATCAGCCAGCCTAGCCTATGTAGTGCGCTGCAGGCCAGTGAGACTCTGTCTCAAGGGAAAGGTAGACACAGTTATAGAATACCTGTACTGGGCGGTTGGTTGCATGTCAACTTGAAGCAAGTTACAGTTATCAGAGAGGAAAGGTCTCAATTGAGAAAATGCCTCCATGAGATCCAGTAAGGCATTTTTTAAAGTTGGTGATCAATGTGGGAGAGCCCAGCCCATTGTGACTGGTACCATCCTTGGGCTGGTGGTCCTGGGTACTATATGAACCCATGAGCATGGCTCCAAGCAAGTCATGAGAAGCAAGCTTGTAGGTAATATTCATTCGTGCTCTTTGCATCAGTTCTTGGCTCCAACTTTCTACCATGCTTGAGTTCCTGTCCTGACTTCCTTTGATGATGAACGGTGATGTAGAAGCATAATCTGAATATAGTTTTCCTTTTCATGTTGCTTTGGCCATGGTGCTTCAGCATTGAAATGACCATTCTAAGGAAGACAACACCTGAGATTGTCTTCTGAAATATGCACAGACACATCCCACTTTCACACCCCCTATACTTGCATACTCCACCCCTACACAGATTCTATTCCTGATGTAATTTTACAGAACGAAGATGCTTTAATTGGTGATAATTCAGCTTAAGGATGACAGTGTCACAATGACACGTAAAAGAGTAGGCTGCTTCCCACCATGCGCTTACTATTATCTTAATGAAAACGTGTATGCCATTTCTCTCAATACAAGTTAAAAATCTGTCCAAACAGCTCTCTGTGCTTCTCACAGATTAACTGATTCCACATTAGATTGTACTGAGTTAATTCTTTCTAGGCTTTGAAATTGGTCTTGGGAACACTTAATCCTTGTGTACTAATAGACACCAGGTCTTCTGTCTCTTCAACCTCATCAGTTCCCTGAATATACATAGAATAAGCAACAGGGACATAGCAGAAGCATCTTAAGTCTTTAACGGACAAAGAAAGCTACTTGCAATCAGGTGTTTTGAGTAACAACTGATATAGTCAGGATCATATTTTCCATATCTCTACAGAACTTCTCATTTCCACATCTCAATAGATTCCATTGATTTCTTAGTTCTGGACATGACTTCTGCTATTGAAGTCAAACACAATAATCTCACATAAGTGACATGTCTTTGTTGTCTAGCAAACTGTTTGGATGCTAACTTTGTCTACAAGTCAAGTTTCTTTTCTGTTTTGAAGGGATCAGAAGTTTGATAGATGTATTCACCAAAGCTAATTTAGCACCTTGCTGTCCAAAGGTATACAAATTCATATATAACTGAGTGTTTGCCAATGATAAACAATTCCTGAACCACCCCACTAATACAGTTCCAGATTCAACAGCCAATGGGCTTCATTTATATTCAGAAATAGAGTAGCACCAGAATTGGAGACGAAATATTCCTTCCTGATAGGATCATTAAACATCCTAAAATGAGCCGGGTACCCTCCCTGTCTCCTTACCCACTCCACTTTGTATTTGTTCACCTAAAGGCCAAGCCTTTCCAGTTCTGTTGGTTTTGATAAAATTATTTGCAAACCGCTGGGTTCTGATACCTTGAATAGGAAAGTGTTTGTAATACTAATTGTGCTTGATGTCTCTTCAGGTTCACTTTGAAAATCTATATCTATTGGAGTTAATATTTGTAAAATAGGATCTTTCAATGAATGGCATGAACACACTCTCTAGTATGCTTTCATTGCTGTTTTATTATCTTTCTATGCCCTTCTCTCTTGATTTGTTTCCACAGATAAATTTTAAATCCTTTCAAATATTCAGTTTTTTTAAAAATTTTCTTTTGCTTGTTTTCTATCTGTAGTAATTTCAGAATTATTTCATTTTATTTTAGAATTTTCTTTGTTTCTAACTTGGGTTAAACAATTTTATCAAATAAATGGTAAAAAGATGGGAATACTCATTACCTTGATCTGA
>CM053764.1:19724577-19741347 GCA_028658305.1 Pachyuromys duprasi | reverse complement strand
ACCAGATAGGTTAGGGTCAAATAGAAGGTGAGGAGGCCTTCACCTATCAGTGAACTGGGGGGAGGGTATAGGGGGAGAAGAGGGAGTGAGGGTGGGATTGGGAGGAGGCAAGGGAGGGGGCTACAGCCAGGATACAAATTGAGTAAATTGTAATAAATGATATAAATAAAAATATTGTAATTAAATTATAACTACAAAAAAAGAAATAAGAAAACTAGCTAGCACAACTGAACCCTTGTTAACTTGATACATACAAACATGTCACTGTTATGCCTTAAGTTTTCTGTTCTTGTTCATCCCTGTGATTGTACATTACTATTGACATACACACACACACAAGATGTAATAAATTTAACAAAACAAAACATCTCTAAAGTACTTAGTTTATCAACTTTTTGTTGTTTATAAGTAGGTGTTAACATACTAGCCTAGTTCCATTGCACAAATTTACTATCCTCTAGTTATCAATGGATAACTGATAACTTTTGAATGCAATGCCACCAGCATGCTAGAATCCCTTAGTGATTGTTATTTATTTAAGTGGCCAATATTAGCATGAACATGCATTATTAGAAAGTTGGAGGTATCTTTCATGTAACCATTACATTTTAATTTATTTCTCGCCCATGTTTTTCTTTTCTATCTCTTAGAAGATAAGAGAGAAACCTTTTATACTCTTTGGCTATAATCGTAGGTGTCATTTCACTTTTGTGATTTTGTTAAGTTTTCATTTATTAATTCACCCGTGTATTACTGGGGGACATAGAATCAGAGAATTATCACTTTTTGATTAAGCAGTTTTCTTCATTATTGCAAACTGAGTCATTAGTGCCCCACGTCTTTTGCTGAAATTCAGATTGCTTATTTTCACTACATCCAAATAGATAAACTCTTAACTGACAGTTTAACATTTTTCTCCATTGTCTTGATCTATTTGTACTTCAGTTTTGTATGTAAACTCACCTTTTAAAGGTAATAACCTGTAACCAGAACCCCAACATATACATCTACAACACAACCTAAGGTTAAGAACATTACACAACAAAGACAAACTTTACAAAAGTCAGAGAACCCAGATGTCCTTTCCTAGACTGTCTATAGATATGACAGGGGAAGTTGTGCACAGAAAATCTCCACAATATGGTCAGCTACACAAGATCAGATAATGTCAGTACCAGCTGGCATGCCAGTGTAGATGGGGACAGTTTCACAATGTCCCATCTCTAGATGAAGACAAATAGACAAACAAAAACAAGAAATTATAGGTGACCACGTTGCTATGGAGAGAGGCAGAGCTGATTTTCCCCAGGAACAAGACCCCTGCTAATGTTATCTTAAATGGTCAATCCTGAATAGGTGTGTGTACTAGCAATATTAGATTTAGCAGGTCATACATACATGTGTGTGTGTGTGTATGTCAGTACGTAACAGTAATAATTAAAGAAGAGGTCTTGGATTTGAGGATGAGTAGGGAGGGACCTAGGACTAAAAGAAGGGAAAGGAAGAGGTGGGAACATAGGACTCACATGTGACATTCTCAAAATTTTTAAGTAAAAAAAAATAAACTTAAATAAAAATTCAATTAAAAATAAAAATAAGGCTCCGCACACATGAGGGAAGTGGGCAGCAAACACGGGACATGGGGTGATTTTACTTTTCAGAAAAAAAAAGAGAGGACAAGAAGTTGAGAGGAGTGAGGAGGTAGAGGGTGGGTCTGGGAGAAATTAGGGAGAGTCTCTCTCTGGCCTTGGGCTTATTTAAACTCGGCTGACTAGCTAGTGAACCTTAGGAATCCTCTTCTCTCCACTTCCCCAGCTCTTCCACTAAAAGTGCATACCACTACTCCTATGTGATTTTTAATGTTGGCACAGGGAGCTAGACTCAGGTCCTCATGTGTGCATGGCAAACACTTTACCAATCGAGCCATTTCTACAGCCATATGAGGTTATGCTATTAACAAGAGTATAACTTTTACTCATTTCTTAAAAGTTATAATGAAGAATTAAGAGTATTTATATTAACATTATTAAAGTTTAGGGATTTAGTTAAGTTGGTATGATTCATTGTATTGTAGATCTTCATATATACAAAGTTATAAAGACATATGTGTGTATGTATATGTGCATGCTGTGTGCCCCTCTGTATGTGCATGTTTGTTTGAGACAGTGTTTCTCTGTGTAGCCCTATCTGTCTCAGAACTATCTGTGTAGAGGAGGCTGGCCTCAGATTTACAGATCTCCCCTGGCCTCTGCCTCCTGAGGGCAGGGATTAAATGTGTGAGCCACCACACCCGACCTTCATTCACTGCTCTAAAACACAAAATTACATGCTTTTAACATGTTCCCAATATTCACACCACTATAAATAATGTTTAGTTACATATGACAAATCATTTTTATTGAAGTGATTTAAGTCATTGTCACTATCAGGAGGTGACAGTCATAGAGGTCATTTCACATAGTCTAACGTGCTCATAGGATCCCATAAGTTTTATATCCATGGTATAGGACAACATAACATGGAATTTTCAGTGTGACCTACCTATTTTGCTGACCTACCTTCAGCAATCATTTTTACTTGACTTTTTGTTAAGGAAGACTTGGAAAGTGTAAACAAATATTTTAAGACGAGGCTGAGATGATACGTAGCATGTGCAGCCTCGGTCACGGTAACACTGGTTGCCTTGGAAATGGACATAAAATAGGGCTACTTCTGGAATATTTTTTGTTGTTTCCAAATTCAAACGATATAAGGATTAGAAGAAGAAGAAACAGGTATTAACTCCATGAGAGAAAGAAAGGACAGGAATCTAGTGAGCAGGACCGTTGTTGAGTGAGTCATCTCGCTGAAATGAAGGTCAGCATGCCTGGCTCTTCCCGCACACTCAGAAAGAACATTCATGTTCTACCTACCATTATCAAAACTTTTGAAAGGAACAGGATTCATGCTGAATAGGGCATTTATGCTGGAAAAAAGCTTCTCAGTGTGTGTGTGTCATAGTCAGAGGACAACATCGGGTATGGGCACTTGCTTTCTATCTTGTTTGAGACAAGGTCTCCTGTTGCTGCTACGTGTGCCAGGCTAGCTTTCACATCAGCTTCCTGGGATTCTCCTGCCTCCATCTTGGAGTGCTGGAGTTTCAGGAGCACTGCACACTTAGACTTTTTCCCAGCCAGAGCAGCTACTTTTATCCCATTTGTCAGTATGGCTCAGAAGTAAACTATAAAGATTTAAGACACATAAAATTTTAAATAGAAGTTTCTGGAGCTAGAGTGTGTATGCTTGCCTTCTCTCCATGACTGCTTATCAAATATTCACTTCCCGTCATCAAATATCAAGAGCTCTGAAAGCGAAGAAGAATTGTTTTTATGAGCCTATACAAATCTTTTCCCTACGTAAGACTGGATATAGAGTTGACAGATTTCCTTTACAGTTAGTGCCCTTTCTCCAGTATTTCACCTGTGGTATTAAATGGCTTAGAAAGCCAATTAATATTTTAAAAGAAATGGAAAAATCATGGGAGCAAATCATAGTGGAACAGAGCATTGGAAGAGATGTAGGTCACAGAAGAGGAGACTATTACAAAGGAACAACATGTTTGCCTGGAACATAAACATAGGATGAGCTTCCTTGTCCTTTTGGACAAACTTTGTTCATGAATACAAACCTTTGCTTTTAGAACAAAGGTTTTATAATATGTAACCATCCTTGCAATCATTTTATATAGTAGAACGTAGACATAGGATTCCTTCCATAAGCTTTCTCTTCATGTTATTTATGTACAGGACAATTAAAGAATAATACAGAATACTATACTGCTAGACATTTTTTAATTTTTTCATTATTTTATGTATGTGAATGCTTTGTCTTCATTTATATGCCCAATGCCATGGAGGTCACAAGAAGGCATTGGATCCTCTGGAAGTGGGATTACAAATAGTTATGAGCCATCATGTAGGTGCTAGTAATTAGACCCGGTCCTCTGCAGTAGCAGCAAGTGTTCTATGCCCTTGAGCCATCCGTCTACACATTTAATTTTGTGATCAATTGAGTCTGAGTGAGTGGCCCACACAAGTAGGAAAGCAAATTTCACGGAGTAGGATGATTTGAGTGCAGGTGCATGTTTCCACCAGTCTGGTCACTGGGCACAGAGGCTGTTCAGGATAGCAATCTATATGTCAGTCAAGAGCCAAATGTCATTGAAAATTACCATGTGACTTGAAATAGCAAAAGGTAACACCAGCACCGTAATTAACAGTTTAACATAAGGTAAGGCATTACTGTTCAGCCATCTCAAAGTGATTCAAGAAGACACAGAGCTCTAGTGACAGGAAGTTAGTGGGCTGCAGCCTGTGTTGGGAGGTCTTCCCATTTCCATGCTAGGACTGAAGGATGAGGCTCCATACAGAAGGTAACAGTACTAGAGCAGGAGAACATGGTAAATTGCCCTGCCTGACCTCTGACCCCCCCACTCCCTCATCCCAAAGCTTCTTCTGCAGTGCCAGAAGCTAGAGAGGGGTGAAATTGAACTGGTTTGTAGAAATAGATCCCCATAGGATAGGACAACATTCAAAGGGCACTTTGCACAAACAAACAAAACCAGCCCACAGCAGGCTTAATGATTTCATGTCACCCAAAGGGTCCTCATATTTGCCAGCAGGCTCAAGAAAGCAGCCACAGAGCACCAAAGGTTCTTTCTTTAACCCTCTCCTGCACCACACAGCACAGAATCCTCAAGGGGACATTAAAAACACACAATATCCATCTTTCTGCACAGTAGTAAAAGATGAAGCTCTGAGGGAAGAGCTGCCCGATGTTGAACTGTAAACCCAATCACACATTCTGAATAGCCACAGAAGGCCCAGGTCACTCACCTCCCCTGTCAAAGCCTGTACTGGGGTCCTCAACCTACAGGTACCCAGTAAAAGTCATAAAAGCTCAGTGGTCATTTAAATGAAGCTTCACGAACCCTGCAGATAATTTATATAATTTCTTTGATCGTCTAGCAAATCACTAGCATCCTGTTCAGTCATTAAAATTTATAGATCAGCATCTCTCCAAAACCCCAGCCATCTCAATACCAGACTGTCTAAATAATTCAGGGACTCAATTGAATTCCAGATGATTACCTTGCTCTTCGTGGGAAAGGTGGAAAGAGAATAGACTGACCTATCAATAGTGTCCTTGGGTTTCCAATACCAAGTCAGATTTCCTTCAGCTAAACAGCGCCTTAAATTGTGGCACAGATGAACTGTCCTAACATTTGAGTCGTTTGTAGTTTTCTAATTTTGAGGTAACTCCAGTTTATGAGAAAGTTTTTTTTAACACCTATGCCACTTTAGGAATTATCTCCTCTTAGAGCTACTAATGGGAATTAACTTTATTAGGAACTTCCAGATGCATGAAAGTTATTTAAAGGTCAACCAACTTGAGCTAGAACCACAAATTTCTCTTTCCTTTCATTTCGCCTGTGTGTACAGAGTGGAGTGTGTGCACTATTGTGGGTGCATTGCACAGGCGCACATGAAGTTGCTCGAGCATAACTGTGTATGTAAGTTTTTCCTCTGGCTGATCTCCATATGTTTTGAGACAGGATCTTTAACTACAAAAGAGGTTTACAGATTAGGCAAGCATGGTTTGACCAATGAGCTTCTGTGATCTTCCTGCCTCTGCACACTCTTCACCCAGAGCTGGCGTTCGAGGCACACACTGGGGTTCTGGGGATCTGAACTCACGCTTGCACTGGCACCTTGCCCACTGAGCCATCTCCCCAGGCTCCAAAAATGGAGCTTTTTAAGGATCAGGCTTGAAGTTTCCTTGTCGACCAAACTTATTTCATTGAGAAAAGAATGCTGCGCAAGTCATTAGAGACAGAGTGTCTGCTGTGATCAATGCAGGAAAAGATTTCCACAGCACCATAACCACCCAGTGTCAATCTCAGCGGTGAAATCCCTACCACAGCAGCAGTGCCTTTGTGCCATGCTCTACACTCCTTCACTTCAGCTTTGGTTATTGGGCAGTTTAAATACAGCCTGCTATGTTAAAAGGTCTGAAATTTGAAATTTATTTCAGTTAGTTCATTTCAATGTAATATTCAACCTATGGCAAGTGACTGTCATATTGATACAGATAAAACTACTTGAGAGAAAGAAAATATAATAAGGATGCAACATGAGTAGTTTGTAGTAGGAAAATGCCCTGATGAAACAATAAAGGGACATACTAAAGGAATGAGTTTACTAAATGCAGACATTTGACTGGGGGTGATGGACATAACTGTGTTCCAGGGCTTGGGCAATGCAGAGAGAAAGACCAGGACTGATTAGTGCAGTCACATGTAAAGAAGTAACACGGATGCATGGGCAGGCTAGAGAGATGTCTCAGTAGTTAAGAGCCTGAGCTGTGCTTCCAGAGGACCAGGGTTTGGTTGCCAGCACCCACTTAGTGACTCACAACCTTTCGTAAGTCCAGTCAGGCCTGGATGACTCACTTCTGGCCTCCATTGGCACCAGGCATATTTGTGTTATACAAATATACGTGCAGTGCAAATACTCATAAATACAATAAATAAAAAAATAATATGTGTATATGTGTGTAAATGCATGAGCAATAAGTTGAATCTAGTGGAAAAAATTCTAACTAGAATACATTATGTTTGTGTGTGTGTATATGAAGGTAGGTGTCCACCTGTATCTCATGTGTCTTCATGCATCAGAGGTAAGAGGCTGACACTGAGTATCTTTCTTTGTCATACTTTATCTACGTTTTTGAGGTGAAGTCTCTCACTGAACCTGAAGCTCACTGTTTGTGATTAAGTAACAGAGCAGCTAGGGCCAGGATTCCCCTTATTTTTCCTTCTCTGGTGCTGGAACTAGGTATTCCGGTGTTTTATGTGAATGCAGGGTCTTCAAACTCAGATCTTCCTGCTTGCCCAGCATACTCTTTACTCACTGGACAACCTCTCCTGCTTTGACAACTCAACCAGAAGCCTCTGAGTTATAATAACTGCAGACTCCCAATTACATAGACTCCAATTTGATCACATAAGTCACCCTTTTCACATAATAGGTTATCCTGAACATCTTCCCATTATGTAAAGGGCCTACTGATTCACTGTAGGGGATTACATAGCTTCTGTGAATCACTTTCAGACACCACTCTATAACATCATTATCTATAGAGCTTTCTGTGATAGATTCTATGCAATTCTCACACAGTAGGAACATTCAGCTGGTGTGGAGCAAGAGGTGAAGGCTCCTCCCCATGAATCAGCATTACTTCCTTACATAGGGTTGTCAAACTATTGTGATTTATTAAGAGTATAAGATAAAGCCAAGTGAGCCCCTCCTAGTCCCTTGATGGTTACAGTAATCACTTTCCTCCAAACCATAGACTTAAAAGCCAAGCATATTTAAAGGCAGAATCCATGCATTTCAAAATATTTCTAGGAAATACTTGAATTAAAATGTGTCTGTTCTTTTAATATTGTAATCTTCAAGGTATGAAAGAGATCAGACATTAAAAGGATATCTTCAGAGCAGTGGGCATGGGCTCAGTCAGTAAAATGCTTGCCTTACAGCAGGAGGATCTAGGTTACAGCACCAGAACTTACATGAAAAGTATCAGGCATGGTAGAATGCGGATATTATCCCAGCACTTGGATAGATACAACTGAGTCCCTGGGGTTTACCAGTCTCTATGCCCACCCTACCTGAGATGTAGGTCATTGTGAGAACTCTAGTTTAAATAAATAAATAGAGGTAGACAGAAGCTGTGGTTGTTTGAATGAAATGTCCCCATATTCTTGGGCATTTGAAGATTTTGTCCACAGATGGCGACACTATTGCCCGGATTTAGCAGGTGTAATCTAGCTGGAGGCAGTGTGTTCCTGAGGCCAATTTGAGGTTCCAAGAGCTATGCACCGTTCCTAGTTCACTCTGCCTGCTTTCCACTTGCAGTTTTAAGGCATGCTGTTTCAAATTCCTGCTCCAGCTGCCATATCTGCCTGCCTCCGTCCTTCCCCATCTCAGCAGTGATGGACTTTTATCCTCCTGGAGCTGTAAACCCAAATAAAACCTTCTTCTGTAAGTTGCCTCTGTCATGGTGTTTTACCACAGAAGCTGAAAAGTAACTAACACTGAAGCTAAAGAATGGCCCCTCATTTGTCCTCTCTTCTCCATGTCCACAAACATCTGGACCAACATACACCAACACAGATACAGCTCATACATGTACATAGCAAAAGAAAAGAATAAGTCAAAAGATGCCCTCATACTTCTACCATTCCTATGCTTAATTGGAACGAGTGACAATGTCCAAAGAGTCAGAGGGTTTCTCCGGAGAAATCTTTTTACATAGGCATTCATGATTTGTGGATCTATTTAGTATCCACTCAGTCCAAATATGAACCACTCTACTTACTGACACTGGCCATTAGGAAGCCGGGAACAAGTCATTTTAGTGTCTTCAAGCTATGCTTATTCTTTGTGGAAAAATGTGTAAAACAGATGGGTAAAGACGCAACAAATCTTTATAGTACATTGTGGGAGCATACCGGAAGAAAACCGCGCTCAGATGTGATTGGGAGAAGTAGCACAGGTGTTTCAAGGACCCTAACAGGAGGCACAAGTCAGGTACAGAGGAGGATTTTTGTACCCAATATCAGATAGGCAGTGTCCTATAAGTGGAAAGGAAGAAGTCATTTTGCACTATTAACTTAAGGTTTCTTGGGATGGCTAGACCATATGATCTAGTAAAAATTTAGATATAAAATCTGAGGCTCAGAGGGAAAGATTAGAATGTAGATATTTGCACAAGAAATAGTGACAGTTAATGATCTTCACCCTGAGCAACATGCAGGACAAGACACTTAAAGGCAAAAAGAGATGGAGCTGGGAAATTACATTGTGGCATGGAAAAACACTTAAGTGGAGGACTGAAAAGCAAATTCTGGACAGGCAGGAGACAAAGAATGCTATGAGGACACAAGGCGATATGAATGTTCTGCTGTAGGTGTCAAGGTCGTGAATGCTTCAAAGCTCTGATCATCAGGGTATTCAAATATGTCCATGAAATAAAGGAAAATAAAGGGGAAAAGACATCTTACATTTGACAATTGCTGAGTTAGTGACAAATTAGTCCAGCAATTGATACAGCATGGTAGGGGAGAGCTTGCTTTAGTGGACTGAGGGAAAACTGTTAGTGAAGTGTGGAGGGGGTAGATGAATAGAAAGGTTCCTTTGAATATGTCCCATGAGAACAGCTGTGGGGGCTGATGGGTTACGGTGCTAGATTCAAAAAGCAGCGATGAAGATGGAGCAGAGATTAAGAGAAAGGCCAACCAGGTTGAAACCTGCCCCACTGGAGAAAGCCACCCCCTGACACTGTTAATGATACTCTGCTATGAATACAAGCAGGAGCCTAGCATAACTGTCTTCTGAGAAGCTTCATCCACCAGCTGATAGAAACACATGCTGAGACCACAAAGGAGGCCGAGGTGGAAGAGTCTTGTGGAGGAGTGGGAGGAAGGATTGAGAGAGCTGGAGGGGTCAAGAACCACACAAGAAGACCTACAGAGTCAACTACCCTGGGACCATGGGGGCTCACAGATACTGAAGCACCAACCAAAGAGCATGCATGGGTTGGACCTGGGACCCCTACGCATATGTAGCAGATGTGCAGCATGGCTAACATGTGGGTCCCCTAACAATGAGAGAGGAGGCTGTCTCTGACTCTGTTACCTGCCTTTGGATCTCTTTCCCCTAGCTGGATTGCCTTGTTTGGCCTCAGAGGGAGAGGATAAGCTTAGCCCTGCTGCAATTTGATGTGCCAAGGTGGGTTGGTTCCCTTGGGAGGCCTCTGCTTCTCAAAGGAAGGAGGGATAAGAGAGAGAGTGTGAGGGTGGGTCTGGGTGGAGAGGAGGGTGAGGGCTGTGATCAGCCTGTAATATGACTAAATAAGTTAGTGAAAAAAGAGACAAAAAGGTGTGTATAAGAAGTGGGCCTTCAGTCCTGTATGGCTCTAGTTAGGCCAATGGCTAAGTGTACCTGTTCTAAACTCAACGTCAGGCTTTCATCTAAGAAATATTTAAAGCAGGAATCCCACATATTCATGTCAGGACAAAATAAGATGATGAATGCAGAGACTCAGGCAGATTAGAAATCACTATACAGATGTTAGTTATTAAGGCTCATAATCACCACCATTTCATCCTCCTAGATTTTGGCCTGTATATCAGCCTACTTTATATCAAGGTTGAAAAAAAGAATATGAAAAGAATGTTCCCCATGGAGAGTGTGGACAGGAAACAGCCAAAAACAAATGATGCCTTTTGCACATAATTTCAACTTAAGGGGTCAAACGGGGCACTGCAGTGAGCCTCAATAGCTTTCTGTAGATGGTGCAATACAGGCTTCCTGACAGAACGTCCCGCATCAGTGGAAGGGATAATGAGAGATGACTGGCTGCTTCTTGCTCCTTTCATTTGGGTAATTTGAATACATTCTTTATACAAATTGTAACTGCTGTCATTTTGATAATACTCCAATTTGAAAATTTGGAGTGTTGGGTGCAGGCCGTTGCCAGCTCTTAACAAATGGTGGGCTGGCTACTGAAGGATTTGAAGGGCACTCTGGCACTGGCCACAGACAGACTCTTTTCTTGCTGTGAAGTCTCCAATGTAGGCCAGCTTTCCCAATTGCTATTATACTCAAAATAAAACAGGAGTTTGTAAAAGTCTACTACAACCATTGTAGACCTACATATCGATGAATCAGCTGGGCTCTTCCTGTCTTTTGACTTTCTTTTGACTCATTCTTTTTGTTTTAATTTCTTTTTAAAAAATTATTATTTTATTAATTACAGTTTATTCACATTGTATCCCAGCTGTAGCCCCCTCCCTCGTCACCTCCCAATCCCACCTACCCTCATCTCCTCCCATGGCCCTCCACCAGTCCACTGATAGGGGAGGCCCTCCTCCCCTTCCATCTGATCCTAGTCTATCAGTTCTCTTTTGCTTCTTGTTTTTCTTTTTTTGTTTGTTTTTGTTTTTTGTGCTGGATCAAACCAAAGGAATAATGTATGCTAAACACATGATTGACCACTTGCATCTCCAGCCTTCTTTGTTTTTGTATCAGATACCACTCACCCCTAGCACCCAAAATACATAAATGACTGTGTCTGTATCTCTTTAATTTTGACATCATAAACTCTGATTAATATTCATTTCAACTAAGCCAGTGATTAGGCACTTAAAATGTAATTGACATTATTCAGAGAAATGAAATCATGCAAAAGATGGAGGTTCTGATTTCTCAGAGTGCACATCTATTGAGGGGAATATACCTGAAACACGTAAGTGTTCAATGAGCTAAGCAGTAGAAGAAGGTGGAGTTGAAAGTGTTTTGACATTTAAACAAAACAAAAACTGTCTTAGGAACACATTTATTTCATTATTTCTGTTGGGGCTGAGGTCTTCCACAGAGTCCAGAATAAAGTATTGGTTCTCCTGGAGCTGACATCACAGGTGGTTGTGAGTTTCCTGAAGTGGGTGCTGGGTCCCTCAGAGATCCACGTTTCACAGACACATGTATCCCCAAACTGAAAAACCTCAAGCTTCAGCTGCTGGAGTTGTCAGCCACTGGTTATTACGTTGGCTTCTGATTCAGTGTTAATTTACTGCTACGTCTTTTTTATCTCTCAAGATTTATGCATATTCACACAGCATCTCTCTCCATAATTCCAAACATGTTATAGAAGAAATAGTAGATAATAAAGTATTAAGTCAGAATAGTTTACATGCCCACCACTTATGGAGAGAGTCCCCAGACAAAGGAGATCCTGTACCCAATCAATCTAGCAGTGTTTCTGTACTTGAAAAAACAAAACAAAACAAAAACAAAAAAAAACCCAAAACCAAAACAAAATAAAACAACAACAACAAAACACTGAACAAAACCAAGGCAAGTGTAAACAATACCAGTGTTACATTCGTGAAGAATGAAAAGCTATTCTGATTCCCTTCATAACATAGAGTTAATCATTCCCCTGGCCGCCACCAGGTGCTGAAGTCCTTCTACACTGGTGTCAGTGTAAAGGGACTGTTAGCCAAGATTATTTTCTAGCTGTCTTGTTGTTACACTAGATCCGGAGACACAGATCAAAAAAATCGTCTCAATTTTAAAGTTTTTCAAACCATAGTAGGTTAATCCCACTTTACTTTCTCAGCAACACACAGGTAGTCTTCTCTTCAGGCTTGGAAGCTGCTCTTCTTTGTCATGACCTTAAGTGACCTTTATCTTATCATACAAAGGTTTAAGGATATATGAGCTAAATGATTTCAAATCTACATGTTTTATTTTCCCCTCATAATGCAGCCACTAATTGCCTATGCCTGCTTCTTATTTTACAGCCTTCAAAAAGCAAAGATGAAGTGGTGGTATGCAACATGAAAACTGAAGTCCAAGACACTGATGGCAGAGAAGAGAAATGAGGGAATCTTTCAAGCCCAGCCTGTTCCCAGACTTCACTAGGTCTGTCCCTGTCCTCTACTCTGATGCCTTGGCTCAGATAAGAGGTTGGCAGGAAGAGTTTTCATTTAAAAGTCAGTGAGATCCTGGTAGAGAGAGCTTGCTGTTAAAGGATCCTGCAGCTCCTTTCAGTCTCCATCACTCTACGAAAGCGAAGGCTTTTAGGAGAAGGAGGACAAGGAGAGTACCAAACAAAGTAGTTCTCAATGTAATATTACCGTATTTACATTAAAACCATGAATTTGTAAAACTTGCATTCCTACCAATTATGCAGCTGCACACTTGGCTTCTATTCTAGAACTCTGACATGGCTTTTGAACATCAATGACTGAGGAGTGGAAGCCAAAAAGTGTGTGTGTGTGTGTGTGTGTGTGTGTTTGCACATTCACTGTGGTATATATTTCACAGGATAAATTCAGGAGTTTTCTAAGAGTTTATGACTACACCTGGGAGTCCTAAGTACTAAACTTTAAGGATAAACAAAAAAATGACATTAGGGAGGAAAAGTCAGGTGAAAGAAACTCAGGCAGCTTGACTCTGAGGCAGGAGAGTGAGGCAATGTTGTTTCTTCTGATAGAAGTTAAAAGAATGCAAAAGAAAATTTACTGGTTATATGATCTAGTCAGACTTGACTCAATTATTTTATTTGTTTGTGTGTGTGTTTTTATTTGAAAGGCAACTTTGCTTTCTCTTTTGAGAATCAGCTGAAATATCAGAAAGACTTTCCAGTTGCTATTCTATGGTAAATATTAGGACTCAAATTGGTCTCTTCTGAAAACAGCAGCTACAGCAACATTTTTGGAATCCTGTATGAGTTTTCTTCCTTTTCTGTCTTTGTGTATGTTACTTTTCCCCACCAAGTTCTCTCTATATTTTTAATGGCAACCACTTATCAGATAAACATCATAATAGAAGACAGAACTTGTGAAGACTAGGAGCACAGTGGGTGGGCAGAGCCAATGTGCTGCTTTTCTGTCATCCATGTATTTAGGCTCTTAATTAAAAACAAAGGACCTCACATTTTCTTGCTGTATGGTCCCACACAAAAAGCTCATGGAGCAAAGACAAATGATTCTGCTTGTGTAGGAGTAGAGGTGGCTGCCTTGGGTTGTTTTACTTTCATGTCATTAATGGGCAGCTGAGGACTCAGCCCTGTACACAACATTTCTACCACTGCCCTATGGCTTAGGGAGCACTGTGACAAAGAGGTGGGAAGACAGAGACTTGAACCTAGGCCTTTGTGAATGTTCATCATCACTGTACAAACTGGTTTGCGCTACCTCTTGTTTTTATCACCGTATTGTATGAAGTACTTTATCCATTTAATTTTAAAGGATGTTTGTATTTACTTTCTCTAGTATAAATAACTAATAATTTTCCAATTTGCCATTTGTCTTTTTACTTACAGGATTTTTTTTCATATAAAAAAGAGAAAGGGGAATGTACAATTAAATTTATTTATTCCTGTACTTTAGGCATATAATTAAGAAGGATTTTCCTGGGGCTGGAGAGATAGTTCAGTGGTCACTGTCTGCTCTTCCAGAAGACCGGAGCTCAAGTCCCGGCACTTACGTGGCAGCTCACAACTGTCTGTAACTCCAGGATCTGACACTCTCCCATATACATACAGACAGACAAAACACCCATGCACATTAGGCAAATATATTTAAAAATAAAGATAAAAATGCATATTTTTTAAAAAAGAAAAGAGAATTGCTAAAATTAAAAAAGAAATTCTTACAATCTTGGCACAAAAACTTACCTTTATAAATACATCTCTTAAGATATAAATGATTCTGTAGCAAGCATTTAAATCCCTAATTCATTTGAGATGTTTTGAAATATAAATTCCTAAAACATGAGCAAATACAAGCTGGCTCTAGGCGTGGCTTTCTGCAGATAGAGCGTTATTGATGCTAACCTATTGCCTGGGGAGGCATGGTAGTTTCATCTGTTGTTTCATTTCATGAGTTTTTAGTGAAAGTAATGTACATTTCATAAATTTCCTGTTGCCTCAAATTCTCCAACTCACAGGCTTCTGTGAACATTAAGAAACCAGTGTATCATTTTTGACAAACCATTGACAAATCAATCTTATACAGGAGGCAGAGTGAACCACTACGTGGGAAAAATTGCTCTTATTCTGCTTGAACATTTTTTTCCTAATATAAAAAAAGCAATCATTTATAGCGTAGCCTAGCATTGCTGCTGCTCAAAGAGGCTGTGACAAGAGAGAGTCATCCATGCAAAGATGCAAATACTATGTTTTCAAATGGCCTTGTTTTCATCCCGCTGTCGCCGGCTAGTTTACAACAGTCTATTCATTTTCTTCTTTCATGTTTAGAAAATTTACCAACCCCAAATGAACGTACAAAATGCAATCTGTTATAAAGACTCACCACTACTGGAAGTGTCATTCAGGTTTAGCAGTCCTCCTCCTAGCCCTCGGTAACTATGGTAACTGTAGGTCCCATTGCCATTGATGTACAGTACCTCCTGGGAGCCTGGAACAGTAGATGTTGAGTAGGTGGCCTGGGCTGCCTCAGGCTTGCACTGCTTGTCAGTGGGAGTGGTCTCGTCCTGCAATGAGACAGTGTTCCATCATTGTGACATCTCCATGCTGCTCCACCTTGCACACTCTCAATGCCAGCCACATGGTTGCACTGGGTAAGAAAGTTCCATTCGGTGAACATTCAGCTCATGTCTATATTTTCTCCAGCTTTTCTAAAAGCTAAGAGACCGAGAACACGGCAACAAGGTGGGCAGGTTAGGAGCTGTCTCTCTGTTGTCTGCCTTTGGATCCCTTCCCCCTAACTGGACTGCCTTGTCTAGTCTCAATAGAAGAAGATGAAGATGGTACTTCATATGCCCAAGCGGGTTGATATCCATGAGATGTCTCTCCTTCTCCGAGAAGAAAGGGAGAAGGGCATAGGAGGTGAGAGGGAGGGGCTGGGAGAAGAAAAAGGAGGGGAGGAAGGTCGGATTGGGATGTAAACTCAATAAATTAATGAAAAAAAGTATAATAAAAATAGCTATCTCCAACTAAATTAAAATAAGAGGAAGTGTGCTTCATAAGAAGTAGAAGTCACCTAAAGAAGGAAACCCTCACATGTGCAATAAAACTGACGAAGCCGAAGGACCCTTGGTAAGTGAACAACTGTGCCATAATAAAGCAGTTGGGCATGGTTTCATTCATAGGAGAGGGCTGAGAAGTACTCTGAGACACAGAACGGTGATGGACAGTGTGGTCTCCGGGACTGTGTGAGTGGGGCTGGGGGAGCTGGGTTTCATCGTGCAGAGTGGGAACATGGGCCTAGGATCTGTGGTTAATAGTTCTCTCATGCAAACACTGGGGAAGTGACTGGGACAGTGGGTGGCTTTTAATAACTAAAAGTAAATTTAAGCAATAAGCTTGGTTACAGTGGAAGGCAAGAGTATTTAACAAAGTTTGAGCTTTGTATTTTGCTTGTTCATGGCTTCCCCTCCTATTTCCATTCTTCCTTTTTTTTTCTTTTTTACTGTTTCTTTCTCCCCCTTTCTCCTTTTATTTTATAGTTTAAAAACATCAGCCATTTGTGTTGAGTCCTAACCCTATGCTAGGCCTGTTGCCTGCATTACAGGAGCATGACAAAAACCTTGGCAAGCACGCAAGGCCTTTGTCTTTACATTTGTTTACACACTCACTGTCCTCCATGAAACAACCTTTACCCCAATGTAAATGTTGAAAATGCTGTAAGAGAAGAAAGAGTTAAGTTTGTAATAAATGCTGTTTTCAATAAAAATAGATTGCATTTCACTTATGTGTCCTAAAATATATGTGACATAATAATCTAATTTCACTTGCTTTTTACCATACTTATATTTCTTCCAACTTTATCCTTTCCTTCACTCTTCCATATTGGAGATGACCTTCCATAAGCAAGATGAGGTCTTTACCATCAAGCCATATCCCTGTTATTCTTTCCTTCTCAACAAGAAATATAGCCAGAAATATTTTTTTAAATTTATTTATTTTTATATCAATCACAGGTTAGGTTTTTTGCATCCCATGCGTAGCCCCCTCCCTCATTCCCTCCCACCCTCCCCAACCCTCTGTCATCTCTTCCCCGCCCCTTCCAAGTCCAGCAACAGGGGAGGACCTCCTCCCCTTCCATCCAACAGAAATAATTTTTAACAAATGGTTGGAGGTGTTTTTCATTAACAGGAGTGTTTTTGCAAGGCTTCAAATTAGAATCAAGCAGAC
>CM053764.1:19702479-19715610 GCA_028658305.1 Pachyuromys duprasi | reverse complement strand
ATATATATATATATATATATATATATATATATAGAGAGAGAGAGAGAGAGAGAGAGAGAGAGAGACAGAATTTAGAACTGAATTTCCTTGCAACAAAATTTTCTGATAGAATCAGCTTTGCTCTGCATTTATTTGTCCCATCCAGATAGACTCCGCGATGTTTGTTCTGGTCACATAAGCGCTATAAACCTACCTGATCGGCTCAATGTACTCCCTCTGTACTTGGTGATGTGACACCAATGTAAAGAGTGGAGAGGCCAGAAGTCCTCATGCCTGAGGTACTTCCTCACTGCTGTCTGCTCTTGCCAAGCTGTGGGCTGGCAGTTTCTGTGTTCCTCCATAAACTAGTCTGGATTCTATCTGAAAGACCACCCCCCAAGGCCTTGTTTCCTCTCTGTTGCCCTGGTCTGGAGCTTTTTGTGGCAATGGCCTCTCACTTGCTAGCTATGCCAGCGCTACCTCATCTTCCTGATTCTGTAAATCATCCACACCTGTGCACACGGCCACCTTGTGAAGGACACCTCGGTTACTTATTTTAAAGATGTCTTTCAAGGTCTTGGAAGAACAGTGGGTTTTTCTTTTCTTTTCTTTTTTCTTTTCTGGTTTTTAACTGCCACGCCAGCCATTACGCAAAGAAGTCATGTTTATTCTAAGTTTGTATTCCTTAGATATCAACTTGTGTGTGTGTGATGTTGTTCATACAGAATCACTGAATCCTTCTAAATTCTAATGAGAATAAAGCCCCTGAGATAATTTTCTGCATTGTTGCATCTACTACGTGTGACAACCACTAAAGCTCTTTCCTAAATGCGACTGTCCTGGAGACCTCTTAGTCCAGCCTGGAGGGGCCATCCTTCAGGCTTGCCACATTGTCGTGTTTTCACTTTCCTTCTGTCCTATATGTTTCTTCTGGAATACAATTGACTGAATATCCACTTTTCTCAGAATTTTGAAGGTATTTATCATATATAGATAAGATTTTGGGAAGAGCCACAAACAAGAGATTTAAATTTCCATTTCCAAAGAAAGCCACTTGTTTAAACCCTGTTTCCTGCATCAGTTTATAGAAGTAGGGGTACTTTATAACATACTACAATTTGTTCAGAATTGGGAAAGAAGAATTAGGTATATTCTTTTATATGACATTAGAAATGTTTTTACATTATGGACTGCACCCCCCCCCAAATCTATTTATGGTAGGAAAAGGTGAAAACTAAAATTAAAAAAACCAAAATCAAGATTTCATTGTTTATCTCAGTCGCAACGTACTTAAGTCAATGAAGTTCACAAACTGACCTTCTAACAGTTGCTAAAACTACTAAACAAGAACTACTTATGACAAATCTATTTCACATTCTCTATGGAAGAACTTTTAAAGGTGGATCATAGTGATTTTCTAGATACAGATCAAATTACTGGGCAAAGCAAAGACAGGAGGATTCCCATCTAATGGGATGGCAGAGCCAAAGACGAAGGACTTGACTGATGTCATAGAAGGATGGCTCTTTGGATGTTGGGTGGCAAGGCTGATCAATCAACACCTTGGTATAAAATGACTAACAAGACAGAGATAAATTAATAGAGCACTGACTAGTTGGGACTAAAAAAAAAATCACTGAAGCAAAGAAGAAAAGAGAAGACAAAGCAACATTTAAAGCTGAGAGAAAGTGTGACAATTTCATCACACTATGATATTTTTAACACTTAGTTTAAGGTTTCATTCAGTCAGTCATTTTTATAATATTGCAATTGAACCTAGAGGTCTGAACATGTCAGGCAATCATTCTACAATGTACAACTGAGCTACATCCTCAGGCCCCCTTTCCTTTTCTTTTTCTTTTTTCTTTTCTTTTCTTTCTTTCTTTCTTTTTATTTTATTTTTTTGGAGGAAGGGTGTAGAGACTCCTTTGGGTGTTGCAGCATATCAGACATCCTGCATGTTAGATATTTATAGTTCCTGACAGTAGCAAAATCACAGTTATGAAGTAGCAATGAGATAGGTTTGTGATTAGGGGGTCACCCCAACTTGAGGAGCTGTATTACAGGGTCACAGCAGTAGGAGGGTTGGACGCACTGGCACAGAGGAAGAGAGGGGCCACCAGTGTTTATCCAACCTTTACCACCCATCTGTCCTGCATGTTAGCTTAATCCACACCACATTCCTGTGAATTAGAAGTCATTAAGCTATGGCCTTGTGGGAGGTAAAAAAGCCTCCAGTGAATTATTTTTCTGTGAGCTCAGGGTCTAAGATCCAGTCATGGAACCCTTGCTCCCAAGAGAGAACCTTAAACTTAAGCGTCCTCTTATTCCAGTATAAGAGAGATAAGACCCAGCTTTCCAACTGAGGAACACCAAGCCATACTTATGAGATTTCCAAAGCATTCAATGAAGTCAAAAGGATACGGGTTATTTGATTAAAAGGAGAAAGCAAACAATGATATTTGTTCACCCTCTCTACATTTATTCAGCTCCACTATGTGCTTGGTAGAGTTCCAGAGTCTTGGCCAAATACCATCAAAGCTCCCTGCTCTCAAAGGCTTGTTTAATGAGGAATAAAGCTGGCCATTGCAAAGCAAATAATTAAAATGGGCACTTTATATAATAGGGAATAGCAGCAGTATAAATGACAAACAGCACTAACTTTACGGTACAGAATACTGAGGAGAAGACTGGAATTTGAAACGTGGTGGCCAGAAGCAGTTTATCAGGACACATGTAGAAAGCAGAACTTAGAGTAAACATTGGAAAAATCAGGGGTGTCAGTCACACAGGCCTATGCTCTTCATAGAAGGAAATGAATGATGCCTGCTCATCTGGAATGCTAGGGTGATGTGGTCAAACAGTCTGGTGATTCTTTGCTGTTCTATTAGGAGTCAGCCTCCATCTGGATCCCTCCTGTATTCTGAGCATTGTTTAGATTCTAATCCTGAGCTTTGTCTCTTGGTGAATAGAACACAGCCCTATGAAAGAGCCCCCAAGTACTTTGCCTCCTCCACCAATTTATCTTTATGCTTATCACAGTGCCTATTTCGAGGCTCTAGTTCAGAGCTCTGTTTATCAGCCAAAAGAATTTATTCTTATTGTAAAGGTCATAGGGACTTTTTCACTTTGCAAAGGAATTTAGGTGTTGCCAGCCCTGAAGCTTTGTTATGAGAATTGTTCTGTGAACACTTTTTCCTCAACGTTTTACCATGTTTAAATGTGTAAGAAAAATAATCCAAGAAGTCAGTTCCAGGAAGGCATGACCCAGTGCCTGCAAAGATGGTACTCTCTCACATTTCATTCTTTACTTTTCCTGAATCATCTCCCATCTGGCTGTGAGGTTTGTTGGGGTTCCCAACAGAGAGTGGAATTGGTGGGTGTGGGGATAGCGCTTAAAAAGGAACACAAAGTGCAGAGGTCCTGAGACAGAACCATACGGGAATGTGGAAAGAAGGGACAATCACAGACTGTATTGGGATTATGTCTTGATATCTGCTTTGAATACACTAAATGCATTACAGTTCTTATTGATCCAAGACGGAGTATAGGCAAATAATTGGGTGCATAGAGTAAAAGTTGAGAGAGAAGCCTTGCTGGGATTGGGAAGGACCACATTCTGGATAAAATGTGAATCCATGAGACCACAGAAGGAAAGCAAAATGCCCATGAACAAGGTATGGGATCAGAAAACTCTAGGTTGGGAATAGGAGGACATACTGCATGCAAAAGGAGTTGCCAGAGCAGATGAGGGAATAGACTTTCTGCCCTAACAATCAAGAGTGGTATAAAGTATTGGAGAGACAAAACCTTGCCATACACTTCTGCAAGTGCAGGTCAGATGGTCACTCAGACCATCAGCTCCAGAAAGTAAAATCCATTTATGACCTTGAAAGAAATGTAGTTTGTAGGTGGGGTGGTTTTGAGGGAGAATGTAAGGAAGGAATTGGGCAACAGTCACTGAACATCATATGTTTTTAAAGGTGTCTGCTTTAAAAACACGGAGGACCTATGTGTGAACTGTGGGAATTGGGGCATTGTGAGAGTTAGCCTGCGCAGGGTTTTCTTTTCGTTTTTCACTTTCTTCTGATGGGGATAGAAGGGCAGCAACATTTTTATACTGAAGGGAAGAATCCCAAGTAAGGACCTTTTTTTCTTTTTTATAGATTCTTTCAAGTATATTTGTTTGTGACATCTGATTTCTGGATGTTGTGGTTTTTCGGGATATTAGGGGATGGTGGAGATGGACAAGGCCCTACATTACTCCAGCCAGGGTCTAGGGAGATGTCCCACAGCCTTCTCATTATTTGTGGTTAATTAGGAGTTTGGCCAGAACCACAAGTTCTTTTTCTGACCTGCCTTGGAATCCTGAAGTGATACAGAGGGCTGAGAAAATAAGCAAGGCTGGAAACCTGGGTGCCCATTGGGAGGGTTTCAATGCCGCTGCACAACCGAGGCCAGGAATCATAAAGACATCCCATGACTTCGGGACCCAAGTCCAGGGTTTGGAGAAGCCCAGCAGGCGTACTATGAGCCCAGATGGAACTCAGAAAGGTCTTGCCTAACTGAATCAGGATAGGATGTGGGGGAGATCTCGACAGGAAGCCTCTGGTGGGTCCCTGGCATCTGGGTTACATGGGAAGGCAACTGAAAAACAAAAGCCTCCTATGCCTTAAAATAATTTCTTTAGTCAAACTGGTGAACCTTTGAATGGTTGTCATTGTCTCGGTTGTTATTTTGCACTGCGTCTTGTTGTGTGCTTTTCTTGTCTTTGTGAGGTTCTTCTGGGTCAAGTTCTACATATCCGTTTTGGTTTTGCTTTCTGCATCTCTTGTATGTGTTTCTGCGTCAGCAACAGGTGGACTTGGAAACAGGACCAATTCTAATGCTTCCAAGCTGGGGCAATGGGGGCACTTCCCTCACCAGCATGCCACCCTGTGTGCACTCCTTCCTCCCAGGCCCAAATTTATTGCTGCAGCTTGCCATGGCTGCTTTGATAGCCAAGGCTCAGCATTCTTCATCACTGTGCTTTCTAGTCACTGGATTCAGTTCAGCAGAGATTCAAACATCTTGGGTGTATGGATAATGTTGAAGTGCTGTTTTATGTTGTTCTACTGTATCAAATTTTTGGCTCTGGAGTTGGAAGGTTTCTGTCTTATGTCAGGCAAGCAAAATTAGATTATTGGTTTAATTTAATTGCCTATAACCTTTGCTATGATATACCTCAGGATTTATAAATGTATTGGATATGGTTAAAATCTGTAGGATCTATAATAAAAGTTGACTTAAAACTTATTACACAAAATTAATAATTAAAAGGCTTCATAGGTAATATTAAAACAAAGTCACAATCCATCAATGTCTATAGTTCTGGGCAAATATTCACATGTGCTAACCTTGCTTTTTGAACCCTATAGTTCTGCTTCTGATTAACTGATTTTGCTAACTGTATGCCAATCCAAAACTTGGTTTTTATTCTTGAAGGCTCTACTTGAGAAAGGCTCAAGGCTACAGTGGAATCCCAAACACCCAGTGTAGTAGAAGGCCAAGTAAATTTGGGGCCACAACCCCTAAACAGCAGAAACAGTTTGTTATGATACGGCAAGACAATGACCTGAGCAGTCTTCCAAAGAGCCTATAGAATGTTTCTCCTTACCTCACGTAACAGAGACTGATTTAAGAGTGTATGCCTAGTCTCCTTGTCTTTGCTAACTTTGTTAAGCTTTAGCTATTTTGATAAAATGAGCCATACAAGAAACTGTGATATTCTCTACTGATGTACTATTAAAGGACCAGGAAAGTAAGTTTGCCAGTTTCTCTATGGACTGTATTTATAATTTCAAATTTTAGTTTTATACTAAAAGAATTTCAGTTCAAAAATGTTATTTTTAAGGCCAAATCTAACAAGGATAAAAATGCAAATCCTAGTCTTAAAAAAGGTACTAATTTGTAAACTATCAAAGATGATTAAGATGTGCAGATTAAGAGTCACCTTATAAAGGATCTAATTCTTTACAAATGTAGTTCATTTACAAAGACAAGCTTTATTTAGCCTTCTGTATATATTTTCAAGATTAAACCTTGAATAATTAGAAACAAGCAAAGTTTATTTGAAGTCAGATATACTTACCAGCCCTCAAAACTTCTCAGAGATCTACTAAATATGGCAATCTAAATACTTGATGGAAAAAGCTTCCTATGACAGTGATCTTGACAACTTTATGGTCTCCAAAGAAGATGGATGTGGCACAAGAACTCCAGCTGGATTGTGGTAATGCCAACTGCCGGGAAAATCTGCCTCATGTCTCTCTGACCGACAAGGCAGTTGACAAACTGTGGACACTGTTGAGCTGACTGCTCTACTTTTTCAAAGGAAGGTAATGTCCCCAGACTTCTAGGAGTAACCTGGGACTGGCAGCCAAAGGCTGATGCTGTCCGTTGTGACAGGAGAAGATTTAATGCTGTCCTGTATCCTAACCATAACCACTGGCTCCAGAAAAGCCATGGAGACCGGAGGAGCCAAGGGCAACTGTCTAGGTAATGGGTAAGTCTCTGTCATTTTAAGTGATACACAGAACATTTGGATTATACTTCCTGCTCTAATTTATCCTTCTCAGATTTCTGTTGGTGTTGATGGTTAACCATAGATTCATTGATTTAGCAGCATTGATCTGGTCAATGCATTTCACATATGAAACCCAGACCTTTCTTTTCTAGAGCTACTGGATCCCCTGTTTAAAAAAAAGAAAGAAAGAAAAGAAAAGAAAAAGAAAAAGAAAAACTCACAGGCAGGCTTGCCTTACGAACAGGCTAACAGGTTTTAGATGTAACTTTTATCCACCTTTCACAGGTCAAATGGACTCCAGATAAGCATTTCTGCCAATCAACAGCCTAAGCTTGCCTGCCTATTGCCTGTTCCTGAGGGGAAAGCTCCAAATGTATGTTTTTGTTTGTTTTGTTTTTTGAGGTTCTTTAACTTTAACTTCTCTCCACACTCTGTATCTGTTTTGTCAGCTGGTAGATACCATCCAGAAATCAGTACCAGATTGCAAACTGCTCTGAAGATGATGTACTCCAGGCCAGCAGCAGTGTGTCTTACAAAACCAGAAAACCCTGGACTTGGTGAAAGCTGATGTAAACCAGTCCAGGAGATGGAACTGCTCCCTGTCTCTTCAGTGGGCTAAAAATGAAACAAAACAAAACAAAAAAGTAGATGATTCTGATAAAATCCCATTAGCCTAACCCCTCTCTGGCCTTTGGCTCATGTTCCAGCCTTTCTGGGCTCTGGCAATGGCATCCTCATTTCAGCAAAAAAGTAGTTAGAGAAGAATATATCATCCCTTGTCCTCAACAAATAACTGGAATATTAGATCCAAGGAAACTACCCTAACATTTGTTCTATCTATATTAACCCAATAATTTATGAGTGAGCAATACATCTTTGATGCATTATACATTTTTTTTCTACCCAAATAAAAAATGCCAAGATGCCATCAAGTATTTTGACAGGGGCACATAAGACCAGTGGGAAGAGCTATCTGCCTCCATCTTGGACTTAAAAACCGGAGTCTTTCCTTTTATGCTTAAACCTCTATTTCTCAAAGATTGGGCTAGGTCCAACCTGTGATGTTAACTATAAATGGTTCAGTACTGCCTGTTTGAGAAATAGCAGTCATATCTTTGTTTCAAAAAGTTGTTTATAACCATCTCTCCACCCAACCTTTGTTTCAAAAGGTTATATGATCACCTGTAACTACCATGCTATGTCCACCTTGCACCCATGCCTTTGTGTCAAGAGGTCATTAGGACTAACTTGTTTGTTCTGCTCATATAACCCAACATATTTTGCCTGTCATATCCTCCATTTGGAAACCCCCAACCTTTGAGATATAAAAGCCTTTCCTTCCTCACATCCAATGCTGACCTCTTGAACCCTGCCTTAGGGGGAGACATCCCAAGCATACAAATAAAAAAAAAAACAGAATTTTGCTTTAATCAATCACTTACTTTAATTAATTTGGCTGTGATGATTTGGGTTGATGGCCTTTATCCTCCCGTCTTTGGTATTAAAAGTCATAGCTTACATGGATGTATGTTGGGGAGAAGAGAGACTGGTTTGTGCCTTGAACAGGGGCAGGATATGGTGAAGTAATGGCTGACACAGAACAAGAGAGCCAGGTTTAATTAAAGACATATACACAAAAGATGCTAGGAACCAGCAGACTTCTAACCTAGGAGGAATAAGCTCTCCCTGAGATGCATGCCATAAGGTAGATGTTGAGCTCACAGGCACTTGCTTGGTTCACGTGAGTTAAGTGAGATGAAAAATCAAACTTTCTTGTTATAGAGGAAGAAACAGACTTCCATGAGTTGAATGACACTTTCCAACATTGTCCCGCATAGAGTCATCACAGATGGGTATCCCCGAGGTCTAACAGACACCAAAGCTATGCTCTTGCTGTAGACTCCAGCCTTATAACTGAGCTGTGCCGAAACAGTGGGCTGACTTCAGCCATCTTCAGATAGAGTGTGAGTGTGGCAGAGCAAAAACCTTCCAAACACTCCAAGTTCTACGGTCCTGAGAGTCTGTTATGCTCTTCTCTCACATTCCAGGCTCTGGAACAATCCCTCATGGAGGAGGCTTTTATACAAGTCCTCTCACTTCCCTTTTTACCACTGTCTCTTCGCATTGACACTCTTCCTCCCCACAGATGATGAAGCATTCAGTGGACCCGGAACCAAGGAAGCCCAAATATCATCCAACTGTTCAGGATGGGGGGGTGCTTTTAACTCTAAAAACTGGCATTTACAAGAAAATCAAATAACCTAAAAAATGATGGAGATGCACAAAATATCCCTGCAAACTCAGCATTATCTACACTTCGGAACTTGCCTTTCATAGGATTTCTTTGATGCAACCCAGGCATTCTGCAGCAGGCAGATTTGCTGATAAGCAGTTTTCCTCTTCCTTTCATTTTCCTTTTGGTTCCCCAATCATTAGGGTAATTAATATTTTTAATTCTTATGTGCCTACATTATTCAAAGAATGCTCTACCTCCCTTCTTCCCCTGCTTGTATTTTGTAATCATTTGCCAAAGGAAACTGCAGTGAAGTTGTGAGTGTGGACCAACCGGCTGTGTGTCAGAACACTACAGTGCTGCTCAGGAGCCTCAGCTGGGACTGTACTTGAGTGCCAGGCTAGGCCCAGACCACAGCACCACTCTTTCTCGTCTCAAGTCTTTAATTGGATAAAAGGCACTGTCGCATCTACCATGCAAGACACTATTTAGTAGGGCTTTATTGGTCTTGGTAAGTCTTACATGCTTGTATGATGTAGTTCAAGTTGCTGTGTAGACATTGTATAGGGCAAGAAAAACTAATATGAACATCTTGAGGTCTAGAAGAATTTAATGTAACACTAGTAAAAACAAAAACAAAAACAAAAACCCAAAACCTCACTATAGAGCCTGCACAGTTAGACAGCTGCATATGGACTGTGCTTTTCTTACCTCACAGGGTTCTAGTGTGTATGTATGTCTGCTCCTGCATGTGGAGGCCCATGGCTGATGTCAGGAACTGCCCTTAGATTGTTTCCACCTCATTCATAGGGACGTGGCCTGTCACTGATCCCAGAGCTTGCCACTCGGTTCTATCTAGTCTGAGATTCTGCCTCTGCTGTCTGAGCTCTGGAATCAGGGGCACCGTACCTCCTCCACTTGGTGTTCACTGGGTCCCCATTATTCCAAACCTAAGCTTGAGACTTGCCAGACCAGGGACTTATTGACTGAACCATCCTCCTGTTGCCGAATTTCTCAAGATTTACTACTTCAGAACTTCATTAAAGATATAACGTGTTTTGATCAGAGTGCTCTCCTGCAATTTCAAACATTCACCTACCAACTTTACCTCCCAAATTTCATGAATCATTTTTTTAAATGTACCCGGTCTTCTTACTGCTGCCAGTATTTCCATGAATGTAGAGCCGCCCATGGGGCATAGACAACCTAGCTGGGGCCATACCTGGAGCAAAGTGATTTGCCTTCCATCAGCAGCTCTCCCGGAAACCACAGGCTATCCAACAAAGCCATGTGTAGGTTATATCCCTTTGTGGTGTTGGTCACTGAGGGCTCATAGACTCCTGTCCCGGAACAGTATGAGCTACTGCCATTATCCTTGGCAGAACTTGAAGGTAAGAGTCTATTGCTGAAGACCTTGCATACTTGGGGTATGAGACATGGAGAAATCAACCTGGTACTGTCCTTGCCAGCTGTGTTTAAAGAACAGATTGTATGCGTGACTGAGAGAAGCACTTTTTTATCCTGAACAATAGTGACAGCACAATGGGGTGTGTGTACGCTTGTATTCGAGGAAGAATAAACCCCTGCCCAGTGTGCCATTAGGGATGTAAATTTAGTTAGCATACCCAATGTTCCTGCTCTGTTTATGCTTTTCAACTTTCACTTTAAATGATTTGTTTCTGTTGTATTCTTTATTTCTTTGTATTTTGAAAGAGGTTTATTTTTATGAGTTTGTCTATACAATGAAAGGGAAGACAGAAAAGGGAGAAGAGGAAGGAGATATTAGTCTCTCACCAGTGACATACAGTTTTGATGATGCGTAAATGATTGCCCTAAACCCACGTCTAGTCTTCACATATAAAATCCCAAAGATAATTTGCAAATATTTCTTTCTGAAACAGAGTTAGAAGTGATTTTATGCTTTGCATGCACAGTTCCACAGTAGATGTAACTCATGGGCATAAACCACTTTTAGTCTGTTAACAATACCTTTCTTCAATGTGTACCTAATACATTTTTATATGTGTGAGTGTTTCATTAATTTTAATTTTAAGTTATTACATTTAAAGTTAATTTTAAGTAACTACATTTGTATAGAGTTTTCTGATATAAAATACTGGTATAGTATAAAAATACATACTTATACTCATGAAAGAACAAAGTAAATAATAGAGTATAGACACAATATATGTTATTTTCTAAGAAGGTTATTTCTATATTCAAGAATAAAAATCTTTTTTTCAGCTTTATTTAAAATTCTTCCTTTCCTGGAGTTTTATATTAGAGAAACAATGTCTACTTGTGGTATACATTCTAGTGGACCTTCAAGGGCACAAAATTATCATTGCCTTTAAAAGTGGATCTTTCCTGGAATGTGTGTTTGAAGCAATAGAGCAGAGCTGAATAAAAAGGAAGGCTGCCTGCCACGAGGCTTCATCCCCATCCTTGTATATTGATGCTCTAATGTGCTGTATTTGGTGTGGAACGGCCTCCACAGCCTGCCGTAGCGCTTATTTCAAACTGCTCTATTCAGCCTGCTGCTATGACAACTATCCAGGGGCAAATGTCAGGTCAGCTCCCCGCATCTGTGCCTCCCTATAATTGCTTTGTCAGAAACCTAATAGCTGCCTTCATTTTCTTGCATAGCAATGAAAAGCAACAGTGGCCAAGAACTAAATGCTGAGACATTCTTTGTCTGCTTCATGCTCTATACCCTTGGTTCCTATCATACCGTGTTTGTGATTTTTCCCTGTTTGGTGCTAAAGGGATATTTACAGGGTTGCCACCTGGCATTTTAAACTGTAGCATCACTGTGGCCGACTAACCGGCCACATGTTAGTGGGCATGTTGTAGAAAGTCTCTTTTCTTCCCTAAAACTGTTTGTCATGCCTCATCAAGCTGACATATAGTTATTATTAAAAGCTTATCCTCATTCCAATATGAAACTGGGTGTCTGTGGGGCTTGGAGTGGTAAAAAGCAAGGCTGTTTTAATCCCACAGAATGATAAAAATTAGAGAGACAAACATTATTTAAGAGACACCTAGAAGCCATTACTGTGTGAGCTGCACACATGTAAAGTACTAAAATATGCTGTGCTCAGAGTTGTTCCTATATAGTGAGGTAGGGAAGGGGTTTCACGGTGTGTACCAACGCTTCATGTAGGGAGTGCATCTTCCAGCAGATACACCTTGGGATGAAAATAAAGGTCACGTGTGGGGCAGGGATTGAGAACAGCTGAAAAGAAAGTGGATCTACTGATGGAGAAGTTAGTTATGTCCATATTCAAACAAATTGTGAATAACAAAAGCAACAACATACACATTACTCGTGTCTGATAAACCTAAATAGAAGAATACACGTGCACACAAATGTGAACTCTTAAACTACCTGCATATGTAAGTGTGATGCTGTGCAGTGTTCTGCCTCTTCATGTTCTCATTTATTTGCTGTTCCTTGAAAATGACCCTGGAAGGTGAAGATGTTAGAATTTAAATCTGGATCTAAGTACAGGAAATGTTTTTGACTAGAATACAAATAAGCAATAAGTGCTAGTTCAATGAAAGTATATACAGAAAGGGTCTTACATTTTAGAAACCAGCTCAGTGTGGAATTTAAGAAAACTCAAAGACAACTGGACAGTCTCAAGGATTTCTTGAGAACCTCACTGGACTTTTCAAACTGTCCTCATAGGCAGTAATTAATGGATTAAAGATGCAATTGAATTAAACGAATATGGCCTTCGGGGTTTTGTATTCTTAGTAATATTTAAATTTCTGCATGCTGAAAGCTGGAATTCCTGAAGCATCCTGATCTCCATTACTCAGAACATTACCTCGAAATCAAAAGGGAGATGAATCTTACGCACTGGATTTGTCTTTTGTTATCCTTTTAAAGGGAAATTATTCTATTTCTTGTAACATAGGGAATGGTTTTCTGAAAAGGTAAGGAAAGGAGAAAGAAAGGAGGAATGAAAAAAGGGAAAGAGAGGAGGGGAGGGAAAGACAATTTAAGCTAAAAAACTAACCTTTTTAGAAATGTTCTTTTTATGAGAAATAGGTTGGTTTTTACTTATATGTGTACTTATTTGATTTTAGTGTTATTATTGTCACTATGTGTTGCTAAAGACTGAAGCCGGGGCCTCTTGTATGCTAAGTGTAACATAAAATTTTTGAACAAAGCAGTCTATAAAGTTTTTTGTAGCTGTAACTTCTTTTTTCTTCTCATTGTGCATGTGTGTGCATGGTATGTGTGATGTGTGATGTGTGTGTGTGTGTGTGTGTGAGCACAGGTGTGCCTGTTCAAGAACTGATGCTTTCCTGCAACTGTGCTGAGGCAGGTGACTGGCTACTTTGC
>CM053764.1:19677539-19694477 GCA_028658305.1 Pachyuromys duprasi | reverse complement strand
TATATATATATATATATATATATATATATATATATATATATATGTATATATATATATACCAGAGGCACCACACACTTTAAGACAGAGACCCTCAAAGTTCCAGGTTTGCGAATTAGCTAAGGAGTGAACTCAAGGAATCTGCTGTCTGTCTCCCCAGAGATGGGATGCAAGCACATACCACTGAGATGGCCTTTTCCCCCTTTGTATTCTGTAGATTAAACCCAGGCCCTTACACTAGCACAGTGGGAACTTTACCGTCTGAGCCATGTCCCTAGCCTGTTTCTGAAGTTTTAATCCTTTCTGCGTAGGCTGTTTGAGCGATGACTATGTCTCTAGGCTAATAAAGGCTTCAATGACAGAAACTCAGACTGTTGAACATGTGAGAGAGCTGTGACATCCAAAGGTAAGATATTAGAGTTACTCAGAGGCATATTATAGTATGCAATTAAGTTGAAATGTTATGAGCAAACTCCTCAGCTCAAGTGAAAGTGGCCTACAGTCTGTTCAGTTCTGATTGCAGCAAAGTTGTTGAGAGCTACAAAGAGGGAAAGACTGCAAATAACAGTCTGGAAATTCAAACCAGATGTGCATATTAAATAGCTTCCATTAAGACAATTGGTCACAAAGAAAGGTATAAATCAGTGTTCACATAGTATGAAAAATAATGCAAATAGTAAAAAGTATAGAGAGTCCACAGAGATATTTTTAACTCATGGGATGGGTAAACACTATGGTTGATAGAATTTCCAGTTAAAGAAGAAGCACTTTAAGGCATATTAATTTATTAACTGTGTGGGGGAGAGAGAAAAAGTGCAGTCAAGCAGGTGCACACTCAATGATGTACATATCAAGGTCACAGGGTGATTGGCAATAGTCAGTTCTCTGCCTCTTCCTTGTTGAGGTACAGGCTCCTAAGTCCAAGGTGCAGCAGGCTCTGGACCTGCTCGTCCAAGCGTTTCCAGCTGCTTCTGATGTCCTCACCTCTCATCTGGCTGTTGGGAGTGTAGGCAATTAGATGCACATCCCCGCATTTAGCTTTTTGTCTGGGTTCTAGGGATCAAATTCATGTCATCAGGCTTGTGAGACCATGCCTTTTCCCACTTTGCCATCTCCTTAACCTTTCACATATCCATAAACTCCGCTTAAACGAAAATAAGAGATGCCACAGTGGCTTTTGAGATGTAAGCGGGGAGCTGAAAACGAGGCCTTTTACTTTGTGTGGCAAGGAACAGCCAGCAGAGGAGGATAAAAGTCACTGCTCAAGACCCAGTTTTTCTTTAACATGAAAGGAATACATTTTGGTGTTTCTAGAGTCACACTTTTCTTGCCCTTTAAAAATTGCTACTTTACTTTCTCCCTAAAGTCGGGTATATCTACTCTGGAAACATGTATGGAGACACAGACTCGGGACACCTGAGACCCTGATGAGAGACTGGCTCAGAATTTCTGACAAGGAGGCACGGAAATAAAGACACTTAGATAGGAGTCCTAGAGGTGAGGACTAAGGCACAAAATATTTCTTCAGAAAAACGATTCCTCTAGCCTTAATTTCTAGGATAGTGGTTCTCAACCTTCCTAAGGAAGTGAGCCTTTAATAGGACCCCTCATGTTGTGGTGACCTCCTGACTGCAACATTAGTTTTTGCTACTTCAGAACTGTAATTTTGTTACAGTTATGAATTTTAATGTAAATATCTGTGTTTTCAGGTGGTTATAGGAGACCCCTGAAAAAAGTTGCTTTATCCCTACCGGGGTGGTGACCCACAGGTTGAGAACCACTATTCTAAGTGCCTTTTAAAATAGTCTTTTATAATGCATATTTAGTAACCCAGTAGATAATATCCTCAGCAAAATTTTATTAACAACCTAAATGAGACATTTCTGCAAGCAAAAATGGTCTCATACACAATCAGGTTTGTAATTTTCGAGAAGCCTAGGTTATTGAATTCAGATATTTAAGCTCCTTGGACTATATTCATACAAAGCCAAAATTGAGGATAGATGAAGGATATTACATTAAAAGTCTCTTTTTACTCTATTTCTTCTAAAAATTTTCATTCTAGTTTTAACCAAAATGCATGTAAACATCAACAGCCAGGAGACAAAGGTCTCTGTGCAAATCTAGGAAACAAATGAGAGAAACAATTCTATACAGTAAACAGGAGTCAACCCTGTGTCATTTAAAAGTGTTGCTTTTATCAGTTTCTGTTACAGCTATTATTGAATTTAAGGCCACAGCCCTTCAGAGAAACTGATTCATTTACTGGAACAACCAACTCTTATTCTTAAGAGCAGTTGTTGAAGTAACTTAAGGGTCACAGTCACACAGTAGAATCAATAACAATTTAACACGCAATATTTTCCAAGGTTTAATTTAATGGCTGCTTAACTCAACGAGTTTTTACAGTCCTCTGAGAATACTGACTGTAAACTGGATCAAAATTATTAGATTTATTTTTCATTAAGCATTCGATTTCTCTTTCTAATGCTTAAAATGCCATGGTTTGAGATTGGTGATAAGGACTTGGAGAAAAATGTGTAGAAAAGAATCTTTATGCAGTGATTCTAATTCATGTGTGAGAAACACTATGCCAAGCATGACACATTTTCTTTTCTGTTTTAGCATTCAAAACCCAATGAATCTGGATAATTCTAATAAAATAAAAATACATATATACATGAATATGTATGTATATATACATATATACGTATTATTATGTATATATATATACATAATAACATTTGTTGAATGTGTTCAAGGAAGCCAATTAAATGTATTTCAGTCTTCTAAAATCTGTGTTTACACCCAAAGGTTGGCCAGAAACACCTCTTCTTGCACTGCATGACAGTTATTGCATAGACTCATAGTTGGTGAAAATACTGACAAATAAACAACTGTCGAGTGCTTGGACCTAAAGGGGAACCTCTCCAAGGTTCAAAGAACATTACAAAAGAGGTTGCTGAAACAATGTAAGCCAGCAAAAGGCCTACAGGATAGATTCATCAGCATTCCATCATGGGCATGGTAGGGGTTCGTTAGGCCCTGCCCTTCATTGAGGACCTATAGTCACATAATGCTTGCTGGGATAGGGGCAGTCACATTCATCAGTGGTGTAGCTGCTGGGAAGTTTCCCCTGCTTGTACATATAATTGTTAAGCCATCGATAATCATGCAGGTGACTCTTACTAAATTCAGTGGACAACACACTGACATGAACAATAAACAGGAACAGAGTGTATATAGCCAGTGGCAGAAAAGCAACGTGTGAGTCATGTATGTTGTAATAATTTTTATATATTGTGATAAAGAACAAAGCAGGAATCTCACTTTTTATTCCATAAAATCAACAGAAAACACATCGTCCAGCAGGGTTGGATTCCTCTCTACTTTTGAGGCCTTCTGGTTTCAGCGTCCCTGGGTAGGAGAACTAAGCTTATTGATTGGTACAGAATCTCCTACAAAATAAGCCTACACTTTATAGTTACCTTTTATAAATGTATTTAAAATGCCTTATTGACATTTATTGACATCTTACTGACTTAAGATATCTTAGGGAACAAGAGGCACATGAAACATACTGATTCTGAAAATGACTGAGTTTCTTTGCATATTCCTACAGAAAATATGAGGACAGAAGAAAACATTTTGTTTTAGTGCTTTAAATGTTAAAATCCAGGTGCTTACCTTATATATTATTTTATAACTAAAAGAGAATATTTGGTTTGGCTTTAATTACTCTGAACTAGCCATGACTTCTCTTCTTTTTTTTTTTTTCCTTTTTATTTTTGTCATACAAGGATAACTATTTAAAAAGGAACAAAGTCCTATTCATAATCCCATAGTGAGGAAACTATATTTAAAAAAAAACATGAAAAGAACATTCAAGCATGCCTATTGAAGAATAAGTTTCCATTTCCAAGAAGGCATTCCACACTAGGGAAGATGTAGTCACGGAGAGGACAGAAATTGCATGTTACAATATTGATTTTCATCTACATCTTTCATGGGGTTACAGAGGACCCTCTCATTTGCATTCGAGCACATCATGTCAGACAAGGGGTCACCGCAATAAAGCACAATGACAGGAAATACTATTTCCTCAATAACAACAAAGCAGAACCATCTCATATTTCTCGCTGTTACCTTTTCAGTGCAATTTATATGATACCCACAAATGGACAAATGAGCAGATGGAAAATATTAAAGCTTAAATGGTCTTTCTTTGTAGTGCATTTAAATTTAGTTTGTAAAACATACTGACTTTGTATTAATCTTCTTTTTTTTCATTCATACACAGCAGAAATTTTTAGTGAATTGAAATCTATGCAAAAGTGAGTACATACAATTAATAAAATGACAATGATTCTTTAAATAATGTAGTGTCTGAGATTTTTTGAAAATATAATTCTGTGATGATTTTATCCTCTCAAAAATGATTAATATAAAACTACATACCATGAAAAAATAAGATAAATCTTACTAAAGGATGGAATCTCTCTCATTGAATGAGTAGTATCAAATTCTAGCAAAATAATATTGCTATATGATACTATCTTCATTTTTATTAAAAGAAGAAAATATATGCAGTATAACCTAAAATATACTTTGTTGCAAATGGGAATTTTGTGTGTGAGCCTAGTCTGTAGGGGCTAGGCCATTTCTCCAGCCCAGCCACTGGAACTTTATGCTAACTGTCTGTGGCCTTGAATGTGATGTCAAAACCAGGGCTGTGAGGTGAGATCAGGTTTGTCCCATATCTGCCTCCCAGTATGTGAGTCATAATTAGATAATCTATAACAGGGAAACTGGTTCATGTTCTTCAAGCAAGTCATTTGTTCTCTCTTGCTCTACATTACTTGTATTATCTAAACCTAGTCACTGAGTTCTGCCACTTTTCTTACTAAATTCAACATACATATCATAAGAACCACATACATATTTGCAAGGCACTGCAATCGCTAAATGAAAACAGCACAGGAAACTTTTCTTCAGGTGACGAATTCATAATATATAATAATGCTTCCTTATTTCGGGTCATTTGAAAGCATACTTTGTGCCAGAAATGACTTTCAGGGGTTTCTAAGGAAACATTGTCTGTGCTAGCAGATGGGAACTCTCCCAGAGCTAGGAAATGGAATGATTGTGTTTTGCAGAGGGTGAGCTGAGCACAGGTAGGAGATAGCTGAAGGTGGTAAATGTAGAACTCCTACACAGGCTCTCAGCATGCACTCTCCAATACAGGAAGACCACCTCCATTTAGGAGATTATGAAAATTGAGAATAGAGCAATATGAAAATTGATAAAAGATGGGATTTCTTATATTGTCATTCATTTCTTAGTAGAATTGTACCTTTATGAAATTCAAAGTATAAAGCCATATGGTGAAACCTCTCTCATCTTTAGCAACTTCTACCCATCACACTGAAACAGCCAGATCAGATCACAAGCACTAGTGACACAGACTTTTATTTAGCCTTCTTTCAAGTATGAGGAGGGGAAAATGTTTAGAAAGCTTTTAAAATCCTTCTACAGCAGGAGTTGTATCACAGTGGTACATTTTCTTGACTACTAGTGTGTCCTAGGTAGAACCATAGGCTGGTGCTTCAATAACTTCTGAAAGAAAGCAAGCAGCTAGCATTTGTGTAAGCACACACATAGTTTGGAGTGTGAAAAACATCAAGCATACACTGTCAATGTTTGTTGGATTTATGTAGATAAAAGAATAGTAGAAATTCACAACACTTTAATTTCCAGCTTCTACCCCAAAGTAATCAATGTTAGGTAAACTCATCTTCTACAGAGAGCAAAAGAATAAGAAGGTGTATGGCCTCATGCATGACATGAGGCTAATATTCACAGGGGAACAGGGGGTTAGTTTTCACTTACGGACTTTCATTCCCATCTTAGTTTTCAAGGCTTTCTATTTGTTACACAGCGGATGAGCCCATTTCCTTACATTCAAAAGAGCCATTCTCACATGCCAAAAGCAACAATTGTACCTTCGAGACTCATTAACCTTACATGCACTTGAATAGTGACAGAAAGGAAACAAACACAGATGACGTGCAACAATTGGCTTCTCCCTGATTTTCTCTCATGTTATCCTTAGTGTCTATGAAAAGGTTATCACATGGTTCTGTGAGCACTGGTCTCCCAAGAGAGTCCTTATCGTATAAACAAAGGGAATAAATGTTTGGGGAAGATGAAAAAGAAAGGGGGAATAAACACGAGCAAATGAAAACCCCTTTGACCTGACAGTATGGAAAAATAAACATAAAGACACTAAGATGGAAACAAAAATAGCGCTGTGGTTCACATGTGGGGCTTGGATGGAGTCTAGGGCTGTGTTCAATTTATAACTCACCATCTCAAAACCACTTCTTTTCATCCGCCTGCAGGACTTGAGGTAAGTACGGATGCGTTTCCTGGCACGCTCTTGATACTCAGGGAATTGTCGCCTGCATGAGTCAATGATAGCTTGGATCTTTTCTTTGGGCTGCTTAGAGATTGGGACCATTCGGTCCAAGTTTTCATCTACAAACAGCCTGACAAACATCTGTTGGCAAGAGGGAGACAGAGGAGAAGGGTTTGGAGGACTGCTCTCTTCTGTTCCTAGCTTCCTGTCTTGATTACCGAGAGGAAAAAAATAATAATTCTGTTCTGGTTTATGCACTGGAGAATTTTGCAAATGGAAAGCCAGAAAATTTAAGCAAACACTCTTTTAAAGATTCTCTAAATGGTTGAATTAAGTATAAATATATATATTTAGAGAGAGAGAGAGAACGAGAAAGGGAGGAGAGGAAGAGAAAGAGGAAAGCAGACAGACGAACAGACAGAAAAGAATGAAAAAAATCAGAAAATAACAGTAGAATCAGGACAGCTGAGCACTCATTACATTTGCTTTTAATGATAAATCGGACTGTGACATTGCCACATTGCACAGTGGACTCCTCTCTGAAAACAAACAGTTGACTCTTTTGTCATGCACAATTAAGAAAGCAAAGGAAATAACTGATGACAGACAGGCATCACCATCAGAAGACTAAGCTGAGCCTCCTTCAACCTGGGTGGACATGCATACTCACACAACACAACTCCAGTTCTCAGCACCCATTTGGCTTTAACATTCTAAACAAAACACAGCAATTCTGGTGTCTGCTTGGCAAAGAGTGTTTCATGTACTTTTAAAATCCTTCTGAAAATTAAACAAAGATGGTTCTAAAATATTCACATTGACCAACAAGCAACAGCATGAATGTGAAGTGGTCAGAACACAGCCACGTAACGCAGGGAACTCACATTGAAAGCTTTCAGCCTCTCTGCTTCCACACCATCTGTCTCGTTCACCTTCTCAGGATCCTCATGTTCATCATGCTCATCTTCATCCTCATCTCCCCTGTTGAGTGACAGATCCTCAGCGCCTCGATCAACACTCTCATTTTTGCCAGAGTCATAGCTGGAGTAGCTGTGTGCCGGAGACTGAAAAGAAAGGAGGACATTGCTCCATTTTAGGCTTTAGTTTTCAACCCACTGTGTTTTTTTTTTCAAACTCTTTGTTTTCAAAAATTGTGTTTATTACTTGATAATTCTAGATCTGTGGCATTGTAAATTTTTAATCAAAGTTAATTCAAATAAATTTAAGAATTCATTTCTTCCACTACACTAGTAACATTTCAAAAGAGTCTATAGCTGTACTGAACAGTTCCATCTCTGCAGAAAAGTTTTATTGAACTTAGCACCCCAAGAGTAATTACTGTTTCTATTCAATATTTACATTAATAAAAGGAGAAATCTGTGATTAATTGACAATGGAAATATTGAGTCATACTGTTGGAAGTAGATATGACTTCAGTGCATAGCCCGTCTGGCTGTAATAATTTTCTTTGAACACACTGGAAACTGAAGAATAAGATATTTAATTAATTTGTCCAGCAAAGACTATAAAAATTTCACTGAGTATAGTGGTATTAATTATATGATACTTTAAAGTAAATTTGTAAGTTATCTATAAGACCATCTTAAAATAGCATCTGATTTGCATATAGTAAAAATGCATGAAACTTTTTCCTGATACATTTATTGTTACCTTAGTCCATATTAAGGACAGGGTAAATTTAAAGCCAGATGATTAGCTGCGTGCACCACATATTTCAACATAAATAATTTAAAATCTGAAAAATTAAATATTTAAAATTCATTCTTACTGTTAATGATCAACAACTTCTGTAGAGGACTATTTGTTGTTTAGAGTGCATATGTACCCATATGTAAATGAGACCATTCTATAGCTACATCAAGTAAACTAGTTTAGGTTATTTGTAATTTGAAGATACTTAATTTATATATATAACCTCATATTTTTTCTTTGTATCTACTAATTTGAGAATTAGTTTGGGGGAACTGACCAGAGTGGAAATCTATGTATATGTGTGATAAAGAGCTTAATTAGACATTAAATAGCTCAACTGAATATTGTTATAAGGCCCCAGTAACACCAGCAGTTACCAAAGGTTATTGAGTTACTAAACAAAGAGACAAGAGAATTTAAGGATGACCATTTTGTAGTTGTTTTTATTATTGACACAAAGATTTTTCAGAGATATCATAAAACAATAAAATTTTAAATGCATGACAAAGAGAGGAAATTAGTGTTTATAACAGTCTACTGGTTGCCTTTGTGTTTACGCAAGGAACTTTCTCTTATCTGTTTCTTCAGATAAAGAAACAGCTTCCAAAATGCTAAACAAACTTGTCTCATCAAGATAATGGTGAACTCCGCTCTGTCTGAAACAAAAAGCTATAGAATAGCTTTATACCTCAACATACCTTCTCTCCTCTCTCTGAAGGAATAACAAAAAATACTTTTATTTTATGTATTGTACATATTAATATTAAAACAAAACAACAAAAATCTGAGTTCATTCAAAAACCGCTCTCCCTAAAGAAATAACATATTATTTCTACTTCCTTCTACAATAGTAGTCTGTGATTTAGAAATGTTTATAAGAAGCATTATTACTTGCTATAGAACTTCCACATATATTGGGTATTTACGCTATTAAATAATTTTTTATCACTGCATCTACTCCTTTTTTTCAATTGAATAGAAAAAAGAGGCAGCATTATCACCACTCAGAAACAGCTACGTTTTTGTTCCTCAGACACTGGTTTTGAAGGTAATTGTAATAAGCCTATTTTTCAACTTTTGGATGATCATATTTTGGAGTGCATTTTAAGAATAAAATTCATTCAAGAGAATAAACAATTAATGAACAACTTTTTAAAATAACATGAGGGTAATAGAAAAAAACAATTTTCATTTCAATTGCCCAAATACCTAGGAGAATAACTTCTTCCCTCACTAAACCTTTGCAAAGTATCTGTTTAACAATAATTAACTTTGATTTTTGTCTCAGGCATCACTCTAAGCCTTATACATAACTTAAATGAAGCCTGAGTGTACTAATTAACCAGATTTCTCAATGTTTATAAATAGCAAATAAAGTCAAGATTTGAATCCAAACAGTATCTCTGTGAAATGATTATCTCAACTATGTTTTTTTTCCCCCTTGTGACTATGAAATGGCCACCTACTGCTCCAGATTGGGAGGGAGCAAGTCATAAGGCACTGAGTTCTCAATGCCAACTTCTAGAAAATACCTCTTGGATGTGATAGGAAGCCCACTCCATCTTTTACTATCTGATTATAAATTTGATTTAAGATAGTATAGTGAACATATCCTCAAAAAGCCTGAGACACAGTATCTATGATATGTGCTTTGTGTAGATTGGAGGTGTTTAATGCTATATGTTCTCATGATTCTTGGGACTTCACATGCTGCTCTAGTTTCTGTATCACTGAATTGCATAGGAGAGCTATCATTAACACATTTATGCATGGATATTATAAATGACTTAATTGGGACTCAAAAAGTTTTGGCAAGTGATGGTTCCTATTGCCAGGCCTCACAACCTGAGTTTGAGTCCCAGGACTTACATGTTGGAAGTATAAAGCAATCCCCTTCAAGTTGTCTTTTGACCTTCATATGCACATAGTGACATACATATGCATACATTCATACACATACATTCACAAACACACACATAAGAAAGATAAATAAAAAATTTTAAACTCAAATCTATAAAAATGACTGAATACATAAGGATGGTAATAAGAATAGCAGAGATAATCTCTAACATGAACTCGGTTGTCTGCCCCTTGATCACTTCCCCTTGGTGGGACTACCTTGCCAGCCCACAGACGAAGAAGATCCAGGCAGTCCTGATGGGACCTGATAGGCCAGGGTCAGACAAATAAGGAAGGAAGAACCCCCCTATCAGTGGACTAGTGGAGAGGGATAAGGTAGGAAAAAAGAGAGAGGGTGAGACCAGGAGGAGATAAGGGAGAGGGCTACAACAGGGATACAAAGGGAATATACTGTAAATAATAATAAAATGATAAAAAAAAAGACAAAAAAGAATTCTGCATAAGTCCAAAATGTCTGAAGGTTAATTTCATGTGTCAAGTGAGTAATAAAATGGTTGAATATTTGATTAAACATAAGGCACATGTATGTCTGCATAGAAGTTTATGTATGAGAATAGTATTTTAATTGATGGGCTCAGGAAAGTAGATTTTCCTCCCCAGAGAAGATGAGCTTCATCCAGTGAGTTAGGGGACACAATGGACAAACAGGGAGAGAAATAAGGAAAATCCTACCCACTGCGTTGACAGTTTGAATGGAGGCAAAGTGAGACTCACTCTAATCTTTAATCACATTACAAATGGCTTTCCTAGCTGTTGGCTTTCAGATGAAGAGATATGGAACTTCTTGGTTCCCATAATTCGCTGATTCACCGACACATGCATTTGTCTGTCACCCTCTTCTTTCATATCTAGCTAGCTAGCTCGCTCATGGGAGTTGGAAAGAGGAGAGAATGTTTGGTTCTAGAGTCAGAATGAGTCACAAAAATAGAGAAAGTGACATATGTAAATGAGCAATGAAGATGTTTTCACAAATTCATATCCTGGTTCTGAGATTGTCATAAGCCCTATGGTACTCCTGTTTCTTTCTCATCCCAATAACATTGCCTTTTAGAAAGAGCCTCTATTACAGTAGATAAAAGGACATTATTTTGCAGTTTGAATTATTAGCAAGATGAAGTTAGCTAATATAATAAAAGATATATTCAATAAGTTTGCAAGGTTTCTCTTTAAATATATTAAGCATAATATACTTTAGAGGCACTGTGTAATAATTGAAAAATTTTATAATTCATTTGCCTGAATCAAACGATTCACCTAAATTCAGCTTTTCTATGACTGTATAAGGCATGCAGTCTTAGCTGTCTGCTGCACACACATAGAATGGGAAAGGAAGTACAGCTCTCGGCACTGGAGGTAAAGAAATGCAAGCCTCTACACTAGAAAACTTACAGTACCTTTAAAGCTTGTTGAAATGTGCAAACTGAATCTCTGATAGCTACAAATTCTATTCCTGGGATAGAAATTCTTGCCTCTCTTTGTGGAGGAGCTATCAATTATGGCAAATCAGATTAAATTTACTCTATTGAGAGATTTCATATTCAATTGGTCTCATTGTTGAAAACTGTGAGCTTCAGCAACACCTACTGAATATCTTAATTTTCATTTTCCTTCAGACCAGACCAAGACTGACACGATTTTCTGTATCTATCCTTCCTAAGACCTAAGATATATTTTCCTCATATTGATACCCAAATCTGCCAGAACATTGCTTTCTTCTACAGAACTATTCCATTTTCAACAATAAGGACATGAATAATCTGGAGTTATCTCTCATGGACTGACACAATAAAAAGGCATTCCAGGTTCCCAAATAACTCACAATATGACAGCCCTTTGCTTCCTAAGTTTGTTTTGCCAAGAATGTGGATTTTGTATGATCATGGCCTTGGAAACTTTACTTTCAGCAACCATATTGCTGCTCCAGAGATAAATACAGAAAGTATTAATGAAGGTATAAAAAATGAAAATATATTAAGAACTACAATTTAGGGGAGTCTAAGATGGTGGCGACCAGCATGCATTGCATCTGAGGGGCACAGGATCTGAAACTCCATAACTGGTGAGTGGAGGGGCAGCTGAAGCCAGAACATTGACATTGAGGCTTCCTGGGAGAGAGGGGACAACCCTTGACCTGGGATCCCTTGGATCCAGGTCACCCTAGAACATCTCTGGGGACTGAGAGTGGTGAATATTCAACCTCCCTGCACTTCCTCTCGCCCCATCCTCCAGCCTCCCTCTTGGGTGGAGGCAGCAGTGAGTGCCCCAACATGAGCCTCTGTGCTCAGTGACTAAGAGAGCCCAGGTTGGCATCACAACTGTGGGCAGCGGCTGTGAGAGCCTCCCAGGTCTGCAGCAGCAGCAGCAGCAGCAGTAGCAGGGTGCCCCTTAGCCCAAGCAGGATCCTCCATGCCTGGTGACAGAGACAGAAGAGGTGGCTAACCCAAGTACAGGTCTTCCTGCCTGGAAGACAAACAGTGGACCCACTGAGGTGACAGATCTTCTATACTCAAATTTGCCCCATGTGGGCCCAAATTTGAGAATAGAGAACAGGGGAAAAGCCTGTGCTTTCTAATTATGCCTGCAGGTAAGTGAGTGCACCTTCAAGTGAGTGCTTGCGGAGCCCCAGATCCAGGGTCCCTCTATGCTAGCAGCCAGACATCCAGTCTCTCCCACCCACATCCCCACTGTGGTCAATATAGAGATCTTTGGAACAGCATTCTCAAAGTTGAAGACCCAGTTCTGTGGGTCTCCCAGTGGAGCCCAGGCAAACAATTCCCGGAGCCCAGACAGATCTGAACACCAGGAGGATACAACAATAGGCCTGTAGGCCACTTAGGTATTCAAGGTACCTGTGTGCACATTGTGCCCACAAACAGCGCCAGCACCCGCACCTCCTCCTGCACTTAAGCTCCACATTCCATGCATCTACATGCTCTAGCACCCTGTCCTTCAAGGCACATTTCCATGCACACGCCTGCCCTGTGCACATGAGCCTGCAGCCTTCTTCCCTTACCTATAGCTGAAATACCAACATCCACTCTCAGACAAGTGGACCTCTCTCATCTTCCTGAAGAATATTCCAGACAACAGAGACACACAAACCCTGTCTGAAGTACAGACTACAGGAAAAAATAATGAAGGATAAGGATAAATAGATGGCTAGGGGTTGGTATAAGAACACATCCAACAAAAATCAGGACATCATGACTTCACCAACAACCCCCAAATATCAATGGATATTTTAATTCATCAGAAACACGGGAAAATGATTTTAAATCTATGCTTATCCAGTTATTAGAGGCACATAAAGTGGAAACAAACATAGCTCTCAAAGAGATACAAGCAAATAGAGCCAAACAAATAGAGGCACAAGTAGAAACACAAGTAGTAGCATATAGAGAGGAAATGAGCACAACAACAAAAAAGGCCATCATGGAAAGACAGGAATCTACATTCAAACAGATGAAGGAAATAGTGCAAGACATGAAAACAGAATTAGAATCAATAAAGAAAACAAAAACAGAGTAAACCCCAAAGCTGGAGAACTTAGAGAAGAGATCAGGAAACACAGGTAAGCATCACCAATAGAATAAAAGAGATGGAAGAGAGAATCTCAGGTGCTGAAGATACAATTGCAGAAATTGATACATCTCTCAAAGAAAAGTAAAATCAGAAAAGTTACAAACACAAAACATCCAAGAAATCAAGGACACCATGAAAAGATGAAATCTAAGCATGATTGGAATAGATGAAAAAGAAGATTCCAGGCTAAAAGTTCCAGAAAATATTTTCAAGAATATCATAAAAGAAAATTTTCCCAACTTAAGGAGATGTCTATAAATATACAAGAGGCCTACAGAACACCAAATACACAAGACCATAAAAGAAACTCAAGTCAAATAATAGACAAAACACTAAGTCTACAGAACAAAGAAAAAAATACTAAAAGCAGCAAGGGAAAAAGGCCAAGTAACATATAATGGTAGACTTATCAGAATCACACTAGACTTCTCAACAGAAACTATGAAAGCCAGAAAGGCCTGGACAGATGTCATGCAGGCTCTAAGGGACCACAGATGCCAACCTAGACTACTATATCTATCAAAACTTTCAATCAATGTAGATGGAGAAAACAAAATATTCCATGACAAAACTAAACATTATCTACACAGCAACCCAGCTCTACAGAAGATACTTGAAGGAAAACTCCAATCTAATGAAATCAAACAATAAAACAAAGGACATAGATAACTTCCAAACAAAAAAATCAATAGAAAACAAGCACACAAACACTTTATCACCACCAACCCCATAATAAAAGAAACTATCAGGAGAGGATCCAAGATGGCAGCCCTAGGAGGACACTGTGTCTGAGGAGTAGGACAGCAGTGTCGGCACAGCAACCAGGAGACTGAAAACTAGGACCTAAAACACCAGCGTTTGTGATTGCCAGGTGAGCAGAATTCCTATGGTGAGGAAATCAAGTGGGAAAGTCCTAGGGACACCCAGTTAATGCCTGGAAAAACTCCAGGTGACCGGCTGCCCACAGCCCTGATCTGTACTCACAGCTTCCCTCAGTGCCCCCAGCTGCCTGGACAGGGACACACAGTCTCCCGGCTAGGCTGAGGCACCCCAGATACCATTCCAGTCTGGAGTGCATCAGTGGCGCACATGTGCTAGCCGTGATCTGACTGTGCAGCCTCCCAACACCCTGCCAGTCTCCTGCTACCCCGCCAGCTGCCATCTCTGACCAGGACCCAGAGTTTCCGGTCCAGACTGAGGCACCTCAGATACCATTCCAGACCTGGGAGAAAAGGCAGGCGCACATCTGCTAGCCTTGATCTGAACACGTGCCTCCCACGGTGCCGCCAGCCGCCACACCGGACCAGGACATATACAATCTGGTTCATCCAAAGGTGTCCCCAGATACCATCCCAGACTGGGGTGCACAGCCCCTAGCTCAGAAGGAGGCGCCAAGTCCCCAGACCAGAGGGGAGCCCTGAGCAGCAAGCCCAGGTCTGAACGCTGAGACTCCAGAGCAGAGCAGCATCCCCAGCCGCCATCTCAAACCAGGACACTCAGCCTCTGGCACAGAGTGAGGTGCCAAGCCTCCAGACCAGAGTGGCGACCAGCCTGCAGTGCTCACAGCTTCTAGCACAGAACACAGATCAGGGCACACAGAGCTCACAACAGAGTACATATCCCGCCAGCAGCGCCACCAACTGACCTCAGAGTCCAACCTGCGGAACCCACCACAGAGTGAAGAACACTGGGAGTACAGGAAACCTGCTCAGGCGCTTGCCCGCAGTCTGCTCTTGCTAAATGCTCTAGCACCCTCTTCCCTTCCTGCACTTGCTCCCAAATCCCATAGCTCAACCATATACACTCCCCTAGCATTCCCCTTCAAGACATCTTCCCACCTCACTCGTGCAAGCTTGCACGTGCGCACATACACATACACACACACAAACACACACACACACACAAAATTACTCCCTCTCCCCAACAACGAAACTGCGCCAGTGGCCTTTCCTCCCACAGGGACAACTGAGGCAACAACACAGACTCTCAAACCACTGGAACTCCCTGATCTTCTTGAAGAATACTCCAGACGCCAGAGGTTGACAGTTCCAGTCTGAAGTTCAGCCTCAAGGAACAAACAGCTCCTTGATTATATATAAAAAAATGGCCAGAGGTCAACATAAGAACTCACCCAACAAAAATCAGGACACCGTGGCACCACCAGAAACACCCAAAAGCAATGGATATTTTATTTCAGTAGAGACACAGGAAAATAATATTAGAGCTATGCTAATGCAGTTACTAGAGGAACAAAAAGAGGAAACGAACAAAGGCCTCAAAGAAATACAGAAGAATATAACTGCCCACATAGAGGAAGAATTAAAGACATACAGAGAGGACACAAACAAAAAATAGGAGCCACATTCAATCAGATGAAGGAAATGGTACAAAGCATGAAAACAGAATTAGAATCTATAAAGAAAAAACAAACAGAGAAAAACCTGGAACTGGAGAAATTAGAGAAAAGATCAGGAACCACAAAGGTAAGCATCACCAATAGAATACAAGACAAGGAAGAGAGAATCTCGGGACCTGAAGATACGCTGGCTGAAATTGATTTTTCACTCAAAGAAAAAATAAAATCAGAAAAGCCCCAAACACAAAACATCCAAGAAATCAAGGACGCCTTGAAAAGACAAAACGTAAGAATAATAGGAATAGATGAAAAAGAAGAATCCAGGCTCCAAGGACCAGAAAATGTTTTAAAGAAAATCATAGAAGAAAATTTCCCTAATTTAAAGAAAGAAATGTCCAAAAACATACAAGAAGCCTACAGAACACCAAATAGACTGGACCAGAAAAGAAATACCTCTCATCACATCATAGTCAAAACACTAAACCTACAAAACAAAGAAAAAATATTAAAGGCAGCAAGGGAAAACGGTCAAGTAACATATGAAGGTAGACTGATCAGAATCACACCAGACTGCTCATCAGAAACTATGAAAGCCAGAAGGACCTGGGCAGAGGTCATGCAGTCTTTAAAGGAACACAGATGCAAACTCAGACTACTATACCCAGCAAAGCTTTCAATCAACATAGATGGAAAAAACAAAATATTCCATGACAAAACAAAATTTAAGCAATGTCTACACAGCAACCCAGCCCTACAGAAGATACTGGAAGGAAAACTCCAATCCAATGAAAACAACTACACAAAAGAAAATATAGGATTCAGATAACTTCAAAACAAAAAAGAAAAAAGTCAATGAATCATAGTAAGACCACCAACTCTACAATAAAAGGAAGTAACAGTCATTGGTCACTATTATATATCAACATCAATGGACTCAACTCTCCAATAAAAA
>CM053764.1:19617847-19677039 GCA_028658305.1 Pachyuromys duprasi | reverse complement strand
CTCCTCCATTGCTGGTGGGAATGCAAACTGGTACAACCACTCTGGAAATCAATTTGGCGCTTTCTTAGACAATTAGGAATAGTGATTCCTCAAGACCCAGCTATACCACTCTTAGGCATATACCCACAAGATGCTCAAGTACACAACAAGGACCTTTGCTCAACCATGTTCGTAGCTGCTTTATTTGTAATAGCCAGAACCTGGAAACAATGCAGATGTCCCTCAGTCGAGGAATGGATACAGAAATTATGGTACTTTTACACAATGGAATACTACTCAGCAATTAAAAAGGAGGAGATCATGAAATTCACAGGCAAATGGTGAGACCTGGAAATGATCATCCTGAGTGAGGTATCCCAAAAGCAGAAAGAAACACTTGGTATATACTCACTTACATAGACCTATAGGATAGGATGGACATGCTGAAATCTACACACCTAGGGAAGATAAGGAAAGAGGAGGACCCAGGGTGGGATGATCAACCATTGGTTAGATGGACAAATGGTCATTGAATGTAGGAGAAAACAAGAAACAGGACAGGAGCCTACCACAGAAGGCCTCTGAAAGACTCTAACTAACAATGAATCAAAGCAGATATTAAGACTTACAACCAAGCCATCGCCAAAGTACAGGGAATCATATGAAAAAAATGGGGAGTTAGTAAGATTTGAGGAGGACAAGAGCTCCACAAAGACCAAATAGATCAGGGCACAGGGGTCTTCTATGAGACTGTTTCTCCAACCAAGGACCATGTATGGATACAAACTATAACCCCTGCTCGAATGTGGCCCAAGATAGCTCAGTACCCAACTGGGTACCCTAGTAAGGGAAACAGGGACTATTTCAGTCATGAACTCAATGGGTGGCTTGTTGACTGTTCCTCCCCCCCCCTCCCCAGGGAGGAGCAGCCTAACTAGATCCCCGAAGAGGACATTGCAGCCAGCCCTGAAGAGACAGGATAAGCTAGGGTCAGATGGAAGGGGTTCAAGTCCTCCCCTATCAGTGGACTTGGAGGAGGGCAAGGAGAAGATGAGGGAGGGATGGGGAGAGTGGCAGGGAACGAGAGAGGGGGCTACAGCTGGGATACAAAGTATATAACCTGTTATTAATATAAAAATAAATGAATTACTTAAAAAATGGAAATATCTTTGTTCACTATTATCTATCAATATCAACAGACTCAATTCTATGATAAAAAGACAAAGAATGGTTGCAGAAACAGGATCCAACATTCTGCTGCATCCAAGAAACACACCTCTGCTACAAAGATAAACACTACCTCTGAGTAAAGGGCTGGAAAAATGTTTTTCAGGCAAATGGACCCAATACTCACACTGGGGTAGCTATCCTAATATCTAATAAAATTAAAAAGATGACTTCATTCTCATCAAAGGAAAAATCCACTGGGAGGACATCACAATCCTGAACATCTATGCCCTAAACACAAGAGCACCTACATTTGTAAATGAAACATTATTAAAGTTTTATTCACACATCTATCCCAACACCTTAACACTGGGAGACTTCAACACTCCACTCTCACCAAAGGACAGATCATGTAGACAGAAGCTACTTAGGGAAATGATGACACTTACTGAGGTCCTAAATCAAATGGACCTAATAGATGTCTACAGAACTTTTCACCCAAATTCAGAAGAATATACTTTCTTTTCAGCACCTCATGAAACCTTCTCAAAAACTGACCATACATTTGGGCACAAAACAAGCCTCAACAGATACAAGAAGATCAAAATAATCTCTTGTATCCTATCATACCACCATGACCTAAAACTAGACTTCAACAACAACAGAAATAACAAAAAGCCTACCTACATATGGATATTAAACAACTCTCTACAGAATGACAATTTGGTCAGGGAAGAAATGAAAAAGGAAATTAGAGACTTCCTAAAATTCAATGACAATGAAGGCACAATTTACCCAAACTTATGGGACACAATGAAAGCAGTGCTAAGAGGAACGTTCATAGCAGTAAGTACCTCCAGAAAGAAATTTGAGAGTCTCACATAGGCAACTTATTGGCACACCTAAAATTCCTGGGGGGGGAACAAACAGACACACCCAAGAGGAGTAGAGGAATGGAAATAATCAAATTCAGAGCTGAAATCAATGAATTAGAAACAAAGAAAACAATTCAATGAATCAGTGAGATCAACAGCTTGTTCTTTGAGAAAATCAACAAGACAGACAAAGACTTAGCCATATTAACTAAAAGACAGAGAGAAACTCTCCAAATCAGCAAAATCAGAAATAAAAAAAAGACATAACAACAGACACTGAGGAAATCCAAACAATCATTAGGTCTTACTACAAAAACCTATATGCCACAAAATTTGGAAATCTAAATGAAACTGACAATTTTCTTTATAGATTCCATTTACCAAAATTGAATATCAAGTAAATACAATAATAGTCCTATATCCCTCAAGAAAATATAAGCAGCCATCAAAAGTCTGCCTTCCAAAACAAGCCCAGGGCCAGATGGTTTCAGCACAGAATTCTACCAGACCCTCAAAGAAGAGCTAACTCCAATTCTCTATAAACTATTTCATAAAAAGAGAAGCAGAAGGAACATTACCAAACTTATTCTATGACGTCACATTCACCTTGATACCTAAACCACACAAAGACCCAATAAAAAAGAGGAATTCAGACCTAACTTCAGACCTAGCAGGAAATACTCAATAAAATACTTGCAAACCAAATCCAAGAACGCATCAAAGACATCATCCACCATGACCAAGTAAGCTTCATCCCAGGCATGTAAGGGTGGTTCAATATAAGGAAATCCATCAATGCAATCCACCATATAAACAAACTGAAGGAGAAAAACCACATGAGCGTCTTCTTAGATACCGAAAGCATTTGACAAAATCTAACACCCATTCATGTTTAACATCTTGGAGAGATCAGTATACGAGGCACATACCTAAACATAGTAAAGACAATATACAGCAAGCCTATAGCCAACAACAAACTAAATGGAGAGAAACTTAAATCAATCCCACTGGAATCAGGGACAAGGCAAGGCTGTATCTCTTCAACATAGTACTTGAAGTCTGAGCTAGAGCTGTAAGACAAGTAAAGGAGATGAAGGGGATACTAATCAGAAAAGAAGAAGCTGAAGTATCACTACTTGCAGATGATATAATTGTATACATGGTTGACCCCAAAAATTCATCCAGAGAATTCTTTCAGCTGATAAGCACCTTCAGCAAGGTGGCTGGATACAAAATTAACTCAAATAAATCAGTAGCCCCCCTGCATACAAAAGACCAAAGGGCTGAGAAAGAAATTAGGGAAACTACTACTCTCATAATATTCATAACATAAACTAACTTGGTATGACTCTAAACAAGCAAGTGAAAAACCTGTTTGACAAAATCTTCAAGTCTCTGAAAAAAGAAATTGAAGAAGATTTTAGAAGATGGAAAGATCTCCCATGTTCACGGATTGATAGTATTAATATAGTGAAAATGGTCATACTGCCAAAAGCAATCTACAGATTCAATGCAATTCCCATCAAAATACCAACACAATTCTTTACAGACCTCGAAAGAACAATTCTCAACTTCATATAGAATAACAAGAAACCCAGAATTGTCATAACAGTCCTCTACAATAAAAGATCTTCTGGAGGTATCTCCATCCCTGATCTCAAGCTGTACTATAGAGCATCATTAATAAAAACTGCATGGTACTGGTATAGAAACAGAATAGTGGATCAATGAAATCGAATGGAAGACCCAAAAATAAATCCACATACTTATGGACACCTGATTTTTGACAAAGAGGCCAAAATCATACAATGGAAAAAAAGATAGCATCTTCAACAAATGGTGTTAGTCTAACTGGATGTCTTCATGTAGAAAAATGCAAAAAGATTTATACTTACACCCTGTACAAGACTAAAGTTTAAGTGGATCAAAGACCTCAACATAAAACATAAAACACTAAAACTGTCGGAAGAAAAAGTGGGGAAGAGCCTTGAACTCATTGGCACAGGAGACTATTTCCTGAAAAGAACACCAACAGCACAGGCTCTGAGATCAACAATCAACAAATGGGACCTCATGAAACTGAAAAGCTTCTGTAAAGCAAAGGACACTATCATCAGAACAATACCTCAACCTATAGAGTGGGAAAGGATCTTCACCAACCCTATATCTGACAGAGGGTTAATACCCAGAATATATAAAGAACTCAAGAATATAAGAAACAACAAACCAACTAATCCAATTAAAAAATGGGGTAGTGAACTGAACAGAGCATTTTCATAGAGGAATGTTGAATATCAGAGAAATACTTAAAGAAATGTCCAACATCCTTAGCTATCAGGGTAATGTAAATCAAAACGACCCTGAGATTTCACCTTACACCCATCAGAATGTCTAAGATCAAAACTCAAGTGACAACACATGCTGGAGAGGATGTGGAGCTCCATTGCTGGTGGGAATGTCAACTTGTACAACCACTTTGGAAATCAATCTATTCTGTACTTTGAAACATTCCTCATTGGTTGGAGTTTGTTCTCTTTGCTCCTACTATAGTAGAAGCCCAGACCAAGTGCGACAACAAAGTCCTCATGTTTGATATGAGACATGACGAAATAATGTGTTTTTGTGATACACTACCAATGGAAATACCAAGAACTGCCTCTGTAAAGAAAAATTATGAGTATTAAGTGCCTGGAATCCACAGTTCCATGATGTGCCATGCATAACTCCAATAGAACATTGATAATTATCATGGTGGGAAAAACACCATGACCTGAAGCAGCTTGAGATAAAAGGGGTTATTTGGCCTTCAAGTTAAGGTCCATCACGAAGGGAAGCCAAGACAGGAGGATTACAGCAGGAACTCAGAGGCAGAAATGAAATACAGATAATAGAGAACACAACCTGCTGGCTTGCTCAGCCTACTTTCTTATTCTTCCCAGGCCCACCTGCCTTGGATTAGTGCTGTAGTCAGTGGGCCTTGCCACACCAATGACTAAACAAACAAACAAAATGCTTTATGGACACTCCCAAGGGTTAATCTGACGGAGGCAACTCTTCAGTTACTGTTCTGTCTTCGCCATGTGTCTAAGTGACAATAAAAGCTTACTATGGCAGTGGCCCTTTTATGCACAGACCAGGGATTACTCTGCTAACAGCATTTACACACTATGCCTTTTCATTTTTACATCCTTGAACATTACCCAGCACATAGTCCAGTCAAGGAAAATGCTGAACCAATTAGCAACTGTTTTGCTTTGGGTTTGCACCGATAATTTAAGTTCACATTTCAACATGTTTTAAAAGCTATCAGTATTGATGCAAAAGCTATGTAATTATTACATGATCACCTTGTACTCTCAGAATCACTGCTAGTCACTCAAATATCACTGAAAGATGTGCACCTTTGGATACAAAACACAAGACAGTCAATACCATTCAAGAAACATGTCAACCAAGCAACTAACTGTTCAGTCAATCAAGTAAACTACCTCAATTGAGAAGCCTGGTCTTCCAAATATGCCTGTAGAACTAGCTATAGGGGCATGAAACTGCGAGGTTCATGATGGCTCAGCTCCCACCCCAGAAATGACTGAATTAGACAAGATACAGCTGAACTCAGTAGGGTGTTTAAACATGACTGCTACAGGAGTCTGAAGTTCATGCCAGTTCCAGAACTACTCATCTAGAGATACATTTCCCATGGAGATAAAAATGGCTGCTGATAGAATAAGTTAAATGAAACAAGGAAATGTCAGTGTACAGATTGAAAAAAATATCGTCACCAATCCTACATCTGACAAAGGGCTAATATCGAAAATATATAATGAACTCCAGAAACCAAACACTAATAAACAAAATAATCCAATTAAAAACGGGGCAAAAAACTAAGCAGAGAATTCTCACAAGAGTAATCTCAAATGGCCATGAAAAACTTAAACGTTCAATGTCCTTAGTCATCAGAGAAATGCAAATCAAAATGAATCTGAGATTCCATATCACACAAGTCACAATGGCTGAGATCAAAAACTCAAGGGATAACATGCTGAAGAGGATGTGGAGAAAGAGGAACCCTCCTCCATTGCTGGTGGGAATGTAAACTTGTACTACCACTCTGAAAATCAATCTGGTGCTTTCTCAGAAAATTGGGAATAGCTCTTCCTCAAGACCCAGCTATACCACTCCTGGGTACATACCCAAACGACCCTCCACCACAACAAGGACACTTATTCAACATGTTTATTGCAGCTTTATTTGTAAGAACCATAATCTGGAAACAAACTAGATATCCCTCATTTGAAGATTCCCACAGTGGAATACTACTCAGCTATTTAAAACAAAGAAATCATGACATTTTCAGAAAAATGGATGGAACTAGAAAAGATGATCCTGAGTGAGGTAACCCAGACCCAGAAAGTCACACATGGTATGGACTCACTTAGAAGTGAATTTTAGCCATATAGTATAGGAGAAACATACTACGAGGCACAGACCCAAAGAAGATATGTAACACAGAGGATCCAAGGGAGGATGCATAAATCTCACTCGGAAGACGAAATAAAATAGACAGAGGAAAAAAAAGTAGTGGTTGAAGAGAGGAAATAAGGTAGGAGAGGAGGTGCAGAGAACTGTAAGGGTGAAGATCAGACCTAGGGAGAGCATGGGCGAGAGAACAGAGGCTTGTAAAGAAAAAGAGAAACTGAAGGTGGGGGTATCTTTGTGACAATCTGGAGACCAATGTCAGGGTGAGCTCTGAAGGATATGAGAGGAATTCAGGCAGAGACCCCTAGTAGCAGAGACCACAGATATGGAAAAGGACACCGTCTAACTAGACAAGTCCACTGGTAGAGGGAGGGGAACACCAAACCACCCACAAAAGTTTTGACCCGAATTTTAACCTGCCTATAAGACATGCAGGAATAAAGATAGAGCAGAGACTGAGGGAATGCCCAACCAATGCCCAGCCCAGCCAAAGACTCACCCTTTGGGAGAGTGCTGACCCCTGACACTCTGAATAATACTTGGCTAAGACTGCAGATAGGAGCCTATCAGAGTTGTCCTCTGAGAGGTCCTATGCAGCAATGCCTCAAAACAGATGCTGAGATTCACAGCCAAACATTGGGTGATGTGTAGGAAGTCTTGTGGGAAAGTGGGAGACAAAAAGAAAAGGACGTGGAGATGAGAAGAGCTTCATAAGACCAATAAAGCCAAAATAACTACGGCCCAGAAGGTCTTGTTGAGGCTGAAATGTCAACCAAGGACCATGCATGCACTGGACCTAGATGACCCTACAAAATGTAAATGTAGCTAATAGGCAACTTAGGCTTCATATGGGTCCTCAAGTAAGGAAAGCAGGGAACGCGTATGACATATACTTCCCTGGCACACTTTTATCACTTCCACTGGAGGAGTTGTCTTGCAAGGCCACAGGGGAAGAGGACATGCTCAGTCCCTATGTGACTTGATGAGGAAGAGAGGAGTGGGGAGGGGGAAGGAGGGTAGGACTGAGAGGTAAGGTGGGATCGGGCAACAATCAGGATGCCGAGTGAATAAAAAACAAATAAAATGTACTAAAAAAAGTTTTTGAGGGATTTCAAAAAGTAAGAAAAGTAAAATTGGAAAAGTGACATGGACACAGATGTTTCCCTCAGCCCAGCTGTCGAAGGCTTGTTCTACAGTGCTTTGCAATGCCACAAGGTTATGGAATCTTAAAGGAATGGGACCTCTTGGGAAAGAGTCTGGTCAATGCATGTATGCTGTAGAAGTGGATATGGAGACCGCATTCATTTACTTCCCCTGCCCTGGCTTTCCAGGAAGTATCTCTGCCTTACTATCTATTTATTTTCACAATGTACACTATGGAATCTCTACAATTGGGATCCTATAGTTTCTTTTTCTTAGATTTTTTTTTCTTTTATAGTAGCAAGAATCTGCCCAAGAGTAAAAATCCATCTTTCATTTTACTTACATGTTAATCTGAAGAATGTTCTATACTAAACCATGGCTGCAAACATTCCGGCCTCTGTGCCTCTTATCTACATTTGCCACATAATGGGGAGCCAGAAAGAACAGCACATGCTCACATCAGTAGCTGTGAAGGTGAGCATCTTTGGAATGTAACACCATGTATGCTCAGTGTTGAGGAATTCCCTGGAAAATGTCCCTGCCCTGGTATGGTTAACAGAAGCTAAAACTCATACCCAAAAGGGCGAGGCACCTTTTCTTCCTGGGTACAGCAGTCTTACAGTTTATCTAAGACCATGATTACATAAGAATAAAAGCAGGCCATATTGAAATTGATACTAATAACAAAGAAATTTTTACATTTATCTGTTATTATAAGAAGATATTTCTGTTTATGAATTAGTTTTCTTTTATAAAATAATGAAACATCTATTTTTAGACATGTGAGTGACCTTGGGTGACCTTGGACCCTCAACAATACGCAGTATTTAGGGGTCTCTGGCAATGCAAATTGAGACATTGTTCTGACTGAGAATCTCAAGCTTGACTCTATCCTTTTTATATATTAATAAATACAAATGTGTTCTTTCTGCTAAAAGTTATTAATCATCTATAGCTAATGTACTGAATACTATAAACATTAAAGTCTTTATGAGAAATTGAGCAGAAAATGTAAAACCATTTAAGCATGTTCTGAGTTTTGAAAACACAGCACACATATAGAGAAGACTCCAATAACCCCTCAGCAAAAATTAACTAGATTAAAAAAACACTGACCTGAATGAACATTGTTCGAAGATAATATTCAAATGGCTAGTGAAGATACTAAAGTATAAGTCTAAAGTCAGAATGAGATTTCACCTCAAACATACTAGTAAGGCAACTATGCAAAGAGCAAAGGTGCAATGGTAAACAAGTGTAGATGCTGGCAGTGAAGAGAGAAGCCAGAACCCTGGGAAACCATCGGGCAGAAGGTAATACAGCAATGGGAAACAGGGTGGTAGCTCCTCCAACAGTTAATGATAGAATTGTGGTGTGGTGGACAAATGTCATTCCTAGGTAAGTATTGCAGAAAAATTAAAACCAAGAACTAAAAGGCATGTTCAGACCTGCACAACCATAAGAGCATTGTCCACAACGGCCAATAAGTCAAGTCAAACCAAATGATTCACGGGATGATGGTTCAATTTACAAGAAGAATCCAAAGAAGACACATTCATGGACACAGAATGCTGGGTGCTGGGACAGGAGGACAATGGAGAGTTCTTAGAGAAATAAACTTTCAGCTCCACAAGATGGCAAGTTTCTGGAGATCTTTGGCATAACTGTGAATATACTAAATTATACGCTTTACAATGCTAGGAATGTAAATTTTGTTTGTGTGTTTGTTTGTTTGTTTGTTTTAGTCACAGAGCCACATCACTAAGAAATATTTTGAAAATCTCACATTTTTCTAAGAAGAGTTAAGAAATATTTTGAAAATTTCACATTTTTCTAAGAAGGGATTTGGTCTATGTTTTCTACAGGACTGAAATACCACATTATACCCTATTATACAGTAATTAAACGATAATATAAAACTTTAAAAACTTTTAGTCAATGCCCTATTGGTCATTGTATGCTTGTACAATGAAAGATTTATCACGGAGAGAATTTGACATATAGCCAACTGTTAAAGGTTTCAGTTTTATTATATAAAACACAAAAAATACACACTAAAATGATATTTAAATTTTAATTCCAAATATCTATGACTTAATATTATTTAAATTAAAACCTTATCTCTGGTATGAATGTTTTGCCTACATATATGTCTTTGTCTCATGTGCATGTCTGGTATCTACAGACGTTAGAGGAATCTGTTAAATTTCTTGGAATTGGAGTTTGAGATGGTTGGAAGCCATGATGTGGGTGACAGAACTGAACCCATGTCCTCTGAAAGAGTAGCCAGTGTTTTCACCACTGAACCACTACCCAGACCAACATTATTTTCGTTTTCATTTTTTAAGACTTCTTTTTATTTATGTGTATGCCACACATGAGAGGGCACCTGCAGAGACCGGAAGAGGATGTAAAATAATAGCAAGTTAGAAGGAACGCAACAAAGCCCAGATAAACTCTCAACATTTAGCATAACATTATATTTGGTAGGGGGAATGATTTCAATGAAATTGAGCTGTAGACACCAGAGGAGAAAATCCAGTCCGATTTCATTCTAGAATGCTAATGTCTCAGCAATGTCCTTTAGCAGCATTCAGGAAGAGGATGCTGACTCAGCCCATATAAACGTAAATATTTTGGAACACTTAAAAGTAAAAATTTACTGGGCATGGTGGCACATGTCTATAATTCCAGCTCTTAGGGAGGCAGAGGCAGGTGGATCTCTGTGAGTTCAAGGTCAGCCTGGTCTACAAAGAGAGTCCAGGACAGTGAAAGTTACACAGAGAAATCCAGTCTTGAAAAACCAAGAAAACAAACAAAAAAAGGACAAATTCAATGAAAATTAAAAATCAGAAAGATATCTGGACTATGTGGCAAATTTCCAAAGAGTAGAAAAAAAGCAGGCAAAGGGACATAAAAACAGATGTGAAGACCAAGGGAATACCTTTGAGAAACCAGAAATCAACTCATGTTCACAAAATGAACTGATATTTGACGACGTGTCATGAATGTAGAATGAATAGTCTTCAATAATAGAAAGTATCATACCTGGTTTGTTAAAAGTTAAGGGGAAAACATTATAGGTCAAATGACAACTTGTTTTAAATCATATATTAAAAACGTTTGAGCTAGGTATACTCTGCAATTTTAGATTAAGTTTGAAGAATTTTGTTTTCTAGAATTGGCCTCTTCATTTCCATTATTGTAACATTAACTGATCAATGGGAAGAAGAGACATAGACACATTTGACATAAATTAATTTACTATGGACTTCTGGGTAATCATTTAGAAGTATACTATAAATGAAGGTTTATCAGCATTAGAAGATAGTTCATATGCTTAGTTCAGTGGATGCTACAACTATTATACTGCCTTAAGGCAAGCATATCCATTTTAATATAGGTATGAATGCCTAAACAGCCAATGTATTTCTCTATGTGTTCCTCTATTTCTCTTAATTGTGTGATTTCATTTTATTCTTTATTCCATAATTTCTACATTATTCACTTTGCTGTATTTTAGAGTAATATGTAATAAGAATAAAATATATGTATAATGTTTAAAAGACAAATGACAAACTTGAAACCACATATGTGGCAATTGAAAAAATTATATATACAGTTTATAAAGAAAACCCTTTTAACTGCTGAAACTTTTCTCTAGCTCTCAATCACAGTATTCATAAAAGAATGAATCTGGCAAAGTATATATTTTTGAAGCTTCCACTAATAGTTGCTACTAATAATACTGACTTTAGCACTAATTAGAAAGACAGAATACACTTTATTATAGAAGATTTGCATCCAGTAAGTGAAGACACAGTATTAAACTTAATTATCTTTTCGTGGTCTTAATGACAGTAAAGTTATTGTATACACACTGTAGACTGTTTCCTAGAATGAATGGCTAATTTATTTCTAATATGCTCTAAATTGGATATGAAATGTCTTTCAGAGGATTATGTGTGAAGTGTCTGGCTCATAGCTAGCACTATTTTAGTAGGTTCAGGAAACTATAGGTGGGGTTACCTTGCAGGATGAAGCAAGTCATTGGGATAGGTCTTGTCCTTGGCTCTTTTTCTCTGCCTCTTGTTATTTATCATTAGGCAAAGAACTTTTCCACCATGTGATTTTTATTCCATGATGTTTTGCTTCAGGACATGAGGCCAAATGTACTAAACTCTATGGTCAGAATCTTCTAAAGCAGTGCACTTTTTTCTTAGGTCGTGTCAGAATTTTGATTATGGGGAAAAAAAACAAATGATCATATATCCCATTTGCTTTTCACAATTAAAATAATTTATGGTAAATCTAGGCATCAGATGACAGTGAGGGCTGGAGCTCTGAGGCAAGATAAATAACTCAAATCACAGTTCTGCACTTTCTTTCCTGTCTCTCATTGCGCGAAGGACTATGACAGTGTCTATAGCACAGGTCGTGGGCAGAGTGAACTAGTGCATTTAAAGTATGAAGCACTTTGTTAAAAGATAATTCGCACAATATAAAGTAAATTACCATCACTGTACTTTTCATAATTACTGGTGATATGGCATCAAGGTTCTGCACACTACCAGCATTTTTCAAAGACTAACATAAGCAATGCAATCCTCCTTCCCTCTCTTGTGACCTGTGTGACCTCGGATTTAACCTCTCTGGCTTCACCTTAAAAACTGAGAACAATCAAAACATCATGTTGGACATAATAAATACACACTGTTTTAGCGGTCAATTAAAATAATGCAGGCTAATAGCAGCATGTACCACCAGGATCATAATGAGATATAAATGACAGTGTTTATAGACAAAAATAACTACTTGAAAATTGTTTCCCAGAGGGTGTGATGCTACCAAAGGCTAAGCTAATGACTGGCAAGAAGTTGCAAATAGTTAATTTCTGTTATTATAATATAACATATTAATATGTTAATACTGTAAAGATTAGCTTAAAGCTCCTCAAACTATTTGAAGAATCAACCTGAGCTTGTCAGCACAGTTAGAGTATCTCACATGAAGCTGCTCTGAAGGATATTTCAGAGTTCAGAAATCAGGTGCCTGAGGGCGTCAGGCGGGAACCACACATACCCCACAATCTCTGGGGAGCAATTTTTGCCCGACAGGCAAAATAGCTGTGAGTACATTGATGCCTTAACTGCTGGCATTTTGACTGCACAAAGTGATATCGTGCAGTCCACATTTGGCGTATGTTTACTGGAAGGTGCTTTAAGACTAATTTTATGCCATTGATTGTCAAGAGGCAGCTTTTAAGGTCATCAGCAGAGCTTATGAGCCGTCAGTTCATCACTCACACTGGAGCCTGGCTGCTCCCATCACTTTAAGTCTCCTTTTAGTCACTCTGATGCCTTTCTCTAGGCAACCATTTAAAAAGCAACATGTTTTGTCTTTTTCAATATGTTTTTAATTTTTTTTATTGATTCTTTGTGAGTTTTACGTCATGTACCCCAGTCCTGCTCATTTCCCTCTCTTTTCCTATCTGCCCTTCAATCTTGTAACCTTCCCCCATCAAAAGAAAATGTTAAAAAGCACACAAACAAACAAACAAACAACAAAACAAAGCGTGGAAAAATCTCATTGTGGAAGCTGTAGTGAGTCACAGTGTGTCCCACAGTACACCCCTCTGTCCACACATCCTCACTTGTAAATGTTCATTACAATGACTGGTTGGTCTGGTTTGAGGTCTCTGGCTTCTGCCACACTACCAATATGTGATCCTCATGGGAACTCCTCCCAGTTATCCTGTCGTTGTCCTGTGTCATGGAGGTCCTGCAGCTCTGGCTTAGCAGAACAGCTCTCTTGTGCACTCTAGCAGCTCACATATGACTGGACGCTGGGGTGGACAACTCAAAGCCCTGGATTCGGGCTTTGTTGGTAGCTGAGGTGGTCAGCCAGCCAGCTCTCCCACATCCACGGTTCCAGGAAGAGCTCCCCAGCACTGCTCTGACTAGGCCACCAAATGCCACCATCGGCAGGAGCCAGGGCCAGCTCTTGTGCCCTCATGCCCACTGGGCCAGCACATCTGGGCCTCTGTCAACAGGGTTGGCTTCACTGTGTTGCCTGGGGGAGGTACAGGGTCAGCTCTCCAGCGGCTGCTACTGGTGAGAGGTGGGGCCAGCTCTTCAGAGGCCACACCAGTGAGGGGTACACCCAGTTCTGCTCAGCCCTTGGACATCTATGTGGTCTTAAGCAGCTGCCCAGAACAGGGATGTCCCCATGTTCTCTTGGCAATATGAGCCATGGACAGCTCTGTCACCGCAGCAATGCAGGCTGGGACTTCACCACGGCCCCGGTGACAGGGCAGACTACTCATAATAGGCTATTCCTCTCCATCCTTGGGTCTCCAGTTCCATATCTCTTTATGACACTCAAACCGTTCTGCTTCTCTTTCTCTCCACCACATACTTTTACATTTTAACTGTTCCCGCTGCAGGCTGGCCACTTGTCTGGCAGACTTCTGGGTGCTGTCTGCCTATGCTGTAGCGGCAAGCTAACCCCTAAGTGTCTACAGCCTGCCCATGTGGCATGGCGGTGAGCAGGTCTATGGACACCATCTCCTTCCTGTGCCACATGGCAGGGAGGTATGCACGGTGTGAGGCAAGAAGGGCTCTGTGCATCTACAGCTGGCCCACGCTGAGAATCAGCAGGCAGGTCTCTGGGCATCTTTCCCCATCTGAGCTGCATGGCATGGCCCTTTCTCGATCTTTTCATTTTAGGGATGCAGGCTTCATGACATAATGTTGAGTGACATAAAAATATAAATATCTGTTTTGTAGCAAGAGATTTATGTGCATGGTTTGGAGATGAAATTCTAATCCTAATGTGCCTTTTGTGTATATTAGAGGAGGTATCAAGTATACAGAGAGAGATTATTACGTGGGATTTATGGCCTCTTTAGTCTCTTCAAAGACATGGCCTTATGAACACTGGCTTTATCTGAAGCATCAAGGAGCCAGCAGGTATCAGCCATTTCTGTTTTATAGATGAGGGAATCAGGCTATTGATGTGTTAATGAGGAAATAAACATTGAAATTGGCTGTAAGCATTTGTTCAAATAAACTTCTTGTCTTTATAGAATAAACCAACTATTAGAAAAAAACTTTGGGGCTTATTCTTTTTTAATTCACCTCTCATATATTACACCCCAACTGCAGTTTTCCTCCATCTTCTCCTTCCAGTCTCTCCCCTCCTATATCCCCTCTCCCCAAGATCTACTCTTCCTCCATTTCCCTTCAGAAAAGGACAGGCCTTCCAGGATATCAACCAAACATGGCATCTTAAGTTGCAGTAAGACTAGGCACCTCCTCTCATATTAAGATTGGACAAGGCAACCCAGTAAGAGGACATGGGTCCCTCAAGTAGGAAGAAGAGTCAGAGGGAGCCCCGTTCTCTTATTCTCAAGCTATAATAAAAATAAAAAAGCCATGTAGAACAACAATGTACCTTATGAAAAAAGTCTAACCTGAATAGATTCGCATATCCTTTCTGTATGCTGTTATTTTCTTTACTATTTATTGGATTGAATTAAAATGAACTATAGCTATTTAACATGTTGATTTAAGGTATTTTGGAAAAACTAAGCAGCATCCTTTTATTTTTAAGTAAGAGCAACTTTTTAAAGTTAGTATACAATGTAAGGTCAGGACTTAACAAACAGCATGTTACTAAATAAGCTTATAATTAAGCACTATTTATTTTTATATGGCACATACACTTTAATGTTTAAATAAAACTATTATCTTTCCGCAGAACAACAAAAAAATCTAACTTCTCCAGTTTGATTCTATTCTAACAGGAATTTAAAAGGAAACCCTTTTTTTTTTGTACAATAGCAATCCTCTAACAGTCCACAACTACAATAAATTCCATTTCTCTGAAATAGACTTTCTCTACAAAGTTCCTGGGTTACATATACTACACTTTTGACTATTACTCATGAATTGCTAAGGGCGCTATTTTGGTTCCTCCAAAGTTCACTCCTACCTATCTCCTAACATAATGGCATCAGATGGTAGAACTGGGGGCGGTTTGCAATTGCATCATGGGTGTCAGGCTTGGTAAATGGAGTTCATACCATTCTTTTTAATAATACCGAGATGTAAATTGAATTAATTAATAACAATTCAAAAAATAAGATGTTCCCAAAAGCTACTCTGCTCCATCTCCTGTAGGAGGATGCAGCAAGAACACAGCACCTCTCTGCCAGATTTCTCACGAGACATGGAATCTATTCACAACCATGGGCTTCCCCTTCCTCTAGAAATTAATGGTGGCTCTTTAGAAGCTGCTTAGTTTGTTACATTTTTGCTAAGACAGCCTAAAAGGACCAAAACAGCCACAGACCACTGCTACTTAAGAACTGAAGGCTAAATTAGATTTAATTTTATTGTTCAGCTAAAGGACATTGATTTTCACAACTTGTTTAATAAATATTACACTATACACAAACTCTTGCTTGTAACAGTCCATAGACAGTTTATCCCTAATTCATATAAAACCTCTATAATTCTTTAATTCATCCTATAGTTAGCTTATTATTTTGCCTTAATAGTAGTGTCCTGATCCATTTGAAATATTTTAATATATTTTAAAATGTAATTTCCTAAAGACTTTAAAATGGAGAGTTATTCTCACAATTTGCTTTTTCATTCCTTTTGTTTTAATTAAAGCAAATACAAATAATGAAAGATAACACAACATCTGCTTTTGAGGAAATAAATGCATGTTGGAAAAACATGATGGCTATTTCGCTTTAAGAATATATATTTAAATGTGCATATAATTTCAAAGACATAAGTATATACTCATTCTTGAAGGAGTAAAACACCCAAAGTTACTGTAAAGTTATATGGTATATAATGTAAAGTTTAGTAACACAAGCTGGATAGTAAGACTATGCCCATAAAGAATATGTAAATTTATCTCTAAATGTTTCAAAGACTATAAAATTAAATTAAAACAGTAAAACATACGGATAAGACTTATGAGGCCAAAAATTCTATTAATATACCTTTATTCAAAAAAAAAAACCCTCTATGAGGGAATGAAGAAGAATAATGACATAGACAATGTGCTAATTACCTGGATTCACATACTGCTCCCAACTGCATAGCTATGCATGGTGTGGGGAAGCGAAAGAAGACGGAACGTATGCCTGATCTAATGCGCCAGCACCAAAGGATAAAGCTCACAGCTGCCAGTGGTGGCCCACATCTGTAACCCCAGCACCTAGGACAGTGAATTTGCGGGATTACTATGGATTTGATCCCAACCTGTGCTGCAGAACAAGTACCAGGCCATCCCCCACTACATGTCAATATCCTGTTTCACAAAACAATAAACAAGCAAAAAGGCTCAAACAACCAAACAGAAATTTGAAATTCCACCATAATTGTTTGAAACAAATGTTTAAGCTCAGGAGAAAAATTGCCCAGTGAGTGTAGACTACACACTAGTTGGTGACACTGATAAAATGCTCTTCAGCATATCATTGCGTCTTAGTGAGGGGAATGATGCCATTAGTTAATTGGCAGGGAAAATATTAGAAATTCATAGCTTATAATGTCTTTTCAAAGCCTAAAATGGCATCTTTGTGTGTGCAGCATGTGTGTGTGTAGCGTGTGTATATATGTGTGTGTGAGTCCATGCACTTGCATGGCACATGTGTGCAGAGGCCAAAGAGCATTTGGGATCTCCTGGAGCTGAAATTAGGTGGTTTTGAGTTATCAGATGTGGTGCTAGGAACTGAACTCATGTCCAGTGGACAAGCTGCAAGTTCTCTGGAGTATGGCGTCATATCTCTAGCCTTCCACACACAATGTCTTTAAACTGGAAAATGAAGATATTTGGTCATCAACCAGCCAGTAAGTAATGTAAGTTTAGCTTATATCAATGTGGCCTTGTCTAGATATGCTATCATGTCAGAAAGAAGCGGTGGGTTTTGTAACCAGTGAAGGCCCCAGTAAGAGCAACCAGGGATATCCACTTAAGCTCATTATAGCATCTGCTTTCTGTGGAATGCAGCTGGTTTGTAGTATCCTTTTCTCAGCGTATTTTAAAAGTCGAAGCAACATAATTATGGAACTCAAGGTAAATTTCTTGGGGAATTTCTTAGACAGTACAATAATTTATTATTAATAATTAATAAGAGGCATCAGAATAGTTCATACCACGCATAAGTATTTTATGTGTTTAATAAATAAAGTAGAAATAATTACTGTTGTTATTACTCTAATGACATGCCAACAAAGAGGTTCACTTAGGGTATATGATGCATACAAAAGTGTCCAATAAACTGTGTCACATATTAGTTTCTTTGCCTCCCCATGAGTTGCTATGGTTATAAAATGCATATTCAGAACCTCTGATGTATCAGGTACTATGTAGGGACTAGGGACATTTTTGCGAAGTAAATTGGGAGATTATAGTTCTATGAAAGAATGTCTTCACTAGGGAAGAAAGAAAAATAATTAGCTAGATTTTTATATATCATGACAGAGATGGGACTTTAAAAGACATCAGTTTTATTACAATTAAAACTACATAATTCCTTTTGGATAATGAAGTTGGTTTGCTTTTATACCTCACTTCTTATTGAATCTAGTCACTACCCAGCCTGGGAACATCCGTATCTCTGAACATTCTATCACATGGTGCGTCTTTCCAAACCATCGCAGGTGCCTTCTGAAGCCTCTCACTGCATATCTTGCTTTCTTCGTTCAGCAGGACAGAGAAGGTTCCCTGAGAACCTACTTGTTCTGTGGAATTTTCTGCTCATGCGCATGCTCTCAGGATCTGCTTCTCACCAACACCTAGATATGAAGTTGCAACCAATATCACTAGGTCTACACCGTCCACCCCAACGTTGACTTCTCCACTGTGGTAGCATCGCAACCCCCATTTTGAAGGCCATGCTAGGTGCTCATAAAGCCTCCTCAACACACCATTCACATAGTTCATCGCTTACCTTCTTTTCATATCCCAGTATATAAGGAAATATTCATTAACCTGACCAAGAGTCTTTTCACTACAAATGATGCCAACTTGTGAGTGACGCCAGTGTGTCTCAAGATGATATAACCACTATCTGTCTGGCTTCATGATTCCCTGTGTTCTTCAACCCAAAGGATGTTGGTTTTCACACAGTTTAACCAACATAAACTTACTTGCTAATCTTACTAATAAAATATGTCCTTCAGATAAAGCTTCTTTATGTATACTCGATCTTTCTTCCTCTATCTCCTCTGTGCTCTGGTCATAGGTATGTACCTCCACATATACCTTAAGACTCCATTTTTTCAGTTGCCTAACTGTATTTTTTTTCCTTTCTTTTTTTTCTTATTTATTTATTTATTTATTTCAATTTATTCACTTTGTATCCCAGCTGTAGTCCCGTCCATCTCCAAGTCCCAACCACCTTCCCTCTTCTCTCGATATGCCCCTTCCCTAGTCCACTGATAACAGAGGACCTCCTCCCCTTCTATCTGACCTTAGCCTATCAAGTCTCATTAAGCCTGGCTGCTTCATCTTCCTCTGAGGCCTGAAAAGGCTGCCTCCCACAGCGGGAAGTGATCAAAGAGCTAGCCACTGAGTTCATGTCAGAGACAGTCCCTGTACCTCTTACAGTCCCACTTGGAAACTGAGCAGGATGTCTAGGTCCTCTCCATGCATGGTCCTTTGTTGGGGTATCGGTCTCTGCAGGAACCCCTGGGCCCAGTTTTTTTGGCTCTGTTGTTCTCCTTGTGGAGTTCCTGCCTCCTCCAGGTCTTGCTATTTCTCTCTTCCTCCATAAGGTTTCCTGCACTCTTCCCAAAGTTTGACTATGAGTCTCAGTATCTCCTTCAATACCCTGATGGGTAGAGTCTTTCAGAGGCTCCATGTTCCTTGTCTTCTACTTCTGATGTCTATCCTGTTTGCCCTTCTGAGTGAGATTTCAGCCTCTTCCCTAGGGTCTTTGTTGTTTAGCTTCTTTAGGACTATAGATTTTAGTATTTTGTGTCTTTCTGCTTCTGGATTACCTCACTCAAGATGACCTTTTCTAGTTCTATCCATTTGCCTGCAAATTTCATGATTTCCTTGTTTTTAATAGCTGAGTAGTATTCCACTGTATAAATGTACCACAATTTCTGCATCCACTCTTCAGTTGAGGGACATCTAGGTTGTTTCCAGATTCAGGCTGTTATGAATAATGCTGCTATAAACATAGTTGAGCAAATGTCCTTGTTATATGGTTTAGCATCTTTCAGATATATCCCTATGAGTGGTATAGCTAGATCAAGGGGTTGTACAAGGTATATTCCCACCAGCAATGGAGGAGGGTTCCCCTTTCTCCGCAACCTCTCCAGGATGTGTCATCCCTTGAGTTTTTGATCTTAGCCATTGTGATGGGTGTGAGGTGGAATCTCAGGTTTTTTTTGATTTGAAATTCCCAAATGACTAAGGACTTTGAGCATTCCTTTAAGTGTTTCTCTGCCATTTGATATTCCTCTGTTCAGAATTCTTTTTAGCGCTGTGCCCCATTTTTTTTATTTTTTTCTTTTTTTTTTTTTTTTTTTTTGCAAAAGAACTTTCTTTATTTCGGGACCAAAGGGAACAACTTAAGGCAGAAGTGGAAAAATGCAGAGAATGTGACCTGCAAGTTGTGGAAGAGATACATAAGTTTATATCACAACTTGAGCGTCATTAATTTGTTTTTTTAGGTAATTTATTTATTTTTATATTAATCACAGGTTATATAATTTTGTATCCCAGCTGTAGCCCCTTCCCTTATTCCCTCCCACTCTCCCCATCCCTCCTTCATCTTCTCCCTGCCCCCTTCCAAGTCCACTGACAGGGGAGGACCACACACCCTTCCATCTGACCCTAGCTTATCCTGTCTCTTCAGGGCTGGCTGCAATGTCCTCTTCGGGGATCTACTTAGGCTGCTCCTCCCTGGGGGGGGGCGCAGTGGACAAGATAGCCATTGAGTCCATGACCGAAATGGTCCCTGTTCCCCTAACTAGGGTACCCAGTTGGGTACTGAGCTATCTTGGGCCACATTCGAGCAGGGGTTATAGTTTGTATCCATACATGGTCCTTGGTTGGAGAAACAGTCTCATAGAAGACCCCTGTGCCCTGATCTATTTGGTCTTTGTGGAGCTCTTGTCCTCGCCAAATCTTACTAACTCCCCCGTTTTTCATATGATTCCCTGCACTCTGGCAATGGCTTGGTTGTGAGTCTTAATATCAGCTTTGATTCATTGTTAAGAGTCTTTCAGAGGCCCTCTGTGGTAGGCCTGTCCTGTTGCTTGTTTTCTCCTACCTTCAATGTCCATCCCATTTGTCCATCTAACCGATGGTTGATCATCCTACCCTGGGTCCTCCTTCTTGCTTATCTTCCCTAGGTGTATAGATTTCAGCATGTCCATCCTATCCTATAGGTCTATATAAGTGAGTATATACCAAGTGTTTCTTTCTGCTTTTGGGATACCTCACTTAGGATGATCATTTCCAGGTCCCACCTTTGCCTGCGAATTTCATGATTTCCTCCTTTTTAGTTGCTGAGTAGTATTCTATTGTGTAAAAGTACCACAATTTTTGTATCCATTCCTCAACTGAGGGACATCTGGGTTGTTTCCAGGTTCTGGCTATTACAAATAAAGCAGCTACGAACATAGTTGAGCAAATGTCCTTGTGTACTTGAGCATTTCTTGGATATATGCCTAAGAGTGGTGTAGCTGGGTCTTGAGGAATCACTATTCCTAATTGTCTAAGAAATTGCCAAATTGATTTCCAGAGTGGTTGTACCACTTCCTGAACAGAACACTAACGGCACAGGCTCTAAGATCAACAATAAATAAATGGGACCTCATGAAACTGAAAAGCTTCTATAAAGCAAAAGACACTGTCATCAAAACCAAACACAGCCTACAGACTGGGAAAGAATCTTTACCAATCCTGCATCTGACAGAGGGCTAATATCCAGTATATATAAACAACTAAAGAAGTTAAAAAGCAACAAATCAAGTAATCCAATTAAAAAATGGGGTATGGAGCTAAAAAGAGAACTCTCTGCAGAGGAGTGTAGAATGGCAGAAAAACACTGAAAGAAATGCTCAATGTCCTTAGCCATCAGGGAGATGCAAATCAAAACGACCCTGAGATTTCACCTTACACCTGTCAGAATGGCTAAGATCAAAAACTCAAGTGACAACACATGCTGGAGAGGTTGTGGATAAAGGGGAACTCTCCTCCATTGCTGGTGGGATTCCAAACTGGTACAGCCACTCTGGAAATCAATCTGGCGCTTTTTAGACAATTACGAATAGTGATTCCTCAAGACCCATTTTTCAATTGGATTATTTGCTTTGTTGGTGTTTAACTTCTTCACTTATAGACAGCCTTTAACTTTCATTTATTTCTGAAGTAATTACATCATTTTGCCCTCCTTCTTCTCTTTCCAACCCCTCCTTTGACACTCCTGGTCCCTGATCCCTCTCAAAATCTCTTTAATTGTTATGGTCATATCCATAGATAAAGATATCCATACAATCAACACTGCCCTTATTAAATAAAATTCAATATGTATACATACACAGGTTTCTATGGAGACATCACATGAGATATGTTTAAGTCCTACTTTTGCCTTTTAGATACATCTGCAAGTAAAATTAACAAAATCTCTCTCTCTCTCTCTCTCTCTCTCTCTCTCTCTCTCTCTCTTTTGTAAAATTAGTACTGGCAGCTTGAATTGCAAACAGTGAAATTCTTCAAGCATGTATCTGTAAGCTTTTTATGGAAAATATTTGACATTACAGATTCAGAGGTTAAATCATCATTAGCATTCATAAATATTCTTTAAATGCTAATAGGAGAATGTTAATGACAGACAGTCTAAGATCAACCTGAGAGAGCAGTTTCTGTATTATAAACATTTTCTCTACATTCTCAGTTACTCACCCTGAATCTGTGCTTCACATTTGTGTAGTTTAAGTAGCAATCTAAAAGTTTTTAAACTAAGCTTTTAAAATATTTAAACATCGAATCTATGCTATTTTTGTTCCAGGTTCACCGAAAGACCCTCTCTGAAAAAATAAGGTGGAGAGTGACTGAGGAACATAGCTGATGTTTTACACACACACACACACACACACACACACACACACAGGAACACAGACAAGCATAATTATTTTGGAAAATGACTATATGCATAGAAGAGAGTAAGAAAATGTGGTGAGCAATTTTTTTAAAAAAGAATATGGATAAGACCAAATTGTAAAATGTGGAGATTCTGGAGTTCATCAATACAATATCGGAAAGGAAATATTCACTGCCAAAGCTCCTCACTTAACACGACCTTGCAAAAGAAGGATATTTTCCAATGGGAAGACAGATTGATAGAATTTATGAATTAAAGACCGGCCACTTGGCTAAAGAGACTCAAACAAAGTCTCAGAGAGATGAGGGCCATAAGTACACATACAAATGAGAAATGTGGAAACAGGAGAGGATGCTGGGAAAGAGGATCTTCAAATCATAAGGATAAAACTGTCCTTTTTAGAAAGCATTAGCTTAATATTTAGGAAGCTCAAAAAGCATCAACAGCACAACACACTGCTGGAGGAAGACAAGGAAAGAAAATACAAAAAAAAAGGAGGAGAAAAGTGATTCATCATTAGCAATTCCCCAGTTTATCAGCTGAATTCTCATCAGAAACTAGAACTCCTGGGGAACTATATAATGGACTTAAAAATGTGACAAAGAGAATCACTCACTAATAATCTTATGTGCACTGGCTCTTTAAAAATAAAATGCTTCAGAACCTAAAGTTAAGATTTTGTTGCTGTTCTACATTATCCATCAGAATGGCGAAGATCAGAAGCTCATAATGGTGAGGCTGTGGAGAAAGGCGAACCCTCCTCCATTGCTGGTGGGAGTGCAAACTTGTACAATCACTTTGGAAATCAATCCGGCACTTTCTCAGAAAATTGAGAACAGCTCTATCTCATGACCCACCTATACCACTCCTGGGTGTACACCTGAGAGATGTTCCACCATACAGCGAGGACATTTGCAGCTTTAGTCATAATAGCCAGAATCTGGAAACAACTCAGCGAAGGAATGAATACATACAGAAATTGTGGTACATTAACTATTCAGCAATTAAAAACAAGAAAATCATGAGATTTGCAGGCAAATGGATGAAACTAGAAAAGATAATGTGGAGTGAGGTGATGCAGAACAGAAACACATTCATGGTATATACTCACTTATAACCAGATATTAGCCACAATCCACAGATCTAAAGAAGTTAAATAATAAAGAGTACCTAGGAAGGATGCTCAATTCTTATTCAAAAGGGTAAATAAACTAGACACTGGAAGCAGATTAAGAGAGAGAACATGAAGGGAGCCTACCATAGATATTCTCTGAAAAACTCCACCGAGCAGGAGATTGAAGCAGACGCTGAGACTCATAGCCAAATTTTGGGCAAAGTGCAGGGAGTCTTATAGAATAAGGGATAGGGATAGGGATAGAAGGACCTGGAGAGGACAGGAGCTCCACAAGGAGACCAATAAAGCCAACAAATCTGGTCCCAGGGTGACCTGCAAATACTGATGCACCAACCAAGAACCATGCATGAAGAGAACCTAGACCCCGTGCTCAGATGTAACAGATAGGCAGCTCAGACTCCATGTGGGTTCTGGAGTAAGGGGAACAGGGAGTGTTTCTGACAAGGACTATGCTGCCTGCTCTTTGATCACTTCCTTTTGGATGGTCAGGCCTGCCAGGCCACAAAGAAGAGGATGATAGTCCTGATGAGACTCTGTAGGCTAGGGTCAGATGATAAGGGAGGAGGGCGCCCCCTTTCTAAGGACTAAGGGAGGAGGATAAGGGGACAAAAAGAGGAAGGGTGGGACTAGGAGAATAGGGAGGAGGCTAAAATCTGAATATAAATAAATTCTAAAAAAATAAATATAAAAATAAAAGCATGCCACTCCCCACACCCCCAAAAATATCTTACTGCTGAAGATACCATATACTGCTTTAGACACAGGACTTGGAGGAATTAAGTTGAATTGACCTGAAAGCCTTCTCCCTAAAGATGGGCTTTTCATAGTACTGGAAGGTGCTATGTAAATTGTTAAGGGAGAAAAACAATCCATAGTAGCTCCTACCCTGCCCCCCCCCTCGTCCCCACCTCAAACATATTTACAATGATGCAATCATGGCCCTTTCTCTTGGGGGAGACTAATACCTGTGTAATTAGATTAAAGACTCACTCAATAGGAGGGAATTCTTGCCTGATATGGTAAAGCTGCCCAAGTACCAGAGAGGGCTACTGAGTTCATGGATCTTAGATGAGAACCTACCACTGCAAACCTCTTTTCTTTTTATTTAAAATTAATTAATGTATTTATTCACTCTACATCCTGCTCATAGCCCCTCCTTCCTCTTCTCCTGGTCTCTCCCTCTTCCCACTATCCCTCTTTCCTTACTCCTCAGAAAAGTGGAACCCCCACCAAGCTACCCAGCACATCAAGTCACATCGTGACCAAGTGCATATTGTCCCTTGTGGCCTGGCAAGGCAGCCCCAGCAGGGGGAAATAATCAAAAGGCAGGCAACAGCCTATGTCAGAGACAGCCCTCTGTAGGAAACCCATATGAAGATAATCCAAACCCAGAAAGACACACATGGTATATAATCCCTCATAAGCAGATTTTAGCTATGTAGTACATGATAAACATACTATAATTCATATAACACTGCAATTTTTATAAACCAATATATTCCTAACTGCATTCTGCTGTAATTTTCATACATCATCAAAGAATACTTGTTTTGCAATATATAGAGATGATTACATAGATTCATAATTAGTTGTAAATACAGGAATAAGTGACTATAGGGTTTCTAAGCCCAAATGATACATCTAAAATGCAACCTCTATGCCTAACACTCAAGGAATAGTGTAAAAGAGGAGGCAGAATTATTGCAAGGGCCAGAGACCCATTTACTTGTTACTGTTCCCTAGACATGACAGGGAAGATGCATTCATGTTGAGAGTTCTCTTACCAATGTAGTTGCCTGAACAGAACTGGCATAATGACTACACCAGATGGCACACCACCGTGGACTGAGGAATTCTATATGGCTTTTCCCGTAGACTAAGAACTAATGGCGGTCACTGTCTCCAGGGACAAACTCCCATACAGGTTGTCAATCTCAAGTAGCTAGCCCTGGATGCACGTACATATGAGGAAAGCTAAATGGACCCAGAGAGTTATATATACACATGTGCACACACACACACACACACACACACACACACACACACACACACACCCTCACAAACATCACTCATGTGTGTGTATGTGTATGGGGGGCATGTATATACACACATAAATTTGTAACAATAACAAAGAACATAGCATGAAAGGGTAGTAGTGGTTAGAAGCAGTGCTTACATGATGTTCTCAATTTTTTTGAAAAATGTAGGGATAATATATATATATATATATATATATATATATATGAATAATACAAAAACATGAGGGAAACAAAGATTTTTCCAGAGATCATTACTTGTTACCTAAGAACAACTTCATAAAAATTACATCAGGAAAAAAATTTACATTGTAAAAATTTCAGATAGTAAATCATACCTATGCACTCAAATGGAAAAATAAATTATTGCTGATTGCATTACTCCCAATGATAGGGTACATGGAAGTTTTATTTATATGTTAAGTGGTAAAAACAATTGCTTAAGATGTGTATTGAGTCTATAATATATAGAACAGCTCTTTATTTGTAACAAGAGCAAGAAGGAGTTTGATGGGAACCCAGCTTTCCTGGGAAATAAAATAAGATAGTAATGCATTTGGAGTGTGTATAAGAATTAGAAATATTAACGTTAAATAGGAAACATTACAAACATATATTAGCTTCTGCTTTCTTTTCTCAAATTCAGGAAAATTAATAAAGCCAGAACATGAAATAATAGAAAGATTATATAGTACATATATAATATAAATATAAAACATTATCTGTACAGGGAAAATGCGAGGAGAAAGACATAGGGAACTGTTACTTTGTCCTAAGGAAACTGAGTCACTGTAAATCTAAAGCTTAATCTGATACAGTGGACTTGTAACACGTAATGAAACAAGTTCAGGACAGCTAAGGCTACACAGAGAAACCCTGCCTCAAGGAAAAAAAAAGGTTTAGTACTGGTAAGATGGCAATATTTACAAATGATTTCCAGATTCAATTAAATACATGTGAAAATCTCAACTAGATTTTTACAAAATTTAACAAGATTGTTCCAAATCTATGTGAAATTACAACTCTGTCTGCTGCCAAACCCAGTTTTAAAGAACAAAATATAAACATTCTTTTCAATTTCAAAACTGTCTGTGAAGCTCTAACAAGACAACGTGAGTATGAGTATAAGAATGAAGAATGTAGAAGTAAGAGCAAACGTCTCATCTATTGAACAACAAGGGTAGAAGGCAATTCAACATCACAAGCAAAACTTTTCGTCAAGAGGTAGTGATATCCTCCTGAGGGTGGAACACCCTTACCAGGCCACAGGGGAAGAGAATGCAGCCAGTCCTGATGAGACCTGATAGGCTAGGTCAGAATGAAGGGGAGGAGGATCTCCCTATCTGTGAACTTGGAGAGAGGCATGGGAGGAGAAGAGGGAGGGAAGGTGGGATTGGGAAAGAATGAAGGAGGGGGCTACAACTGGGATACAAAGCAAATAAACTGTTATTAAACTAAAAAATAAAAAATTAAGAAACAAATAGGTGATGACAATGAAAAGCAGCACCTGAAACTGCTAACAAGAAGAGAGTTAGTGGTGAATATCATGACTGTGTATTCAGCAATGTATTCTTGAATATAACGTACATAGCAGGTTATGAGGAAGCTATATAATTTGGCTTTCACTGAAATTAAAATAACTTGTGACTCAAGAGATACTATCAAAGTAGGGAAAGGACCAGCCACAGAACAGGAGACAATATTAGGACCTCATGTACCCCATAATGGGTTATATAAAATATAGAAGCAAATCATACAACTCAATACGAATAGAATAAATGATCCAATGAGAAAAATGGCAAAGAATCTAAGGAGAAAGTTCCCAAAAAAGCACACACATAACTCTGGGAAGAGAAAGATGCTTAGCAGCTGAAATCATCAAAGGTATGCAGTGAAAGTCACAGGGCGATTTTATTTTATGCTCAGTGAGATGGCTAAAACAAGATAGTAGATGGCAAGTCTCTGTGAGAATATATGGAACTTAGAGCTGACATTCGCTGCAGTTTAAAGTGCAAAATGCCACCAAGAGCTCAGAAAACCCGATGACCTTATTTAGAATGATTGAACAGAGTCATTATATGAACTAGCAAGTTTATGTCCTGATATACACCCAAGAAATATGGAAACGTACATATCAACATAACCTTGTATACAGCGTTTATAGCAGAAACATTCATAGCAGCCTCAAGTTCATTTTTCCATACTGATAATGCACCTTTTCATATTTCTTGTGATGAGAGGGCACACAAAATATGATTGTTACGTTCAGACCACGGAATACTATTTGCTCATGGGAAGGAATCAAGTACTATTTGTAATAGGAAGTAGCTAAACCTTGAAAACGTGCTAGAAAAGGAAACTGCTCTGCGGAGACCACACCATCTAATCTGGGGAGAGCGATGGAGTTGGATGTAGTTCCTTGTAGAAAGAAGTTCATAGTGAAGGGAACAGATATTTTGTTTGACACAGTCTCACTATGAAACTGTCCAGCCTGGAGTTAGTATGTAGACTTGGCTGACCTTGGCTTCAGAGAGATCTGCCTCCTGCGTTCTTTTTAATGTGACAAAAAATATTCTGAAATTAACCATGGTAATGGATGCATTATCCACGGATATACTAAAGCCAGGAAATTACGCAATTTAAGTTGATGTATTGTATAGTATAATAATTCTGTTGTAATAATTTTTTACAGGGACAATTATGGAATAGGCCAGTGGATTCCTTTCTATATGAGGGAAGATCAACCAACCTCATTTCAACCCACATAGATGTGCTTTTACCAGGAGCGCTCCAGGAATTGTGTATCTCTGGACGTTAGGAGCACCAGGGTGTAAGACATATTAGTGAAGAAGTGACCGAGGTGGCAAGTAATGGACAGGCCCCTGCTTTCCTTGTGTTGATGCCATCTATTACATAATGTGCAGAAGAAATGCTTGCCTTGAATTAAAAAAAAATCTTTAGTGAATTGACGTCAAACGAACATCGTGTCAGAAGCAGAGAGAACGTGGCTGGCAATTTTATACTTTACTTTCAAACATTAAATTCTTTTAAAAAATAATGTTTTATTCATGGGCACAAATAAAAATGCATTCGGGTCTGGAGTCTCCACGTGTCGAGTGTTTAGCAAATGTGCAGAATGCATGAATGAGCAATGTCTGCAGAGGGTACAACAACAGGACACTTCTTCAAATTTCCTGTGGGGCAGATAACACTGAGTCTTGCTCAAGCTGGCTCATGACACTCACACATTTTCCTCCTCATCCTTCTCCTTGCATTTCTTACCGGCACAGTTTACAAGGACTGTGGTGAAAAACATACTTCAATAAATTCTGAAAATATCCTGTTATAACTTCCTCCTACTGACCTGGTTGTTCTTTATAGGCCCTCTTACATAGCTTCCTGTTATTTGGGCCTAACCAATTTCTGGAGAGTTTTATTACAGAGGCCCTATTTTCTGAAATTGTGTTAGCTATGAAATGAGCACAAATGAAAAGTGACAAGCCAAGTCTGTTTGTTACCTAAGTAACAACTATGAACAAACCATTGTATTGCCCGTTAAATATTTACATTACTGAAATTGTCATGAAGCAATATTTAAGTGTGTATTATGCTGTTTTCTTCTCATAATTATTTCATTATTTTCTACCAAAGTAAAACAAAATTGTGTGTTTGTGCCTGACTGTGTGTGTGCTCAATTATGTGTGTGTGTCCAGGTGTGTCTGTGCCAACTTGTGTGTGCATGCATGCTCACATACGTGTGTATGTAGTACATTTGTGTGTGAGCAAAGATTTGGGGTTGACCTAGATTACTGTTGTCCTACATCTTTTGTTTGGGAGACAAGGTCTCTCTCTGGTTGTAGAGCTTGCTGTTTCTGAGAGACTGACTGGCCGGGGAGTTCTGGGGCTCTACCTGTCTCTGTGGCCCCAGAACTGGGTTCATCAGCTTGGATTGCAATGCCAGCCCTTTACTTGGGTGCTGAGGGTCCAAATTTGGTTCCTTGTGCTTTCACAGGAAGCACTTTAACCACAGAGTCAGCTCTTCAGTGGGAAAAATTCTTGTTGAAAATTTAGTCTGAGTCAGTCTTTGATATAAAACTATTGAATACTGTAAATAGATCAAGATCTCCATGTGGCCTCATGCTCTGGATACCTGGTGGGACTCTCCCAAACTAAACCAGAGTCCCAAGGGAATTCAAGTCTGAATGTTTGCCGTGTGATATTTCTCAGAAGAACAATGTGGAGATAATTTGCTGTGGGCAACAATGACATGAGGTGGCACAGAATCAAAAATCCTTCAGAAATAATGATAACAAAGTTCTCACAGTTCAACAAGACACTGAGAAAACTGTAGACCTGAAGCTCAATGGCTTTTCTGAGATCAGGGATATCATTTAACAGTGAATGAAGGAAACAGCCAGCATAAAACATGAAGGGTTAGGCTCTGAGATGCAATGTCCTCTCTGAAAAAATGATTCTGAAAATATTAAAGGAAAATATATAACTATACAGAAAAAATATAACCTTAAAATATTTTTGGTTGTCACTTTGTTCCAAGGTGCCGCGGTACACACTATAAAAAATCCCTGCAAAATCATTTCAACTTGTAAAGCACAATTTTTCTCAATGTCACCATTTCAGATCAGATACACCCCAATTCTTTGAAAAATGTCAATTTTAACTGTAACAGCATGGTTGAATGCTTATCAAGTTCCAATATGAGAAAGGAGAGTTTGTAGTTCATTTCTAATGACAACAGTTTTAATTTTATTTTGTTCAGGTAAATTAACGGATTTGATTAGTACATCTTAGAAATTATGCTGTATGCTAATTTCTCAGAAATTGATAGTTGTACTTTCTGGATCAATACAGGACCTACATATGCAAACAAGTGTTTCTAAGTTAGTATTTGAGTAGTCATAACCTGAACCACTGAGAAGCTTGGTCCCCTGAACTTAATATTTTTAATGATACCATGGAAACTAGTAGATCACAATAAACCACACCAACCCAATGAGGGAGGAATTTGTGTGTGTATGAGTGTGTGTGTACATATATGTGTGTGTTGGCAAGGGCAGGTAAATACTAGGGGGAGAAAGCAAGGTCTGATGAAAGCAAAAGAGAAGGTTCCAAGCATTTCTCTAAGACCCAGATTTGTTCGTGGAGAATGGTAAGTGCTAAGCCTGGAACCAACTGGACATGCAGGCACTAGAGTGAGTGTCAAGAGTTCTGTTGAAGCAAGGAGCCTAAGAAGCAGTCACCACCAGATTAGGAGTCATAAAGTACCGCAAGAAGTGATAGCTACCCAGAAACTGACCCTAGTGATTTACGCTGCTATAAACCCAGTTGTCCAGTGCTAAAAACTAGATGACTAAACATCTTTGTCAGACTATTTCAAACAGTTGAAATGACATCTTAGTCCATTTGTCTCATCCAATTCCCAGCTCAACATTCACACACACACACACAAAAAATCTCATCATATTCTGTAATGGGAAGGATGGCCAAGTTCAGAAAAGGATTTTGGAGATGTAGTCTTTGTATTCTCCCAGATTCAATATTGGGACCATATTCACACACCTTTTCTTCTGCTATGCCTTCTTTTCTGCCTTTATCCTAATGTTGACTATGCCTAGAGTTAGGCATTCATCATTAGATACAAGCTCATTGCCTAGCTCCTGCTATTTCTCCAGTTCCTTACCAAGATAGGACTTCTTCCCCAAAGGTCATCTTGGCCCTTCAAATTCAAACCATTTCCATTGTGTTTCTACTACAAGCTCCCTTCTCATTCTACCTGTAATTCTGTCAGGAACAGCCCAACTCAACTAGACTTGTGATGCCTCCAAGAAGCAGAGATGGCTTATCTTCTTCAATACTGTATTATTTTAGTATTTTTAGGTGTTGAGACTCAATAAATATCTGTTCACTAATGAATAAAATATAAAACAATGTATAAATAAATACATCATTCAATGAAAGGTCTCTATATAAATGTTAAATTAAGAGTTTCTAGTATTACACTTACATCTCTATTATCTATTCAAAAATAAAAACCAAAAGACGATGAGGTGCTTGTAAAAGCTAATCTCAGCTGGCATTCTGAGATCTCCATCAGCCTTAACCCTTGTCTTCCATACAGTTGCATTTCCACTCTGACAAGATGAATAAAAGTATTGTAAACAAGGAATCATGAGCAAAACTCCACATACAACTATTGTTATGGGAAAATAACTGCTGGTGGAAAGAATGTGGTTCATAGGACAGCCACAGGGTGATGAAGCGCTCTGGTCCTCTTTGAAGGAACTAGGGAAAACACTACCCCTGGTATTGAAGAAGTGAGCACATCTGTAATGCAATGGACAGTGGTCCACTCAAACAGCCCTGATATCCAAGTACCTCTGGCAGTGAACGCTTTCACCACAACAGGCCATGCTGAGACAAAGCAGCACAGACATGCCTCCCAGCCTTGGAAGCTTGGTCAGCACAGAGAATCTGACTAGTTTAAGGAGACTGGCTGAAGCCCAGCCCGAACAACCTGTGGTTGGAAGAACACCAGATGCTGCCCCAGAGACACAGGAAGAGAGCAGGGAGGGGGAGGAAGAGGAGGAAAGGAGAGAAGAAGGAGATGCAGGAGAAAGGATTTAAGATCTTGCAGACAACTTGAATGAGGCTTTTAGAGAGGGGGCAATGGAACTGTGTCAACTTTTGAAGACGAGTTTGGAGAGCTGATATTTTTTATTTTGAAAACTTTCCTTCTTTATGTTATGAGATCTGATAAAAATCCAGGTCTTTAGCGTTTTTAAGCCCAAGCCCCATGGGCACTGCAGCTCTTCTGAATTTTGCTTACACCTAACTCATTCTCTGCAACTAAGTAAGTTGAAAAAGGGTGAGATAAAGTTTGAAACAAAAGAAGACGACGTTCTTAGCCTACTTAGAAACAAAAATCATTATGGCATGTTAAAATCTGGGCATACACTAATCATGAATGTAAGGTTAAAACTAGAGGCCATCTTTCCTAACACTGCGAATCGTTAATGATACTTATCTCATGCTTGAAACACTTTGAGAACAATCGTTATTGCTAGTTTCCAGAAAGAGGCATCTCAGGAAAGTCATCCCCTTCATTCTCTTCTGTCAGGACGCACAGACATAATTTCCTATTGCTTTTGCTTTTATAGAATTTATCAGTGATTAAATTCTAGAAGCCACCCTTTCTTTGAGCTTTCTAAGGACATGTGTTAAAATATATGATTATCCTTTGCTTCTACCTTTGTTTTCTAGTGTTTTGGAGATCTTTAATAGACAAAAGTACCTTCCCTGATTTACTGTTTTGTTATACTCTATTAAGTATGTCACTCATTATGTTTCCCAAAGTAGAAATTATGTTTTATTTACCTCTGCAGCCTCATTGTCTAGCATGATAACTGGGATTTTCTATCAGTGTTTTTTTTAATGGGCCAAATAACATTTTCTTATCAAGTTTACATTTAGAATTTTGATGATATTGAATGCCTCAACAGTGTGTCCAAAACATATCTTCTTTGAGGCTGGAAATCACTTCCTTTTCTCTTTACAGAGAAGTCCAGACCTTTTGCACTCAATAGAAATCACTATTCATTGGGCTCTCTGTTGTTTTTTCATCCCTGTTTTTCTCTGCTCCTGAGCATCAGCCAACTCCAGTCACTCACACTACTTCAGACTCTCCCTAATTCAGCTATGCATAGCATACTGAGCTGTTTACTTATTTACAGTTATAACCTAAATAGTGTTTCTTTAAATTTTTTCATAGATCCACACTAAATACTTTCCCTGATTTTCATTTTCATTTCATTTTGAGTTCATTCACTACAACCATAGAATTTAACTCAGAGACTTGCATAAATATATATTGTACGGTGCAGATTAGCATCTTATTTTATGAATAATTCAAATTAAAAAGAGATTAACTCAGTTTAGTGACAGCTTAATGAAATCTTTAAAAAAAATGCTTCTTTAAAAACCCAAATAAGATAATATATTTTAACAAAATATCTCCTGACCATCACAAATTCACCTTCTCAGCCTCCTCACTCTGTGCCTCATTAGTGATTTGATGTTGCTGCATCACTTCACCTGTCATGGAGTATGCTTAATATCACTGTATTTTCCTTGGTGGCCCTGTAATCCAATAATGAACGATTGGGTGCTGGGGGGTGATCCTAGTCAGTAAAAGTCTTGCCACATAAGCTTGAGGTCCTGAGTTTAATCCCCAAAACTTATCTTAAAATCTAATAAGCTAGGTGTGGTCTTGCATGCCCGAGTAGAAGGAGACAGGCAGAAAACTGGGTTTTGCTGGCTCTTCATCTTGACATAATCATGAAGTTCCCAGTTTCACTGAGAAAATGTATTTCTTTTCTTTTTTTTTAAAGATTGGAACAATTCCTGAAGTTATCTTCTAGGCTGTTATAGACAGGACTAGGAGCATATGTGCACCTGCACTCATACAAAGTTGTGACTATGCACACACATACACACACACATACACACACACACAGTCACACAAGTGAGAATGAAGATTTGGATCACTCTAAAAACCAAAGGACCTTGCATACCAGGAGTGTATCCGGAAGTAGTAGAAGTAGTTGTAAATACCAACTACGGCCATAGGCCAGTTATGCAAATGAGATCTATAACTGTCATGAGCAGTTTACCTTCTTTGGTTATAAATATGTTTTGTGTATAAATTCATGCTTCAAAATATCTTTATTTGACTTTCAATTTCTGTACTTTATAACAATATATTTTCAGTAACTTGGTATTTCTGATTTTAAATCATGGCATTTGGGTGACTGGATAACAGAATACAAGTCACTTGACCATTTTACTTCCTCTTTTGAGTGAGGGGTGGTCAGTTTACTGTTGCATCTAGAATGGCTACCGCTTCATATTATTCAGAATGATAGTCTGTTTATTGCCATTACTTTTGCTTTAAGGATGGTGTAAGAAGATTCAGAAGAGCGCTTTGTTGTCCAGTGGTCAAACTTTGAGGGTTAATTTTATAAACCGTCTTGAGTAGCGTACGTAGCAGAATGCTGAAAAAGCATTGCTCTCAGCGTGTTGGGGCAGGGGGAGCATCTTAAAAAGAGTAGCAGTTGACTGGCAATCTAACAGTAGAGTGCTGTATTGGCAGAGTTAAAGGGGGTTACTCAGTCTGCGGAGGACCTGAGCAGAAGACAGAGGAATAATCGATCTATACTTTCCAGAAATGGGGGCACCATACTCTTCCTGCTCTGACTAAGGCACTTGCACCCTTCACTCAGTTGATTTTAGTCCTTCATACTTAGACTAGAACTTACACCACCAGTACCCCTGTTCTCAGGGTTATAGAGTTAGAATACACACACACAGACATCTGCTTGTGCTATAATTATATATCATATAACATATCATAATCAAATACATAGTACTATATATTATATTGGTTTTATTTTCCTGGAGAACCTTCAGTTATACAAAAGACATTACCAGGAATAACATCTTAGTTAATGAAAGTATAGATATATCAGATGAATATTAAAGTTTTAAATTTTCCATTAGCACCAAGACAAAATCACTTAAAGACGCTTAGTTTTCTTTATAGCATTGTGGCTTAGAAATCACAAAACTAGCATTATGATTTCATACTCAGTATAAATCCCCAGAGCTTCCCAGCTTCCTATAGTGCCTTCCTCCTCAATCCCCCATGCTGCAAATTCATTTCATTTAAGTCACTGTGAATGATAACATATTCACTGAGGAATCTCTGCTCAGAAAGAGAAATTGTAACATAAAACATGGAATAGAACAGGCTAAGTCCAAAGACATCAATGTACTGGTGACTTTAGCAAAGCAAGGTGAAAATGTGAAGACATTATGATCAAAGTCAAGTGAAGACCATAGTCCAATGTCACCACTTGTTGCTCAACAAACATTTGATAGGAAGCCAGCCTCAGGCATGCAAATCGCTTCAGTATGTGAGCATGCCACGGCCACATTGTCACTCTGTCCTGTTTGCACAGATCTATCTCTCCTAGGAGTTCACAAAATGTTTTTATTTCCTGCCTAAATTAATTATGACTTATGGTACCAGAAAAGTGACATTTTAATTGGATAGATTCCACCAGGATGAGGAAATATTCTAACAAGCAGAGATTTTAAGGCATCCTAGAATCTGTTTTGTATGTGCATGCTATTCATGGAAATGTGCTATAGATTCAGTCTCTCTGGAAATCATGATTATCTATCCCAGGTCTCTGCATGGTAGGTGACACTAAAGGGAAGGAGGGTGAAAACAAGGGGAGAAAAAGAGAAAGCAGTATTTACCCCCTTTAGAAATTTCATATACAGCCAGCCGTGTGTAACCCCAGCACTCCGGCAGGCAGAGGCAGGTGGATTTCTGTGAATTTGGGGCCAGCCTGGTTTACAAAGTGAGTCCAAAGCTACACAGAGAAATCCTGTCTCAGAAAACAAAAACAACAAACAAACAAACAAACAAACAAAAACTGGAAAAAATCTCATATTCATCTCTATGTGGCCAATCTCATTAGGCTACTAAAAAGGTATATTAAATTTCCCAAATAAAAGGCATGAGTTGAGAACATTCTTGTCATTTCTAAACAAACCCTAAATTCTGGTGCCAGTAAGAAACACTGTTCTGCGGTAAGTATTGTACACTCCTACAAAAAAAAAATGTATTCAATCTTGTTTGGACTTCATGCTTGCTTACAGGTTAAATGTTGTTATCTGCAGACAAAAAACAAAGATCCACTAAGTCATAACTATGACAAGTATAGCTTCTGACAAAGAAGTAAATATGTGCCATACTCAAGTAGCTGGGGTTGTGACATCAATGAAGCTTCTTCCTGCTTATTCTCAAAATAATCTTTGATTTTTTTTTAACTGGACACACACACGGTGTTTCACAAACTCTCACCCCCATTTCTCTCCCCTTCCTCTTACTTGAGTCATCCCAGCTCCCATAGATTTTAACATGACTACAGGTTTGGAACTATCTATTGGAGTCCAGTGTTCTCACTTTTTGTACATAAGTGAAAACAATGATTGTCCCTCTCCCAGAATCCTTCAGTTGCTGGTAGATCAGCAGGAGGCCTCACTAGCTAACTCCCAAGCTGTACTGGCTGGATACAGGCCCAGCCTTACAGAGGCCCAGGGGAGGTCTTCTCTATGACATTGAAGATAGTGTTCAGCAGCTCCTCTCCTTCTCATTAGACTCTTTCTGTCTGCTGTACTACAGGGCTCTCTGATTTTTGATTTATAGAGATATTACAGATTTTGCTTTCCTAGGTATAAATCCTATAAAATAATGAGTTTATTTCTAAGGAAGATAGCATGAGGTAGTTCTTTAAGTAGTTCCCCATCTATTGCAAGAACCCAGGACATTATTGGTCCCTGGGACAAGTTAATTAGTTCATGTGTTTTGAACCCATGAAATCAAGTTATCTTCTTGCATGACTGACTTCAATGTCACCATTTTAAAAGTATAAAATACATGACAAGAGGGGCCGTGAGACGAAGCCACTTGTGAAAAACGCTTGTCGCCCGAGCTTGAGGACCTGAATTCACGCCCTGGAACCCACGTGGAAGGAAGCAGAAAACAAATTACAAGAAGTTGTCCACTGACCTTCACACATTAGTATAGACCATTCACAATGCCACATACCTCACGTGCACACACATTAATAATAAATAAAATAAAATTGATACAATTACAGTGAGGATGATACTGACAACTGCTTTCTGATGTGCCCTTTAAGATCGGTTCTTGGAATGTTTAATATTAATAACAGCCTAAACCTCGCTACTGAGATGGTTGGAATGAATAGGCTGATTAATATGGCTTTCATCATTCTTCCTTTGTTCCTTTCTCAGATTTATGTTAGTATTGTTCCAGTGAGTTGTGATCGCAACATTTCTCATGAGAAATGTACAAATCATTTCTGATTGTTAAAACTAGAACGTTTTACATTATTTTTTATATTAAAACTTTGCTACTGTTGCCAAGATGCCTACAGAATGGAAGTATGTTTTCAACCATTTCACCTTACTTCTAAGAATAAGCACAATTCATAAAGAAAAACACACACATTACACAAACCGTGATTAAAATTCCACAAGAACACTAAGCATCATTAAGCAAAAGCATTCAAAATAACATCGTTTTGAACTATGAAATAAGAAGAAATCTGATGGTTGGTACGCTATGTATTGTAGTGAAAATGAACCTTATAACTTATGTCACATTAATTAGAAGTGCGAGACAGCAGTGGTTAAGGGCCATTGGAGGTTTCTACTGACTTCACTGAACTCTTGCATGTTTGAGAAGAAACTCGGAGTGCATATTTTGTTACACAGCCAGAATTACAAATCCCAGTCATCTCACATGAATCAGGACATAAATTATAGCTGACTCTGTTCTACCATATTTCTTATCCTGAGACAGCAAACATGTTATAGGCTACGTGTGCTGGAGATGGACATGTGTCGTTCATAAAATCCTTCTCCTCCCTGCTTCTGTGATCACATAGAATATCGGAGAAAATAAGCACATGTGGTGACACGCAGGGGCGACAATGAATTTTTATTACACTTGTGTGTACATGTGTGTGTGCATGCATGCGAGCTTGTGTGTATGTGTGTAGGCACAGGTACAATCATGTGGAAGTCAGAGGCTTGAGCCACTTCTCTCCTCTCACGGATTCTCAAGCCTGGCAGCACATGCTTTTTCTGCTGAGCCATCTCACTAACCCCGTAATGACTTTCTAGAGGGGCCAGGTGCTATAGAGATGGACGAGTGGTTTAGAACACTGGCTTCACTTCCGGTAGAACCAAGTTCCAGGTGCTTGCAGAAGAAGACCTGGTTTTAGCACTGGATTTTATCACTCAGTTGTGTGAGTGACAATTAGGCCAGGTTAGTTAAAAGTCTGGTTCTTGTTCCCTTTTCTGTAGATGCAGCTGGCACGGTGTACCTCCTCTCCCTCCCTGGCAATGCTTGGAGGTTTGACTGAGAAGCTTTGTCCAAGTGTCCATCCCATCACGGCTGACATAGTACACCAGCAGCAGACCTAATATTTCCTTTCTTCTGTATCTTGGTGTCATTTATTCCCTCTCTATCCTATATAATGCATTTAATTCTCTACATATTTCTTGGATCTCTTTCCACCTTATCCCACATCAATCCATTGTGCCCTCATCCTATTAGCAGCCTTAATTCTGCTTATGTCAGTTAAAGCCACCTTGCAGCAGAGATGCCAGAACAATCTGCTTCAAAGCCCTGTCTGCCCACCGCCCTCTTCCTATCATGTAGTACCCCATACCCCCCACAGCTCTGAACACCCTAAAGGCTCAAAAAGGATCTGGGAGTTTCCTCCAGCCAACACACTCTTCACTGATGTATCTGTCTTGAGTCATTGCTTTCTGTTCATCATTGTTGTCTCTCCCTGATGCTGTTTTCATTTAGTCCTTTTTCTTTGTAATTGCCTCCCTGTCTCCAAGATTCTAGCTCCTATTTAATTACTGAGTATTGTTCTAAGGACTGGCAAGATGGCTAAGTTGGCAAAGACATCTGTGTGCAATACCTGGCTACCTGAGTTCCGTATGCACTAGCCCTAGCATGCCGTTGCAACCACACACAAATTAAAATTTTTTTTAAAAAAACATAGAATTCATTCAGTATATAACTAGTAGGCCCAGATAATGTTCTCTTATAAACATCATTTTCCATGTAAAAAAAAAACATTATTTGTGTGTCAATCATCCTGGTCAAAATGCAAAATTCCCAAACTTCGTCTTTCTAGCAATGAAATAATGCCAAGTACATTCACTGCTGTTGCTGATATCATGAAAAAGAATACACAGTTATTTCTATCTTAAACAATTACTCAGGTGAACCAACACTGTTACATATGACCAAAAAAAAGTCTGCTATTGGAAAATCATCAATTTTAAATAATAAATCAGAACATCCACAAACAAAGGCAATTGAATTACTAATGTGTGTTGGGCACATTGGCTGGGTGACCAGGGAAAACGGACATATTGCTAGAGTCAGGTCAGAGATTTGTTAAAACCCCGAAAAATCTCAAGCTGAGACTGAAAATCTCATCCTCAGACCAGTAGGAATAGAACTGCTCCCTCCCTGTTTCCATGCCTGCATGCTCCAGGGCACATTGGCTGGAAACCCCCAACTGTCAAGGTAGTCACAGGTAGTCACATAGCCAGCACCCCGGATGCAAACAGAACTTCATCGGCATCCCAGCCACAGCCAAGAAAACACATTCACTCAGAAACATCTCCCCACTCAACAAGGTTCCTATAGTACATGTTCACCATGGAATAAACACCCTCATAAGCTGTTTAAGTAAATATCATCTAAGAGTGGTTCTTTCTTTGGAATAGCTCTGAGCTAAGAGAGCTATAATGATAAAATCCTCAAAGAAGGCCTTCTTCCTGGCTCTTCCCAATAGCCCAGATCCTGCAAACCCCACCATTCCAGACTCTGCTTTATTCTTCCCTACAGCACAAGGTGGCACCCAGACACCCCGCCAGAGGAAGCAGAATGAGGAACCACAATGTTAACCCATTACACTTAGCACTTCAAAGACAATTTCATGCATCCACAATCTAAGAGGTTATTCACTGAATTCTTCTATTCATACGTGGAAAAAAACATATCAGTTTTCATGGTAATTATAATTAATATTTTATAGTCTTTATTTTTCATGAAGAGTAAGTAAAAACTAATTGAAAAATATGACAAGGAAAATCCAGGAGAAAAAATATCATTAAATAAAGTAAAAACAGAAGCATTCTAGGACCTGAGCCTGAACACTATAACCAAGACTGCATATTAAGCACAAAACAGTAATCACAAACCCTTCTTGATGTGTGTATAGTATAAATATGCTATTACATATAACAGCAGTTATTATTAAAACATTATTCTTGTGAGATTGCATTAGAATATTTTACCATATTATGTAAAATGTGACCAGGCTACCAATACTCAAAATTAGAAAAATAACAATTAAATACCAACCCTTTGGCATTCCTAGTGTTCTATATTTCCCCTGATTAGAATTCTGGATTTGTTTTCAGCTTCAACAATTAACAACTTTTAGGCTGGAATAGACACTAAATTTATGATTTATTGCCCTTTCTTTCTCTGTATGGCTGGTTCCCTCACATTTCCTCGTGGGTCTCATTTTCTAAGCTCATTGTCATTTCTTCTCAGTTCTGAATTTTAATGTTATTAACTTGCCCCTTAAACTGTGGCCATGAGCAAAGAAAACAAATACCACCTAAATTCTTTCAGTGCAATATATCTTGTCTTTAGATTGGTTAATGTGATTTCTTTCTGCTCTATTGAGTGAATTTGCATAATAATAAGCAATCAGTGAAAAAGATCCTCTGATTCAGCTCTGCTTTCCAAGCATTTCTAGCCATTGTTCAAGCCTTTAAATGCTTTTAAATCATTTTGTTTGATATTATTCTTAATAAAACTGTGAAATAGGTCAGTGTTAAACTCATAAATCCAAGCTTCACAGTGATTCTACATTATTAAGCTTCTAGATCCCTTCAACAAACAGATAAATTGGTGGCAGTGTAATTACCTAATGTTTCACAGAAGTGATGAAAAGTTCCACGAGAATCTATAAGGTAATACTGATGGAACAAAGTTTGGAAGGAAAGTCTCTTGATAAACGTTAGGGTGAAATAATGCTGATCCAAAACTAGAAAACCTAGAATATTCCATATATGGATTCTGAATGCAGGAAAATATTTTCAGACAAAATCTACAACCTATGCAGATAGATATATACAATCATGCACCCCAGAGACACATATGTATACCACTACACACACACACATACATACACATACAAACAAAACACACCCAGCCCACAGAGCTCACACTCTACAAGCAAAATAAGAAAAATAATGAGCTCATTTTTTATTATGTTTTACATTCCCATTGCTGTTTATTTGAGTCCATCTTTCATTTCACTTCTAATAACTTGCTGTAATATCTCTGTAGCTTTGTTTCTCCTTGCACTTAGTTCCCAGCTCATTCATCCACCATAATGTTGCCAGAATAATTTTCACAAACCTCAAAGTTCACGGCATCTTTATCATACTTAACTTAGCAAACAGTACCAAAGTCTTAAAATGCCCTAAAGCCTTGACTAGGGACTCTAGTCATTCTATATTCCCTGAAAATCTCTAAGCCAGGAAGGAAAGCTCATGGATATATGTTCAAAAACAGGCTGCTTATCCATCCTTGTCATCATTAGAAATCTTTGTATACATGAAGGTGGGTATATTGATCTATACATAAAGGTATACCCTCCTCTCCTCATCTCTGGAACCATTTCCTGTAAATGTTGTTTTTACTTTATTTTCTCAAAAGAGGCGATGAGAGATATTCCTAAGCCTTTCTATCTCTTTCTGAACTCTCATCAGCTGGTTCAACTCAGCTGTCCTTGCCCAAACTCCTCTCCAAGCTGACTGATTAAAACTGGCTTCTCTTGCTTCTGACTGAATTGCTCTGCCTGACCTCAAACTAAGTCTGGCAATATGTTTAAATCCTCTGGCTCCTTCTCATTCTCTGGCTTATTCTGTCTTCACCTGTGTCTAGCTTGTTCTTTCTGCAACCTGTCTCTGTAAAACTGTCTTGGTAAAACACTCTCCTAATCTCTCCCTGCATTGCTCTTACGTACACACGTTCCTTTCCTGTTTTTATGAGAGTTGGGTGTATTCTGTGTCTGACTTATTCCGCCATTTTTTTCTCTGATTTGTCATTTTGTCTGCCTCTCAATCAGGTGTCACTTTCAAACATGGCTGCCTCTTTCTATAAACTAAACTTACCTTCATTGTTAGGAATAAAGGTGGGTACTAAGAGTGTTTCTGTGTTCTGGACAGATCATAGTGTAATCATATTGCATTCTAGATAGATCACAAAGACTTGAAAAGGTCTTTGAATGTGGTCTCTTGCCAGAGCAGCCATGTTGCTGGATTAAAATCCCTCTACAAGTTTCTCTGTAGAGTCTTTGTTAAGATTCACCTCTGTCCCTTGGGCATTATCTCATTCCATGCCATTCATTTTCCTGTTCTATCACCTAGAAGAGGAAACATGCATTCTTTTCTGCTGGGTGAAGCCAGCCTTGTTTGTTCACATATGTTTTGCTTTCTATAATAATACTTCAGAGACAGATTTTTCAACAGTTATTTAGGAAATAAATAGTATGCACATAATTTATCCTGCACTGTCTCTCTTCTTTCTTTTCCTTCTTTCTTTTCTTCCTCTTTCTTCTTTTTCAAGAATGAAAAGGTCTTCTTCAAATGTTGTAAAGTCATCCCCAGCTCAGAATGGACAATGCTCCTGAAAGCAATAATCTTCCTTTCTCTGAATTAATAGCCATTCACAGTGTCTAGCAAGAGACTCCTAAACGGAAAGTTAAAAATCCTACAATTTCTTCTTTCCTTCAAGCAGCAAGTCCTGAGATTACTCCAATACCAATAGTTTTTCCTAATTTGAGCTCTCATTGTTTTAACAAAGGAATTGATATTTATTTGCATTTGTAATAGGAAACCTTTTAGGGGCCCGAGAGCACTTAAGGCCACTTTGTGTTCTTGAGGAGGAAACAGTTTGGTTCTTAGCAACTCAGGATTTGTGACTCCAGTTCTAGAAGATCCAATGCTCTTTTCTGTCTTTCATGAGTACTACATGAGCATATTTCATGTATATACTTGCTGGCATTCACACATACACATAAAAATAAATCATCAAAAATAATCATTTCCACCTTGTCATCTTTTATATCTATATATTAAAGGTTTTACAGAGAAGCATGCAAATTTTGGGAGTTGCTTTTTCTAGTTCATCTACCCCTAAACATGTACCAAGTATTTTAGTTGTACAAATTTATACAATTTGTCTATTATAATATTTTTTGTTTTTATTTATTCATCTAGTCTATGGCCTTTCAGGACTGGGCACTATGTAGCCCAAGCTAACCTGAACCTCATGATACTTCTGCCGCACACTCTTGGGAGATTTCAGGCCCGTGTCGCCATTCTGTATTTCTACATACAGATTTCAGAAAATTAAATGGATATAAGTAAGCAGTTTTACATATTTGCTACTTTCCACAAAGAAGTGTGTATGTGTTGACAACATCTAAAATCTACATTTAGAAAAAAAATCAAATACCTAATGTTACTAATACATTTTTATTAATAAATTTCTCATGTAACAATGACTAAGACTTAGAAAAAAAAAGACTAAACTAAAGATACTTTTAGATGTAAGAGTTGATAAACACACACCATATAAAAACAGTTTGCTTTTTAGATCTCTAAATAGCACTAAGGAAGTTGGCAAGAACAAGTGAGCCAAAAACGGAGCCAAGAAGAGGTTTGTTTCCAAGAAATGTTGGTATAATGCGAATGTACTGGCTATAGTCAATGTAAGAATTCAGAGATACAGAGATACAGAATTCACAGGGACTCGAAGAACCAGAACTGCATGTGATGTCCTCAGAGCTTCTACTCTGAACTGAGCTTTGCTCACATGAAGAAATGTTACATTCACAAATCAATTTAAAACCTTATTTCAAAGTGTACCAATTATTATTTTTTAATCTAGTAAACAACTAAAGCACAAACATGATATTAAATAAGAAATACTTCAATATAAAAAACAACCAAACTTCTATGGCATGGATTTTGCCCATGACAAATGTATTTAATAAACAAAAAATGGCAGATCATGATTGAAAGTCATGCTGTCGAGACTATCAAGAGTGGTTTGGCCTTTCAAGAATCTGAACTTAGTGGCTGGGTCTTTGCTCGCCTCCCCCTGAGTGCGAGGGGTGTCAGGGGGCAGGCAGCACCCTTACCAGGCCATAGAGGAAGACAATGAAGGCAGTCCTGATGAGATCTGACAGAGTCAGATGGAAGGAGAAGAGGTTCTCTCCTATCAGTGGACTGGTGGAGGGGCATTGGAGGAGAAGAGAGAGGGAGGGTGGGACTGGGAAGTGAAAAGGGAGGGGGCTCCAGTTGGGATACAAAGTGAATAGATTGTAATAAAAGATTTTCAAAAACTCACTTTCTGTAAAACACCCTGCCTGGCATGTGGAATGAAATGCAATTTAGATATTTCAATAAAATGATGAAAGTTAAAAGAAAAAAAAACAGATACAAATATCTTGATTTGTTTAGAACATGAAGGTCCCACAAATCCTCAAGAAGATCAAAACCATTTCCCCAGAGCTGCAGATAAATGACATAAATATAACATTTACTCAATTTATTTCAGACAGTGTCAGAAAAGACAGAGAAAGCTCTACCACTGTTCATCCACTTTGTTACACATTTATTAGAGAAGTAAAAATGTCTTTAAAAACCTCTGTGTTGAATTAGGAAAAACTTTAACCATGTAGATGGTTGTAGTTCTAAACTGAAGCTGACATAAAGGCCCTCGAACTGAATAAGCTTATGGACGCCTGGAGCCCTAAAATCTTAAAGTTCAGACTTGTCATAATGACAAGTAAACTGCCCTATTCATAGTCATATGTTTTGTGATTATCTGGGCTTTTTGAAGGCAAAATAATGTGGAAAGATGAAAAATGTGTTGTTTTATTCTATATGATGTTTGCAATGCCTTAACTCATGTTAACAAGTAGAACATCACTTGTGCTGCATGATCTAACTTTGAACCAATGAAGAATGTATTGTGCATTTACCAGAACAAATGTGGTAGAACTGTCCCTCACGCAGATGGGTTTAGGTGTTTAATAATGTCAAGTGACTTGCCTAAGAGAAGATAAAACAACATACTCTCTGGCAAGGAGGAAATTTAACCAGCGTCAATTTCAAAAGCATAGGGCCTTTGTAAATTAAGTTGTTAATCCAGGTTGAGACATTTTGTTTATAGGATACATGTCAAAGGCTAGGTCTACAGCTAGATGTTAAAGAACTGGATGAATCAAGGACATCAAAATGAAGATTGCCATAAAATTTTCAGTTCTTTCCAAGTGCCCTAACTTCTAAAGACAGTTTCTGATAGCCTCTGATAAAAGATGGATAGCCCCTCAGCGGCATAATTTGATGAGCCAGACTAACATGCTAACAAGATGACTGCCATTGATAGAAAAAAATATTTCTTTAAAATGAACACAGAAAATTTTCCAATGTGGATACATTCAATCTGATAAAAAATTTAAGATTAACATTTTTAAGTAATGAAATTGAGAATGGAGAGGTTACAATTTAGTTTAATATATCCAATTGAGGAATTAAAACATATATCTGAAATAGATTATTGATGCATTACTTCATTCTGCATGTATTCAATCAACAAATCCTACCTTGGACACTGACAACTCAGCGTTCTCTGTATATATTTGATCTACAAATTCTATCTTGGACACTTTGACTTCACAGTTCTCTGGCATCCCTAAAGCCAATTAGTGATGAAGCCCCAGGTCTCCAGAGCAAACTGGAGAATTTAACTGAAACTTTACTGGCCAATCACCTATCTAATCTAGAAAAAGGAGAGATTTACCCTTTCATTGTTCAAAATTGTGAACTGAGACCAAACCTTTTACAACTGTACTTGGCAAATTCCCAGGGACTGATCCATAAGAAGATTATAGAAATGAAATGTGTTAAATCAAACAATTCTTAGTATCAAATAATACCCATGGCTTTCAGACACATTTAACTTGGCTCTATTACCCCCTGACATGATGTTTTGTGAACATCCATCATGTACGACTGTAAAGTGATAAGTAATGCATTTGCGTGACCAGCTTGATCCTTATGACCAACGTAAAAACCACTCAGCAATAATAAGCTGAAGCTTACCTTGCTTCCATTTTCTCGTGCTTCTCTATCCATCTTGAGGTCAGAGATTAGAAGGTTCTTATACTTGTTTTTCCCATTACTGCCTTGGTCATCTATCCTGTATTCTGAAGTCAGCTGTGCAGAACGGGGGCTGTCACTCAGGTTCAGTGGCTGCTCCTCCTGCTCCAGCCCCGCTTTGCCATCACTGCTGGAGTCCCCAGTCTCCCTGCCGTGTGCTCCCCCTGAAGCAACCGAGCTGTGCCCCAGAGTCTCGTTACCATTAGAGCTCTCTGCAGCAGAGTCATCTGTTGGGAAGAAAGGTTTGTAGTTTAAGTACTGTGCTAGAGCATCTCTGTCAGCTAAGTTCTGATAAGTGTGTAGTGTTGTGCCTCTGATTTTACTCATATGTGTAATTAAGCTAAGTGGTAAGCTTGGTCTGAGGCAGCAATTGTTATTTTTTAATCTTGTAAACACACTAAAGCACAAAAATGATATCAAACTTTTTAAAAAAGAAAATAGTTCAATATCGAAATCAATCTGAAAAAAAAGTCAGTTTAACAAAGAGAATGGGATAATTGCCAGTTGCTTTGCAAAAATTTACTCTTTCATTAAGAACATTCAGGGGAGGTCTGGAGAGATGGTTCAGAGCACTGGCTGTTCTTCCAGGGGTCTTGAATTCAAGAGCCACAGGGTGGCTCACAACCATTTATAATGAGATCTGTTGCACTCTTCTGGCATGCAGGTATATATGCAGACAGAATATTGCATACACAATAAATAAATATAAATTAATTAATAAATCTTTAAGTTGGGTGCGGTGATGCACACCTGTAATCCCAGCACTCAGAAGCAGGCAGATCTCTGTGAGTTCGAGGCCAGCCTGGTCTACAAAGTGAGTCCAGGACAGCCAAGGCTACAAAGAAACCTTCTCTTGAAAAATAATATTAATAAAAAAGAATATTCACACTAGAGGGCAATTCACTAATAAATAGAAGCTCCTATCCAGGTGGCTACCTTGTTACATGATTCATGAGTGTTAAGTATTTATGTAAAATACATTAAAACAAATATTGTCCCATGCATTATACTTTAGTAACTTTTCTTTCTTTCTTTTCATTCTTGCTTTTGTGTTTATTGTTGTTGTTTGTTTGTTTTCGAAACAGGGTTTCCCACTGTAGCCCTGGCTGTCCTGGAATGCTCTCTGTAGACCAGGTTGGCCTTAAACTCAAAACTTCGCTTGCATCTGCCTCCCAAGTCCTGGGTGTATCTAAGAGGAGACAGTTTAATTTTTGTGTGTAGTAAAAAATACACATGTATTAGTGTTGACTGGAATAGCAAAAAAAATTCAGAAATGGCAAAGATTTACAAAAATAGAAAAATGGGTTAATAGGTAAAATAGGATAGTACACACTTACTCATATTTCCTTTTACTATTTAGGGGAATGTGGTTCATGAAGTATTTAATAGGAAAATCTAGCTAGGGTGATTGATTTTATTTCAATATATAAAATGAAAATCTATAGATAAAATTTACACAAAACAATTACATTCTATTTTTCTTATGTCAAATTTACCATGGACTATATAGGGTTATAGAGAACAGATCTCAGAAGCTGTCTCTCCAAGGATATTAATGAATATTAACCATAGGAATATAAGTGAATAAGAGGAATAGAACACAGTGTGATTCTGTACACTTCTGGAAATTGTACAATATGCATTGCTTTGTGGAGTGTAATGGAATAGTTGATGTTTTTATTCGATTCTATTCATAGGAATACTCACTGAAACTCTAAAATGGGTCCTTCTATTTACTTATCCAACAAATCTCTTTTAGACATATTCTGTAATATATATATATATATACATACATATATATACATATATATATATAATACTTAACCTATACAGACTCTCTGTTTTCAGTAAGTTCACAAATAATTAAAAGCACAGAAAAGTAAGCATAATACAGAGAAATAAAGTTGCTATCTAGGACAAGAAACAAAACGTCTGAAATTGTGGTGATTCAGTTGAACTCCTAGAGATAGGGAGCATCTGCCAGTGAAGATGTTGGGAATCTTCCTTGCAGGACAATCAGCATGAACAAAGTCATGGACAGAAGATTATTTAGGGTAAGAGATCATGGTGAGCACCAAAAACCGAATGGGAAAAGAAGGAAGGGAATAGTAGAACAGGAAATGATGCAACTGTTAGAGGGCTGGGCACTCACTCAGAGCAAATATGAACAGTTTACATCTGTTTGGGGAGGTGACAGGGAGAAAATATTTGCTGATGTTGTTTTGCTTTATAAGATAGTATCCCTCTACATAAATCAGGCTGGCCTCAAACTTGGCTAGGTGACAGGTACACACCTGACCCTAAAATTCAACTTTAAAGACATTACGCAGACTGCTATGAAGAAGGTAAAATGAGAGTTTGAAGGATGATCAGTTAAAAGAATCAGAAACCATCAAAGTTAGCATCTCTGAAGGCCAGAATGGCAGGGAGAGGGAGATCAGGACAGTGATGAGGAGGAAGGGGACATAGAGCATCCCAGAATGGGAAGGAAAGATACTTAGTATGAATTTAAATGAAACGGTTTAAACAAAGAGTATGCACAGAGAAAATATACACAGGCATGCTCAAGAGATTGCTCACAAACAACATAATGGCGCTTTCCACAGCTATTTGTTTGAGAAAACAAAACCAACCTTTTATCAATGAAATGTGTAGCACTTTTAAACACAGAATTAAAGGGAATGATCTATTAAAGTAATTTGGAAAATATGTATGTTGTTGTATTCTAATTGAAGCATTTATGCTAATACACAGTGGGTTGTTTTTGTTGTTATTTCATTCAAGGAAAGTCTAAAGAGAGCACAATATATATATATTTAAATATAATTATTTCATTTATAAACAGATGTTCTAACTTTTGTTCACTAGAGTCCTCTAAAAATATATTAAACATTCCCTGTTTTGGTAAGAATGCTTTATCAGTAGAGAATAAGTAACCTAAATTAGTGTTACATTTTAAATCAAATCTATGCTAGCATAAAGTAAATCTAATTTCTATTATGATTAACAATTAAACCTACTATAATTTTTTTCTTTAATCTGAAATCATGATATATAGGTAGTGCAGATATAAACTTATTTACACATTAGGTTAGATAAGAATTACCATTTGGAGGAATCTTTTACAAATATAATTTAGTTATAATTTCCATATAAAATATAAGCAATGTGAGAAATATTTTTAGATGGAGTAGTTCACTCCAGTTGTTACCAAGGTAACTAAACTCAATAGCTTTACATATTTGATTCCTAAGTAAATCAATGTGTTTTATAGAACAAATCAGTAAATTGCACTTATTTGTATAGGATATACTTACATAAATTGTAATTTAAATGGTTAACAGTAACATGCTAAAGTTTAAAAAAAATCAAATTTGAAATAAATGTCAAATATTTTCATTTGAATAGATCAATGTAGAGCACGAATTCAACATTAGAGGATAAATTAACAATGTTTTATTGTCTTGCTTCATTCAACCACATTAGCCAATCTTATATTCTCCGGTTTATCATATCCAACTCACATCAGCTCACTGCTCTCAAGGAGGCGTCTGCCTTCTTACCCAATGCAGTTGGCTCCATCCACCCTGGCTGCTGATCTGAGGCTAACAGGCGGCTACACTGAGAGAAGAGTGCTTCTATTTGTACTGTGAATTGAAGGGAGGGGCTTCAGGATCGGATCCTCGCTTTCAGGTGGATGGCGCTTCTCTCAAGGATTTGACCCGGGTACCATAGCATCTGAACCAAGGCTCTGTAGTAAGTCTGAAGGAAAAACAGTCCTTGGAGCTTGGGTGAACAGGGGTGGCCAGGGAACCTAGCAACAGATGAGAATGTGGAATGGGGTGACATGGTAGTGTGGAAACCACTGACATGGGAGTGCATCGGGAGATATTTGGATGTAACGTATCCTTAGATGGGTTCTGGTGGAGTGGTTTCAGTTTTGTAGAGACTTACTTTGTGTTTTTTAGTTCCGCCCTAGGTCCCGCAGAAAAGGTTGCGATACTAAAAAGGCTGTCCATCTCATTCCTTCTTTACTCCCCATTCCAGCCACCAGATAGCAAGGATCTAGGAACACTATGACTACCTTGAACACTCCCATCAATGCTTTGCATGGAGGTAATTTTAATGGCAACCAAATTTAATGGTTAGCTTTCTCCCTATGAAGCCAGCTAAACTTTATTACTAACTATTGTGTATACATGTGTATTTGAATATGAATGTGTGCATTAGTTTCTCTCTCTCTCTCTCTCTCTCTCTCTCTCTCTCTCTCTCTCTGTGTGTGTGTGTGTGTGTGTGTGTGTGTGTGTGTATGTGTGTGTGTGTGTATGTGTGTGTGTGTGTGTGCGTGGGTAAACACTTCTTAAACATCTGACTTTTAGTCATTCTCCATAAACCTTCATCGTGCCCTTTTGGCCAGCTGCCTTGAGAAAATGAATAGTTAAACTGAGTTCTTACTTTAAGTTCCATCCTGGAATCTTACTCCTAAAATATGGGTCAGATGTTTACACCTCTAAACAACCTTTTCTTTTTTTGTTATCTTTACCCAGCAAAGCATTACATTTATCCACTTAGGATGAGTTGTTCTTTGATAGGTCTTCGAAATATTTTTATCTATCTTACTATGAAACAAACTTTGAATCCAAGATATAAATGTAGATAATATTGTACCCAAAATATCACCTTATACACAGAAGAAAAAGAAATTATAAGTTCTTTCAAAGTCTGTCTGCAAAGTGAGGTCAGGCACAAGAGCCCCTCATGTCTGTGCATGTCTATGCACTCTCCGTGTCTCCGGCAAAATTTAAACACACGGGCATGCCAGATGGGAACAGACCTCCCCTCTCACTTCAGAGCCTCTCTCTACAGTAGCAAACAGATTGTTCTCACTTCCGTCTTTTGTCATTTTACACACAAGAATTTAAAGCCTGACTACTGAGGTCCTGTGCTCCCAAGACAGGAAAAAAAAATTAAAATAGTTTAAAATGTTACCATCCTGGCATCTAACAAGTTAAGGCAAGGATGATGATGGGTTTGAGACATGGCTATCAAATGAAACCTTGTTTCAAATAAATAAATGATTAACTTAAAAAATGTCACTTTTGTTTTGCATAGCACAGTGTTCTTTGGGTTAGATACTATTTGAAAATATAACCTTGAATGTGTACAGGAAAGTGAAGCCAAGGCTTGAAGTCAAAATATTCACACCAAGGACACATTTACTGTGGTAAATAAATGCAGGTAAAAGAAACACTTAAAAGGCATAGAACACTGGTTTTTAAATCATAAAACTGATTTTACTAAGAGTGAGAAAATAATGCCTTTAGTTTTTAAACAATAATTTATTTATTACAATTTATTCACTTTGTATCCCAGCTGTTTTCCCACCCTTGTCCCCTCCCAATTCCACCCTCCTTCCTCCCTTATCTCCTCCCATGCCCCTTCCCTAATCCGCTGATCTTGGAGGACCTCCTCCCCTTCCATCTGACCCTAGCCTATCAGCTGTCTTTCATAGTCTTCCTGTCTGGCCTGGTAAGGCTGCTCCCCCCTCAGGGGGAGGTGATCTAAGAGCCAGCCATTGAGTTCAAGTCAGAGACAGCCCCTGCTCTGAGCCCACTTGGAGACTGAGCTGCCATAGGCTACACCTGTGTACAGGGGGTCCATGAATGGTCCTTGGTTGGAATATCAGTCTCACAAAAGACCCCTAGGCCCAGATATTTTGGTTCTGTGGTTCTTCTTGTGGAGCTACAGACCCTTCCAGTTCTTTCTATCTTCCCCTTCTTTCATAGGATTCCTTGCACTCTGCCCAAAGTTTGGCTATGTGTCTTAGCATCCACTTTAATACCCTGCTGGGTAGAGTCTTTCAGAGGCCCTCTGTAGTAGGCTCCTGTCTTGTTCCTTATTTTCACCTTCTTCCGATGACCATCCCATTTTCCTTTCTGAATGAAGATTGAGCATCTTACCCAGGGTCCTCCTTCTTGATTAGCTTCTTTAGTTGTACAGAGTTTAGTCTGATTATCTTATATTATTTGTCTAATATTCCTTTATAAGTGAGTATATACCATGTGTGTCTTTCTGCTTCTGGGATACCTCACTCAGGATGATCTTTTCTAGTTCCCACCATTTGCCTACAAATTTCAAGATTTTCTTGTATTTAATTGCTGAGTAGTATTCCAGTGTGTAAACATACCACAATTTCTCTATCCATTCCTCAATTGAGGGTTGTTTCCAGATTCTGGCTATTACAAAGCTGCTACGAACATGGTTGAGCAAATGTTCTTATTGTGTACTTGAGCATCTTTTGGATATGTGCTTAGGAGAGGTATAGCTGTATCTTGAGTAGCACTATTCCTAATTGTCTTAAAAAGCACCAAATTGATTTTCAAAGTGGTTGTACAAGTTTACATTCCCACCAGCAGTGGAGGAGGGTTCCCTTTTTCCCTTTTCCCCACATCCTCTCTAGCCTGTGTTGGCACTTGAGTGTTTGATCTTAGCCCTTCTGATAGGTGTAAGGTGAAATCTCAGGGTTGTTTTGATTTGCATTTCCCTGATGAGCTTTTTTTTTCCTAAAGTAATACTGAAGAAGGTAATCTTGCCTTGTTGTTTTTGTTTAGTAGCCCTTAATTCATTCTAAAAATGATATTTAGTTTAAAAAGGTAATATAGAGAATGTATAGATACAAGGTAGCTTTTTCCAGACATATAAAATTCAACACAATGATCAAACAATGAAGCTATTTTTTATGTATTAACAAAAGTAATCTTGATTATTTGCTTTGTATTATGTATGGCTCAGTGGTCATGAGCACTGGCTGTTTTTTTAGAGCACCTACATAGTGGCTCAAAAACTTCTGCAACTTCAGTTCCAGGGTAACTGACTCCCTTCCTCTGGCTTCTGTGGGCACTGCATGCATGTAGTACCTATGTGTATCTACAGACAAATACTCATACGCAAAGTAAAATTGATGCTAAAAGTAAACAAACTTCAAACTTCTGTTAAACACTCAGACTGTACTCAGCAATTAAAAACGAGGAAATCATGAAATCTGCAGGCAAATGCTGGGACCAGGAAATGATCATCCTGATGAGGTATCCCAAAAGCAGAAAGAAACACATGGTATATACTCATGTATACAAACCTATAAGATAGGATAAACATACTGAAATCTATACACCTAAAGAAGATAAACAAGAAAGAGGACCTGGGGTAAGAGGAGCAATCCTCATTTAGACAGACAAATGGGATGGACATTGAATGTAGGAGAAAAGAAGCAACAGGATAGGAGCCTACCACAGAGGGCCTCTGAAAGACTCTACCTAGCAGTGTATCAAAGCAGATATTAAGACTCACAACCAAAGCTTCGGCAGAGTGCAGGGAATCATATGAAAGAAGGGGGAGTTAGTAAGACTTGGAGAGGACAAGAGCTCCACAAGACCAAACAGATCAGGGCACAGGGGCCGTTTATAAGACTTTTTCTCCAACCAAGGACCATGTATGTATATAACCTAGAACCCCTGCTTGGATATAGCCCATGGTAGCTCAGTATCCAACTGGGTACCCTAGTAAGGGGAACAGGGACTATTTCTGTCATGAACTCAATGGCTGGCTCTTTGAGCCTCCCCCCTCCACCCCGAGGGAAGAGCAGCCTAACTAGACACCAGAAGAGGACATTGCAGCCAGCCCTGAAGAGACCTGATAAGCTAGGGTCAGATGGAAGGGGAGGAAGTCCTCCCCTATCAGTGGACTTGGAAAGGGGCAAGGAGGAGATGAGGGAGGGATGGGGAGAGTGGGAGGGAATGACAGAGGGAGCTACGGCTGGGATACAAAGTACATAACCTGTGATTAATATAAAAATAAATACATTAAGTAACACTCAGACTGCACAATATGTTCCATTGGGCATGGTAAATCAAAATTATAAATCATATAAAACTTTGATTATAGGCCAAAGCAAAACTAGCAAGTTACGAACAGAAGAGTAACCAGTTCCTAAGATTTTATATATGGTGAAATTAATATAGAAGCATCTCCAGATGAGGGAAAAATCACATATATTCCAGCTTTTCCATATTTCATAACCTGGAAGTGATGGTTACAATTATTTAGGGACAATTTAGGTCAGGTAAAAGGAGGACCATGACATCAAGGTGTCAGAAAAGGGTTAGTACAGGAGGGAGAGTTTGAAGGACAAAAGATTCATGCTTATACATAATGCTATTGGTTGAAGCTTATGCTATTTAGATGTCTCACAAGCAGCTCCAGAGGCAGGCAAAGAGCTAAATGATACAACACAGGTGTGGAACTCAAAGAATGGTGAATGCTTTGCTCTAGATTCTTGTTTCTTTGATAATTTAGTAAGTCTCCAAAGGAAGGAACTTGGGAAAAGTCATTGATGAAATCATTCTTGTCTCAGGAGAGGCCATTTATATCTGTGAAACCTCAAAACCACTATCAAATGACCCATGACAAAACTACTCCATGACTCAAAGATGATTCTGTCTTGTAAATAAACATAAACAATTTCAGCGGCTTATTGCCTTATCTGCAAAATACTATTTGAAGTTTACCAGTTGGTTTGTTTAGTATTTTACAGACTTGAGTATCTGATGGAGGTTGGTGTGTATACCATTTCAATATTTTCAATTTGACTTGATAATAAATGTCATGTCTATGTGAGTCTATGTGCATGTTATGGCATCAATCCATCCACAGACTCTAGAAGAGGTGTTCTTGAGGTAGTTAACCATATTTGTCTTAAATTGTACCTAAATAATTATTACCATTACTGGTTTTCAAGTCCTTTCCCCCACACATCAGTGAAAGTTAATTTACTTCCTTTTCTTGCAAGGCTTTTCTACTCTTGGTTTTCAAAATGTATGTTATTAACCAATGAAGTTTAAAGTTCCATGAGATAAGCATTTTACAACTTTTACTGTTATTTTCATGTGTGTGTGTTTATATGGTTCATTTTTATGTGTGCATGTGTGCATATATGTGTGATGCCTGCATGTATATGCATGCTTTTGCCTGTGATTTTTATGGAGGCCTACAGTTCATGGGAACCATCCTGATGTGATTCTACCTTACAGAGGCACCATTTCTCAGTCAAACCTAGAGTTCCTCTACATGGCTAGTCTGGCTAGCCCTGACTCCACATTCTGAGGCTCATATGACAGGATTACCAGCACTTACACTGGAAGGCTCTAAATTTAGGTCCTCGTGCTTGCTTGGTGAGCACATTAGCCACTGAGCCATTTCAGCAGACCCTAGGCATTATACACCTTGTATGTTGAAGGGCTCACATAGGCCAGAGCATGGCAAACACGGCTCTGGCAGGCCTTGCCCCTTTGTCCTCATTCCCTCTGCCTTGCTAAAACAAACAAAACAAAACAAAACAAAAACATTAGAGTACATTTCTAAAGCTAGTCACCAAGGTTTATTCTCTTATTTGGCCACTTCCTCCTCCTAAGGCTGACTACCAAGGTCCTGCTAGCATAGTATTCAAGTCCAGCAATCGCAAGCCCCCTTCTGGCTCTCCTAATTAACATGCCCAATCAAAACAAACCAACTCATCCTAACAGGTGGTTTCTCCTTTTCCGTTTATAAATTGCCATTTATGAGACACATCCCTTGTCCCTCTGGGGTAAATATATCTTTCTTCATCCCTTGTTCCCTTTTCCTTCTCCCTAGTTCTCTACCTCCTATCTTTGGTTCTTATTCCCTGATCTTTGTCCCTGTGGGGCAAATACGTCTCCTTTTGCTGAGAACCTGGTCTTGGTGTGTCCTGTTCAGACTCCAGTCCTTTGATATGTCTTTGTACTCCTCTTCATAACCTTGTCTAGTTTTTGACACAAAACTAATATCAGAGATGCAGATAAAGACTGAAAATCAGACACAGATAAATAGATTAAACAGCACCATAGATAAGAGAATGCAGTAATGCAGGTGTGGCGGGCATTCGTGCACTTGAGAAGGCATTTGCTGTGAGAAATTAAGACTAAGGCAATACAGTAGACTGCAATATTTAGCTATTTAGGAGACAATATTTACTATGATAAAAAATTCATGTTAAGGTTAAGATGGACTTAGGGTTATTATTGTTCAGCAGCCAGTGTATTCAAAGAGAGCTGATAGAGAACTGCCTGAAGGATATTACATGCAAATACATTACCTGGACAAGAGAAACAAGACATTACTGTGTATCCGTCTCAGTCATTCTATTAGCAGAGCATTTCACAGTTTCAAGGAGAAATAGCTCAGGTCTTTAATATTAACTGTTACAAACTGATAACTAAGTCGCGCAAACAAACAGATTTAGAGTAAGTTATTTTGAAAGAAATATTTTAATTGAGGCTAACATAAATGTGATCCAAAAGGAGATTGTCCTACTTTGACACTTAGCCCAGCAACAAATTAAGATTTTTTTTCTGTCAATAATACATCAGAAAGTGTTTTATGCTCAAGAACTAAAAGAAACCGAAAATACCTCAAAAGACCAAGATGTATTAAGTATATGTATAAAACAAATGTTCTTGGCTGGATTATAATCTTGGCTAGCTTCTCTTTGATCCTTATAACTGAGTACTATCACTTATCCTGTGAGACTATCCACCACATAGAATCTCCTGGCCACATCATGGGATGGTGAACACGTGAAAGGAAACAGAGAGGGAGTGCCCTGGCTATCTGGATCAAACATGGGTTTTGCATGGAACCTGGTGTGATTCTCCAGACAAGACAAAGAGCAAAACATGTTAAAAGGTGTGTCTAGGGGTTGGGAATTTAGCTCAGTGGTAGAACGCTTGCTTAGCAAGCGCAAGGCCCTGGGTTCGGTCCTCAGCTCTGGAAAAAAAAAAAAAGACAAAAAGGTGTGTGTACAGAAGATATACACATCTTCTGTACGCCTGAACCACCCCTTGTTCTGCTCTGCAGAAAGGAAGATGGTATCAAAACTATTCTTGTTGGCTTAGAGGAGACCTCATCTAAGACACCAGTAAGTCTCAGAGTAGCTTAGTGTCTGCAAGAAGAAATTAAATTACAGAATGTACGGTGAAGTTTGTTCATTATCAGTACGACCTGTGGTTTGGAACCAGATGTAAAACTTTGGGTTACAAACTTTATCTGATCTCTTTGATTACTGTCAAGTGTTTCACTCTTATCCATAGGTTTCACCCACATTGGTGTATATAAATTAGACAGTAAATAAATCAATTAGTCCATCAATTGTATATTTCTATTGTTAATGTGCTAAATAAATAAATCACCTCACTTCAGGACAATGGGTCTTCTCTATACAACCACTGGATACAATAGTTGGAAATAACTTACATGCACCTTTAATTTTATCTGGAAAAAAAATGAATGTGTAGGTGGCTTATGTGAACTACTTCTTAAAAGCGTCTTTGGGTATATGAGATTGGGTAGTGATGTTATGGTATCATGTGTGGGATAGCAGCGACAAGTTGGGTGTATAAATGAGCTGCCAGGATGTTTTCCCCTCCTAATTGAGAAGCGTAGGCCTTTAAAAGCACAGGCACTTCCACCTTGGAAGAATGGGGAGCTGTGAAACAAATAAAACGTGTGATAGGGACAAGGCATTTTCTAACCCCCAGAAAGCATGAAAACTGTTGCCAATGAACTTTCATTGTTTTTCTAGTTATCATCCTTATATATTAGTGAGTGATCATTTTTTTCATGGATTCTGTAGACATGCTGCAATAGATTATCAACTTCTGTGTTTGTTTTGCTTAATATGGTGAAACAGTTGTTCTTTCTACCACCACAACCAAAAAAAAAAAAAAAACAACTTTAACGTTTATTTTATTAGAGTAAAATATTTCTCTTGCTTTGGAGAAAAATCTTTTTTTTTAATTTTTTAAAATTAATTTATTTTTATCTCAGTCACAGGTTAGGTACTTTGAATCCCAGGCGTAGCCCCCTCCCCCATTCCCTCCTACCCTCCCACTCCCTCCCTCATCTCCTTCTTCCCCGCCCCCTCCAAGTCCACCAACAGGGGAGGAACTCCTTCCCTTCCATCCAACCCCAGCTTATCCTGTCCCCTCAGGGCTGGCTGCAAAGTCCTCCCCTGGGATCTAGCCAGTCTGTCACTCCCTGGCTTATATGGGGGAGGGTCAAAGAGTCAGCCATCAAGATCATGACTGAAACAGTCCCTGTTTCCCTGAATAGGGTCTTCAGCCCTACACCAAGTTATCATGGGCCCCATCCGTGAGGGGGTTCCAGTCCACAACCCCACATGGTCCTTGATTGTAGAAACC
>CM053764.1:19493772-19617347 GCA_028658305.1 Pachyuromys duprasi | reverse complement strand
GTGCCATCCCAAGCCATGGGGTCCTGGGCTAAATAAGAAAACTAGCTGAGCAGAAACAAGGAAGTGAGGAGCCAATGACCAACATTCTTCCCTACCCTCTTCTCCATTTCCTGCTTGAGTTCCTGTCCTGAATTCCCTTGGTGATGGACTGTGACCTGGAGATGTAATGTGAAATAAATCCTTTCCTCACAAGATTTTTTTTTGTGACATTGTTTATTAAACTAACAGAAAGCAAATTAGGATACACAGAGTCCTAATTTGACATAAAAAATATGGTGGTATGAGAAATCTCCTTTCTGTGAACAGCATGACTCAGTAAAAAAAAAAAAATATATATATATATATATATATATTCACTAAAGTATATATATTTATATATATGTATATATTCACTAAAATATATATATTCACTAAAAATCTAGCAGTCATTTGAGGATGACTACAGAGACAACCCCATCAAAGCCAGTAAGCGTTTTTAAGAAAACAGAATAGATATGTGACGTGAATGTTGATGTGATGCCAAACTACATAACAGAATAGAGTCAGAACTCTAAGGGTGTTGTAGCTGATAAGACAACGCATCTAGAGGCCATGGGTGGGATATAATTGAATAACGCATTTGAAACATTTAATGTGCTTCTCTCACCTTCAATGAATATAAGAAAGCAAAGATTAGAAGGTACAGAGATTTTGTTTTCATTCAATGTCTGAGGAAGCGTTCAGGTAAAGTCATCTAAATGTTGACTTAGAGGCATTCAAGTGTAACTACTGGGAGGAAAGCAGTTTAATCTACTTTAGCCCATACAGGCATAAGGTAGATATTCAATAACAATAGACGTAGACTGCCACAGGAGCTCACACAACACTGGGAGTGTCCATGGGAGAGCTAGCCTATGACTTTTTACATCCTTATAAAATGTTTCTAAACTAGTTTTCATAACCATCTATAGCAGGACTTTTGGACCTCCCAGCAGTAAAAATAATGACACGGAGGCTTTTTAATATTTTTAAAGCTTAGGTCTTTTACCTAGGCAGATTTCTAGCTACCATTTAGACCTAACCCAACTATTCTTCTGCCACCCACAACATGACTAGCTCCTTGTTCATATCTGTTTCCTCTCCTGTTTCCAAAACTCCTGCCTTTGCTTTCCTCTCCTAGCATGCCTCTATCCCTCTCTTGCAAGTTCCATCCTCTACTTCCTGCCCAGCTATTATCCATCAGATCTTTATTTCAAGCAATAGGTAAGTGAAGAAGGACAAATATTTACAAAATATAAGACTGGTGATGGGCCATAGAAATAACAATACCAAGATCCAGCTAGTACTTAGCTCTCTGCCTGTTTAGTAATCAAGTATTGAATAAACAAAGTGATACCTTTATATAATGTTCCCCATCATACATGTGGTACACCTGATTTCAGAGAGGGAGCTTATCTAAATGACCTGGCTAATCAATCCTGTGAGCTTTTAGAATCACAGAGGTATTCCAGAAAAAAAAGAGGTAATCCACATATAACCCAAGCACTTGGAAGGCCTAGCCTCCATAAGGACACAATGATTAAAACACAAAACAAATGAACAAACCCCAGATACATTAACATAGAACTGTCCTCTGATTAGTACAGAGAAACAAAATGATCTAAAGCACTGATAGCCTGAAATGATCAGGCCGCTGATGGCCTGAAAAGGAAGAGGACCACACTCCACCGACAGCACTGCCAGGCATCCCACTGAGAACAGGCAGAGAAACAGGAGCCTCATCCCTCCACCCAGAGGGATTAGACTGTGCTAGTAAGTTAGAGAAACGCAGAATTGGGTTCTTTCCCAAACCATCCTCATTTCAGGTCTACCAAGCTGCGACTGTGCTATCCACCTTGTGGTGTAGGTCCCGTGGAGCCCGCCTGAAACCCTTAACAAGAGAACTATGAGATATGGGTATTGCTTCAGGCTGTCATGTCTGTCATGAATTTTATTTAGTAAGTTGGGGCATGTAAACACATTTACAAGTTATATGTTTAGTTTGAGTGATAACAGGATTCAGATATGACAAAGGGTAGATAGGTATCAACGCTCACAATCTTTAGTTTCTGAAGACATTCTGGGGATGATTGTTTAAAATATATTTATGCAGTAATCATTTCTAACCCAACAACAACAACAAAAAAACCCGGAACATCAGGCCTTGGCTTACTTTATATCAATTGGGATCAGAATTACCAATGTGCCTGTATATGCATAGGTGTATATACAGGCACATTGTGAATATATGACATATATGCATGTTAGTGTTCATGTGTGCACACCCATAAAAGCACATACGAAGAAGGCCAGAGCAGGATGTTGGGGAGTCTTCCTCAATTGCATTTCACCTTATGTTGCTATTGCTCATGGAACTGGAAGGTTGCTCTTTCAGCTACACTGGCTGGCCAGTGAGTTCCAGGAATCTGCCTGTACTCCTACCCTATTGCCGAGGTTGCAGGTACATGCAGCCTGGCCTGAAGCTTTAATTTGGATCTTCATGCTTGTGTAACAAGCCATGATGCCCACTTGGCCAACTCTTCAGCCCTAGAAGTATTTCTTATGCAAGAGGTTAAGGGTCAAATGAGAGAAATGATTATTATCTATACTTAGCAATTGGTTGTGGGTGTAATCCCAGGGAGTGATGGTGGGTAGCAGGAGAACCCAAAAAGGAAGGTTCAAAAGATGGAACCTGAAGATAGTTTAATCCCTTCTCCTTACTTCTGGGGACTTCTCAAAAGAAAGGTCCAACATCATTGTTCTCTCCACTTATCAAAACTAATAGGGAAAAGTACATCTAGCCACAGGAGACTTACTTTATAAAAGACACGTGAAAGGATATTTTTCAAAAAGAGCAAATTAAATGTGAAAAGGTAAAGCTCACATCAGTGAAGACATCCTTAACACTAGAAGGGACCATCAAGCAGGTTAGTTCTGATGAAGCAGGGCTGTATGCCGTCACAGGTGCCCTGGGATTTCGCTCACACGATGAGGGGTCTATCATCCTCTCACTCTGAAAAGAATTATCTCATCTTCAAACTCTGTCTTCTGTGACCCTCAAGGCCCCTTTCAGTTCCTGACAGAAAACCCCCAAGTTATCTATGTGTACACAGGCTCTCCACAAGTCATTTCACAGAGGACTAGCTTGATGGGTAGATCAATAGATAATCCTTTGACTGAGATTTCATCATAGAAAAACATTATTTCCACTGTGTGCCTGTAATTTAAACCTTTTATCTCTAATTGTGGGGAAAAAAGATGCTTTTCTTGGTATTTCCTGCCATGAGAAATCAGGTGGAGAATGTGCTGTATTTGGGGGCAGAGCATTCATAGTGTAAGATCCAGTATGCAGCTAGGAGGTGAGGGTTCAGAGTGCACAGCCCTTAGGCTTTCTCCTAAGCCCTTCAACCACAGCCTGGGAAGTTCTCTTTAACTGTGTTGTGTCAGGACAAAGCATTGAGGACACTGAGGTTCTCTTCTCCAGCATTCTGAGAAACCTGGGCCACCCAAAGACCATGTACTCTCCTTGATCATACTGGTCATTGGTTGTAGTTGAACACATCAATTCCTCTTCCATACATTGAAAATGTCATTTCCTAGGTTTGTTGCCTATTGGCTTATAATGTAGTTCAGAAAATTAAAAAAAGGAAAAAAAAAAAACCAAAAAAACCAAAAAACCAAACACGATGACTGAACAAAGAGAAAAATGCACGGACATCCCCTCACATACGTGAACCTTTTTGTAAAGTCATCTCTCGATTTTTAAGACACGCTCACAAAAGGGGCTTGGGAGATGCTCAATGGGAACCTCACGTAGATTTCCCGGAATCCCACAAAGGCAGACATATGGCATGCATCTGTCATCCGAGTGTCGCAAAAGTGAGGTGGGTCTAGGTACAAGAGAATCCCCGGAAGTCTCTGGGACAGCTAACCTGTGTACACAGTGGAGAGCACTAAAGAAGCCCCGTCTCAAAGAGGAAGAAGGTGAGTGCCGACGCACGGTGCGTCCCCTGACCTCCACAACGCATGCGCACATGCAGCCACCAACCCACCCCTCCCCACGCAGAGACCTTAGGTATGAAAATGCTTTGTGGGTGATGACTGAGAATAACTTACCCAGAGTTTTAAAACATAGCACCGGAATTATAATATTTGGTTCTAACTTAAATTATTTCTCACCACAATGTACATTTTCCCACACAACCAACAGAATGCATATACAGTATTTGCAGTAGTAAATATGCCAACAAAATAAAACAAGAAAATGCCTCACAGTTATTTCAGATAAAATCCACTTGGGCAACTGTTGCTGTTTAACAGTAGATCAAACTGTGCTATAATTGACTCCAGGCCTTAGCGAACACTTCCCTCATTCTGATACTGAACGTTATCTTTTAGGCAAAGCAAAGGTCTAAATACAGCCCTAAATTGCCTACAGTTTTACCCTTAAAAATGGACATTAATTAATTGTATGCTTGAAACTCTCTCTTGCTGTGTGTATTGGCATGTGTGTGTGTGCTGTGTTTGTGTGTGTGAATGTGTGTTCACATTTGTGAAGGCTTGAGGTTGACATTGGAAATCTTCTCTGATATATTCTTTAATTGAGATGGGTTCTCTAGTTGATCCTAGAACTCGCTGATTCAGGTAGTCTACCTTGGCAAGGGTTGGTAGGGATAGAGGCCCTATCCCATCCTCCTGCTGGACCTGCATGGATTTACACAAGTTTGTGGGATTTGAACCCTGGACTTCACCCTTGCACAGCAAGTGCTTTCTTCACTAGAACAACTGAATTCATTTTGAGGAAGATACAAGAGGAACCAAGAGTATAGTGGAGCAACAGACGCAATGTTTACTTCATAGGTAGAATGAGCTAAATTCTAAATACAGCACTCAATGGGCAGGTGAAAGGAAAGAAACAAAAAAAGGATAAAGAAAGCTATGGAGATGTGGACACTGCCATTCTCACTCCCTGCTCTTCCTTTGTGGCCTGTATTTACACTCCAGCATACCACGGGCTACTAGCTTTTAAAAAACACATTCTAGAAACGTAAAGTACAAAGAAAGGACTGTATCGAAGCACACAGTCTTATTATTAGATTCTAAAGATACTTAAATGCTGGATTACAAGGACTGTGTTGGTCTTGGCATGGAAAAGTAGCTTAGCTCTGAAAACAAGTACTGCCCACTAGCTTCTTGACAGCATGAGCTAGTAGTCTCTCGAATTGCATGAAATTGCATGTCTAAACAATGTAGACATCAGAACATTAGAAGTTCAGTGATACAACTGTATTGTGGCTTTATGGGATTTACTTCTGCTAGATAAATTTCTCCATTGAAAACGCAACAGAATAGAGCGTGTCTCAGTTCTCAACACCCAGGCCACCACTTTTCCCACTGGACTTGGTGGTACAGATTTTCTGCAGTTGCATCAGACATGCAGCATTAATTAGCAAGATGAAAAGCACTTTGGTTTTCACTTTGGGCTAGCAGACTACAGTGAGTCTCTAATTTACACATCTCAGCTCTGCAAACACTTGCCAAGCAATATGTTAAGAGTGACTTTTAATTTGGCAGAGCCTCTGTTTCTATGTATGTTCTGCATATGTGTTCACTGCCGCTTGTATTATTGTACAGCTATGTCATCATCACAGTTATTGAAGTAATGTATTATTAATTGCAATTACATAGTATTATACACACATTTATTTTCCATTTGTAAAACTGGAGAGTGATGTAATTGTTATAGTTTTAATTAAAGTTTCTACAAAGAACTGTGTGGTCAGTCCTAGTCTCTTCAAAATATTAGGTTTTTGAGGAGACTGACTGCATTGACACAATGACAATGACTGTAATGATAACTCAGTGTCTTAAGAACTTGTCACACAAGCCTGATGACCTGAGTTCAATATCCAGACCCCACACTGGGACACAAAGAGAAAAACAATTCCACAAAGTGGAACAGGCCTCTACATATGTGATATAGCACCCAGTCATACACAACACATTTACAACACACACACGTACACACACACACACATGTATACAAATAAAAACATTAACAACTTCAGGAAATCATTACCAAATTGTTCTTTGTATCAACAAATTCAAAATGTTGTTAAAAATGAAGACCATGTCTTCAAACTCTTGGTGATCATAGTTCCAAATGAATATTTCTTGATATGTCTGTCAAAGATCCACTGAGCTTGTCTGGAGATGTGCCTCCTGTGTCAGAGCGTCTGCTGAGAGCACCCTGTGCCTAGATCTGGGATCCAGAGACGATTTCCTTACTGTCTTTAAACATCTCTGTTCGTTTGGAGGAATTTTCATGACTCCTTGTTCTGAATTGGCATTCTATTAATAACTATTATAATTTTTACTAACTGAAAGTTAAAGTAATGCCACACACAAGGCTGTTTCTCAGCACACTGGAACATAGGGATGTAAAGAGCAGTAAAGAGGAGAGGCTAAGATACTAATCGACATGTGTGTGCACGGACGGTCTTCTGCATCCTGCTGGCACTCACCATGGGCAATAGAAAGTTAAGTCTGTGGGATAGTGGAGTGCAGTCTCATGTTTCTAATTAGGTGCTGCCAACACGAAGAAGCATGTGAGATATATCCTAGTGTGGGTGATATAACAGAAAATCCAGACTAGTCTATGATAAAATGGCTCTCACAAATTTGGTCTTATGTGTATTTTATAATTTAGCTAAGTGTTGAACTTTTAATCCTTCTATCACAAGATAACAGCTGAGTTTTAGAAAGGTTAGACTTCGTACAGGGAACCTAATGAGTTGGTAAGATCGCTCAGAATATTTTATCTGATAAAGAATTGCTGTCTAGTATGCAAAATACAAAATGAAACGCTTTGCCCTTATCTAGTTCTCTGTCAAAATTTCAACAACACATTTTTGTTTGTGATTCTGCCAGATCTAAATATTTGGTATAGGTAAGTTATGAGTAATATCTCATTAACCTCACCACTGGCATTTCCCTTGATAAGTTAAAAAATGAAACACAAGGGGGAGAAAATGGCTCAGCCATGAAGAGCACCTGCTGCATTTTCAGAGGGCTGGAGTTTGCGGTCCAGCTCAGGCTAGGAGAGGGACCACACAACTAACTTCCTCTAACACACTCCAGGGAATCTTGTGCCCCCTTCTGTCCTCTGTGGGCACTTGCATGAATGTGTGCATGCCCATAAATAAACAATAAACCTTTTTAAAGTTAAGGACTAGAAGGTAACTGAATTTTAATATTGATTGAATGTGAACTGAATTTTCATCTGGGAGTTTTCACAAATGTGGGCAAATTATTTAATCTTGGGAGTTTTGCTTTATCTCATGTGGCATGTATTATGTTCTCTATAAAATTTGAAAGTTGGGTGAGGGAAGATTAATGGTCCTTGTTGAATAAATAGCTGTGCATTTCTAAAAAGAAAGATCTTCCTTTTCTTTACTATCTTCATGTCTCTCTTTTTCTCTTTCTCCATCTTCTGTCCCTTCATCACACACACACAAACACACACACACACACACACACACACATAACGCAAATGTTATGAAAGCAGAGTCTATTAGGACAATCATGGTTGGCAGTCAAGAAAATAAAAAGCTAGGCTGAAATAAGAGGTTAAAACTCTAAGCTCAAGTGAAACCTTGAGAGACTTTGGAAGCAGCGTTATGATTATCTGTAAGAGAAAAATGAACAAAAGAATGAACCTACATTTTGGGGACTTTCCCTCCTCAATCCTCCATGTGAAGAACAGCAAGCAGAGAAAAGAACTGAGGGCAAAGAAAAGTTCTAGTGTTCAGAGAGGCACATGTGTCCTTCATGGCAAGAGAGAATCCCTGGGGGCCTTGTTAACCGAAGTGTATAAAAAAAAAACATAAATTCACGCTAAAAAAATACACGTTTTTTTCCTCCTTCAATTCCCCCCATGCTTAAAGCAATTTATAGAGATAAGACACATATATAGAACATTCTTTAATTAAAGCCATGACTTCTGGGACTTTCCAATATTTTTAAGTATATTAGAGGAATTTGAAAGCATTATGAGTGAGTTTATTATTCTCTTCCTTATTTTTTTTCTAATTAGAGTAACTATTATTAGATACATCTCTGAGTTATGGGTTGTGCTGAGTAAAGTTAATTTATTCTCCTTAAAAAATATCTCCTGGGTTTGCCCCACAAGTCATTGTATAGTCATACTATAAATGTGGGTCATAGTTCTAAATCTATATTATCCATGGGATTTCTAACACTACAGTAATTTTTAATTCAAAGGACAGAGACAAAATGAGTCTATCACATACAAAGAACGAGTCTTTAACGATGCTTTCTGTTGCATGAAATTATTAATGTGATTGACATTTATCGTGAGCTCTGGCAGGGTCTTGCTCAGTGAGGTACTTCATTTACAAGCACGGGGTCCTGAATTTGATCTCCAGAACCCATGTGTGAAGAAGCCTGCCAGGCACGATGGAGCGTACTTGCAATCCGTGCACTGGAGATTTGACAACAGCGAATTCCTAGGACTCAACAGCCAGTCAGCCAAGCCTCCATGGCTCGTTCCAGGCCAGAGGCAGATGATGTCTCAAATAGTTGAGAGATAACACCCAAGTGTGATCTTTGGTCCCCATGTGTGCATGCATATATATATATATATATATATATGTATATATATGTATATATGTATATATATACATATACCACATGTACTTGTTATTGCACAAAAAATGAAAATATATTATCAGGTAGCAATATAAAATTAGACATTAATTCAAAGAAGCAATTGAAAACATTTTCATGCAGCTTATAAGGTTTTGAATACCCTTTCGTGTAGTTTGATGTTTTCACTCAAGTTTTAATTCTTTTGGGCTCCCTTTAAGGTCTGAAAGTAAACAATACCTCTCTTTTCTCTAATTTTTCCAACTTTCATTTTAATTTATTTAACCAAGCCTATTATTGAGACTGAGTCAAGTTATCTTTTCAAAAATAGCATCTTGGGTTTCCAGGAATGAGACATTCTCAAGTCATTCCTCTCAGTGAGATCTTATCTCTCGGCAAAGACAAACTATCTGACACCTATGATGGTGTTTTATAAATCTGAGAGGACTACTCCACCAATCATTTCCACATTGCTATGATTTTGTGTGGATTTGTATGAGTGAACAAATGTAGGAAAATTTGTCTGTTGATTTCTACCTGTCAAACGTTTAGCTAAGGAGGAGAGATAGGTTGTACATCCATAGGTGCTTAACTAACCAATATCATTCACAAAAGGAAAAAGAAAAAGAAACTCAAAAACATTTTTTTTTCGTCTAAGAAAAGTAATTCTAAGTGGCTACTGTCACTCATTAAGCAGAGTGCATGCACATTTCTTCATCACAATTTCCTCTTTTAATCTCTAGGGCAATCCCATGATGCAACTATTGTCTATACATTTGGAATCAGAAAACTTTCTATGCTGAAGCCTTCTCAGGTGCTGGTTCCACACTCTGCTCCTTGTCAGCACGTCATGGTATGCTAGCCTGCAGCACAGAGTGCTTCCCACTTAGAGAATATGAGAAATGGTGTGGTAGACGGAAGCCCTGGATCGACGTTCTGAAAAGCATACAATGGGGACCTAGCTCTGTCACTCACAAGCCGTGAGGTTGGTCACAAAACCTCTGGGCCTTAAAGCCATTGCAGAAAACAGGGGCAGCCGTGGTGATTCTTACCTCTAAGGATGCTTGCTGAGCACTGAGTAATGTCTCTTATTAAAAAAAAAAGTATGATCGTGGGGAGATGAGAGACTTTCATGAATAAGTTGGAGCAGGGAAAAAGGATGGGTGTAGTAAATCTCATTGAATGAAAGACAAAAGGATAGATGAGTGGGTGGAGGGGTGAATTCACAGATGAATGGAGAAATAATGTGAGACCAAAGAGCACATTCTAATAAAGCTCTAATCTGTCTTCATCGTTTTCCTTTTCCTAAAGCAGGATGTTTTGGTTTGTTTTGTTTTCCTGTGAAATACTGGACATGGCAATGCTCTGCTTATTCATAACGCAGGACACACAGGCTGTGGATACCCAAGGCAAGAACAATAAAAACGATTATTTTCTCATCACTATGTCTCCATGGGGCATTCAGAATGACTTCCGTGCATCACACAGAAGTGTTAGCTTCAGAGTGGACTGGAACAATCCTCTGTTTATTAGTTACACACCTTTAACAAACACCCCTGACCTTTCTAACCATCAGTTTCCTCACAAAAACAGACAGTCACATAATTATATGCCTTGGGAAGTGTTTTCGCAACACTTCAGTGACATAATATGAAGGTGATATAATATAAAAGGTGATTTTTCTTGTATCAGGATAAATTTAATTAGAGAAATTGGTTCCTCTCCCATATCACTCTCCAGATAGTCATTATGAAAATGCACAGACTTCAAACTTCTTAAAAATGGCTTTATTTATTTTTTATTTTTGAGATATAATTACATAATTTCCTTCTTCTTCATCTCTCCAAATCCTTCCATATGCCCCTACTTGCTCTCTTTAAAATTCACAGCATCTTTTTTCATTAATTTTTTGTTACATTTTATATATACATAGATAGTATATATAATTATATACAATATATGATATATTACATATATAATGTACATATATATGTGTAACATTATATAGACCTCAATCTTCTGATTCATGGGTCCAAGACTGGACCCATCTGAATCTTTCCTACATCATATCTCAGTAGTTTATCACAAGAAATAACCATGAGCTGGGTGCCGTGGCACATGCCTGTAATACCAGCACTCAGGTAGATCAGTGAGTTCAAGGCCAGCCTAGTTTATCAAGCAAGTCCCGCACAGCCAAGGCTCCACAAAGAAATCCTGTTTCAAAAAATCAAAGCAGAAAGAAAGAAAAGAAAAGAAACAAGCAAAAAAAAAAAGAAGGAAAGAAAGGAAGGGGAAGGAAGGAAGGGGAGGGGAAGGGAGGGGAGGGGAGGAGAGGAGAGGAAAGAGAACTATCTGAGAGACAATCACTAGTGAATCCATTTAGCTAATGGGCTAGAAGAAACAATTGTGTTTCTTCTACACAAATACATGTTTAACTTTGTCTGGATTATGTTTTTCTTCTGTTTTTTGTTTGTTTTTTTTTTTTTCCCCTCACATTGTCTAACAAATCAAACTCTCCTCTTCCCTTCCATTAAGCCTCTTATGGTGTGACTGTGAAGTCTCTGTCACAGGCTTGTGTTGGGAAAGCTTGCTCTCCAGCTGGTGGAGCCCTGTTGTAAGGCTGTGGGAGCTCTGGGTTGTAGAGATGAAGAGCTAGCATGAGCTGCTGGTGGCAGAGGGCCTAGCCCCACTTCCTTTTTGGTTTTGTGGCCTGACTTTGATAGGCACAGAGGCTCCCTCTGTAATCAGGGTTGTTGAATTCAGCCAACAGCCAAAAATGTGATGCATCAAATAATCATTATTTGGGGGTAGCTTTTATAATTAGTATAATTATTAGAATTATCATGACATGAAAAATTTAGTGACAAAAATTATAGTAAAGACAATTTGATTCTTTTGTCCCTAACTGACTAATTTATATATATATATATATATATATATATATATATATATCCCCAATTTTTTATTTTATACTTTGAAAACTTTAAAAAATTTATTTATATTAATTACAGTTTATTCACTTTGTATCCTAGCTGTAGCCCATTCCCTCATTCCCTCCCAATCCCACCTTCCCTCCCTCATCTCCTCCCTGCCCCTCTCTAAGTCCACTGATAGGGGAGGACCTCCTCCCCTTCCATCTGACCCTAGCTTATCAGGTCCCATGAGGACTATCCTCCTCTGTGGCCTAACTAGGTTGTTCCTCCCATGGGGGGTAGGGAGGTCAAATAGCCAGCCACTGAGTTCATGTCAGAGACAGTCCCTGTTCCCCTTACTAGGGAACCCACTTGAAAATGTTTTTGTTGTAATATAATTACAATACTCCCTTTGCTTTCCACTTCTTGTATCCTCCTTGCTCTCTTTCAAATTCATTGATTGATGTATGTGTGCACGCATATGAATGTGTTTGTATGTATACATATACATGTAGACATATACATCCCTAAAAATAACATGCTTAATGCATATGTTACTTGTATGTGTGTCCACTGTCTACGGGGCTGACTGGTGCTGGACAAACAATAGTGTGCTGCTCTCTGGGGAAGGACCACATCTTCCACTCTTTGGTTCTGTAGTTCTTTGTGAGTGTGATGATGCATTTTTCCTGCCCAGTTGGTATGTCCATTGGTTTCATCTTTGTTGAGCTCATATTTGGGCATTCATGTTGCTGAGACTTTATGGGTGTAGTGTCTGACATTGTTAAAAGACAATATCACAGCAAACTCCTGATCCTCTGGCTCTTACATTTTAACAGAATGAATATGTATATTTTTTTCTCTGTCAAAGGTTGACATCAAAATTATTACAGTTTAGTAATTAAAGTCAAATACTGTTTGAGCATACCAAAGGATTGAAGAGAAAAATTAAAAAAAAAACAACTTTCAATTTTCCCATAGTCTAACTGCTTTACAATTGTAAAAATATTAAAGTGAAAACAAAAAAAAATACTAATCGAAGAAACTTTGAAGATGTTTTGAAATGTCACACAGCCATGTAATCTCAAGTAAGCTATATAGTGAGTAAATTAGTTATGGTAATAAAGTATAATATTTGTCATTTTGTCTTAATAATCAAAACTATGATCTCAAAAATAAAATTTCCTGCTATCTCCTCTTCCATTTGGCTTTCCTCATGTCTGGTAGTAGTACCCGAGCATTTGAGGAATAAAATTTATTTATTTTTAATGTGCACAAGATCCAGCCAAGTCTATCTTCTAAACATCTATTATCATGTCATCTCTCACAGGATACTATGATTTTTCTGACTATCCAATATGACCTCCAAATTGAGTGTTTTTATGAAAGCCTCAATTCAGTATTTTGTTCCACATTTATTACTACCTGTCTTGTCACCTGTAACTTGTCCGCGATCACAAATGAGTGAATTTGAATACATGAATAAATTACATAGCTTTTGTATGTGTAGTTTCTTTCCCACCTACCAATTCAATGCATCCAAATTTTCTAGTTTAGGCTTGCAGTCCTGATCACTGCTGCCAACTATATTCCATATTAGTGGGAGAGTCTGCCCATATTTGTAGCATTCAGCCTCACATGGCATTATGTTCATCAGTCCTATTCACAATTGCATATTAGCCACACATATTTCAGAATTATTCTCATCTTTACACACCTTCCTTGGCCGTTATTCTCATCATTTCTTACAGTCAACTCAAGTTCAAATTTTGAGTTCAGGATGTTTGTCTCAAGTCAAAACCAAACTTATGAAATACAAAAAGATACTACTAACATCAGCACAAATATTTTAATAATCCTCTCAGGTGGCCCTTTAGCCTGATGCTGTCTCACAATATTAAATCCTAATTTGCTGTTCAGACACCAATGCAAACAGTAATGCCATTCCAGCACTGCCCTTTTCTGCTAAGAATGCTTATTGGAACTTCTATACTATCACATTATCAACTACAATGGACAGTTTTAAAGCTAGCCTCTGTTCGTAACCAGCCACCACCAGAACCCTGCGCCCATGTCTAGAGCATCAAGGATTGCAGAGGTCTTGGGAGGAGACACTCACACTTCCAATGTTTCCAATCCTCAGCTGAACTCTGCCCTTTCCCAGTGGGCTCCAAGTTCTTGACACTGGGCCAACAGTCAGGCATTTGACCATTTGGAACATACAGCAGTGTAGCCCTTGAGGAATAAATGTGCACTGAAGACTACCTAGTCTTTACCAAGGAGAGCCCTACAGAGCAAAAAAGGGCAGACAAAACTTGTCTTGGAGAGATAGAAAATCGCCAAGGTGTGTCTCAGGGCAGTTGCCACTATGAACTTGAGAAACTCAGTATAGAGAGGAGGGAATGAAAGGCTCTAAGCAGATTACAACTTTAAAAAAAAACTTGTTGAGAATACTTGTAAAACTGTAGTTAAAGTAATGAATGGCCTAATTTCCACTGAAAGATTTAAATTATAATATATTTAACTACTTACATGGTATGTTATCATTTACTACTCCCTCCCCCCTTTTTACTTGGTCATGCTTCTTCTTTTACTCTTGTTTGGTCAGTTATGAACCTAACATCATGTATAACTCCCAAGTTTCACTAATTTTAAAGTTGGTCGTTGCTTTATCTCATATTTGTTATGCCTATGGAACCCAGCAAGTTGCTCTAATTTGTTCTGTGAGTATAGCAAAAAGAAAGTGGATTTTTCTCTTTCTGTTTTATGGCTTTTAAGGGGTCTAACTCTTAAAAATAACTGAATCATCATAAAGAAATATTGGAAGGATCTGTAATATTTTTTGAGAGACTTTCTGACGCCGTGCTTTGTCTCAATTTCTTAGGAGAGCCAGCCATTGCATGGCTGTGACTGGGGCACTGTTAAGTAGAACATGGCCCGCTCCACTCTGTTGGGGCTTGCTAACATATAGAAATAATAATTTTACATAATATATTAATTCACCAATAAGATTAAAGAGGTATAGTTTATCTCAACATTAATCAGACTCATAGAAGTGGAGCTTATGTGTGAGATGAAGTCTGTTTTCACAGCAACACCCAAATCTCTTCCATTCTGAGAAATTAAACCAGCACACACTTCAAATGATAATTAAGAATTTTTATGATAATGGCTATATTTAGCACAGACTGTCATGTGAATTATAATGTGTGGTACATTAGTAACCGAGTGCTATGTAGATGGGAAATAAAACCCAGTTTCTGAATACACATTATAAATGTATAGCAATGATCCAAACAATTGTAAACCATCATGAATGCAGCATGCTGTAATTTTTACCACGAGTATCTTGAATGGAATATTCACTAAAGGGATACACTCTAATAATCACAACTAGACTTTACATCGGCAATAGAGCATGTAAAAATCTATTCTTTAAAGCATGTGTGGATTAAAATGCCCTTTGAGATAATTAAAGTTTTTTGAAAGATTAGACATCTCCACGATATACATTGATATCGAACATTGCAAACTCGTAGCTGTTAGCATAAAATATAAAATTATTATAAAAGGGATTTCGTAAAGACAAAAGAAGGGGGGCCTAACACCTCCCCCCAACAAAGTCCATTTGCAGCAGAATGCTCTGTGTGTGCTTCACACCAGCATGTTGGAGAAAGTGGCAGAAGAAAACACAATAGCTAAGTAGCATATTCTTCCTTAAAGAATACCTTTCATCATATTCTAATTACCTTAAAGAACTATGCTGCTTTTAGGCTTCTGAGAGCATTTTTAAAAGATGTCTATATAACAAATAATAAAAAAAACTCAGAGTCCCCAAATCAAATTTCAACACTTTCGGTGATGAGTAAATACAACTTGCTTGCTTAGACAAACAGCTTTTTTTTTTTAATGGAAAAAAAATAATTTTCCTCTCCCTCTGTAGTTTTAAATTTCAAAGCATGAGACTTGGGATTAATGCATGTGGAGCCAATGAGCAAACAATGCATTTTCTTGCTTATTTAATTTGGCCACACTCCCAGGATTTACATTAGAATTCAAAAGTATCCATCTTTTGTCTCTCAAGTTTCTGACCCTGGGATCTCAACCTGCTCCTTAAACTAGGTGCTCCCCGCGCGCTCCCGTCCGCTTTCCCCACTGCCATCCTGCTGCTCCGTGGGACACTCTTCAGCGAGCCTCACTCCTCAGTATTTTACTAGGAAGGAGCTGACACTTACGGTGAATCCTGCTCTTCAACTCAAACACCAGTGTCTGTGGCAGGCCAGCTCGATCATTGCTGATCCAGCATCCCTCAGGCGAGGTCCAACCTTTCCCGGGAAGTGCACCCAGGGATTAGTCTGACTTCCCCTAAATTCTCTCTTCTGCACAGTAAGAGCTAATCTTTCCTGTATGAAGCAGGAGATGGTGTTGCTATGACAACAGAGCACATTCTAGCAGTGGGACTACTGAGATGAGCCTTCAAAGACTCAGACGCGTGCACTCAGTCTTCCTCCAGGGCGATGGGTTCCTTCCTTTAGGATTTCATCTCCCAACAAGTTGGCTGTGAGCCTGGCACGTTGATTATCTGTATTTTGCTACAGGGGCATCAGTGCTGAGGAACAACATGGGCGGATGATCCCATAGTTGTTTAATAAAAGTGCCATTCTCAGTTATATTAAATTTCTACTTGTAACTGGTCCATAAAGCTCTCTTAAAACATTACCCCACTTTTAGTTTACTACAATGTTCTTAACTCTTCGGTTTTTCCAAAACAACAAAAACATATTAAGAAGAGGCATGAAGGAAGGTTCATTTATCTGGTTGTGTTTGTATATTGTCACCATTGTGTGGAACTTGAATGTTAGCTACACTCACACATATAGTTACAGTAACACACACACACACACACACACACACACACCCTTTCTCCAGCATCAGTGTCTGAAGGCTTCAGGTTTCAGACTGGGGGAGGGGAGATGCAAATCTCTGCAGCCACATTTTGCATACATATATTAGCTAGAGAACAATCACAACTAGTAGCAATCCTCTAGAAAACACATTCTGCTGTAAGTGCCTGTGTAACAAACATGATGATCAAGTGCAAGGCTAGGGCATGGTCTCATTTTCTATACTATTTTCACACAGAAGTACTACATACGATTATAGACAGTAAATAGCCAACAATGCATGTTAAATGTGTATTCTTTTGAACACTCATTTTTGTCAGAATGATTACTGTGATTAGGACACAGACATTCCTGTCATCAGAAGAAAAGATGCAGGGAAACTTCTCCCTCATTAGTAGCACAGGTTTACCTGAAAAACAACAGACAAGATTATACCCATAGTGACACTTTCCTTATGTGTGTGTGTCTGCACTCATCATCACGAGTGCTCATAGGGGGAAACACACATAATAGTTATACAATAGTGCACGTGAATGTGTAGGTCAGAGGTCAATATCCGCTGTAATTCTTAGATGTTCTCTGCCTTTTTTTTTGAGACAGGGTCTTTCAATGGCACTTGCCCCTTGCCAATTCAGCTACAACAGCTGGTTTAGAAGGTTGTGGGGATCACCTATCTTCACCTCCCCAACGCCAGCTTTACAGATGTGCCTGTGTCTACCTGTTAGGGTTGAGCATCTGACCTCAGGCTTATTTCCTGACAAGCCTGAGCTGCCTCCCCAGGGCCACCCTTTGCCTGCTGACATGTTACTTTCCTGTTATCTTAGCATTTCTTAATTTTTGATATCAGGAGTAGCTGCTTTTAACCAAGAGCATCATTACCCCTACCAGCTTCCACCTACAGGGATCCTTCTAGGCTGAACTAAGGGTCTACCACATCAGACTTTCTCTTGCAGTTCCCCTGGAGAACAGGACTGCAATGCTCCTACCATCCAGAGGTGATGGGAACCCTAGGCAAGACAACATCAACGACTTATTGATCTGGAAAAAAAAATCATTGTTCTTGGCTTATCACCCTAATGGTTTGGAAGGCTATTAGCTAGATTTCAATATCGCATTAAAGGCAAGCATTTTCATCTAGTAGTTCACATAAAGTGGATGTGGCATTCTAAAGCTCTTTCTGATTTCTGCTCTTGAATTTTTATTCCAGTGAAAAGTAGCAGTTTCATTTGTCTGATGTTGCCCTGAGCTATTTCCACCTTAGGGTATATGGAATCGTTCCTCTACCCAACGATACTCTTATCTAGGGATTTTCTGAAGATTTAGTCTCGTAATTCAAGAAGTTACAGCACCTGTTTTCATTATGTTCGTTATTATCTAATTAGTAAAGAGATTTTATTAATTTTTCTCTCATCTTCAGGGAAATTGGATAAATGCCAAAACATGTAAACAACATATGGCTTGCTTTCAAAACTAACCAACCAGAATCATTTATTTCTAAAGAAATTTCTTAGGTTAAAAAATGTGTTGAAATAATTTCCTCTTCTAATAGTAATGTTTACCATCTGCTATTCCTTTAAGAATGCCTACCTGGAGAACAATTATATTCAATATTCCCAGTTTCCTGTCCCCTCAAGAAGACAATATTATTTATACAGTTTGAAAAGAAGTCATAATCTGGCATAACTCACACTTGAGTTTTGAAAATGAGTTATAACCAAGTAAGGACATGTGCATAAGACATTCTCTAATGTTAAAGTTTATCATTGTCTCCCAGGTATAATTTATATGAGCCTTCTATTTTTCAAAATAATAATCAGTGTGTCAAATAGATTACAGTACCATGCTTATCTTAGAGGAAATAGAGGTACATAGAGAAAGAAAACAGCATATTTATCAGAAATGGGTTATAAAGATCACTACAGTTTGGATTTCAAATGCCTCCCAAAGGCCCATGGGTCAAAGACTTGGCCTACAGAGTGGCAGTTCTGAGAAGTGACAGCAGCTTTACAGGGCAAAGCCTCATGGAAGCCCTAAGCTCATTGCAGATATGTCGTGAAGGGGTCTGTTTCTTCCACTGTTTCAGATGGCCATATGACCTGTAGGAGATGGACCTGATGCGTGGTCTTTAGGTAACTAGGTGTTTGCCTTTTAAAGGATTGCAGGCTCGCCTCATTTGCTTCTCTGGCTGCTTTAGCAGAAGAAATGACTGTTTGGTTCTCTTGGCATGACACACTGCCACCCTCTGCCTTCTCCAAAGCTGAGGTACCTCAGTTTTCCAAAACTCGGAGTGTAGATATCTCAGGATATTTTTTAATAGTGATTTAAGTTATATGTATACATAAAAACTCTTCTCATGATGCCTGGCATGTAGGGAATGTTACCTAAAATGACAGATATTACGTATGCTGATGATTACAAGAGTTAAATATTATTCACTTTTGTTTCTGCTCCCTCTTCTCTCTATACTCTCTCCTCCTACCCTTTCTGGTTTTTTAAGGCAGGGTTTCTCTGTGTAACACCCTGGTTGTCATGGAACTCAGGTTATAGACTAGGAAGGCCTCAAACTCATAAAGATCTGCCTGCCTCTGGCTCCTGAATGCAGGAATTAAAGGCGTGTGTCACCAAGCCCAACCTTGTTTCCGATCTTTGTAATGTACTGTCCAAGGCAGCGCATGCATGTGATACAATTTATGAAGGATTTTGCATAGTATGCATATGATTTAAATATATAAGTGAATTAACAATTCCTCAAAATTTTAAACATGCCAGAGAAAAACATAAACTTGTTTTTGTAGCAAGTATGTTTGGTTCAATGATAGTAATAAATATGTAAATAACTTTTCAATGAATAAGTAAATTTAAAAAGATTTCCCCATGCAGGAGTTCTTGCTTAGAAAGCTGATTTGACACCTCTTTGTAGATAGGATGGTGGTACTAGATACATAACTTTACATCACTGGGCTCTAGAAGTTACAGGGAAGCTAAGGAGCAGCATAGTTCACCGATAGTCTCTAAGAACTTGGGGCTGGCTTCACCTTGGGAGTGATCATTTTCTAATTAGTAAGTGTAAAAGCAAATTTTCAAACATTTTTACTTTTATTGAAGACAGTATGTTAGGTTGGGATAATCATTTTGTGCACAGTGTAAAGGCCGTCTTTGTATTATTTAAATGCTGATTTCTGTAGAGAATTAGGTACAGGCAGGACTTTGGTATTGTTATTTGTTGTTGTTGTTGTTGTTAGGATTGGTTTATTTCTTTTTCTCTGACATAATAGTTTTATTTATATGTGAATTTCATGAAATGTACACTTGCTTCCCATTTCTCCCAGATCCACCCTCTTACCTTTGAATCCTCCACCTGCTGAAAAGCAAGAAAACAAGCAAACGTCAAGTCCAATTTCTATGCAGCATCACTTGTCCCAATGTTTTGTAAACACACTTCCCTCAACTTCTGATTGTTTTAATAAAGAGCTAATGACTTAGCTAGGCAGGAGAGAAAAGACAAGACTTCTGGGCAGAGACAGGAAGTATAAGAAGAGCTGAGAGGTATGGAATTCACCAGCCAGACATGGAAGAAGCCAGGTGTACCAGGACTGAGTGAACAGTAATGGGCCACGTGGCAAACTTGAACTAGAATCAACGGGTTAATTAAGTTGTATGTGATAATTGGGATAAAGTGTAAGCTAAGACCTAAGCTTTAGTAAGTAATAACAATCTCTGTGTCATTATTGGGAGCTAGATGGTTGAGAAAGTCTGGTGGTAATGTTATCTCTATAATTTTAATACCTAAGGAATAAAGTTGACAAATAATAATTCAGAAAAAGCCAGATGATAAACATAAATAAAATCAATAATCATTATATATTTGCAACATTAAAGTATATCGATATCGACAAAAGTAATATATTTATAAAAGAAATAATGTGACTAAATAAAAATCAACCCTTTTTTGATACCGTCTTATTTTTATTTTAACTATTATCATTTATTACAGTTTTTCACTTTGTGTTCTGGCTGTGGCTCCCTCCTTGTCTTTTCCCATCCCCCTCCCTCTTCCCTCCCTCATCTCCTCCCCTGCCCCTCCCCTTGTCCACTGATAGGGGAGGACTTCCTCCCACTCTATCTGATCCTATTTTTTACGGTTAAAAAAATAACTACAGAAGCATAATTATAGTATATTTTAAAAATGCACAACAAAATATATTTCAGATGAGTCAAATGTTTACATTTCTTAAGAATCTATTTAAAAATACTAAAAAAAGAAAAAAGAGGAAATTATTCCTGAAGGGAAACAAAGTGAAAACAATTACAGCGTGGCTCCTAACTATACAAATGTATTCTCACAGATTTAAATTATTTATTAGTCATCTATCCTGAAGCAGTCATATGAAAGTAGTGGAAATATATTCAAGACAGTTTTTAAGTTGTAGACATTTGTTGTCTAGCCACAAACAAAAGCAAAACACTTTCCCATCCAAAGTGTTAATTATTTTGATGCAATTCTGCACAGAATGCTGTGCTATGATAAGAGGTTGAGGAGAGCTTCCTATGGGTTCCTGCTACAAGAAAATGGACACACAAGGGCATCTAGTGAACAAGTATGCTAAGCTAGAAAGTAACAGTCCACTAAAGACCTAACTAAATATAAAATAAAAGTTAATTAAAAAAAACATATGTTTGCATTATGTTTCTAGGAACCAGAAACATGTAACCAAGTTGAGAGCCCAAGGTCACTGAAAGAAAGAAAAAATCATAAAAAATCTAAAGAGAAAATTGTGAACACACTTTGTCTGCTACCCTTCCCCCTCAGGGGAATTACCAACTTTGGTGCAAAAGAGAAAGACTGAGGCAGGCTTTGATGCACAAAAAGAGTAGATCTTCTGGAAAGCCTATAATACTAGTGGCTGGGGGAGGATAGTTTGCTTTTTGAGAATGGCAGACAGGATATGAGTAGTCATGAGTTCAGAGGAGTAACCTCCTGTTGGATGCCAAGTATCCTTATAGCTTACAGAAAAAAAAAAGGCAAAGAAGATGCAGAGAAAATTATTATTAATAATGTACCTTGTGCTGTCAGAGACGAAGGCTCACAGGGGGAATAAAAACCCACTGTCAAAAGAGTTCAAACACAAGTTATGGCTCTAAAGAGCATGCCTATCTGAAAAAGAAAATCTCTGAGGTGGTAAATTTCCCAAGATTGCCAACTAGTTTTTCATAAATAGCACCCAGAATTAACATTTATTTTTAAATATCTGAAAACATTCTAAAAATAGGGCCAACAAAATAAAAGAACAAAATTTTAATATAGTTAATAGAAAAAAAACCCAATAATAACAACAGAAGCAACAACAGATATCCCAGATGTGAGCGCTTCTGAAACTACTGTAAAATAACTGATTCCACCTCAAAAGAACAGTTGTATTTTACCCAAAAAGAAATCTCTAAAAGAGAATTAAGCGGAATTTTCCAAATGTAAATAATAAGATAATTACAATTAGGCCCTTGATGGGCAAGCTCTTCAGGTGACAGCAGACAGAAAGGTGCGCATAAAGTAGAAGACTGCAGCATGGCTCATTGAGTCAAATGGCTGAGAAGAATCATAAGAACCGCTCTTCAGGGTGGGTTTCTCTTGTAAGGGGAGCAGGGGCTGTCTCTGACAAGGACTCTGTTGCCTGCTTTTCCATCACTTTCTCCTAGCGGGGCTGCCTCGCCAGTCCACTGAGGAAGAGGATGCATTCAGTCCTGATGCAACCTGATGAGCTGGTGTGGGTTGGGGAGGGGAGACTCCCTTTTTTCTGAAGAGTAGGGAAGGGTTATAGAGGGAAGGAGGAGGGATTCTGGGCCCTGGAGAGAGGAAACTGGAGGCTACAACTGGGATGTAAATCAATCAATCAAACAAACAAACAGTCCAACATTTCAGCATGGATAAGAATTTGAAGAAGAGGAGGAGGAAGAGGAGGAGGAGGAGGAAGAGGAGGACCTTCAGGAAAGGAGACAGCGATTAATATCGGTGTGCTTTAAAACTTCAAAAGCAGATCTCAAAACTTGGCCTGTACATCATACATTTCACCAATAAAGCATAATAAATTTGCTCTTTACAAACAATAAAAAAATAACGGTTTATTGTTAATTCTACGGAGCTCACTGGTTCTCTCAAAGTACTCTCTCTCCAAAACTGTTGGTTTTTGCAGCAGTGTCATATGTGTAGGCAGTATGTATGGCAATAACCGCTAATCAAACATGTTTCTACAAGGATGCTGGTTCGGGCTTACATTACTGAATACAAGAATCTAGCTTTGAAAGCAAGTACTGGAGACATGCCTGTCGGTCCTGTAAGCAAATCCTTTATGAACCAAGCACCTTTACAGTTCCCGGTGCAACTGTGACTGTTGTGCAAATGTTATATTTTCTTGATGAATTGGGCCTTTATCATTAGATAATGTTCATCTTTGCATTTACCGATGTTTGTCTTAGCATGTGTCCTGTCTGATACCACCCCAGGCTCTGCCGATTTAGCATTATAATGGCTATCTTTGTACTTACAGGTGTTTGTTTTAGTGTGCCTATTGCCTGATACCAGCCACGGATGCTTTTTTTTGGGGGGGGGGGAGGAATGGGTCCTCATTTTGACAAGATGTGACTGGCAAAGAAGGAGAAACAAATAAACCAACAAACAAAAGAAAACACAGTGCCATTCATGGTGGCACACCTAGGCAACCTTAGCATTTAGAGGGCTGACGCTGGGAAATGTCAGAGTTCTAATAATAAATTTCAGAAGAATCAGGGCTGATTTGGAGAGTTCTAGAAAAATGATGAAAACAAAATAATTTTAAATTTTACTTAATTTTTAATTCCTTTAGTTTATGTTTTTTTTTTCTTTTTACTGAAGTCTTCAACAATTATTTGTAACTTTAAAAAAAAAAGATTAATTATTGACAGGTCTAATAACTCCAAGGCCTCCAAAAGACCCCCAGAAGGCCCCCACGTGACTAAAAGCAGCAGCTCCAAGGCAGCCAATCAGCTTAAAGGTTAACACTTGGGCTTTAGCTAACCTGAGGAAAAGGCCTCAGGGAAGTTCCTGAATGGTTAGCCAACTCTAAATCCCCCATACCTCCTGAGCCATTTAATCGAATGAAAGCACAGGCACCTCACTCCTGGAAATCTCCCTAACTGCCTTTAAATTGAGCCTGCATGCTCACTTTGTGGCCCCATTCTAAGGAATGGTGGCCCTGGCATGCTGGTTTATTTCTGCTCCTTGCTTTTGCACACTACTTGAGTCTGGGGTCTTTCTTCAGTGATTTGCAGCCCCTAACAATTATGTGTATACATGTGCACTGTACTTACACACACGTACAGTTCCCATGGAAGCCACAGGAAGGCCCTGGTTCCCATGGAGCTGGTGTTAGCGACAAGCAAATTGCCTGACAGGAGCTGGGAAGAGGGTTAGATCTTCTCCTTGGCCTCTTATTAGGAAGTTTAACCCATTTATGTGTCAAAAAATTACTAGCATAGGGAAGAGCACACACTTCTGCCAATTTAAAGGTGCTTTTGTGTGTTACTTAGCTCTTTGTCCGTCTGCTTTTCTCTTCTGTTTTCACTAACTTTTGCTTCCAGTGGCACGCTGCTTAGACTTCCTCTTTTCCTTCCCTGATTCGGACATTTGCTTTGTAGTACTACCTCATTTCCTGGAGCACCTCCAAAGGACAACATTTCAGTCTAAACTAACAACAGCTTAACTTTAAGAACTTACAAAACCTTTATTCCATATACATATGCAGGCTATGTTTACATCTTTTATACACTGCATACACACTAACAGTGATTTATAAATATGTTTGTGTTTTGTTGCTTCAATTCCATATAATGCAAAAGTGGCTAATATTAAAATAGGAAAGTTTACTGTGTTTTGCACGTGTACCAAATTTTATTGGACAGTTTCTATAGTTCTGAGTTGCAGTGTAACATTTTTTTAGTGAAATTTGAATGACTCCCTTTGCATTTCTTTTCAGCTGACTGAGGAAAATAAACTCACCCAGTTTTCATTGTCTGATAAAAATTTTAATTTGCCCTTTGGTTTTGAAGGAAAGATTTACTAAACTCAGTATGCTTGGTCATGATTTTTCTTCTGACACTTTGAACATATCATTCAGCTGCTGTTGGTCTGCAAAGGTTCTGCTGAGAAAGTGCACCCTCAACCGTGCAGCAGCTCCCGTAAATAAGAGGAGCCTTTTACTCCTGCTTCCATCCACTGCCCCAGCTTGACTGAACTGTCTCCCTGAGGGTCTATTTGGAATTATCCTACTGAGAGTTGATTTCAGATCTGGACGTTTGTGTCCTTTATTTCTTTTTTTAATTTTAATGTTTATTAATTACAAGTTATTCACTTTGTATCCCCCCTGTAGCTCCCTCCCTCCTCCCCTCCCAATCCCACCCTCCCTTCCCCTTCTCCACCCATGCCTCTCTCCCAATCCACTGATAGGGGAGGTCTTACTCCCCTTCCTTCTGGGCCTTATTTCTTTAAATAAATTCACTGCCCGCTTTTTCCCCTTATTGTTCTTAAATGTAAATCTATGGGTCTGCTTAACGATGCCTGTATGTTCATTGCACTCCTTCAGTTTTCGTTTTCGTTCTTTTTATTCAACAGCAGTTATATGAGCTATCTCCAAGCTCACCCATCCTTCTGTCTAGTTGATCCTGCTACTAAACTCTTCAAGAGGAAAATGTCAATTTGTTCGCTGAATTTTGGAGGTTTGTACTTCACATTGGTCACTCTTATCACCTCTGTGTTTCAACAACATTTCCATTTTTCCCATAGACAGACTTCAGTATTTTCATTCAGCTGTCTATGTGTATTCTCGCTGAGCTTATAATTCATCTTTTACACCACTGTTCTAAGCCTTCTGTCAGGAAGTTCCGTACAGGTAGGGCCCTGTTCATTTGATGGAACCACACTCTGCCGTATCATCATATGCTTTGTTATTTTTGTTGTTGTTATTTGGTGATTTAAAAAATTATCTACCTGTGCAGTCTCCCTGAACTGGGTTTGTACAAGAAATGACATCTATCAGTCTTCTCAGGTGTGAAATCTTAGTTTCAAATCATTTACATATGTCCTCTTTGAGCTTATGCATGTACTTTCAAATGTTCTCAAATATCAAAGTAGCTCATTCACTTCTGAGAGATCAGAGGCTGGTGATTGCCCTGGCATCAGTTTATAAAACTGTAGCATATCTTTTGCTTTAATGTGCCATGTGTTGGCCTTTGATTTTCAGTGGTTTTTCAACTATACTTCTCTGTCATTGAGCTTTGAATAAGGCAAAACACTAGCCAGCCCCTTAGGAACCTATAAGATATTCCAAATATGTGGGTCACAGTTCATTTGTTTCTATTTTGAGGAGTGGTTACTCCCTATAGGAGAGGTTTTCCTCCTGTGTGAATCCAACTAGCTTCCCATTAGAAAGGGATACGCACATCTATGCACGATTTCCAGGACTTTCTATAATCCCTGATTGTTTTTTTGCATTAAAGTGTTTTCTACCATTCTGTTTAAAATTCTGAAAAAATATGTTCCCCAAGAAACGTTATTCTTGGCTTTGTGCATTCAAAGGAGAATGGGGGCCTGAAATCCGTTATCAATGGGTTTTCCAATGTCACTCTGTATGTTTTACTTTAACCGAAATATCTGCAGTGTTAACTACTTATTGGAAAAGGATGTTGCAAAGGCCTGGGCCCAGTGAAATATCCGTTTTGGGTCAATTACATTTGGTGCAGGCGTTGACACAGTTTTAGAGTACTGACTAGCACTGACATATTCTGCTGAAAAGCTTAGAAACAGGCAATTCTAAGACTAACCGCGGACCTAGTTGTTCTCCAATATGAAAGATTTGCACAACTGAAGACTCCCGTAAAATTTATCGTCCTGTGTACATGTCCTTATTTGTATTCTCTCTTCCTCCAAAATCCAAACATATGTGCAGATGGATATTCATAAAAATTGAAAAAAGTAAACATTATTGTATTGTTTGAAAAAAATAACCTGCAATATGATTTCTCTCTAATTTGGAAATCTCTCTGCTTTGGAAATCACTGAAAATGGCCCAGTGATGGCATCTGTCTTACCCTAAAAGATTTGTAAAGCACATTTATTAGTAATAATAGTAATAAGAAACATGCAAAATTAGCTGTTATTATATTCTAGACAATTTTAAAAACCTAATTGATTATAAGATTTGATTCACTGGTTGTCTGTGGAACATACAATGGAGAAAACTGTACTCAACTGTTTCTTTAGTGTAAGAATCACCTTCTCCCTCTCAGTTTTAATTGTACATTGCCATGGAGATAGAAAGTGGAAGTAAAATACTACTCATAAAAAATCAGTATTAATTATGGCAGTGCGAGTTATTAATAGCTTTGCCTACTTTCCTTTATCTTTAATATTCTCTGAAATTCTGTGTGTAATTTTAAAAGCGCAGAGCACAATTTCAGGAGTTGTGAGTGGCTAATATGCCTGCTGAGTTCAGCTACCACAAGTCTTACAAAGAAGTTTCATTATGATCTGCCCCCGCTCCCTGCTGCTGATAGCAAACTCTGGCCAATTGACACTGTGCTTTACCAGGCTCTACACCTGGAACTCTCTACATTCATGTCAGCCCCAGAGGCCTGTTTCTCCATTGTTCTTCCTGCTTTGTCCTGCTCACAAGGCCTCTGTCTCTTTGATATTATCTCACACTCTTATGACTAAAGTAACCTTCACGGGAACCCTTCAGTGTGTTTCTATATGGAAATTTGACACTTCTAAATTCTTCTGGCTACATGTATTCACCAGGTTGTTAATTGTCTTAATTATATTGAAAATATTACAACTAAACTGAACACTCCTAGTGTAAAAATAATGTATTTCGTTACCGTGTACCACAGTGTCTATCACACTGCCTACAACCAGGAATCCTTAAAATTACACAGTGAGGATGGGTAAATCATTAAATGATTGGGAAATGTGCTCTAAGGAATAAGATTAAAGATATCTGCTCAGATGATGATTGCTATATTTTTCTCGGTTCCATCCCACAGCCTCCTGTACCTCTTTTGTTTCTGACCGTAAACGTGTAGAAATATTCTCTTCCAGGCTTCCCTCCTTCATCAGTTCCCTGGTCTCTGCTTGAAATTGACTTTTTCCAATGTCAATTCCATCCTTCCTTGATTTCCCATCCACTTTAGGTTAAACATCAAACCTTAATCGTGGCGAAATCAGTGTGGGGACTCACTGAGGATGTTCATGGTATATGTTGCTGTGCACTCGGTGCCCACACAGCTCTCATGTCACTCGAGAAGGGGCACATGCAGGATGCTCAATGCAACCTAAACCTCATGGCAACTCTGGAACACTGTCCTCATTCTGCGAAGCGGGCCTTGTTGGTAGCTCTGCCTTTCTGCTGCTCCAGCTCTGTTTGTTCAGCATGTGCCAAGGAGTCATTACATTCTCATTAAAGTCACCAGACGTTCTTTGGACATAATTTAAGTTTTTTGGTATCACAGCCTATGGGTCTGGCTTTTCTTTTTCTTTTTTCTTTTTTTTAACTTTCCATGGGTTTTATCTCCTGAAGAACATTATTACATGTATATAAACCACAAAGCTTAATAATATAACAAACATAACCCTAATGTTACGTATAATATCTTTATTAATAATATGATTAATTAAAATTATATTGTATGATTATATTATAATGATATGATTAATATAATTATATTATTATTAATATAACAAACATAACCCTAATGCCCCAAGTGAATTCAGTCTCTTAGTCTTTCCCTCTCTCTCCTCTGAGGGGTCACCAAAATTTCGATTTGGGGATTTTGCATTCTATTTCTGTGAAGTATGGTTTTATTTCATACATATTTTGTGGAAACAATACATCATTTTATTTTTCCTGAGGTTTATCTTTTTAAGAAAGAACCAAACTTGTATGGTGGTTTAGTTTTCTTTTTTTTTCATTGTTGTTTTCTTCTTCACAATTTATTCGTTATATATCCCAATTGTAGCCCCCCTCCCTCAGCTCCTCCCAGTCCAACTCTCCCACCCTCTTCCCCTCACCCCCTTCCCCTAGTCCACTGAAAGGGAGAGCACTTCACCTTTGCCATCTGCCCTTAGCTTGTTAAATCTCATCAGGACTGTTTGGATCTTGCTCTCTTATGCATGCACTTTCTCTCCTGCCCTCCATCCTTCCCTTCCCTCCTCTCCAACCTGTCTTCCTTTCTTTTCCTGGTATGTTGTGATTCTACAGTTCTTTTGCAGGCTAATCCTCATTATTCTTTTATGGCAGTGGTTGAAAGCAGGTGCCTTCCTCACTTGCTCTCCATTTTGTTTATGGTAGGCGTTATCTATTGCTAAACCTAGTGACAGATTTCATTAGCCCAGCTAGACACCAAGCACATCTAGCGGTTTTGGAGTGTTGGAGATCTAAACTCAGGTCACAGCACTTGTGTGGCAAGACCTTTATCTACTGAGTCACTCCCTCCCTTCACCCTGTAACCTAATTTTTAATTTTTAAAAATATTTTAATTATATATATTTATTAAAATTTATTCACTTTGTATCCCAGCTGCAGTCCCCTCCCTCATCTCCTCCCAGTCCCACCCACTCTCCTTCTCCCCCTATGCCCTTTCCCTAGTCCACTGATAGGGGAGGACCTCCTCCTTTTCTATCTGACCCCAGCTTATCAGGTCTCATCAAAGCTGGCCTGGCAAACTACATCCCCTGGGGAGGTGATCAAAGGGCCAGATATTCAGCTCATGTCAGAGACAGCCCCTGTACCCCTTATTAGGAAACCCACTTGGAAACTGAGCAGTCAATGGGCTTCCCCTGAACAAGGGGTCTAGGTCCTCTTCATGCATTGTCCTTGTTTGGAGTATCAGTCTCTACAGCACTCCCCACCCCCAGGCCCAGGTTTATTGGCTCTGGTTTCCTTATGGAGTTCCTGTCCCCTCCAGGTCTTTCTGTCTCCCTCTTCTTCAGTAAGGCTTCTGCCCAAAGTTTGGCTATGAGTCTCAATATCTCCTTAGATACCCTGGTGGGTAGAGTCTGCCTTTCAGAGGTCCTTTGTGGAAGGCTCCTGCCCTGTTCTTTGTCTTCTCTTACTTCCAATGTCTATTTTGTCTTCTCTTTGTCTTCTCTTATTTCCAATGTCTGTTTGCCCTTCTTAATGAGGATTAAGCCTCTTCCCTAGGGTCCTCCTTGTGGTTTAGCTTCTTTAGGACTATACATTTTAGTATGTTTATCCTATATTGTATAGCTAATATAAACTAATTTTTAATAGTACTGTTTTTCATAGTTGGGAACTGAAACCATATAAACTGGAATGATCCTGTTAACATATTTAAAGATAAAATCAGGGTTCTCTTCCTATTTTTCTATTGTATTTACTTTTATCAAAATATATTTATTAGCACATAATATTTACTCTGTGTGTTTTCCCCAAACCTTATTAAATGTAAATTAATTAAACATAGAGGATGAGAGAAAGATTTCACTTTCTTTTTCTATTTGGATCATTGAATTATTTCAAGTTCCCAACATAGTGCCTAGTATTAATGCTTGCAAGTTAGACTTTCATTTTTTTAAAGACAATGGACACATGTAGGATTTGGAGGAGAATGGCGCCTCCATAGGCCCATATGTTTGAATACTTGGTCTTCAAATGGCAGAACTGGTTTGGGGAGGATTATAAGGTATGGCCTTGGAAGATGTTGTTATTGGGGGTAAGCTTTGAGATTTAAAAGGACTTTGTTATTGAGTGTCTATACCTTGTTTTTATGAGCTCTTAAATATTTCTCCAGCATCATGCATGCCAGACTGTTGTCATGCTCCTTACCATGACAGTCATAGACTCTAACCCTCTGCACCATGAGCTTCTCATTCTTTTATAAGTCACCTTGGCCATGGTGTTTTCCCCAGCAATAGAAAAGTAACTGAAATCACACATAAGCAATTGAAAAGTAGCTAAGACAACACTGGAGAAAACGGTTATGGAGGAAGGCTTTGGTTGGGTCTACACAGTCCCAGACAAGAATATACACTTCTCAGAGTTTTGGGTAAACTTTACATAGGAAATCCCTGGGTTGAAATGAGATGCATATGAAAACCTTGACCTCTTCAGAACGAAGGTTTTGTATGTGCAGGAACTCCATTCTTTATCTGTTATATTCCAACCTTAGCTTCAAAGCCGTTTCTCAGACTTTCAGCCCATTTTTAAAATCTCAGAATATGTAAAGGATTAAATAAAGCTGCCATTTCCTAACTAAGCTGAGTGTCTCAGAGAAGAAGGCTCAAACAAAACAAAGCAGTCAAATCGTTTTGAGGTTTTCATTTAAATGTTAAGGGTATGTGTGTGGAGAGAGAGAGGGAGAGAGAAAACACAGTGAAGAATTATAAGCATTTAGCTTACTCAGTAGTTTATACCAGAAATTTGTAATATGTTTGCTGAATTAGTTGAATGAGTGAGTTGAATGGTGATCTTTGATACACAGTTGGTGAGGAAACTATGTTTTCATCCAAATCCTGAAAATCCATTTGTGTTGTGAGAGAAGAACATTTTGAGCCTCAGATAATGTTCATTACTGCATCTGTAGGCGAAGCCAGCTACGGGTTCCTTGGTTATATCCCCTTTGGGGATGGTAACTTTTGCACTATGCTTCCAAAAGGTCACCTTTTCAAGGCACACTTCTAACATTGCTGGAGTCAACTGGCATGAAAATGAGGAGCTCATTCTAGTCAGTTCCATGTTCTTGGAGTAGTAATTCATAAAAGCCATGCTCACATAAAATATAGCTGTTTATTATAACAGCGAATACTTATGGTGTTTATCATTGGGGTAAAAACCCACTAGTAACAGTATAAAGTTATTGATGTATAAGCCATTTTCTAAGTACTGTTGCATTTAAAAGGAACTGAAACAATGTTTAGAAAACCTGAAGAGCCATTCCACAGCTAACATTACCATTTTTGCTACACATACCTGTGGGTATAAGGACAAATTTTTGTAGGTCCTTGTCAGAGATTATGAGCTGAGCAATTATGACACCAATCGACCTGGCAAACTACATAGGGAAAAGCCCATGAGGCTTCAACTCTACACAAACTACAAGCAACTTAGTTAAAGTTGGAAGTAGGGCATGTGGTCCTTCCAGGGAAGAGCACACCAATTAGTTGTCCAGTGTCAAATGATCAGGCCTGAAAGCATACATACAAATGGCGTTACACAGTCTGAGCACATTCCATTTAGGAATACATACCTAACTATAATTACAATTAATTAAATAAAAGCTGAAAATTTAAGGGAGACAACATAAGGCAATATGGGAGGGTTTAAAGGAAAGGGAGAAACATTGTAATTACATTAAAATCTCAAAAGTAAACTAAAAATATTTACTGCAATGTCTCTAGTTATGTTATATATTACATACTGCTTTAATTACCAAAGAAAATAATTATGCAATCATTAAAATAGTATAGTCTCAAAGATACATCAGGTCTACCAAAGCACACATATAATAAAGGATAAAAGAGCAACATGGAAACATGCAATAAGTATATCAGAGATAAAGGAAATGACCAAAGGAAGGAGGTAAAGAATTGAAATGGGATGTTGTAAACATCAAAGTCTGTGATATTAACAATTAATGAGAGGGTTCAGATGGAAGAAGAGAAAAGGCTACAGAAGTCTGATTGAAGAGAAACAATGAAAGAGATGAAATACGTTTAAGAACTGTGGAAACTGATCACCAGACGGTGAACCTCAGATCTCAACTGTCTGTCATCTGAGGAAGAGAGTATGGGGAGGGATCTTTGCTTCCTTTCGAATTTTACCACAGTTTCTCTTCTACAATATCACAAATGAGCTAAGAAGAATGCTTCAACAGTTCTGATAGATAGATAAAATACAGCCAAGGAAACACCATTCACTGTTTGAAATTTGTAAAACTTCCAAGAGAAGTATTTAATCTGATTAGTATACCAAGTATCAAAAGAGAGATCATCTGATTTTCTAAAAAGATTAAATCTAGTTCAGTTTCACACAGATATGCAGCACAATTTTATATATTAAATTTCAAATATGCAGACAAGGAAACATGTCGATATTGTGCTGTCAAATAATTCACTTGGACTTTGATAATAGTGTCTATTCACACTGAAAGACTCCCGCTAGAGCCTCTCTGGAAGGGGAGACCCCGCTTCCCAAGGAACAGAGAGACCAGTCTTCGGATGCAAGCCGCAAGAGGTTTATTTCGATACACGGGTACCCGGGGCGACAAAGCCTTTTGGAGGACTTGCGCGCCTCTCGGTTGGGGTGACGGGTTTTTATAGGGCTCAGGAGCAAGAAGCACTGTTACAGAAGCGAGAAGCATAGTTACAGGGATCTGATTGGGCGATTTGAACAAAGCCATAGTTAGGTCACGTACCTGGAACAGGGAAGGCGGGAAGGCAGATGTGAACCAAGTCACGTACCCGGTTCTTATCTCGGGTACCCAGGGTGCTTTTCTCAGGGACTTTACGTTTCCCCTCATAGGTCAGGTGCCCAACCGCAGATATCCTGTTGTTGGACATCTGTCCTGCCTTGCTTCTGACCCTGCACTGCTCCAGTCTTGTAAAATAGTGTTGCCAGCATTATGCTAGGGTTTTATTCTTTCAACACTATCAGTATATAAGTTTCCATGAGTTTTAGGCCACATCATTTTCTCCAGAATTCAAAGACTTGATTCAACTGTCATAAATTGTTGAAATAGAATCCATTATTTCTACCCAAAAGGCTTACAAAAAATCACTCTAACATAAATGAAATAAAAAAAAACATGAGTTTTATTCCCTCATGATATTTTAACTTATGTGTAATATATCTTTTCCAAAACATAATATTTATAATTTATTGAGTAATAAAATACAATTTATAGAGTTACTGAATTTGATTAAATTTACTCAGTAATGCCAGGTGATCAATTAGAAAAGGATAGCCACATAAGTTTGCTATTACACTCTTTAGAAGAAATAAGAATGTGATCCTACACAGAGACCAGCACAAAAACTTAGAACAGATGCAATTATAGGAAGCAAGGGGAGGACTGTCATTCCTAGAAGAGAACACACACACACAGGTGCTCTCTCATTCTCCATCATCACCTCCTAAATCCAACTGAATATGTAACCATAAGCATCTAATAATTTGGGGGTGTGAGTCATTAAAATAAGAGCTAATTACAACTTTTTAACCCACAAGCAAACTGACATCTGTTGTTCTCTAGTTAAACACATGTTGTGTACCCGCCCATTGAAGTTCAAGTAATGCTCTCACGCACCATGAATTCCAGAGATGAAAACATTAGGCATTCTAAAAGTGAATACTTAATATAGTCTCATCAAAAGGAATGAGGGCTTTTTTTAGGCTGAAATTCATGAGCTTTTATCATTTGTGCCACTAACAAGAACTTTAGCATGCAAATAAGTTCCATGCAAGAATTCTCAATGGATTGCTATGAACTATGAAGTACAGTGAAGCTATAATGAATCTTCCTATATCTTTCTTTTTTCTTTCTTTGTCTCTCTTTCTTTCTTGTTTTGTTTCTTTCTTTTTTTATTCCTTTCTTTCTTTCTTATTTATTACAATTTATTCACTTTGTATCCCAGCTGTAGCCCCTCCCATCTCCTTCCAGTACCACTCCTCCTCCCTCTTCTCCCCCTCTACCCCTCCCTAATCCAATAATATGGGAGGTCCTCCTCCCCTTCCCTCTGACCCTAGCCTATCAAGTCCCATCAGGACTGGCTGCATTATCTTCCTCTGTGGCCTGGCAAGGTTGTACCCCCTCAAGGAAAGGTGATCAAAAAGCCAGCCACTGAGTTCATGTCAGAGACAGCCCCTGCTCCCTTTACTAGAAACCACTTGGAGACTGAGCTGCCTATGGGCTATTTTAAATTTAAATATACACACATTTACATCTGCTCCCTACTGCATAGCAGAATAATTGTGCAAATGGATATAAAAGCAGTTTGTGTACATACAAGTATGTAGAAGTACTAGTCTATACATACGTGCAGTTATACAGGGTATATTAGATATTGGGTGTCCTCCTTGATAGAGCACATCATTTATGACACATGGTCTCTCACTGAACCTGGAGCTGACTCTTTTGACTAAGCTGACAAATCAGTGATTTTCTCAAGTTGTACCTGTTTCTGACCCTGCCCTCAATACCATCAGTCCTGGGGCTAAAGATGTTGCCAACACACTTAGCCTTTAAGTAGGTGCTGCAGATTCAAAGTCAGATGTGCTTTTATGTAAGTGCTGGGGATCCAAAATTAGGTCTACATGCTTGCACAGTACCATTTTCCTGGGTCCCCATAAACAAATATGATAGGAGATTAATCACAAAGTTACAGGAATTTGTTCCTTTGATTAAACTGAGGAGTTTGGTTGAATATCAGAGGAAATGTCAATATATTGAAAAAAGAAAGTTGAAATGTCAAATCTCTGACATTAAGTAAAATATAGTTATTAAACTCGACAAAGTTTAAAATATACATGTAGAATTTTCAAAATGCAATTTGAAGAGTTTGGTCTAAGCTTAATTGATCTTAAGTGATCTTAAGTGTGCAAACAGAACCACACTTCACAGGATAAACTTGTTTCCAATGAAAAACATTATAAACACAGAGTTAACAACGTGAAATCACAGGAACAATGTATCATCTGTGAGTCCTAGTGGCATTGCTTGCATCAGAGAAGTTTCTTCCTGAAGCAGATGGAACATACATAGAGACCAAGAGACAGACATCACACAGTAAATGAGAGACTCAGCCTTAAATGAGATGCTTCTATCCATCAAAGCACTCCCCTCAGGACTCAGGGGGAAAGAGTGTAAGAGCAAGAGGAAAGGAAGGGTACCAAGTAAACAAGGCTATCTAAATCAACATGATAAAAACATACATCAAAGAGACTGAGGTAGCCTGCACAGGGCCACGGACAGGTCTCTCATACATGTATATGTACTATGGCTCCCAGCTGGGTGTTCTAATGTTATTCCTGAGTGTGCGAATAAGTGGGTCTTTGTTTCTTGTGCCTTCTCTTGGGTTCTTTTCCTTCTGTTTGTTTGTTTTGTCTAATTACAATGTGTTAGTTTTGTTTTACCTTATTTTATTTTTATTATTCTATCTTAGAAGTCTGTTTGCTTTATAATAAGAGACAGCGAAGGAGTAGATCTGGATGAGAGCAAGGATGTGGAGAAATTAGGGAAAGTAGAGAAAAGGAAAACCGTAATCAGAATACGATATGTAACAAAATATTTACTTATAATAAGTGGAATATGTATGATAATTATGAAAAACTAGTCAACTTAAAGTATGAATTCGGCTATCTCTTCTGTATATTGAAAAGATATGCTAACACATTCATTATTATATATAGCTTATTTAGTTCTGAACTTTATCAGAACACTTCTCAAAAAAAAAAAAAAAAGAACTTAACGTCGACATGTGTCATTCCTTTAAGGCAATGATTGGAAACCGGGCTTACTTCTTAATTCTATTACCCTTTAGAGCAACAAAAATGACATATTTGTTATACCATCTATTATAGTGGCTTTAACATGTACACTACATTGCTATACACAGAGCGTAGTTTTCAAATAAAATTAAAAAATATAGCTGTGGGATCTAGGAAATGACAAACTTGACCAATCAGCCACAAAAGCATTCTAAATGGTGACCTTCTCACTCTAAAGACATGCAGAGATGCACAGAGTAATACCAGGCCAACAGTCAAAAACACTATCACTCATCATCATGTTATAGACAGCCCTAGAATACATCAAAATCTTGTATGGTATTAAGGAAAATTACTTGTATTAAAGAGAAAGTACAATAAATAAAAGATGATTCGTTGATTATTCTGGGACCAAATTCATCATGCTTTGGGCTTTAAACTAATTATTATTAATATGCTAATTTACAGCAAGAGATGGAGACCCTCTATTTGTTGATAAAATGCTTTGGTAGAAAATAATAATAATATTCAGAGAATGTCTTCAGCAGAAGCTTGGAGGTGGCTGGAGAAAGAGAAAGTGGCGTTGAAGTTAGATGGATGGAAATTAAACCAAAGCATGGCAGGAAAGGGGGTTATGGAAAGACACACTATAGTCTGTAGGCACACTGGATGCCTTTGACTGAACTACAGGAAGGCTAGCTACTTGCAAAGGGTGCTTTCTACCTCCACACCCCACCGCCTTTTCCTTGTGCAAGCGCAGCTTCCCACCAGTGCACAGAGCAAAGCATAACATAGCCTGGTACAGGCAATGTCTATAGACAGTATAAAATCTCATCACTCAAAGCAGCATTCACATGAGCCAAGAGAAGCCATCTCTGGCATCTTCCAAATAATTTGGCCAGTAGCATTATGCTTCTACAAAATCATACTGAAAAAAAAAAGCTGCATAAAATACACTTCCTCAGAAGTATGGAACGAAAGACAGTGAACTCTAACTGGACCAGACAAAGTCATTCCTTTGCTGCACTGGCGTCCTTGCGATGCTACCCAGAAACAGGGCAGTCTAAAAATAAACGCCTTCTGAGCCACTCTCCTAAACAATCAACAATCACGATGCCGTGTTTTCTTGCATTCAGATTGTCATCTTTTCATTACAAATGTATTCATAATTATCTCAGGTCAAGAATTCCTGGAACTTGGGGAACACATCTATTCTTCCAACAAAATTGTACTATAAAATCCAACTTTGGGTTTTATCTTAGTAAGAGAAAGGGTCAAAAAATTATCTCTGCTACTCTTTGCAAGCTACAACTTTTAAAATACGGCAGACACAAGAGGCTCTCTCTGCAGAGCATTTAGTTCCTTAGATGCCACTTGGAGTCCACTGCAGGAAGAAAAAAACCTGTTACCTCCACATGAAGTGCGGATTTTTTTCTTTCTGTACACCAGAGTTTAAAGGTAGAACCCTTCATTATTTTTTTCACAGAGATTTAAGTTAAGATTTTTTATATGAAAGAATACAAAAGGTAAATTGTATCATATAGCATAGTGTCATTTAATGTTTTCAGGGTTTTTAAGTGGTGGCTATGGCAGCCTTTATTATGCTTAACCAAATGGAAAGCATTTATTTTTAGCCACATCACTAAGTAAAATGTAGGTCCCTGAATGCTGAACTCTCAGCTTATATTTAATTTGCATGCAAGTCTGAGAACCCCCTGAAGGGCCGTTTGCAAATTGGTATGGAAAGATGTATTGCTAGACAGAACACTCTTTAAGTGCAAATGGAATTCATATAACCTACTGAACAAAAATTAAGGCAAACTTATATTTCTTTAATGGATGTATTTACACACATAAATTCTAATTGTGCATATATATATACATATATATGTGCATATAATTAAGCCTAAGGGGCACTCAACCATCAACAGTTAAGTTTTCTTAATAGTCACAATTCAGCATTTAAACACATAAGGGGGAAAAAAAAACCCCAAGAAATCCATCAACTACAGGGCATCCTTTCCATGGGTAGAATTAAAGTCCACAAAATAAATGATATTGGAGAGAAAGAGAAGAAAGTTTCCCTTCATTCATTTGAGCTAGCTAATTAAAAACATTTATAGAAGTGAAGATTATTCACAGAAATGTTCTATTTGTAGACCTCTAGTGGTGATTTGAGTAGCTGGAACATTTCCTATCCCCCCTTCCTGTCAGTACTGTACAGTCAGTGCAGTATGTAAGTATTACAGGATAGTCCTTTCCACAGAAATAGTACGAGTACCAATGGATAGCCATTTCTATCTTTGGGAAACAAACAAACAAAAAACCCCTAAATTTCTAAGTAAGTTGACACTAAGCTATTAAATAAAATGATCGTATTTTTACACTTAAAAACATTTTAAATCTACAGATTTTCATTTCCCAAATTAAATATTCACGTATTCTTTCTTCTCATCTCAGGTTATTTGAAATCTGTTGATGTTTAAAATGTTTTAGCCAACATTTCAGCACACAAGCAATAAATATGTAATTTCCCTTGCATATGACACTAATGCTTGTACTTATCATTAAATTAGAAAGAACTGTAGGGTAATTTTGGAAGAGGGTGTCATAAACCTATTGGCATAGAAATAGTTACAGACATATTAGTAGACACAAATTGGGCTCTCATGAAAAGTGAAATACTTCAGTAAAGTTAATTCTCCTTTTCCAGATTATGTTCTTCCTAGTAAGGGTATTTTTGTGTCTTGTTAATATAGGCATTTGCAGGACATCTTAAGTCAACCTTGTTTCTAAATAGATACTGTAGACATCATTTGGCCTGAGCAAATAGAACAGTGGATAAATAAGGTGTGACGTGAGATGACCTGAATTTGATCCTCAGAACCCATGTAAAATAGCCTGAAGTGATAATGTATGTATATAATCCCAGTAAAGACATATGGGAGACAGAGTCAGGAGAACTTTAGAAGTTCAAGAGCCAGGTAGCCTGGCACCTACTGCAGAAAAATAGTAAAAAGATACCCTGTCACAAACAAGGAAGGAAGGAGAGCATAGGCAACAGAACTTGTCCTCTGACCTCCACATGCCTGTTGTTGTATCATGGTACCCACATCCATACACATGAATGTTCTCCTTCTCAGATACTGTATACACACACACACACACACACACACACACATTAAAACGTAAAATGAGTCTGGAAAAAAGTGCTTCTTAAGTTCACTTCAGTAGAGCAGTTATTTGTTACAAGCCACATAATGCTCCTCTGTTACATGTCGGTGATACATTCAAACCAGACATATCAGGGAAGATGGGATTTTAAATATTTAATAAAGAATGCTCAAGATAACATGTATGTATAATTATGCACTACTAAGCATGTCCAGCATCCCAAAGAGCCTCATGACACTGTCACCAGGTTCATTGTCTAAGTGTACTACACAAGGTATGCACAAGCACAAGATTGCCTAGTTACGCATTGCTCAAAAGGCATCTTCATTGTTGGCTAATGCACAGCTGTATAATGACAAGTCAATGTAAAAGGTGGAGATGAAATAATTATTTAGATGATAACAAAATTAGAGAAAATAGCTTAAAGCATTTATCTCGCTTAGAAAATTTTTTCCTGAAATGTGTAAGAATTACTTACAAAAAGACAAAGATGTGCAGAAACATAATGTTCATACACCCACAAGGCACCCAAGCAGAAGAACTATGACAGTGATAATATCTGAAGGAAGCTGTGTAACTTGAATAATGAATGATCATTTCAGTCTCCTGCAGCAAGCAACTCGATGACGGTCATTGGTAATGTTTGCATTTAAAGCAAGCTGAGTGCACTACCCACAGAACTTGCCCGTCATACAGAAATGGATATTGCTTACTTTTAAACTGAATTTTATTTATATCAACACCTCAGTTCTGGAAGAAAAATACTAAATAAAGATGATTGAGTCCTTTCTAGCTCGATCAGTATATTCCATCAGCATCAGAACCACCACCATCTCCCTAAGTCCCTCCTTCACAGGAGCCGAATGACTGACATGTTTGTGATTCTAGGGAAAGGTGACAGGTAGACTTAAAGGAGGAATCAGTTTATTCTGTTCTCACTCCTACCCGAGGAACAATGACTCCCCTACCCGAAGCCTTCCCTTGTCTAAACTGCTCAGTCTCTGAGGCACACTCGGTCCAGTCTAAGACTCCATCAGCTTCCTGGATCTCTCCTGTGAGCCAGCTCCACTCTGCTCTGTGCATCCCTAAGACTCTTTCTTACATGAAGCACAAATTCCCAGGTACCTCATGCTCAGCCTCCAGAGCGTGATTCCTTGGGATGCAGTGCTGCGTGTAGAGGCAATGTGAAGCGCTGGGAGGCCCCCAGTCATCCTGAGCAGAGGGTGAGTTACCATGCACAGCCTTGCAGAGACTTACCCCTCCAGCTGCCCTCCTCTTCTGGCTACGGCTACTCAGCTCTTCTCAGAGCACTTTGTATACCACCTCTCCCCAAGCAGCTTGCGTTTGCTCTGATTAATTTATTGATGTTTTTAATAAAGACTAGATTCCCATAAAATTATGCATTTGTCTTTTCCATAATTTGTTCTCTGAGATGTTTAGATTTTCCCCAATTAAAGCACATGTGTGTGTGTGTGTGTGTGTGTGTGTGTGTGTGTGTATGCTTTAACTTGAAAATAAGTACATAAGTATTTCAAGCCAAATAATTGATTCTTTTTGCTACACCAAGATTAACCTGAGGAAAGTTCATCTAAAAAGTCCCAAATTCTGTGTGAAGGAGCTGTTGTGAGAAAAGGAGTTGAAATCCGTGCAACGTAGCTGACATCAAAACATTGGCCCACTGTAATAGCTTAACAGCTTCCTGGGGACAAGCCCTTGACACATTACTTCGGCCTGTGCTACTCTCATTTATCTCTTTAAACACATGAGGTGTCATCTGTCCTCTAGAGCTTGGCCTCTTCTTTGAGATCCATCTTTCCCTCTCCTATTTCCAAGTAAGACTGGTGATCTACCCAGAAGACTCTCTTCCTTCAAATTTACAATGGTATCTAAAGCAGTTTAAGGAGAACAAATTGCAACTTTAATAGGGAAGGCCTCTTTCTGTTTTGCATCACTTCACATATTTGTGGCACATAGGGAGCAGCTGACATATGTGACGTAAATGGCTATGTACTTTACTGGTCCCTTTCATTGACTCTCTGATGTGACTGAGGTTAATATTCCTCTTAACACAGAGTCTCCCTGGCTGAGCTTCACCACATGGCACACATGTGAAGTCACAGAACTGGGACCTGAGTTCAGATACTGTGGTCCCTTGGCCTTGTCCATTATTACTCTGAGAATTGGTTGAGGTCCTATGCACAAAGAACTTTTAGAAGGCTTTCATGAGTATAATAAGACATTATGTTATAGCAGCAAAGCATCCCAGCACAGTTTAATGGTAAGAAAAAAAAACAGATTATTTTATGAAATGGGAAAGAATCATAACACAAAGACTATTTTGAAAATTACACTATTTTCAGGGAAATGGATAGAATTCATTATGTTGAACAAAATATGCCAGACTTGGAAAGATGAGTAGTACATATTTTCTCTCACATGTAGAAGCTAGACTTCATTTTATATATGTATATATACTTATATTCATGTATAGATGATATGAAGGCATGTTTGGTAGAGAAGGAGAACAAGGAGGAGTAAGGACATGCTGGGTGGTGGGGTGAATATGAACAAAGTACAATGATAATTTATGAAATCATTGGCATCCAAAGTCAATATTTTGAATGATAACTATAAATTACTGATAAGTGAAAACAAACAATTTTGTATACGTCAAAGTGGCTGGATACAAAATTAACTAAAAACAACAACAACAAACCAAAAAAACAATAGCCCTCCTGTATACAAATGACAAATGGACTGAGAAAGAAATTAGGGTAACAAAATCCTTCAAAATAGCCAGAAAATATATGAAATATTTTGGTGTAACTCTCATCAAGCAAGTGAAAGATGTGTATGGAAAGATCTTGGAGTCTTTGAAGAAAGAAATAGAAGAGGATTTTAGAAAATGCAGATCTCCTGTGTTCATGGATCTATAGGATTAACATAATAAAATGTCCATTTTACAAAAAAAAAATCTACAGATTCGATGTAATTCCCATCAAAACTCCAACACAATTATTTACAGAGCTTGAAAGAACAATTCTCAACTTCAAATAGAAAAACTAAAAAATCCAGAATAGCAAAACCAATTCTGTACAAAAAAAGAACTTCTGCAGGTATCACATCCCCTGATTTCAAGCTGTACAACAGAGCAATAATAATAAAAACTGCAAGGTACTGGTATAAAAACATACAGGCTGATCAATGATATCAAATTGAAAACTCAGAAATAAACCCACACACTTACAGATCCTTGATTTTGACAATGAAGCCAAAACTGTACAATGGAAAAAAGAATCTTCAGCAAATGGTGCTGATCTAACTGTCTGAATGTAGAAAAAAAAAAACAAATAGAACCATATTTATCATACTGTACAAAACTTAAGTCCAAGTGGATCAAAGACCTCAACATAAAAGTATACACACAAAATGTAATAGAAGAGAACTTAGGAAATAGCTTTGAACTCATTAGTAGAGGAAACAATTTTCTGAACAGACCACCAACAGCTTAGGCTCTAATATTAATAAATGGGACCTCATGAAACTGGAAAGCTTCTGTAAGTCAAAGGATACTGTCAATGGTACAAAACTGTTGCCTACAGAATAAGAAAAGATCTTAATTAACCCTATATCCAACAGAGGCTAATATTCAAAATATATTTTTTAAACTCAAGTAATTAAGCACTAACAAACCAAATAACTCAATTTAAAAATGTGATACAGAGCTAAACAGAAATTCTCAACTAAGGAAAATCTAATAGTCAAGATGTATTTAAATGTTCAATGTCCTTAGTCATCAAGGGAATACAAATAAAAATGTATCTGAGATTCTCTCTGAGAGCAGCTTTATTAATAATAGCCAGAAACTAAAAACAACCTAGATGTCCCTCAAATGAATGGATGGAAAAAATATGGTATATTTACACAATGGAATACTTCTCAGTTGTTAAAAAACAAATACATCATGCAATTTGCAGGATAATGGATGGAGTTAAAAAAAATCTTCCTCAGTGAGGTAACATAGAAAAAAAAAGCATGCTATGTATTCACTTATAAGTGGACATTTGCCATAATGTACAGGATAACTGTGCTTCAATCCTCAGACCCAAAGAGGCCAAGGAGGGCCCAAGGACGAATGCCTGAATCTCACTCTGAAAAAGAAATAAGATAGAAATGTGAAGTAGATGGAGGGAGGGAGCTGTGTGAGAAAGTGAGTGGGGACAGTAACCGGAGTGAAATCAGGTGTGGGGGTGGTATTGGAGGGGGAAATTTGAGGGGAGGACCAGTAGGGGAGCTCCCTGGGACAGAGAGGCCCCCAGGAGTCTATAGAGTGACTGGCTGAGATTCCTAGTGGTGAGGGTGGATGTGGAGCCTGAAATTGCCACCTTCTGTTGTCAGGTGGGATTTCCAATGGAGGGAGGAGAATGATGACCCACATAGAAAACCTTCCACACAAAGTTTGTCCTGCCTACAGGAAACGCTGGATGAAGATGGAGCAGAGATTGAGGGAGTGGCAAACAAATGTCTGGCCCAACTTGATATGAACCCCACGGGAGAGAGCCAACCCCTGGTATAATTTTATTATTTTAATTCTATTTATATATTCATTTATTACAATTTATTCACTTTGTATCCCTGTTGCAGTACCCTTCCTCATCTCCTCCCAGTCCTACCCACCTTCCTTCTTCTCTCCCTATACCCTTTCTTTAGTCCTGTGATAGGGGAGGATCTCCTCCCCTTCTATCTGACCCTTGCTTATCAGGTTTCATCAAGGCTGGCTGCATCATCTTCCTCTGTGGTCTGGCAAGGCTGCAACTCCCCCCCAAGGGGGAGGTGATCAAAGAGCCAGCCACTGAGTTCATGTCAGAGACAGCCCCTGTTCCCCTAACTAGGGAACCCTTGAAAACTGAGCAGCCAATGGGCTTCTTTTGAGCAGGGTGTCTAGGTCCTCTCAATGCATCGTCCTTGGTTGGACTATCTGTCTCTGCAGGCCTCTCTGGGCCCAGGTATTTTGGCTCTGTTGTTCTCCTCGTGGAGTTCCTGTCCCCTCCAGGTCTTTCTATCTCCCTCTTCTTCCATAAGGATTTCCACACCCTGCCCAAAGTTTGGCTATGAGTCCTAGTATCTCCTTCGATACCCTGGTGGGTAGAGTCAGAGGTCCTCTGTGGAAGGCTCCTGTCCTGTTCCTTGTTCTGATGTCTATCCTGTTTGCCCTTCTGAGTGAGGCTTCAGCTTCTCCCCTAGGGTCCTCCTTGTTGTTTACCTTCTTTAGGACTATAGATTTTAGTATGTTTATCCTATATTACATGGCTAATATCCACTTATAAGTGAGTATATACCATATGTGTCTTTCTGCTTCTGGGAGAAACTTTCCCACCATTTGCCTGCAAATTTTATGATTTCCTTGGTTTTAGTTGCTGAGTAGTATTACATTGTGTAAATGTACCACACTTTCTATATCCATCCCTCCATTGAGGGACATCTATGAAGCAGAGCAAGGCCTGGGACCCAAATCACATCTGCCACCTTCTCAAGGATGCCTGACACTATTAATGATGCTGTGTTATGCTTGTAGACAGGAGCCTAGCATAGCTGTCTTCTGAGTGGCTTCATTCAGCAACTGATGGAAAACAAATTCAGAGACCTGCAGCCAAACAATAGGCTAAACTAGAGAGTTTTGTAGAAGAATGAGAGGAAGGATTCTGGTAGCTGGAGTAGTCAAGAACACAAGACTTCCAGAGTAAGTTAACCTGGGCCCATAGGGGCTCACTGAGCCTGAACCACCAACTGAAGAGCTTGCATGAGCCAGACCTAGACCCCTCACACATATGTAAGAGATGTGCAGCAAGTTCAACCTATGGGTTCTTAACAATTAGAGCAGGGGCTATCTCTGATTCTGTTCCCTGCCATTGGATCCCTTCCCCTCCTGGTTGCCTTGTCTGGCCTTTGTGGGAGAGGATGCTTAGTTCTGCTGTGACTTGAGCTGCTGGAGTGGGTTGGTACCCTTTGGGTCCTCCTCTTCTCTGAGAAGAAGGAAAGAGGGTGGGGAGGGGCAGCATGAGGATTGGATTGGGAGGAAAAAGGGGAATGGGCTGGCATCAGCTGTAGAGTGATTAAATGATTAAAGAAAAGAAAATTATGCTATTTTCAGGGAAATGAATAGAATTCATTATGTTGAGCAAATTAAGCCAGACTTGAAAAGATGAATATTGCATATTTTTTATCATAAGTAGAAGCTAGATTTCATCATATATATGTACACTTATGTATGTATGTGCGTGTGCGTGTGTGTGTGAGTGAGTGAGTGATATGAAAGCATAAGGTGGCATATTTGGGAGAACTAGGAAGAGTAGGGGACATGATGGGTGATGGGGTAAATATGAACAAAGTACAATGATTATATATAAAAATGGCATCCAAACCCAACATTTTTTTGAGGCCAACATTTTTTGTGTAGCCTTGGCTGTCCTGGGCTCTCTTTGTAGACCATGCTGGCCTTGAAATCAGATATCCACTTGCCTTTGCCTCCCTGAGTGCTGGAATTACCGGCATGTGCCACTGTGCTGGCTCAAATCAAATATTTTATATAACTATGAACACTTGAAAGGTGAAAGCAGACAAGTTTGATTTGTTAAATTTCTTACTTTGTATTAGGATAACCCTCACCTCCATGAGTCAAAAAAGATTTCAAAGGAAAAGTCAAAACATCTAGTAAGGGGAACAGGGGCTGTCTCTGACATGAACTCAGTGGCTGGCTCTTTGATCACCTCCCCTTGAGGGGGTTGCAACCTTACCAGACCACAGAAGTAGACAATGCAGGCAGTCCTGATGAGACCTGATGGAAGTGGAGCAGGACCTCCCCTATCAGTGGACTTGGAGAGGGGAATGGGAGGCGAAGGAGGAGGAAGGGTGGGATTGGGAAAGGACTAGGGATGGGGCTACAGCTGGGATACAAAGTGAATAAATTGTAATAAATAAAATTTTTAAAACATATAATTTATAAAATATTCTTGTCAAAGTAACACCTTTCTTTCCATGTTAAGAATTAGAAATGGCTCTTTTCCCATAGATATAAATGTAAGAAGTACACTGTTTAAAGAAGGGTAGTTGGCAAACTGTGTAACACAAGAAGAGCTTGATACTATTTAAAACTTTCAGAGCAAACTATGTGGCAACTAAGAAGTAGCAACCACAAGTGATAACCAACTTCTCACTTCACCAAGTATATCCTCAAAAACCACGACGTCTTGTAAGCATGTAATGAAGTTTATTGTACAGTTTTTCCTATACACAGATGCAATTAACCTCAATATGTTTCTGTTGAAGCATGACCTCATGTTGTATTTTCAAAGGTTACTTTAGGATCAAGTGTCCTATTATCACCAATGCCTACTCAAATGGACAAATTACACTTTGGATAATATATACTCTTTGTACAATATAAACTCTTTTAAAAGTATGTTTCCTATAGCTAAAGACCACTACTGTTATATAAAGTATTTATTTTAGGGTACAGTATTTGTGGAACCGACACTTCAAGCAGCTTTATTTTGATGCTTTATGTAGAAAAAGGATACTCTTCATAAAAATATTTTAGTGTCATTTATGTGAGGCAAAGTTAAAATGTTACAAAATAAAAGGCTTATGAGAAAATGTAAATCATTATTGGCATGAGTAGATTAGTCATGAGTGAAAGTGTTTTTATTCTACCTTCCACCAAAGCCTGGCCTCATTATTTAGAATAAAGGATAGTAAAATGAAATGAGAAGATTCAAAACAATGAAAGCAAAAGAAGAAGCCAGGCACAATTTCTTATTGTCCTTTTTACGTGGGCGAAGAATAGAGAAGCATGAAAGCATTGTCAGAAGTCAATTCCATTTTAAACAGATAATAAGAAATGGGAATTTTAAACACAGAGTAATTATTGTCAAGAGATCTTATTGAAATAAACAGAATTTAAAGTTTGCTTCTCCGGCTTCAGAAACCCAACCAGAAACAATAGATTTTAGCAGCTAGGGATGACAATGAATGATCTACATATACAGTGTAAAACAAGGAGAATGCAGCTCTCTAGTGGGAGTGCAACATCACCCAAAGGCAGCGATTGGATCGGCAGACTCAAAAGCATGTCACATGAAAATATTATCACACGAATCCTCTGTTTGGGTGATGAGAGGGTGCTGCAGTGAACCCGCATGGACTAAGCCTTAGAAGCAAACACACGTTACAGCATCCGATGAGTGGAATGTCACGGAGGAGGACCTATGGCAGCTTAGAAACCCACATCTCTCACCAGAGACTCCACAGGCTGAGTATTTGAACTCTAACCTTCTGTTATAGGGATGATAGTCTAACTAATGATCCTGGGTTTCCTTGTCTATATCAAGAAAATATCAGTTCCAATGTAGGTCTGTGAGAAATTTACAAACTTAACTCTGTAAACCACTATGGTATTTAATAAGCTGGTAAGAAAGGTCAGCTTCCATCATCATCTATGCTCATTTTTCTGATAGAAATTCTAATAGAAATAATGTTAAAATAATTTGGTGTTCTATTATGGGAGAGTTTAGGTATATGTTGCTTACTCTAATAGATTCATGCACATGGCAGCTTTGGTGAACAAACTGTTGATATTATTGACATGCGTTTGAAGATTGTGAACCCTGTTGCAGACTACATATAGATGCTAGGATAAGCATTCAGTGCACCAACTCCACTGTTTGGGAAATCCTGGTCTCACTTCCTTGGATGTTTTATCATAGATTTGGATTAAAAACAACAACAACAAGCTTTGGTGAGTTGCGTTATTTATTCTGTGTGATGTTAAGAGCTATCCTTCAAGCTTTTATTATATCAAAGTAATAATATGTTACTAAAATAAGTCCCCATGCTGAAAGAGAGACTAGTTGAAGTTACTGGATTAAAAACCTTAAAATTCTGGAAGATAACCTGACATTTCAGGTCACCAAATATATAATGAAACAACTGTATAAAGTCCAAAAAGTAAAATAAGAAGGAAAATCACCTTACAGAAAACTTGAAAGTAACAATTATTGTTGAAATAGCTCTATTCTTCACTGTCTCTTTCTCACTTCACCCTCTGATTCCTCTCCTCTCTTTTCCCTCTCTTCCTCCTATTCTTTCTCTTCCTCCTACTTCTCTTTCTTCTCGTCACCCTCCTCTCTTCTCTCGCCTCTCAGTACTCACATGCACACATGCTATGAGACTTGAACTTGTCTGTGCCAACGAGTATAGAATGAGAGATGTCTGGAAGTTTGGTAATGTGAATCTCGAGCAGGTGTGTGTGAGTTCCTGCAGAGCTGATCCTCTCCTGAGAGTTTTGGTCTAGGGAATGAATCACTGATAGCAAGTATTTGGAGCTGATTCTTGCCTCAGCCTTCCATGTATTCCCTTACTCTGCCTCCTGTCCACCATGAGGTAAGGGGCCTCAGTCATCTGCTCTTTCCAACATGATTTTCTGCCTCATGGGGAGCCTATAATCAATAGAGCTAACGACTGTGCTTAGATTCCTCTGAAATAGGAGTGAAAATAAATTCTGTCTGCTTTAAGTTGCTTATCATATATGTTTGGCCACAGAGCTGGAAAGCTAACATATGTATGTATCGTCATACAAGACCAAAAAGCAGTAAGTGTATTCAGAAAGCAGAAGGAAGTGTACCTTCAATAACATTCTTAAGATAATTATTAGATTTTTGTACTGCCTGTAATTTTAAACTACATTTTTTTTTCTCGTATGCATGGCGGATGGCAAGAAAAGAAGGCAGGGAGTCTTGCATTGTTTGCAGGAAGAAACTTAGTCTGTTCCTTCAACAACCTCCCTGCTTTCTAAGCACTCATTGTGTGTGTGATCTAGCTATTCAAATGGCTCTTTGAAGGAGAGAGGACAAGCTGGGAGAAGGATAGGGATAAGCTTTGCATCATTCCACAATCTTTCAGCACACTTGTATAGTCTGAAGAGCACTAAACTCACTCAGAGATGCAGAGAAAATGATGACTCGCACATGCATGAGACTCCAAAGGCTACTGACATAGGGAGCACACGTCACCTTTGCTCAGTTCAGTTCCTTTAAAAAATACTTTACTAAATATTTTATTATAAATTTATGATTTTCACAAACACTAACATGAACAGTTAATGTTATTAAAAGTAGTAATTTCAAAAAAATCATTAACAAGTTATTTTATTTAATAGTTTCTTCATGCTGTCCTCTTAAAGAACTCAATTTAAGCTCATACACTGCTTCATTGTTTCATTGTTTAGTGGTGGAACTGGGAAGCAAACACCAGAAAACACTTAGTCAAAAAATACTGAATAACAATTGAACTAATCTTACTACAGAAACAAGCATAAGGGGAAGAAACATCAAAACACTATTTCAGCTCAAAAAATATTTAAATTTTTTTTTATTTTTGCAGATGTCCCACTTTAAAGTGAATACTCAAAGATGAATGAGATAGGTTTGTTTCATGATACACCTGGCCATGTGGAGAAGCAAGACTGGTAAGAAAACGATTATACTACAATCTTGTAATAAATACAATAAGATACTCTTTCTATCCCTTTCTTCAATATCCTCCAGCTGTCCTTTCTGTTTATCAACCCACCATCTTACTACGATTCTTATCAACCCAGTAAATAAAGAATTTTTATGGTCAATTTAGCTCTATGATGTAGCTGATGTATCTGTTTGCCCAGCTGTCATAAAACTCTCTTCCACGCCCTAGTCGACGCTAAACTTACAAAGTTGTTGAATTGCCTAAAGACAAAAGCTAGTTTTTTAAATTTATTTCAATCTATTGTCTTTGTAATTCTGCTGCAGCCCCTTCCCTCATCTCCTCCCAGATCCACCCATCCTCCCTCTTCTCCCCTATGCCCTTTCCCTAGTTCACTGATAGGGGAGGTCCTCCTCCCCTTCTTTCTGACCCTAGCCTATCAGGTTTCATAAGGGCTGGCTGTAGTAGCTAGCTGACTCAAAGGAGCACAAGAAAATTGTAAGGAAATACAACATTAGTTTGCACTTTTGTGAAACTTTATAAAATATACTTGTGTGGTATCGCTATCAGAGAGGAAAGAAAGTTAGGGAAAAGAAAACTGTTGCTTATGACAGTCATGTAAGGGAAATCCAGGTGATTTTTATGCTGCAATAAGGCTCAGACAACAGCTTATAGTTAAGCTCAAAATGTATTTGAGTAAGCTAAGCATGGTAGCTCATGACTAATCACAGTAATTGCCATATTGAGACAAGAGAATGGAGTGTAGTTGGAGGATAGCCTGGGCTAGATAGCAAGTCACATGCTAGTCAATGATATACAGCAAAAAATAATCCACACACACACACACAATACAGAGAACACAAAATATGTCTTCTATAAGTCATGAGAACTCAACTTCACTTGTACATTGGGAGACACATGTGACTTAGACTGAAAAGGTCTTGACTCTGCTTCTCAGTTTCAGCAGGAAGATTCTGTCAAATTATAAGGTATTGATTCATGTTGTCATTCACAGCCTAAGAAATGTGGCCATGAAAGAACTGACAAAGCTCAAGTCAAATAGCACAAAATAACTGAGCTGGAAGAAAAGTTCCCAAGTCATCTGACATCCTTCGCTGACCTGAGCAGGTAGGTGGGTCAAAGCAAGCTTGGTCCTAAGCCTCATTCTTGATCTAGCCAAGAGGGCCAGTCTTTGGGGTGCTATATGATTCTACATTCTAATGGAAAAACAAGGTAACTTTTTACATACTTATTTCCATGAAAACCACTTATGTAATATGAAAAAGATGCTAAGAGTTTTAACTTAGAGGAGTAGAGAACATTTCTTAACAATGTAACTCTACATGAATGACTAATGTAACGACCGTGCAAAGGCTTTTTGGTAAATGCAGAACTAAACTCTTAGTTCTTTAGCTATTAGGCTTTATATGGAAGCCAAAATTTTTCTTCCTCTGCTTTTAGAAACATAATTATCACCTATTAGGAATTTCAAATAACTAAATATACATGTGCACACAAGTATACACATGCAAATATAGCTAAAAGATTTAAGAATCAAAATTCCTTACAGTTCATAGTAAATTACTTTCTAATTGCTTGCTCCTTTTATATTACTTGTAAAGTTAGTCTGTATTTCTGAAAATTATGATCTGATTATTTATAGAGCAATTTCCATTAAAAGCACATTCTAAAAGCTTCATTAGTTTAACTACCTTGACTCAGAGTAATAATTAAATAAATTCATCATGTAAATCATTTTAATTTGGTATTAAAGAAACTTGATGAGAATAAAATGGCAGCATTATTGTATTTTCAGTTATTTTAAATCCAGAAATGTTTGGAATTTAAACACGGAGGAAAAAAAATCACATTTATGAACAGGTTTAATTTTAAAATTAAGTTTATTTTTGTGTTAGAAAATACTTTTAGTTCACACTAAATTTCCAAAATAATCTCAAAATGCTAAGTACTATTTTTTTTTTAAGTTCAGAAAAAAGAGTCAAATTAACATAAGACAGGACAATCTCTGGGGAATCTGGCATTCAGATTTAAAAAAAACACTTTTAATAGGTTTTCTAATTAAAACTCAGCATCATAAAAAATTAACCACCAAATTTAATTTCCCACTAAGTATAGTTTTACATCATTCTTATTAAAAAACATGTTTTATTAGATTCCCCAACTAAATGAAACGGTGAAGCAGTAGGTGCTTTTATTGTTGGTTCATATGCCTTAATAATTACATGAAACGAACGTATTTAGCCGAATTAGATGGAATTTTCGTCAGGAGTCTATTTTAACTGCACTGCTACTCACATATCCACTAAGCAGCGAAAGAGGACTGCATATGAACACTGCGTGGTTAGATGTCATTTCAGTGCGTGCAGTTTAAAGCGTAGAATCCCCACGGACTGTACCTTTCTTAGACTATTAGAGAGGTATTTTCATAAATTATAAAAGAGCCACCACCCATGACAACTGTCTTAAGAAAGAACAGACCTGAACCCCGCATGGCCTCACAAATGAGCTCTCATTCTGAGAGAAACTTAGAAAGCTCTGAGTAGATCAGCACTGGAGGATTTGCATTTGACATGGCCGCCATTGTGGAACTTAGAGACAGTATAGAGAACTGAGAAGTGATGTTGGAAGCATTGACTGTCAACATGCTTCTAGTTTGCCAGGCTTCATAAGGGCATGTATATTTTAAGATAAATTGTAATGCAGGAGAATTATACTGCCAGTTCAGCACACAATCTAAATTAGGATAGAGGAAAATGTGGGACCCTATTTCATATCTCTTACTTATTCATAACACAACTAGAGAATTCTATTTTTAATCGACTCCATTCATGCTTCCCCAGGGCTATTGTCATTTTACTTGCATAGGATTTCCTGGTAACTGAAATAGAAATGTGCCCAATTTCAAGTATGACTTGATTTGATATTCTTTAGGGGTATAGATTTAGTATGTTTATCATATATTATATGACTAATATCCACTTATAAGTGAGTATATACCATGTGTGTCTTTCTGCTTCTGTGTCACCTCACTCAGGATGATCTTTTCTAGTTCCCATCATTTGCCTGCAAATTTCATGATTTCCTTGGTTTTAATTGCTAAATAGTAGTGCACTGTGTAAATGTTCCACAATTCTTCATGTGACAACATATGCTGAGAGGATGTGGAGGAAGGAGAACCTTCTTTTATTGCTGGTTGGAATGTAAACTTGTACAACTACTTTGGAAGTCAATCTGGTGCTTTCTCAGAAAAATTAGGAATAGTGTTATCTCAAGATTCAGCTATGCCACTCCTAGGCATATATCCAAAATATCCTCAACTATACAACAAGGACATTTGCTCAACCATGTCCATAGCAGCTCTGTTTGTAATAGACTAGAATCTGGTAATAACATAGATGACCCTCTATGGAGGAATGGATATAGAAATTGTGGTACATTTACACAACTAAATAGTACTCAGCTATTAAAACCAAGGAAATCATGAAATTTGCAGGCAAATGGTGGGAACTAGAAAAGATCATCTTGAGTGAGGTAACTTAGAAGCAGAAAGGCACACATGCTATATACTTACTGATAAGTATATATTAGTTACGTAATTTAGGATAAACATACTAAAATCTATACTCCTAATGAAGCTAAACAACAAGAAAGACCTTAGGGAAGATGCTCAATCCTCATTCAGAAGGACAAATGTGATAGACATTTGAAGCAGGAGGAGACAGAGGACAGGACAAGAGCCTGCCACAAAGGGTCTCTGAAAGACTCTACTGATCAAGATATCAAAGCAGAGGGTGAGACCCATAGCCAATGTTCAGGTTATTTCAGAGCTTTTAGAATGGACCAATGGACTAAGGCAATTTCATACAGTACTAACACTTTGTTTATTTTTGTAACTACATTTTCTAACAATTCTAGGATTCAGTCTACACTTGGAATGGATGGAGATGATCTTACCTCCTACCACTTACCCTTGCCCACCGTCTATAGTTACTTTTCAGAATGTAACATATGTTTTCATTTTCGCTACCCAACACTTGAGTACTTTTCCTATTTAGGGTATATAGCCTACAAGATATCTTTGAGGGAGAGAGAAACCCCCAATGTGCAAGCAAACTGACTCAAAGAAAATGTTTCATATAGAATAAGAAAGTTGAAAACAATTAATATATAAATGTTTTAAATGTTTAAGAGATTTCCTTAGAATACATTTTAGGATTACTGTTCCACATTATTATAATGATACTTATTAGTATGTTATGATAGTAAGTACCCAAGTAACCTCAAAGTATCAATCCCAGTCTAGATTCTTTTTATTTAAAAATAATTCAGGTACCTTAATCCTACAGATGCAAATTATTACAGTAACTGGAATTATAATCAAAATGGATGAGCTTTTCAAATAGCTTGTTCCTGGTGAGCACTTAGATTATGCTAATATAAATTATTTAAATTTTTCATGAACTGCAGAGGAATATACAGAAATTGTGGTACATTTATATAATGGAATACTACTCAGCAACTAAAAACAAGGAAATCATGAAATTTGCAGGCAAATGGTGGGAACTAGAAAAGATCATCCTGAGTGAGGTAACCCAGAAGCAGAAAGATACACATGCTATATCTTCTCTTCCTCTGTCTAAGTGGATATTAGACATATAGTATAGGATAAACATACTAAAATCTATAGTCCTAAAGAAGTTAAACAACAAGGAGGACCCTAGGGGAGAGGCCGAAGCCTCACTCAGAAGGGAAATTGGTGAGTGGAGGGGCAGCTGAAGCCAGAACACTGACATTGAGGCTTCCTGGGAGAAAGGGTGAGCTGAGACCACTTAGATTCAGGTCACCCGCAGACTTCTCTGGGTACAGAGCTTGGCGAGCATTCAAAAAGGAATACAGCTTAGTTCATTTATTTGTTTGCTGTTTTAGGGGAATACAGTTTCACTCTGAAGCCTGGCCCTGTCTTAAACTCTAGATTTTTTGATTCTCAATCTCCTGAGTACTGACAGTGCAGATTTAGCTCACTATATCTCACACAACATATTTTATACAATCATTTAATTATATTTTTCTAAAGTTAATATTCCTCTTAGTGGTGAAATAGGTATTGGATCCATCACAATTTATGATAATTAACCACAATTGTTGTATGATCATACATATGTATATACAATTATATGTGTGTTACAGTATGTTATTTGTATTTGTAGTACCCACTAAACTCCAATTTACTGATCTTTTAAATAAAAAAGAATCTGACCAGTTTGAGTATATCAAAACATTTCTATAAAGCAAATATTATGAAGAGATAGAGAAGTTTAAATTCTAGTAAATGAATCATACACTTCAAAATGCAAACAGAATTATCAAATGTATTCTTGAATAAAAAAAATTGCCTAGAATAGATGTTTGGAAAGCTAATGTTAGGTAGAAGTTGAAGTGACTGTTGAAAACTCTGTGCATGTTCGTTCTCCTCTTTGCTTTTTTCAGACACTTCCACACACGTGTGCTTGGCACACAGATGCTGTTAACAAATTATTTGTCCAATAATGAAGTAGCAGTCACAAGCCACATAAGATTCAGTAGATGGCAGAGCATACGTGTGATGACTTTCCCATTAAACCACACACTTTGTGACATCACAGCTGCTTTCCTTTATGAAAGCACACCTGTGTTCACACAATGGTACAACCAGTTAGTGATACATTTCTCAGAATGTGTCTTTGTCTGACTATACCAAACACAACACATAATCCAATTTTCCTGGGGGAAAAAAGGACTATAATTTGCAGCATTGGTTGAGTTGACACACCACAGTCACAAGGCACTGACCAGTTACTCAAGGACACTACGAACATGATGTTCCTACCAAATTAATACAAAAGTGTTAAGAATAGAAAGACACATTTTCTGTGGTAAATCCTTGGGTTGAAGCTGATTGAGTAAACAATCACAAGGATGTTCCTCAGCTTCCCTTGGCATTGGTATGATCTGTTTTTCTTTCTTTATAAGGTAAAGGGGGGTGGGGGAAGAAACAACTCGCTGAGACTATAAAAAGAGAGAACTCTTCTGAGTTAAACCAGGTACAAATATCCTGTTACAAAATGTATCAGAATAGGTTCACCGTTCAGTATTCAATTTAGAAAAGCAAGCAGATCATTTTATAGGAAACACTTGACCCTACCAAAGGGAATCAAATGCTTGATTAAACTGAAGCTTTAAGTCTACTCCAAAGGCTGGCAACTCTTGTTAGGTATCTCACCACAGGCAACCTCAGAAAGAGTCAGGCATCTCAAGGCAAAGTAACAACGCAGACAAGGAAATGTTGTTGGGGTTACTCCAGGGATTGTAGGATCTGAGATTTAAAGGTAAATACTTAGTAGGTGGCATTTTTACCTAGGATTGATTTAAATGGATGACACAACATGAAACTTTATAAGTAGGCTATCTCCAAATTCAGGAAGCTGTGGGATATTAGATCTTGGTTGTTTCCCGGAATGCTGTGAGCCAAACTTCCAAAGTCACAATAAGCTCCCTGGCTACCATGGCACCATTGAGGACCACATGGTTCCAGATTATTTTAAGTCTATGAAACTAAACATGGTTTCTTTAAGGCAAAAAAAATAAAGGTAAAATGCTTCCTAGGCAAAGATTTTGATTTTCATGTATTTTTATATTTTTGTTTTTAAACAGGGCTTATGTATTTCTTACCTTTATGTTTTTACTGGGTGTGGAAAGCAACATGAACTTCAAATAAGCAAAATAAAGTTACTATTCTCGGCTGATCTGGAAATACCTTCTCATAAATTCTTCACTCAGTTTCTGTCTTCTTGACCTTTGCTTAATTATCCAACCAAAAGCAAGACATTTTCCTTCTTTTCTTCCCTTCCCCTGATATACCACAATTTGAGGACTAGATTTTAAATCTGTCATAAACATAGTTAAATGAAAACAGAAAAGAAATACTTTATTTTTTTATTCTCTATTTTATTCGGTGCTCAATAAAGACATGATGGAAACCTGCCCACATTACAATTTGTAAATTCCAAAAAGGCATAACACCCTATTTCTGTCTCTTCAGTGAGTATTTTTAATTTGATGCTAAACAAAAACAAAATATTTTGCTCTAGCTCTTACAATTTTGTCTGTTCAGATTTTAGTAATCACATTTGTTTAGGTTTTAACTGGCCATGGTGAGGCTGAGCCCAGAGGATTCGGAATTTGAGGCCACGCTAGGCTCTATGAAACCCTGTCAAAACAAAATAACATGCAAAAAATACAAGGACAATAAAAGGTTTCAGATATGTAAACTGGAAGTCTTAACCAATCATTAACAGGAGTTTATCCCACAACTTTCCCAACACTTTAGAGACATCCGATTTATGGGTACAAGCCAAGGAGCTCGCTTTGTCACTGTAAGATATTACTCTTGCACTGTCTGCTGTCACATGTAGCTAATTAATTACATACATAGCTAATTAAGTCTTGAAAGTGCTCCCCTCTCAGGCAGCCATATGTGGAGCCCACAGTGTGGAGAGTGACCACTCTATGGAAGAGCATCATCACAGAACTTCCCAGCCCTTAGAGATGTCTACCATGCCACACTGCCTACTCTTTTCTCTAAGTTTCTCTTTAAAGCCTCTCCTTGCAGACTCTCCTCTGTAGTCAGCCTCTGGCTCACACAGACTCTTCTTCCTTGCCTTTGCTGGCCACCTGTCACTGTAAGACTGCTGGCACCCTACCTACCCTTAACCCACCAAAGACACCTTTGTCACATCTGCAGATGCTACACTTGTCTTTAGGGGGAAATCATGCAGTCAGTAGAAGGGAGGAGGCTGTTAGGTGTTTCCTCAGTACCATGTGAGGGATCAACCATGCAGAGGCCGGAAAGCCCTGCTGCCCATGAACTCTCTACTGGCCCCACATCAGGACGCTTACCCCAAATTAGATAGGCTACATCACAAGTCCTTACCTTGTTACACTCTCCAAAATATTAACATACACCATTCACAAGAAAGTAATATATCCAAAGCTAACCCTAGACTTAATTCTTAAAACATCCCAGTAATTTAAAAAAGATATATTTAAATTTTTGTTACTATAAATTTTTATTTTTAAAGGGCAAAGTGGTTTCTCATAAAGGTTAGATAGATCATTTTCATCTCTTTATATTGTATCTTACATGAACGTTGGGACTGTGCCTTTTAAATATTTTATTTATTTATTTGCTCACCATTACATATAAAGATACACACACATATATTTGTACACAGAGGGTGATAGTTTATAGACATACATAAATGTACACATATATATCTAATATGTAAAGAAGAATAATTATGTATGAATAGCACAATGGAAAGAGCATACTGTAATTATAAAACAAGTATGAAAAATAGTACAGGATTGTATAGGTATGATGGGGTGGGAGTTGTTAGGGGTATATGAAATTGCACAGTGTGGTGTTAGCAAGGATCCTTTAAGAGAATACCATTATTAGGAAAAAGGAAGAAAATGTGCAAAACTCATTTTATAAGCTATAATCATGTCGGAAAGCTACACCTTAATTATTTAAATGGTGGGGCATGTAAGAACTATCTGAAATGGAGCACGTGACAGGAAACTCAGAGTGTGAGGAGACTTATAAATTAATAATTCTTGCAATATAGAAGCGGAAAGGGTAATGAATGAGAAGATGATATAGTTTCACATGGTAATAAGTTCCCAGAGGAATGTTAGCAATTAGGGGATGGATGGAGGGAGGTGGCAGATAGTCTTTTATAGCTATCAGGGCTTGGAGAAGAAAACTGGAGGTTCATGTGCATGCCGATGACATTGAAAGTAACATGATTAGGTTTGCTTTCCTGAGTGGTGAGTGTGCAGACAAAGTTAAGGAATACTCCCAAGACCTGTCAGCACAAAATGGCAAGTAGCTCCCAGCGATGATCAAAAAGCAAAAAGCTGGTTGTATTATTTTGGGGTGGTGATCCCAATAATTTACCAGGATGGGGAAGCCTCTCATGCACTAGGAGAGATGACGTCAAGGAAAAGCCAATGAACCCTGTAAGGGAGAGCTCCTAATAAATAAGAGGAGGGTTAGAAGAAGGCTGGGAAAGATCCAACTAATGTTCATTAGTAGTAGCCATGAATGCATTGCAGAGTGTTCTCATATTCTTGCATGGCATCTTATGAAGTCAATATAGATTTTCATCACATGAATTGCACCCTATCCAAAGATCTACAAGTGGCAGTTTTAATCAGGAAAGCGATGAGTTTTCATGATTAGAGGCACAGTCCTGAAGTGTACATTCTTCAACGTCTCCAGAATTACAGATGAGCAGGGTAAGAATATAAATAGGCAAAATGCATTAACAAATAATTGGTTATATATATATATATATATATATATATATATATGCATGTATGTATTCTGTGAATTATAGTCACATATATATTCACTGACATATTCTCTGATGCTGGTACTATTAATATGTAAGGACTATCTATTTATTTTATATTAAAGTGTCAAGAATTTTCTTGTAGTATTCCCAAGTGAAAGCCCTTGCTACTGTACAGCTCTTCTATTGTATAGCAAATCAGACACAATCTGATTTCATAATAATCATAAATGTGTTCTTTCATGTAGATCACAATGTAACTTCCACTCTACTGAGATGCCTCTAAAATGTAGACAAGTGCCCCATGATGGGAACATTTGTATATTTAACACTGGGGAGAGCTTAAGACTTTTTGGTATAAATATACAAAATCAGCCTGAAGCACCAGCAACTTTTAAAACTAGGTTTTAATAACAAGTTTCAGGAAACAAACAAACAAGAAAAGAGTTTATCCTATTTACTGATGCAGTGAAAAAAGTCATGTAAATGTATATATGATTGCAATAATAAACCAAATTTAAATTAAATTCTCTATTTTCTATTTACAAAGCTTATTTTTACACTTGCTCTTATAGTTATTTACATCTAACTTAACCCTTATATAGACAAAAATCTACAAAATGTTTTCAAAGTTCCTTGAGCATATCAGGAAGCACTGACCATCAGTTGACTTTATAATGTTCAGTTTTCTTCCTAGCATCAATCAACAGCCGGAAGACTTAGGAATCTTCTTGAGATTCTTGAATAGGAAATGTCAATCTTTCTTTCCCTTCTTGAGCAAGAGAGGAACTCAAGATCACAGCAAAGTAGTCTTTCTATAGCATCCCTTTGATAAAATTTTCCTTCAATATCAGGCCCTTTATATTTGGTACATAGCCAATAGATCAAAGAAAATTTAATCATATTTAAACTCTTCATTTTCTCAAAAGTAAATGACATAAGAAACCAAAGCCAGAAACATCAACATAGATACCCAACTGTATTCCTGTGGTACATTTTATATTTGAGGACCAAAACATGGATGTACCTGGCTTTCACACTTTAATTTTGACGAGCACTTAGATCTAAAATTAATAAAGTATATGACATAACCCGAGTGCCTAGAAGAAGTCTTCACAGAGACAAGTTTGTTTGTTTGTTTTAATGATCAAAGAGTGAAGAGGTGGTTCTGATTTTAACAGGTTCTTACTCATTTCTGGATGTCATTGCTTTGTTGATTCATTTGTTCATTATGAAAAGCTTACCGTCTTGCTGGCCATGAAGAGTCTGGGGACTTTGCATTCTTTCTTCTAGGTTGGAGCTAAGGTCAGAGTTCACAGCTGACATCCTTGTTGAATCACTCATATCAAATTCATCACTTTCTATTGAACTTTCATCCTGAAATGGTATGAAAACATCATTAGGCACCATAAAATTTAACTGTGTGCAAATAATAACTATTTTGTCTATGTGTTCAGTGAAAGGTAAGCTACTTAGTAAACTGTTATCAGACTCTGTAAAATAAGGTACATATGGAAAGATGCTTGGAACAGCAAATGATGAAACTATTTCTCTCTTCAGGGAATGTGAAGACTTTTGGATAACCAAACCACATATAATGCACAGTCCCATTGTAAAGATAGGGCAATGTGTTTAGAGAAGGGAGTACTTTGGGAGTTAGCATAAATATTGAAATAGTCATAATAACTATTAAGAATTCTTAATGAGTTTGTCTTTTAAAACATGATCATAAAACATGATGGAAAGAAAAAAAATAAATTTCACTCTAAACAAAATAACTTGGTAAAATATAAACACAGATAATATAATGCAGTAAGAAATTTTCATCAACAAACAGGATAGGGTCCAATAATAAACCAAGATATATGTATAGTTTTACTGGCAATATTTGATATAAAGAAAGTAACTTTTGATACACTTCACAAAGATGAAAGATAAATGGTAGGTATAGATTAAAGATAAATAAATGACAGTATATAAAGAATAGATATGTAACAGTCCACAGGTAGACAGGTACTAGATAAAAAAGTGATATATGGCATATAGATAATAGATAGGTAGGTAGGCAGATAGATAGATAGATAGATAGATAGATAGATAGATAGATAGATAATAGATAGGTAGGTAGGCAGATAGATAGATAGATAGATAGCATAAGAATGATAGGTAGTTCACAGAGAAGAGGTAGATTATTACATGTAGATAAATAATACAAAGATTTGCGATAGGTAGAACACTGAAATCATAAAAAGAATTCTATATAACATTGTGTAAAACTCATTCACTACAAGTCAGGTAATTAAAATGTCTAGCAAATGGTTAATTCAGGAAAATGTCGAGTACAAACACTAATAAAGTGAAACTGGTCTACTTTTTAATATTTGCAATATAATCTCAAAACAATTACAATAATTTTCCTTCACTTTCCTCTCTCCAAAATTTCCCATATAACTCTCCTTGGTCTGGGGATCATTTTGTCTTTGCCTCTAAATGGTGGGAACCATACCTGCCAGACTTCATGGTTATGAGGCAAGTACTTTTTCCACTGAGCCCACCTTTCCAACCCTAAAATTGTCATTATAAGTAATTACTTAAAATTTCTTTATTTTTCTATCTCTCTATCTATCTATCTATCTATCTATCTATCTATCTATCTATCTATCTATCTATCTATCTATCTCTCTATCACAATTTATTCACTTTCTATCCTGGCTATAGCCCTCTCCCTTATCTCCTCCCAGTCCCACTAACTCTCCCCCTATGTCCCTTTCCTAGTCCACTGATAAGAGAGGACCTCCTCTCCTTCTATGTGACCCTAGCCTATCAGCTCTCATCAGGACTGGCTGTATTATCTTCCTCTGTGGCCTGGCAAGGCTGCACCCCCCAGGGGGTGGTGATCAAATAGCCTGCCACTGAGTTCATGAAAAGCTTCCTTAAAGCAAAGGATACTGTCATCAGAACAAAACGACAGCATACAGACTGGAAAAAGATCTTCACCAACCCTACATCTGACAGAGGATTAATATCCAGAATATACAAAGAACTCATGAAGTGAAACACCAACAAATGAAGTAATCCAATTAAAAATGGGGCAAAGAGCCAAACAGAATTTTCAACAGAAGAATATTCAATGGTAAAGAAACATTTAAAAAAATGCTCAATGTCCTTAGTCATCCAAGAAATCCAAATCGAAACGACCCTAGGATTCCACCTCACACCCATCAGAATGGCTCTGATCAATCAAAAACTCAAGGGATGACAGATACTGGAGAGGTTTGGAGAAAGGGAACCCTAGCCCTCCTCCATTGCTGGTGGGAATGTAACTTTGCACGACTACCTTGGCAATCAATCTGGTGCTTTCTCAGAAAATTAGGAATAATGATACCTCAAGATCCAGCTATACCACTCCTGAGCATAAATCCAAAAGATGCTCAACCATTCAACAAGGACATTTGCTCAACTATGTTCATAGTAGCATTAGTCATAATAGCCAGAATCTGGAAACAACCTAGATGTCCTTCAGCTGAAGAATGGATACTGAAAAATTATTTCTATAAAGTTTATGTTTGTGTAAAATATGTGTATATTTTTAAAAAGAATCTAGATGTGAAGTCTCATTCATGTTCCTTGTTCCATGAGAGGAATCTAAACTTGATGAACATTGTAGGTATTCAGTATATATTTATTACCATTAAATAACACTTGTGAGTATACATTTTTAGAAGCTTGGACAAATGACTAAAAAGTTCTTTGATTAAATTAACTCTTTTTAAATGTAATTTATTTATTTTTATATTAATCACAGGTTATGTACTTTGTATCCCAGTCTTAGCCCCCTCCCTTATTCCCTCCCACTCTCCCCATTCCTCCCTCATCTCCTCCCCGCCCCCCTCCTTAAATTAACTCTTGTGTTAATTTGGTTTCTATTGTTGTGATAAAGACCATTATTAAAAGGAACCTGTGTGATGAAAAGGTTTATTTAGCTTACAAATCTCAAGTCACAGCCCACGGAGGGAAACTAAGGCACCGAACTCTAAGCAGGAACCTGGAGGCAGAAAATGAAGCAGATACCACAAGGAGCACTGCTTACTAACTTGCCATGTATTTTTGATCTTTAAAAATATCAACTTTAAAGTATTTGTTATCAACAGTGAATGAATAATTGAAAAAAAATAAAAAACTTTAACCTTACCATATAAATATGGGACTTATCAAAATTTTCTTTATTAAAATATCAATTTTATATATTTATACAGTCTGAATTAAACTAAAGCATTTACTCATTCAATAGTTATATTCCAATTAGTATATAATTCCCAACTAAATTATTATTCTTAATTAAATAGCAAAGATGTATAGATTACAAGATTGTTATTTATTAACATGTATATAAAGCTAACTATAATCAGGGAAAAGTCAACAGAAGACCTCTAAGGGTTAAAATATCAGAGGAAGGCTTTCTGAGATTAGAAAGCATAGTTATTATTATTATAAGAATTTTCCTCCAGGATCATTTTTAGAAGGTTCATGTGAAAGCTTTTGTATATAAGCATCTGCTCGCTGTTGTAGGATAATACAGAGTAATTGCACAGGTAAGTTCATGTCTCATATGATTAAAATGTTACCATAGTATTCAGTCCTATTAAATGTCATTGACAATCCTTCACATTTCTGAATGTGCCTCTTTTCTACTCAAGAATTATGGCTCATGTCTATACAATAGTATATAAATGACCCAATAACTGCTACACAGGGCAATTAAAAATGGATAATCTTTCATCATTAAGTATTAAAATGTACTGAATCACTTACTAGCCATAATAGTACTTTAAATATTCTAATGTTTAAATTCCTTCCTGCATTGCATTCCTGTAGCTAACTTTTTTATCCAAGCAAAGAAATATCTTCTAAAAGATTTTTGGAAATTATTGTTTTGTATACCTTATTCTACACTCAGATTTTGAAGATTAGGCCTTTTCATGGTATCATAAAACTTTCTCATGCTCTGTTCTCAGTCAATTTTAAAAATTATGTGACTTCCCTGAGAGGAGCATTCTGTGTATGTGTACCTAGACTGGCTAATACAGACAGTCTCCATTTAAAGAGACAGTCATGTGGCCCTATGTAGGCTGCCCATGTTCCGCTGGATGGCTGTGCATGGATGCCCGTACTGCCATCACTAATTGGACTCAGTGGGGGTAAATTAGAGGACATGAAACTGAGAGGAAGAATGAGGAATTCCTTAGGGAAAATGTGAGGTATAAGGAGTAGATATGTTCAAAATGCATTGTATGAATGTAGCTCAGAACTTTTCCTCTGACTTTTTAAAGACATCATCATACTCTAAGACTGCTCATGTAGAAGCCATGGCTATTTCAGTTCCATCATGGCTTCCAATGATTTTATTTTCCAACCTTTAATATCAGGTTCCTTCCATAACCACTTACTAGATATTCACCACCAACAACTAAAAATCTATATATTTTTCTAAAATGTTTACTAATTTTGTTGACTGAGAACTTCATTCTTGTATGTAATACTTTCTCCCTACCTTACCTTATACCCTTCCCATCCTTATAATGCCTTCCGCTTCATCATATTATTTTCAACCTTCATGACTTTGGGTTTCATTTTGTGACCCATAGTTTAACCAAGACTATCTGTGTGACCATTGATTGGAAGTATCCATTTGTAAATCCCAATTTCTATGTCATCCTAACTTTTGTATAGCACTCCCTGTAAATTTCCAAATAACTTCACATTACACTGAAGTTCATAACTAATTTTCATAAAATCTTGTCAGTCCATCCCTACCAACCATGTCTCCAATGACCTTGGTTTCCATAATATAGCTGAAGCTACCTTTTATAGCACTTAAATAACTGGTTCCAGTTTTCCCTTACTCTACCCATGCTCCCACACAAATACGTGCAATTATGAGCAATTATTTAACTTATTTTATAAATATATCAGATCATGAATCAAATGTCCTTGTACTCTGCCATCGAAATTTCAACTTCTCCACTATCTTCTTAATCTTCTGAAAACATCTCCAGCAACCTTACTCTGGCTTTCTCTATCACTAAGGAACTTGAAGAAAAGAGAGGAATATTCCTACAGGCTTGATCATCATTCACCTCCCACTCTCTGAGACATCCTGTCTGTGGTACATTCTAAAGCCAGCTCTCCCAGCCCAAAGAGAAAAATTATGTCGCACGCAGCAAGCTGGAAACACAGAGCCATTTAAGTCCTTTAACACTGGACATGGAACTACAGGATTTAGTGTGTTACCTGCTAAGTTCCAGCCTTGCTTTGGTCCAGTATTTTGTCACTATGTGCCAATTCCTCCCTTCTGGGAATCTATCTTCTGTATCATTGTGTTCTAAGTATGTAATTAGCTTTTTTTAATTTTTATTTTGTAGGGGCTTACAGTTGAGTGATTACATTGAGTATCAGAAGAGACTTAGGACTTTTAAGCAGTCTAAATAAAACCATAAGACTTTTAAAAATTCATTTATTTTTATTAATTAACAGTTTATTCACTTTTTAGCACAGCTATAGCCCTTCTCCCTCGTCCCCTCCCTATCTCACCTCCTCTCCCTCATCCCCCTCTGATGCCCCTCCCCAGTGTTAGGCTAGATGCATTTTACATTATGATATAGGCCTCAGACTACGGGAGCCAAGAAGTAGAATGTGGTGGTTTGTATGATTTGTACAGAATGTCTTCCATGGACTCAGCTGTTTGACCACCTAGCTTCCAGTTGGTGACACTGTTCTGATAGGTTTAGGAGGTGTGGCCATGTGGATGGAGTATGTAATTGGGGGCAAACTTTTGGTTTCAAAGCCTCATGTCATTCCTACTGCACTCTCTGCTTCATGATTGCAGTTCAAAATGGAAGCCTGAGCCTCCTGCCCTTTCCTTCACTCACTCTGCCATTACAGATTCTTATGGAACTACAAGACAAGAACTTCCTTCTGTAAGTCACCTTGGTGGTGATGTTTTATCTCAGCAATAGAAAGTAACTAACAGCAAACTTCATTTCTTTTAACTTTGCTCAAGTGATGCCATGCAGCTCTTTATTCCTCCATTCATTCATTTATTCACTTTTAGGGTACTTGTCATTAAACCCAGGACGTCATTTGCAGGAGGTGAGTAGTGTGACTGTTTTGCATTCTCAATGGATTACTTTTTGAGATTCCTTTCTTCTTTTAATAGAGTTGAACATCTTTTTACTTACCTACTCTTACTGAAAGAGATTATTTTCTCTTTCTTTCACTGGGAGACATGTTTCATAAATACAGGATTTTTTGTTAACTTATTTCTAAGACTACGTAAAAGGTACTCAGTAAATTTTGGTGACTTTACTGGATTAATTCTTATTTAAATTTAAGTACAACTTATAATCAAGATTTACCTAATCTGAATTTCAGTTCAGTATGCTTATGTTATTCAATTTCCCAAACCTGTAATAGTTACATTTGTCTAAAATTTTGTAAATACTGTAACAAGTAATTTCTTTGAATATTTTAAAACAGTATGCATCTAATTTAATAAATTCAAACTGTGATGATAAGGATAATTTTCCTAATTATAAATTTTAAAGGCTCTGCTTTTTAGTTCAAAACATGTACGATGTTTTAGATCCAGAAGGACTCAGAATAAATAGGCTGTGTGGTAGGCACGTAGCTGATTATAATTAGGGGATATAAATAAACTTATTACCTCTAACTTAGCTTTTACAAGTAATTTGACAGCTTTAACTTTTCAGCTCTGTAGTGATCACGGTGTCAGTAGTTTCATTCTTAGGAACAGACACTTTTTAAAAAATCCTGCTTTGGGGTCTGTTGGTATAATGCTCCTTTGGAATGTATACACATTATCCTTGTTCATTAAAACACTGATTTCCCCCCACCGACTCTCTGGTTTCAATCCCGATATTGTATTGCCATATTTACTCTAAGCATCCTGTCTCAACTCTGTGTAAACAAAATAAAACAACTAGACACAATGTTGAGCTGGGAATAGCCAGAGGGCAGGAAATGAGTGGGAGGAGAAAGGGGGAGAGAAAACTTGGAAAAGAGCTAGGAGAAGGCAGAGCTGGAGGGAGATCTTGGAAAGATGAGGAGAGATGAATTGGACCTAATACATCACTAAAAGCAAGTACAATGTGGGAAATCTAAATGTTAGGAAACTATGAGGGCTTGGAGGTTTAGGAGGGAGTAACTATTGCCCAGCATTGTGTTCTAGGTTACCTAAATAAACCCAGTCTCTGTGTGGTGATTTGGTTTTACAGCTGTTTAGGATTAACAACAAACTTTACAAGAAGATAGTTCAATAGTAAATATTAATAACATTTTACAACAGAGGTCTTCAGTATAGTGACTTTTTTACAGCTAATTCAATCGTTTATTGTTAGCCATCTGGTAATATCTAATGCAATACGACCACTTTAAAAATATTCTTAGTGAGTGAACCTCATATAAAATCTACTGCAGTAAAACCCATGTTATAGTTTCAAGATTAAAACTTGGTCAGGTACAGAGAAACACAAAAAGATTTAAATTTTATGAATAAGGTATCCAAAAAGTAATTCTAATAGGCTTGGATTATGTTTTACAAATAATCTAGTATTTTAAAAATAATGTTCTAACCACATTTCCTGTTACAGAAAAAATTCAAGGAAGGAACTTATTACCCTAACAGTCTGTTTCCAGCACAGATCATATGAATGTGTCTGCTAGTTAGTGGCAGATGACTAGTTGATGAGGGATTACTGAACTCCTATGGTGTGCTCGTTGTCTTTGCTTCCTTATGGAAAATACAAGTAGCCTACACACATGTACACACTCACCCACACACATACATAGACACAGAAGACATACATAGACAAACATGTAAACTCACAAACACAGACACATACACAAACACATGTACATATACACAAATGCAAACTCATGGGTACACATACATGTACACACTCACAGAAAAACACAAACACACATGTACACATATACAAACACACAAAGACACAAATCCAAACTCACACACATACACACAGAGAGACATACAGACACTCAGACATATAGACACCCAGACTTAAATTCTTTTACCAAAAATGGGAACTACATTCCTAGAGAATATCAATGAACACATATCTGGTGTGTGATATATGACAGCACATTGTTAAATTCAAATGAAATATAATAATCTGAAACATGAAGACACCTGTAATTAAAAAGAATTGTGACACATTTTCTTTCAAAAATGCAGATATGTGAACACAGGTGATTAAATCGTAATGTTTAAAAAAAAGACTTAAAAGGTACAGATGTAACTAATAGGGTTTACCAGTTTCTCAGAGAGGATAGTTTCAGAGGTGCCCTATCCTTGGACTCTTTCTGGGTAGGGATGCTCAGGACTTTCATGCTATTTGCCAAGACTGCCTCAGTGGCAACTGAGTGAGGAAAAGGAATATTTCTCGCTTAACAACAAGGAAAACAGATTTATCCAGGGACTCTGCATCCAGGATCTGGTGTCTTTACTCCATTTCCAAAACAAATAGTTCCTGGCAAGCTTTATTTCAACTAACAGTATAAGTAGACAGCCCGCAAGTGGCACCATGCTTAACTCATAGCTGTGGGTCTGCGGCTTTGTTCCTGTTTGTGGGTGATGCAAACATTGGTGTTTCTGGTTTACCTCGTCTTGCTGTGAGTTCAGCAGCTGCAGTTTCATGTGCTTCATGTATGCCATGGTGATTGGCATGTTGTAGTCGATCATACTGGTCACCAATGTAGGAGGCTTCCCGTTGTCTGCAACAGAAAGGTTTAACTCTGTGATGAGTGCGACACTGGGTTCCAGCTGCCCCTTCAGGGTGAATCTGTGTGTCTAATTAAAATATAGTCTCCTTGACATTAATGATTGAAAGCCATGAAACCACTGTAGATGAAATGCATAAAATAGAACATAAGAATTTCCACAAACTGTGTTGGCACAATTGAACAGAATGCACAAATCCACTATTTCTTATTATAAAGTGACTTTTGAATATCCTGAGTAACAAAGAATAAAACTCATAGGCTGATTAGGTACTTGTAAATCTTTCATTGCAGAGTTGTTTTATATATAAATTAGAGGGAGTCAAAAGAAAATAGCTTTTTATTTTTCTTTACTTTTAGTAGCTGGGTTACCTATCTTCCAACACATGGGAGGATTTTAAATGTGCCTATGAGATTAATCTAATTCTTGAGATAACTTAACACTTAAGAAAATTACCTGTATAATTTCAATGAAAGGTAAAGCCAAATTATGCTTATAAAAAGTTTTAATTGAAGGCATTCCATGTAATCTATGATTTCTGGAAATAAGGATTCTATAGACTTGAAAGGTTATTTACAGTGTTGAATTTTCTTGCTGAATATATCTAAAACTACCATTAAATACTACCATGAAGGAAATTAAAACAGCATATATATTAATTAAATATGTATATATACATATATTTTAAAACTGTGCTTGTACAGTTGAGCCTGCCTTCTAGGAGTGACTCCTGAGCTACTATGGAAATGTGTACTCAGAATCCACTGCTCCCCACTTGAATCAATGCGACGTTATGACCTGCTGAACTGCTTCAATTTTCCACATTTATATAATGTGCAAGAAACAAATTGCTATTATGAAGAATCTTCAGATCTCACTATTGGGCACTGTGGCTACCTTTGTGATCGGTTCCATCTGGGTTCAAGTGCATTCTTTTCTGGCACTCGGAACAGCTCATTAGAAACCTTGTCACCGCTTCTCTTGGTAGGAAGGCGTAGCTCTCTGAAATCTGAAATGATTCACAAAATATCAGTGTTAATATAGGAGCTGACTGAGCAAGATTCCACAGAAATAATTACTGTCTCTCCCAATAAGACACGTTATTCCATAATGGCAGGAAGCACAATGAAGGCATGCTCGGCAAACCATGCATCATTTCAAGAAATATCTATCCAGCTTGATCAGGTGATTCTTAATAACAGCCAGCAATGCCATGTGAAGGACAAAGCATTGGCTACATCTGGGTGTATATATTTATGGTTTTTTATTGTTTCTGCATTTCTTTTAGGAAAATAATCACAATGCTATAGATGTTCTTGTGGATTTTCATCATTGATGAATGTTTCTCTTTACACTTAGTCATAGCAAGATCAAATTTTGGCTTATTTCATCTCCACATTTTAAATTTTAGACTCTATGAGAGGCAGTGCACTTTGGATTCTGCATACTGATCATTTCTCCATTATTGCTTTAAAATGTTTTAAGAGAGTAAGAGCTAAATTCATGTGTATAGTGCAGCAGTAAATTAACCTCTCCACAAAAAATGACACACTTGGGAATGAGCTTGAAGCACCTAGCTCATTTATTTTATGCAATTTTTATAATTTATGTCTACAGTAGCTCACATTGTGAGAGTAGTATATCCTAGACCCTATACAAAACTTTATGTTCAGAACTATGATTTTGATTTAAGGTAGCAATTGATACTCCTGTTGTGATTTGTTTAATATTAACCTTTTTATAAAAGTGCTTCTCTCACTAAAGCAAATAACACTGTGATGTACAATGGATAAACCTCCGTTTATGAAAGCTAGTACTGACTTGAAAAGTGTTACAAAGAAGTGAGATGCAGCCATTTATTTTTCTCCTAATTTCCTATCATTGGCACAAGAAAGATGATGAGGTCAGTGGGTGGAACAAGGAGTTATAAATTAAATGTAAAGTGTGGTTAATTTCTTAGGTATATTCTTGGATGTTACAAATACTGATGTATGTCAAGTTAGTGTAAAGGAGAAGAAATGTGTAGCCAATAATATCATCGAGAGAAGGTGTGTGCCAGTTCCCTTGCTCTAGAGGAGGTCATCATTTTTGCTACTTCATGCTACAGAACAAGCATAGCATGGAAGAAGTAACTTACACTGAAATACAGCATTGCAAAACTCATGGATCTGAGCTTGACATTGCCATCACTTTGCCTTGCTTAGGGGGTCCCCATCAACCCTTAGAAAAAGAATGCAACATCTCTGTAATGTAACTTGAAACATACTTGAAAAGAGGGAGCTCATGTCTGATACTGAAACTTAACTAACTTCTCAGTACTAGTGAAACCATGATTAGTGCTAGAGAACATACAACTACTAATGTACTAAACCAGCATAATTCCTGACAACAAACTCAGTATTTGTGGTGTCTTCACTCTTCATCAAGGAAATGTCTCTTTGCAACACATGGAATCCACTATAAAAACCCACAACCAATCAAAATGCAGAATTGTGGAGTCCAGTCTCAATAAACACATCTACAAAATATACCTCAGAGAAAGACTATAACAGCCAGAGGATTGGGTACTTTGCTGTGAGATTGTGTCTCCCAGTAATATCAGAAGCTAAACTCATTAAATCTCACCAACATGGCTGCCCAAACATAAGCTAAACATGGATGGCACCAATGAACATGCCAAACAAGATGGAGAAATGAGCAGGAGGCCTAAACCCTATAAAAACAATGATAGCCAACTAAGGAAAGTTGAGAGGGAGATGTCGTCTTCCATAGGGAAGAGCAAACCAAACAGTTCTTCTGTGTGCAAACATACACATTGGTAACACATGAACACAACAGGTTGCATTTAGAATTATATTTACAAATGAAAACATACACTCATGCAATAACAATTAGTGAAAAAAGAGATCATGGATTTGAAGGAAATGGGGGCGGGGTATATGGGAGTGTTTGGAGGGAGGAGAAGGAAGGAATAAATGTTGTAAATAAAATTATAAGCTCAGAAATATATGAAGGAAAAAATAACAAGTGTAAAAATCCAAAGATAAGAAAGAAGGCTATGTTAAACATTGTTGGGAATTAGCAAGACATAAGTAAGTAAAATTTAACACTGGGACTGAACCTAAACCTTTAACTTTCAAAATGTAATTAAAAATCAAGATGTGAAGAACATAGAATTTCTAATACAAAATGAAGATATTATGTGAGAAAATAAAAAGAATAATTTGAAAACATTTTTCCTAAGCTATGTCTATTTGTTCCTGAATCAGATAGAGGGAAAAAACAAAACTAACATGTGTATTCACTTTATTTTCCTCTTTGATTCTTTCTGCACTTCTCTTTACATGTACAAAATTGCATACAACCCTCGACCCTAGAATTTGTCTTTCATGCAAGAAGTGTAAGAATAAAGATAGAGCAAGGATTGAGAAAATGGCAAGGTAATGAATGAATAGCCCAACTTGGGACCCACTCTATGGGAGAGAGCCAACCCCTGTCACTATTAATGATATTCTGCCATGGTTGCCGACAGGACCCTACCATAACTGTTTGTTTGGGTTTGTTTGTTTGTTTGTTTTTGAGAGGCTTCATTCAGCAGCTGATGTAAACAGATGCAGAGATCCACAGGCAAATAATAGGCTGAGCCTGTGGAGTCTTGTGGAAGAATAGGAGGAAGAATGGAGGGATTTGGAGGGGGCAAGGACACCATAAAAACACATACAGAATAAACTAATCTGGGACCATGGGGGCTCACAGAGACTAAACCAGCAATCAAAGAGCATGCATGGGCTGGGCCTAGACCCCTATACATATGTATCTGAGTGCAGCCTGGTCAACATGTGGGCCCCCTAATGATGGGAGTAGAGGCTTCTCTGACTCTGCTGCCTGCCTTTGGATCCTGTCTTTGGATCCTGTTCCTGTAGGTGGGCTGCCTTGGCAGGCCCCAGTGGAAGAGGATGTACTTGTTCCTACTGTAACTTGAGATGCCAGGGTGGGTTGTAAGTCTTGGGGGCCTCCATAAGGTGCTGGGGGGAGGGGAAGAGAGAGAGAGCATGAGGGTGGGACTGGGAGGAAAGGAGTGAGGGGCTGGGATCAGGCTGCAAAGTGATTAAATAAAGGATAAATTCTAGAAACAAACAGAAAAACCCAAAATTTGCCTTTTTTCTTTATTTTTATACAGGAAACTAGTATATTCATGTGGCATTTGTATATGGTTAGTGACCATTTTGTTTCTTGCTCCCTAAAGATCTGACAATAACTCCAACGTAAAAAGCAAAGCTGTGGTGTATGCTGCATCTGATATTTGGAATCTTGACTCATGCAGGGTTAGCCTGTTGGGAGTCCTGTGATGAACAGCAAAGTCAGGAGGAACAGGGATTTTGACAGATCATTCCAGTAGATCTCATTTCACTAGGATGCACAGACCACAGTAACTTCTCAGACACGCAGAGTGAAGAACCCATGGAAGGCTTTCTGCATCTATTACTTAAACACCCTTAATCCTGACCCCTTCAAAACTAAGCCTCCCAGGATTGTTAACAGCGATATCACCAAGGAAGAGTAATCATCTCTTCATGACAAAAATGTATTAGTCTAAAACAAAAAAGCTTCAGTAAAACTAAGGTATCGATGTAGGAGATTACTGTATGAATGGGGCACAGCCATAGGAAGAACGACTCAAGGAAAAGGTAGGAATGGCAATTTCATGTTACAACTGTTCTTCAAATCCATTCAGAGGGAGAGAGAGAAGAAGAAGGAAAGGGAGAGAGAAAACCTCTACAGCTGGAGGAAAGTGAAGTGATCACTGCCTCAGTTTAGAACTGGATCTCAGAAGCAGTCCTACCTGGACACTCCAGTGTACATGTTTTTCCATGTTATAAATCTTGAGCTGTAATCTGCGTAAAATAATATAACGATGAGATGTCCTAAATAGACAGTTGTTAAAAATTTAAATATAAACACAAAATCATCAAGTCATATATGAAGATGACTTGTGAGGAAGTTAGTATGTACTATGTAATAGTCTGAAAGAAAAATCCACAGTAAATCCCTACTCATAAAGAGGTATTCTAAATGCAATTACTACATTTTCTAATAAAAATCCTCAGAGGGACGGATGAGTAAAAATAAAGACAAAATACATATATAAATCATCTATTCATGAGAGATTTCTATTAAATAGAAATGCATGTAGGCTGAAAATGAATGTCTAAAAACATGCAACTGACAACAAAAAGAGATGGGTAGCTATATTTGTAGCACACGCGATAGAATTACCACAAAATAAAAATCAATATAACATTATAAAGGGATTAATTATCAAAAGGATATAAATCATAAATATATGCACATTCAACATAGTACTTCAGCATATAAAGCAAGTACTAATATAACTAATATAACTAAAGCATGCCAGAAAGCAATAGAATCATTCAATGTACTGATGGAAGCATGGGTTTAGGATCCCTATGGGTATCCAACCTATAGAAACTCAATTCACTCATGTGTAATAGTATGGTATTTGCACATTAGATACACATATCCTCCCAGATGCTTTAAATCACCTAAAAATCACTCACACTATCTTATATAGTTTAAATGTTACACAAATTGGATGGTACATGTCTTTGATCCTAGCACTTGGGAAAAATTACAGGCCTATCTCTATGAGTTCAAGGTCAGCTTGGTCCACATAGCGAGTTCTAGGGAAAACAAGGCTACATAGTAGGACCCTGTCTCAAAACAACAAAAAAATTAAAGATAAAAACTAAGTGCTGTGCAAATCATTGTCACACTGAGCTGTTCTATGGAATAATGACAAGGAAGATGTCTACATGTGTTTGGCTCAAACACAAGCTCTCACACAATGTTTTCCACCTACTGTTTTTCAATCTATAAAACTTGCATACATGGAAGGCTGATTATGAAGCAACAAAGGAGGAACTCAGCACCTTCCTTTCAACCATGAACAAAGGGAAGAAGTAGAAGACTTGAGTGACACTTTAGATCAAAGAATGGATACAAGCAGGCCACGGCCACCACAGCAGCAGAATAAACATCCTTCTCAAGCACACATGTCAGATTCCAGTCAAAAACATGTATGTAGTTGTGAAAGAAGACTGAGACCCTACAAAGTTACATTGTTTCTGAACGCTGTTGTGAAACTAGACATTATCAATGGAAAGGGCTGAAAAGACAGCTTCAGGGTTAAATGTTCTTCTCACTCTTGCAGAGTACTGGAGTCCACCTCTCAGCACATACACTGGGCAACTGATAACATCCTGTCACTCTGGCTGCAAGGAAACCAAGGCCTTCCTCAGGCATGTGCATACACACACACACACACACACACACAATATACACAAATAAAAATAAAATTCTCTTTTAAAAAGAAAAAAAAATATCAGTAGGAGAAATGTTGAAAAATTCGTAAATGTATAGAGATTGGGCAGTAAATTCCTAAGCAATGAATGAGCAAATAAACTTAAAAGGAAAAATGCTTTGAAACAAATTAAATGGAAGAACAGATCATCAGATTGTTGGGTTGCAAGATAAACAGCTCTAAGAGAGAAGTGTTACTGACAAGCACTTACATTATGATGAGAAAGGGGAGATTTCAAATAAAGCCTTACAGGTGAAAAATCTACGGGGAAAAAAACCCCACAAGACAAGCTGAGTGCAAAACTATCAACCATGATTAAAGAGAGAGAAAGGTTCTATGATATAAAAAGACTATATGAATTCTTGTTCACCATATCACTCCAAAGAGAATATGGAAGAAATAATCATTTAGATTGAAGGAAAAAAAATAAGTACAAACAAGAGGCCACAGATATATTACAAATTTGAAAAGAAAAATTGAAATTGTCTCTGTTCGTGGATGGCATGAATTTTATGTGTACAGAAAACTATAGACTCCAAAAAGAGCTGTTAAAATTAGTAAAAAAAAAAAATAGGAAAGCAGTAAACTCAGATAGCACTTTAAAAAGTTGCACATCTACATATAATAAACTCTCCTATTCATTTATAAATGGAATTTATAAATATCATTTAAAGAGTATCAAAATGATACATTTAATAGAGGGTTTTAAAGTTTCATGTGTTAAAACTAAAAATGTGTTTTTTTTTAATTTAAGAAACAGTGTCCTAATCTACAGTCCAAGCTTGACTGAAACTCAGAATTTAGCCCAAGTCTGCATCAAACTCATGACAATCCTGCCTTTGACCCCAAAATACTGAGAATCGAGGCCTCAGCTACAATATACAGCCATAGTGGAATCAACAGCATAGTAGTAACATTAAGATAGACACATAGCACAATGGAAGCAAACATGAACCCCTGAAGCAAATCCACACATTTACATTTTAAGAAAAATGTAAAGAACACACTTTGGTAAAAGACAGTACACTAAACAAGTAGTATTTGCAAAACTCAGATATTTACCTGTAGAAAAATGAAAATATGGTCACCTTGAACAATAATCAATTCAAAATAAATCAAGGATATTAATTTAAAATGTGAAATATTGGGCTGGAGATATGGCTCAGAGGTTAAGGGCATTGGCTGCTCCTCCAGAGGTCCTGAGTTCAATTCCCAGCAACCATATGGTGGTTCACAACCATCTATAATGAGATCTGGTGTCCTTTTATGGTGTGCAGGGGTACATGCAGACAGAACATTGTATACATAATACATAAATAAATCTTTAAAGTATAAATAAAATGTGAAGCGCTGAAACTACCAGAGGAAAATACCTCTAGATATAGACTATGTAATGACTCTCTGGAAATAAGACTCTAATGGCAGAAGTGAGAAATTAGGGTTACATAAAATGACAACAAGTGAACAGCAAATGAAATTATCAAAAGAATAAACATATAGATTACCCACAAAATGAAAAACATACTTTTCTAGCTACAACCAGTATATTAAGACCTGGAGTAAAAAAAATAAGTGTAAAACTTCTACATAACAACTCTAAAGCTGCCTATCAATTAATGAGTCAATGAATTAAACAGACAGCTCTCAAAAGAATAAACACAAATAATTAATACATATTATTAAATAAAAGGGTTTTATGTCCTTAACTGGAAAAGTACAAGTTAAAACTCACTCCAAGGCAGAACAGCAATGATCAAGCAAACAACAACAGATGCTTGAGATGATGTGATGGAAGAGAGACACCTCTACAGACATCAGTGTTGAGGTTCTCAAAAAAAAAAGTAGAACTACCATATAACACAACAGTAACACACTTCTGGGCATGTGCCCAAAGGATTCTATGTCTTACCAGAGAGATACTTGTTCATTGCTACTCTATTCCCAATAGCAGTGAAGTCATTCTGATAGTATATACTCACCAACAGATAGATGGACACTAAAACTCTGAAACAGAGGATACATTTTTACTTAGCCATAAAGAAAAATGAAAATAGGAAATTTTCAGAGAATTGATAGGTCTGGAAAGTACTACCTTGAGAGAGGTAACAAATATTCAGAGAGATGAATGTTGAATGTATATTTGCAAATCCAAGCTTTGGTCATCATGTATGGGTACATATTTGGATGCGTTGGTACAAACCAGGAAGCTAGAGAAGGAAAAGGATGGAGGGAGCAGTAATGCAATCCTTGAAACAAGAAAGTTTAAAGGAGACGTCCAGAGTTGGAAGACTTTAGGGGAGGACTAGACGGTAGGTGAAGGGAATGTAGATGGAAAGGATCAACCAAAGCACAGTATGTACTAAAACTCCAAATAAAACCCATTACTTTGTATGTTAACTAATAAAAATACAAAACCACAAACTCTGAGGCAACATTCATAACTCAGCTTCACAAAACAGATTTTTATAAATAAACTACAAAGCTCTTACAGGTTCTGGAGATAAAATACTCTCACGTGATCCTATGGATATCCCTTTTCAGTCTTATATAAAATAATACTAAAAGATTGCTAAGAAGCAGCTTTTGAATATGAGGCATGTGGTAAGTACCCCTATGGCCAGGCCAATGAAAGCTCTATTTCCATTGGATGATCAGGAATTTCTGAAATACTAGTCAACTTTAAATGGGTGTTCATACAGAGTGATACATTTTAGAGATGTGTTCTTGGCTGACAGAGATGTCTTCTTCATGACTGACTACTGTTCATTGAAGCCCTAACACCCTTTATGTAGTAAATAAATAACATTTCTACGTCTATAAAATACGTGGGTGGAATGGTTCCGTAAAGTTCTTGTCAGGCAGGGATGAGAACTTGAGTCGGATTCCTACCATCTATGTGAAACTCTGGGTGCCAGTGCACAAGTAGAATTCCATTACTGGGAAGGTGTTGACAGGAAAAACCTTGGATTTTGCTGCAAAGCCAGCCAGGAAGAACTTGTGAGCTACAAGTTTGTTAAGAAACCATGTCTCACTAAGTAAGACGGACAATATTGATGAGGAAAAAGAAAGTGTCGATCTCCAGCCTTTACATATAGGTGCATATGCACCTCATTCACCCATGCAACACATACATTCCCATGCTCACATGTAGAAACACACACACCCACATTCACACATTTTTAAAAATGGAAAACCTATAAATAAAAAAAAAACACAACATATTAATGGCTGGGTGTTCCTCTTGAGAGTAACGCAATTGTGTCACAAATGTGACATCCTGGGGCCCAACTCCAGCAGTTGAAAATAATAAATCCTACAAAGAAAAAAAAACAACCTAAAATTGAAAATATATATTTAGTCATATATTGGACCTAGCCATCTCTCAATATTTTAATTAAGTATATAATTATATTTATGACTTAATATATTAATATATTATCGCATGTTTTATTTATAAGTAACTGCTTGTTTACCTTCTCTGAAATAACCACATCTCTGTTTCTGGTGAAGGCAGAAGCTGTCTCCCTCTATCAGTGTCCTCCTGTTTCTTTGAGGCAGAGGCATTTGGTAAAGCCAGGGCTCATGTATTCTAGGCGAGGCCGAAAGCCACCCAGCCCACCTAGGGGCTCCTCCTGCCCTATGGCCCTTAGAGCTTGGCTTACAGGCATGTTCGGGACTCCCAGCTTATTAAGCAGGTTCTACCATGAGTCTCTGGTGCTCATAACTGGGAAGCAAACGCTCTTCACTGCTGAGCAATCTCTCCAGCCCGCAAATTGGTTGACAGCATTTTTTTTAAATGAACTGAAGAATAAAAACATAAAAGCACATAGAAACTGGTTTAAAGTTTCTGTGAGACCAACGAAAGACCCAGCCAGATTCAGGACAAAAGCATAGTCCGGGGTGGTCATGCTAGAGAATTCTTACAATTTGGGGAGAATGTAAAACTGAATGGACTCATCAAGACAAAAAAGACCTTATCTAAGCAACAGATAAACATCTGACAATTACAAAGCAGTGTCAGGCCCATTTCTGGCCCTGGAGTCTAATTGTAAAGTGGCAAACAAATGGATCTGTCTATGCTTAGTATTTGTGGAAAACTGTTTGAGGGAAATTGGCCAGGAATTCTTAGGGGTAATCAGGGCAGGTATGACTCAAGATGGCTATAACTGTGTCAAGTTAAATCCACAAAATTACTTTGGAAAAATAAAGACAAACTGATCTCCCTGGAAGGTCAGAGCAGTGATGAAGCTGTGACAGTGTCATTTCTGCTTTTCGTTCTGGATGCTAATAAATAAATAAACAATTAATTAACCAATAAACTAATTAAGCCTAGCCATTAAGAATCTAATTTTGAAAAGTCCACTGACAAGTATTACAACTGAATGAAGAAGGGAACTCTATCTTGCCAACAATTTCCTAAAACTGTGAAGAAAGGAGAACAGGTATTTAAAAGTCATGAGCCACAATGCCAAATACTGGCAGATACCAAAGGCTATTGACTTCCCATTCAAAACGGTCAGGAGACAAAAAAAAAAAAAAAGTCAGGTACCAAAAAGACTTGACATAAAGAAGTCAACTGTAATAAAACCAATCTGTGGAATTGGTTTCAAATTCATCCTGTATACGCACCACTAAATAGTACCCATTATTTTCTGCATAAAACTGTGTTAATGTCATTGCTTATGTGGAGGTCAGAAGTCAACATGAGGGCCTACCTCCATCATTGTCCACCTTACTATTTGAGACAAGTCTATGACTGAACCTCATCTTATCCATTTTATGACCCAGAAAGTCCCAGGGCTCCCCTGACACCCAGATGCCAGCGGTAGTATTATAAACATACTTCTCCATATGAGACTTTTGACAAAGGTGCTGGGACCAAGACGCAGATTTTCCCGCTCATGGCAATCACTTTGCCTACGGAGACATGCTCCCTTAAATGGATTTACACAGAGTAAGTATTCTAACATATTTACATCTCCTGGCACAAGGTTCTATTATACATACATTGCTCTAACTAGTTTCGAGTCAGTCTTCTAAAATGAAAGAACAATAATTCCAACTTGGCCTCAGTTTACGAAGTGTCATGAGAAAGACATCAGAATACACAGTAGTGATGCGGAATTCTACCTGGACAAAAGTCACTGACTGTCATGCTCCAGGAGAACCTGTGGCTATATGGCTTAGCAGCAATGCAACAATATTCTAACAGCAAGGAGCTGAATGCACGGGACTCCCATTGTTAATGCAACATGTTAGAGGAATGAAGTCACTTTCGTCTCTAAGGGAACAAGATTTCATCTGTGCATGGCTATTTACATTTCTTGTTTCCACGTGTTCTATTGAATAAACAGGGGCATACATATTGAAATTCCATGTCATCTTGGTTAGAATGACTGGTATTCAAGAGGTAGGTCCCTACCTGCAGGCCCAACAATCAGGAGGCAGAGGCATGGGAATTCCTGTGAAGCCAGCATGAGAAAAATGGTGTGTTCCAAGCAAACCTGGTTATAAGGTGAAACTTTGTTTCAAAACAGAATGGAAAAAAAGAAGGAAGGAAGGGAAGAAAGAAGGAAGAAAGAAGAGACAAAGAGAAAAGGGAAAGGGAAAGAAAAATTACAGCAAATGTATTAAGATTAATTAAAAAAAAGAAAACCTGTAAACATAGCCTTTCAGAATGTAAACTATTAGTGCCACCAAGGCTATCAGTAAGAAAGTTCATCAATGAAGTAGAAATTAGAATTATTGTATGATCCATCTGCACCACTGCTTGCAAATATCTGAGAGAATCAAAGTCACCATAACACAGAGATGCCTGCACATCCGCGTTTACTGCAGGAGTCTTCAAAACAGGCACAACAGGCAACCAAAGTGAGGCTCAATCACAGATGAGTGCAAAAGGAACACGTCATACACAGCCACAGAGAAGAATAAAATTATGCTATTTGCAGAAATTGAAAAACCAAATAGACTCAGACAAATATTTATGTCCTTTCATAAGTACAAATTATATATACATGAATATATATGTGCACGTGTACATTTCTACATGTACATGCAATGTAAGCCAGAAGAACTATTTGAGAAGAGAAAATATTGAAAGGGAGGGGAAAGAGGGAAGATGGGAGAACTAATGTGCTGAGAAAGAGAATCCGATATTTGTTTTTCTCTAATCTTATGCATTTATGTCTAATTTTAAATAAACACATGTGTTATATATATATATATATATATATATATATATATATGACATGAAAGCAGGAAGGGGGATTATTTGGGTGCAGAATGGGATCAACATGTAGGAGGATAGGGTAAAAAGGAGGAGGCAAATATGTTATATATATACATATATATATGCACAAATATACATATGTATATATGAAAGTGTCATACAGAAACCAACTATTTTGTATATAAAATCAAAATAATAAAAAATTTAAAAGTTAGCAAAAAGCAGAATAAAGAGTTCTACTGGTTAGGTGCCACTCTAAGCCTAAGATGTGAAGCTACTGCATGAACTGAAATATGGACAAAGCATAATTGGTGAATTGTGCTTTATAGGACAAACAGAACTCAACAAACCACAAGAAGCTGTATTCATATTGTACCATGTTGAGCTACATATACCGGTGACTACCTACCACTTAGAAAAGAACAGTCTTATTGTCACCCATGTGGGAAGATTCCTTTTGTTTGTCTGCAGTACTGATGACTAAGCCAAGGGCCTCAGGCATGGGAGACAAGCACTCTGTCATTGAGCTACATCAGTGATGAAGTGACATGATGTGTGGGTTGAACGTGACTCTTTTCAGGTGCTGAGCTGGAGAGCAATAAAAACTTCATATAATCACATTAAGTGAAAGAAAAATCTCTATATTAATTTACAATGAATGTACACAATAGGAATTAAAATCCTTAAAACTTATAACTTTTCTCAAATATTACACAGTATTTTCTTGTAAAACTTTGCCCTTAGAGGACAAACCTCTGTCCTTTGTCTTCTGTGAAACCTTATTCGCAATAGGCAAAGGATAAATTACATAATAATCTCCTAGTGAAACTCATTTCTTTTTCTTTGAGACTAAACTACCTGAAATGTATATAATGGGATAATACAACTATAGAAATATTATTTTCTAAAAAATGAATAAAGTTAAATAAAATCTAAATTTTAAATCTAAATTTTGTCATGTTTGTAAAGTCACACACAGTGATGTACAGAAATAGTCCTGTCCAAGGAAGAAAGACCTCTGTTTTGGGCAGCCTAGCCAACTGAATCAGAGTCTCTCAAACTTTACTTTACATATCATGTGCATTACAGTATTTCACAGAAGGTACTTAAGACTAAAAGCTCTCACATTTGATGTAGAGTGAAATTTTATATGGTGACTGACATATCCACAGATATGACATACTTCTACAGGTTACAAAGCTGAAATGCTAAGGAAAAAAAATCTGTGTGCACCATTGTACTTCTACAGAAAAAATAATTTGCAAGGATGTGTAATGAATACACATGCAAAAATAAAGATATTTCTCAGCTTAAGACATAGTTGCTCCACACCCATCTATTGAATGGATAATCACTGTAATTATTAGCTAATACTACTAGATAAGATTCTAAGAATAATGTGACTAAGTAGGTCAGAGTATTTGAATCACCTACTGGTAATTACTTGATTAATTCTGAAGTGATTTTGAGAGATTCTTTGATGAGGATTCAACATGTAAGGTTGCTAAGTGAAAAAGTAGAAATAGCTACAGTCAACTAGACCAAAAGCCAGGCATGCCAAGCTGCAAATCAAAGTGTGATCACTAGGGATCTTGAATGTGCCTTCAAAACTCTTTCAGAACAGCTTGCAATGTTGTATCTATATATTCTACAAATCTGTGCTAATGACCAATAGAATTTCAGTGTCTTCCTAATATATATAAAACAAAGTGATAGCAGCCTTTCCTGTCAACCCAAGTCCACTACTTCTGACTTGTGGAGGGCTCTTGTGTTTAGTTTGCGTACAGTCCTATTGGCTTTGCTTCCCCTAGCTTGTCACTATATCATTTCTTCACTTTGCTATTTTCACCCCGTTATTTTTCTTTCTTTAATCACTTCCTATATTTAATCTTCCCACTCATCCATCATTTCCTCTGGCCATTTGTACAGTTGAGGCAGGGAAGGATAACTTAGCCCAACCCAGAACATCTAGGGTTCGTTTTTGTGCCATGTGTGGATGGGTGCCCACAGGGGACAGATAAAAGCGTTAGATATCCTGGAGCTAGAGTTACAAATGGCTGTGAGCCATTTCACATAGGTTCTGGGAGCCAAATCAAGTCCCTGGAAAAACAGCCATCCCTTTTAACCGTTCGCCCTTCTCTCCAGACTCTGAATGTTAAACAAAAATAAGATTGCTAGACAAAACACAAGAAACCCAACCTCATTTGATATGTGAGATATGGACTTGGGCCTGAAGGTTATTATTGTTTCCAATTTCAAACAAATTATTTGGTCAGGAACATCTAAGAATATGAGAAGAGCAGAAATGTGAGTCAAGGTATGCAGAAGTAATCCGGGGGAAATTTGTAGGCAACCTGAAGCTACCACATTAATCTGAAACATTTTCCAACTTTAGATCTTACGCTTCACACTATAAACTACCACATCCACACATTCATGACATATGACATTGTTTGTTTCCTAGGCTTCATTTTATATTTTAATTGTCACATCCTACTAAATAGTCTTGATAATTCCTAACAGGATATACCGTGTGATGTGCAAACAATGGTTGAAAAGCAAAGGCATGCATCTGCCTATCCAAAGGGTTTTTTTTTTTTAATGTGCTGCTAAGAGAATGTGGTGGTAAGTGGCCAAATTTAAAATGAAAGTTGGCAAAGACAACAGAGGACTAAAGTGAGCAGGAATATTTTTAGACAGTTCAGGTCATTTTTTTTTCAGACAGCTAAAAAGCAATTTGAAGATTTGAGGCAAATGCTTCAAATGTAGGGCAGAATGCAAGACATACTGTAATGTGGGACAGGCACAACAACAACAAAAATATTCAGTGTTCTGCAGAGGCAAGGGAAGGCTCAGAAAGTCACAGCGGCCCTCAGGAACCTACCAGAGGAAAACAAAGAGAGGAAACACATTGATCATAGAGCCATGGAGGATGAAACTTGGACTACAACATCATCACAAGAAGAGCAAAGACAAAGAAGAAGTTAAATGGCAAGTACTTTATTGGAAATACTTTTTGCTTTATTAATTATACCTCCAACATAGACACATTATTTTTTTTTAAATGGTGTCTTTTGTTTGCATGTGCACGTGTGCAGGTTTATATGCACATTTATGGAGGCCAGAGGTCATTATAAGGTTTTGTTCACCTATTTCAGAGACAGAGTTCTCCGACTGGTCTGAAACTCACCAAGTAGTCTAAGATGGCTAGCTGGAGAGCTTAGGAATCCATGTGTGTCTGCACCGCAAGTCTGGGCGTACAAACGTGAGCATGTGTTGCTGTTGTTTTGCTTGCTTGTTTGTTTGTTTTCACAAGGGGTTAGTGACCAAATTCAGGTCTTTGTGCTTGGCAGAAATTCTACCTTACTGAGCCAAGAGCTTTATTTTCTCTTTCCTTTCTTATAATAATGAACTTTATTTTGCAGTAGTTCAAATAATTCAGTGTGATCATATCATAGTTCAGGTAAACCAAAGATGTGTCCCTAAAATTAAGAGTGCAGTGCCGTCATTTTGTCAATGCTCATTGAAGACTATTGGGTTTCTAGGAACAGACTGTTGGAAAAGAGAATTCTGACACTAGATGAATAAAATATGAGCAGATGGGCCCTAGAAAAGGGTTTGTTCTTACATGTTTCCTAATCGTAAAATGAAAGAATCCCTAAATATTGAGTGAAAATAGGACTAAGCAAAGCCAGTGTTTATAGAAGTCCCAGCGGCAGGAAGAACTGCCTTAAAACATCCAATTGTCTACATAATTGAGTAAATATACTCCTATTTTACCCAAGAAATGTGTAGAATATGATGCAGTCGTCGTGTGTCTGCCGGAGCTGGGAGAACGAAGTCCTCCCTGGCCTAGTGTTGTCTGTCACACCCCTGTTCTCAAGGCCTCCTGTTGCAGCTCCCCTCTGAGCCTGTGCCTTTCCTGTGTGCTCCTAGTCCAGGGAGCACCAGCAGTTTCCTGGGTGCATGCATGCCAAGTCTACAAATGTTGCAGACACTCAGAATGGGCAAATTCGCCATCTCATGGTGATGGAAAAATGACATTTGGCCTTGGAGGTATCATCCAGTGGTTGAGGGTCAGTGCACTAGCAGTGGACTAGAATTCAGTTCTTCATACGCAGCAAGGATGATGAACCACCAACTTTAACTCCAAATCCAGGGGGATCTGGCACTTCTGGCTTTCACTAGCACCTGCATGAATGTGCACATATCTACACCCAGACACAGAGACCCATGCTTAGTAGAAGAAGAAGAAGGAGGAGGAGGAGGAGGAGGAGGAGGAGGAAGAGGAGGAGAGAGAGAGAGAGAGAGAGAGAGAGAGAGAGAGAGAGAGAGAGAGAGAGAGAATTAGGCCTTTAAAAGTTCACATTTCAGTCTCTAGGGACTGGAGATAATGCCTCCACAATTAGGTATAGTTGCTGTTCTTGCAGAGGACCTGGGTTTGATTCCCAGCATCCACATGGCAGCTCCCAGTCTGTAACTCTAGCTCCATGGGATTTGATGCCTTCTTCTGACCTTTGTGGGCACCACACACACACACACACACACACACACACACACACACACACGTGCTGAAAAAGCACTCACTACACACTAGATAAAATACACAAGCCTTTGGCTTTGAGACTCTGCTAATGAGTTGGGTCCTTTAGTCCCAGCTTTGTTTGCTTGCACAGGCAAGGTCCAGAGTACGGCAGGATAACAATGTAGCATGAAGGCAAAATGCGTTATCTGAATTGTTTTATTGATCAATATCTGAAAAAAACAACATGTTTTTTTTTTTTGAGACAAAACAAAGAATTTGTAGCACTGTTCTTTTTAGAAAATGTCTGCTCTCTGAGATGCTCAGGATGCACACTGGTGAATTTTCCAAGCAATGGATAGGGTTAAGTTTTGCTTACTACAGTCCTGGGACTATCATGCTGCAACGTAATCTTGAGGAAGAATCCTCTAAGGGCCTGGAGTATGTAAATGCTAACTGTCTGTGTCCAAATTCTTTCACATCTTCTTGGAAGATGTTGTTTTTGGTATGTACTAATAATTACACACCCACTGGATTTGTCTGGCAATAACTATCTTGCTTACGTTTTCTATACCAAAAGGGACAAATGGAAATTCTTGGTACAAATTTCAAATTCTTAGAAGCATCAAAATCACTGTCTCACCTTCTTTAAGGACAGTGTATCTGTAATGTTCAAATTCAGCCATGGTGCCTGCTGCCCATGAGGAGACATGGCCAGTAAACTGAGGGGAGAGAGGTTAGTGAGGAACATTACAGAAAAAAATAAAATGAGCAAAAACTCGTGTTTTTATTTATGATAAAATGAATATAACTGATTTACGTAATCATGGCGAAGGCCATTCTCAGGTCAGGGATAGGCATGGCTAAGTGACTGGGAATGGTGATGTCCCTAGGTCACCGTGAAGCATAGCTACACGGAAGAAAACAGAGTTTTCACCAACTACCTATAGAAAAACATCCGTTTCTCTCACTTGTTCACAAATAAACAATTTCATTTAAAAAAATCTATTCATATCGTTTTAATAAATACTGCATTGTTTAGAGCAAGCATTGAGTTAAAACCTGTACATGCAAAGATAAAAACCTGGGATATCCACTCCAATATTAAGACTTAAGATTCGGCTGGCATGATAGCTAGTGAGGTTTTTCTCTCTGTTACCTCGCGCAGGCCCCCTCTATCACGCTGCTTTCTGCGATTATGTCACATACCTAGATAGCCACTTAGACATACGCACGTATTTGCCTTGAGAAGTTCAGGATTCTATGTACTTCATTTTTCGGGTTTTATTTATTTAAAGAATGATGGTACCCAGGAAAGACTAAGCACTGAAGTGGCGGAGAAGGAGAATCCTGAAGAGTATCAACTGCTCCTAGTACTTCTTAAAGCTGCAGTGTCTCACCTTCACCGCTAGGGTGTACTGAAGTTGCAAGTTACTTGGTAGACGCAGGAGTTAATGGAAATGTTCACAGCCTCATTTCCTTCAAAGGGCGTTCATTTGAACGTTGCTGTTCAATAAGAAACTCACGAATAGCATAGAACGTGATGTTAATCATCGTTAAAATTGCTTCTGTAAGCTCTCGCATCTTTTGACTGTCTCTACTGCCAACATAACAGTTCTAAGGTATCAAAATCTGTGTGACTTTTATGCCACTGTGATGAATGGCTCTCTACCTGGATGGGAAGTAAATCAGTTTTGATAAGTGAAGCATACTGACCTTTTGATTTAAGATGGCTAGTTGAGAAATTAAATGACCGTGTCGCTGGTTCCTTCTTACTTATCACCACACACACCTTTGGGTGTTTTATTTCCCTCACATATTTTATTAGATTGAGTAAATTAATAAGTGGAAGCTGTCCCCAGAGAGATTGTCCTAACATTAAAAAAAAAGGATGCAACCTTATGTGTGTTGTTTTTAAATTTAAGGTTTTCCCAGTATGTAGAACAAAATGAGTAACAGCCCAGTAGGCATGCGTGTGTATATTGGTGTGTACATGCGTGTGTGTGTGTGTGTGTGTAGTTACTTAAATATGAACACTGATGCATGCAGAATAACAACTTACTAAACCCATATCAGAAGTGTCACCACTTTTTAATGTGCCAATTAATCAGGATTTGTGCAAAGGATAATCACAAATGTCTACACAAGGAAAGCTTCCTGCCCCATATTAAGTTTGGGGGTTTGTTTTGGTTTGTTTTGTTTTCATGTGGTACTTCAAAACTGTATGAATTGAGGGGCCCTAAACATCCATTGTTCCACACCAATGTTCACAGCCACTGGTTGTAGCCAGGACTTACTCCATTATCACTGTTTTATCTAAACTATTCCTGCTATTTAATCAACAAGGAAAAACCTCCATAGTCACAGTCTCTCCGCTTTACATTTAGTAAACATGCGCTCTGAGGCGGGCATTTGGCTAAGCTGTGTTTAGCAGCAGTGTCAGGGAAATATGGATTCTCTGCCTTTAGCTGTTCATAAAAATGAACGGAATAGCTCCACAAAACTTCAGGGGATTGATCTGTAATTTAACAATGCTTACCTATAAACTCTCCAAGGAAACTATGAAAATGTGCTTCAGACAACTCATTTATTGTATATATAATGGTATTGCTTAATTTGGAATAGAGCACTTACTATTTTTTCCTGCCTCAGATATCCAGAATTGTTGTTAATCTAAAGCATTGGAACCTCCAATAATAAGTGAAATAAATAATGTATACTCTGTAAAGTAGCAGGTTATCATTTACTGTTATGTTATTTTGTGTTGATTCTCTTCTCACAAGTTGAACAGCCTGGCTTACAAATATGAGCTTCGTTGAGACTCACAGAACATCTCCTGTGTCTCTTTTTACTTCAGTAGCAAACTATTCATATGTTAGATCTATGGCAAAGACAAAACATTCAAAATAGTAAGAAATGTGAGAATTCTTTCTCTTTCATGCACACTCATACACACAGTGTTTTCTATTCTATATAACACTTACAAGGAACTTTAACAAAGGATGTACCTAATTTTCCTGGTTTTTAATCTAATGTTTTCATCTGAAAATAATGTGTTCAAAGGACCTTTAAAATGTTTCTTTGATTTATGGGTAGGTATTGTTTAAATTTGTTTTTGTCATGCAATGCCTTGTTTTCTCCTCCTAGGGTGATTAAAAGTTTTGCCGGGTATTATAGCCAGGGCTGACATCTGTGGTCTCTTAGCATCTTCCTGGAGAGGATAGGAGCTCTACAAGGAGAGCAACAGATCCAAAAAGTCTGGGCACAGGGGTCTTTTCTGAAACTGATACACCACCCAAGGACCACTCATGGAGATGCCCTGGAACCCCTGCACAGAGTTAGCAGTTCAGTGTCCAAGTGGATTCCATATAGTAATGGGGACAGGGACTGTCTCTGACGGGAACTGATTGGCCTGCTCTTTGATCACCTCCCCTTGAGGGGGGAGCAGCCTTACCAGGCCACAGAAGAAGACAATGAAGCCACTCCTGATGAGACCTGATAAACTAGGATCAGAGAGAAGAGGAGGAGGACCTCGCTTATCAGTGGACTGGGAGAGGGACATAGGTGGGAAAGAGGGAGGGTGGAATTGGGAGGGAGGAGGGAGATATAGGAGGGATACAAAGTGAATAAACTAATTAATAAAAATAAAAATAATTTTAAAAATAAGATGAAATAAAAAAGAAACATTAAATAAATAAATAAATAGATAAATAATACAATAACAACAACAACAAAAGATATCTGTCCAGGCGCTGGGTTTCAGAGTCTGATGAGAAGTCAAGAGTAATTCTGATAGGTCTGCCTTTATATGACTTGGCCTTTTCCCATGCACCTTTTAATATTCCCTCTTTGTTCTATACATTTAGTGTTTCTATTATTATATGGCATGAATTTTCTGGTCCACTCTATTTGGTGTTCTGGAAGCTTCTTGTATGTTTATAGGCATCTCTCTTTTTTTTTTTTTTAGGTTGGGGAAGTTTTATTTTATGATTTTGCTGAAAATAATTTCTGAGCCTTGGAGCTGGGAGTCTTCTTTTTCTTATAGTCCTAGTATTCGTAGGTTTGATCTTTTCATAGTGTCTCAGGTTTGAGGTAACACAGACACAGAAAGACAAGCACGGTATGTACTCACTTATAAATGGAGATTAGCCATATAATTCAGGATAACCATACTACACTCTACACACATAAACTAAGTACATGGAGGACCTTAGGGAGGATTGTTGGGGGTTGGTCTGATGCTTGTATTTTGATGCTAATTACTGGCCCTCAAGATCTGGTTACTGCCCTATCCTTGCTCTGTAGACCTGCCTAAAGCATTATTCCTGACTGGTTGATTAAAAGGCCTGTACCAGGACAGGGCAAAAGGAGCTGGGCATGGCTAAGGTCCCTTGGCCTTGGGGTACAGGAGAATTACAGGAAGAAGAGAGAAAGACAGTGAGAAGGACACCAAGTGATTGGTTACCATGGAGAAGGAACCACATGGGCCAGGAAAAGTCTGCAAGACTGGTGTGAAAAGAAAAAGATAAGCAAGTACTTACGCGATTCTGGTGGAAAGGTAGCCCAGATAAGGATGGTTATGGCAGGGAGCATGAGATTCAGGCTGGAAGGCTGCTGAGACAATGGGGGTGGGGTTGTCTGTCCAGCCCAAGGTGTTTTAAGGCAATTATAAAGCATAAACGGTGTCTGTGTCTTATTTGGTTGTGATACAGGTTAGATAATACTACTAAAACAATTATAGAACAAATAATAAAAAATATTAGATCTTACCACTAAATTTACAGCAACAGAGGATGCTCTGATGGAAAATGTAATTCTCATTCAGAAGGACAAATACAATAGACACCAGAATATGGCTGAAGAGAGGGAACAGGATGGGAGCCTACCACACATGTCCTCTGAAAGAATCCACCAAGCAGGAGATTGAAGTAGATGCAGAGACTCACAGCCAAACTTTGGATGGAATTCAAGAAATCTTATGGAAGAAGGGGGATATAGAAGGACCTGGAGGGTACAGGAACCCCACAAGGAGACCAACAAAGCACCCCCCCAAAGAAAAGCTGTACCCAGGAGGACTGCAGAGACTGACACATCAATCAAAGACCATACATAGAGAGGATCTAGACCCTTGCCCAGATGTAGCACATTGACACCTCAGCCTCAATATGGGTTCCCTAGTAAGGGGAGAAGAGACAGTCTCTGACATGAACTTGGTTGCCTGCTCCTTGACTTCTCCCTGGTGGGGTGACCTAATCAGCCCACAGAGGAAGATGATGCAGCCAATCCTGATAAGATAGGGCCAGTTGGTAGGTTAGGAGGGCTCCCCATTTCTGAGGACTAGGAAGGAGAATGTAGAAGAAGGAGGAGGGAGGGAGGGACCTGTATGAGATGAGGGAGGGGCTACGACTGGGATGTCAACTGAATAAATTAAAAAATAAAACATGTTTCTTCGAGGGATGAATTTCCCTCTTTTTAGAAAATAAAGATATTTGGAAGAGAATGTCAAGCTTCTTTAACTTCATCTTGGAGACAAATTTTTCCACATGAATGAGAGGCCATGTCAGAGTATTTCAAGAGAGCATACACTCACAGTGGGATCAGCAGCTTCCTCCATGCCTTGTCTTCTATCCCTTTCTTCTGTTCTTAACCCAAGCATGTCTAGCAGCCTAACTTATTCTCAGTCTCTTTTGGCCTCAGAACATAGGGTTTTCATATAAAGATGGAGGTCAATGGTTCAGCTCAAATGCATTAAGTTCTAAATTCTAACCTTGACATACTATGATAAGAAAGAAAAATATGCTTGGGAACATAATGGTTAACTTCAGGTGACAAGTTGATGATATCTAGAATCACCTGGGATATGGGATTCTGGGCATGAAACCACTGAACAGTTGTTCTTCTGCAATTTTATCAGAGCAACAGGAAAAGAAACTATCACAAGACCAAAGCTTTCCTGGTATTAATCCCACAACTGCATACATCATGTCTCATTTGATCAGTGTAATATCCAAATAACCCCATGCCACTGTGCAAAAACAGAAAAGTGCCAACATGGAAGTTCACGAATCTTATATGCTGACAGCAAAGATGCAAAGAAGAGTAAAATGAACAAGCAATTGAATCTAAAGGATAGTCATTATTTAAACTCAAGGAAGAACGCCATTGAAGTTCTCTGATGTCTGCTGCTCTCCAACTTCAAGATATATAGGGAGTTGCACACACACATAATTCCAGTATAGTCCAGAAAAACGTGTTAGCAAAAGTAGAGAAAATTTGACACTCGGTGGACATAGGTATTTTTAGCTCTTTCTTCTTTGATTGCTATTTAAAAATCTTACAGCTGTAAAAGCATACTATATCCCCACTTCATCATCACCATCCCTGCAGAACTCTAGCCATTGTAGCAAAGCTCATCTGCCTCTGAATGATGTTTGTCAGTCAGTCAATATGATTTTATAAAAGCCAGGAGCATCCCTTGTGCTCGGTCATGGATTGTGTGTACCTGTTCGCTTATTTTGGTGTGTATTTCCATTTTTGCTCCCAAGGACAGCAATGGCCCCACATATTACCATCAATTTGTCAACCACTTGAAAAATAAGTGAAATAAAGCCCTGCCACATTTTATTTATGAATCAGCACCTTCTAAAGCCAAAAAGATTTGGAATACATTATTAGGACTTATTATGTTTTAGCTTAGCTTAGTTTTTCCACACCAAAAAGGCTACAATCTTGCCATTCCTCATTAATCAAAAAATCTCTTGAGAGTTTTCACATAACAAACTAGTAGAATTAAACACAGGTTAAGATAGCCTTGTTCAAGTCATGGTCATGGAAACAGCAGATATTTATCAAAAGAATAGGACAAAGCTGATATGAATTAGAGCTTGAATGCTATGTGTTCTAGATAATACACATTAAATGTCTCCCCTACAAATTGTCAGAGAAGGAATGAAGTCCTGCACAAATATATTATTTCTAGGCAAATATATTATTTTTAGATCTCTAAAGTGAGATCTTCAGTTCCTGGTGAGAACAAGTCTGTAAAGAACAGGCAGGTGAGAGGCATGGACTTCTTTTTCTAGTAGTGTAGCTGTCAGTGATGCACATGCATTGCTGTGGACAAGCTCCCTCGGAAGCTCTTGTAAACAACCCCAGTGAAATTCACTGGGTCATCAGAAGTAAAGGATAGTAAAGTAGCAGTGGGACTCATGAGAAAAAGGCAGGGGACAAAGAGGATAATGGGCAAGAAAATATGATTGAAATATGCTATGTAAATACATGAAAATGTTACAGTGAACATTATTATTAGGTGTAACTAATATATGCTAAGAAAATATATTAAAAGAGGCTAGTTTTAACATTTTTTCAGAAAATTGCCTTGATAGGTTCCTAGGAAAAATTAATACGCAAAGTTAAGTTTTGAAATATGAAAATTTGATATCTTGAGACTTAAACTTTAGAACCAGCCAACCAAGGGACTGAAGGTCCCATAACCTCCTTCTGTCAGCAAAGCTGAGTTGGGCCACCTGTCTTGCACAATCTTCTAATAGCATATCAAGGATTCATTGGGTAGAAAAAAATAGCACTCATCACAAAATCATCATGTGTCAAACCACTTATACATATGAAGCCATTTACCCCACCATGTGAATCAGGCAGAAAGAAAATATAACTATTGGTCTACAGCACCACAGACAGCAGATAAATGCTAACCCTGAATTTTAGGGTCTGGCTGACTTCCAGCTATTTCTTTATTTTTGCTATAACATAAACGCTCTACCATGGATTAAATAAATGCCATTACTGCTGTATGTGTGTCTGTGTGTGCATATGTGTGTGTGTGATCCTGTGTCTCTGTCTCTGTGTGTATATATATGTCAGCAGAGTAGTACATATGTATTTATAAATTCTTAATATAAATTATGTATGGTGTGAGTACATATGCATGTAAATGTCCCCACTGTCTTTCCTCCAGTTCTTGTATTTCCTCCATCTATTCTTACTTTACATGTAGCAAGAAAGATCTTGGAAACACTATCGGTTAGGTAGACCCTAATGTAAGACACATTTCTAAGAAAGCAGCTGTGCTCAGCTTCTGATGAAGTGGGAGTGACAAAAGGCAACTGGGAAACAGGGACGTGTTCACTGTGGAATCATTGGGGTCAAAGTTAAGTACAGGTAAGGACTAGAGAACAAGGCCGTATTCTAAATTATATTTGTATACTATTATTGAATCATTAATTCTGAAGTAATATTTGACATCATTAAAATGTAGTCTGCATTTAAGTTTCCATGTAAAATATATTTTAAGCTCAAGCAGAACTGCTACTTAAATGTCCATTATGTTAATGCAGATAATTTTAAGTTGGCTATAATCAAATACATTACAGGAAGCATATCCAGTGCTATTGTAATTGTTAATATATAAATTTATTCAAATATAAGAACATCCTGTAAATAATGAACTATTCAAATTATCATGAAAGACCTTATATATTCCAAAATGTGTCATTTTGTGGATTTTTAGAGCTCATGAATTAGACAATACACTTTCCAAATTTTCTGTAGCCAAATTAGATTGAAATAAACTGTAATTGGTATAATGCCTAGATATTTCAAGGAATGATATACTGCAGATAGAAAACCAAATAGCATTCAATAGTTAATTCAATATTAAAAGACCACCATTTCCTGCAGAGTGGAAACATAGAAAGAATATTTGCAAAAAGGCAAAGTAAATAAAATGACCACTACATCTATTGATAATATTGTTAAGACATGGTATGCTTTTATGATTAGTTGTACAAGTATGGTTTCTTGGCCATGTAGATAGGGGAGGAAAAGGTCAATAAATATAACCATGCATTCTCTAGGTGCTCTTGTGTTAGAAGTAGGAAAAAACCTGAAGCCTATTCGGAACCATTATCATTGCAACAGGTTTCTAGTTAATGAAGCCAGCGGTGCTACTGAGAATTAAGCTCTGGCCCAACAGCCTTTGACTATAACACATCTATGTCATTCCATTCCAGTTGCACTTTAGCCTGATGGTCCATTAGTTGCCTGTGTATAATAATTTCCATCAGTACATTATGCTCATCTCAGTCCTGTGCACGGCTTCCCTGGCACCGCAAAAATTTTTTTCTTATATTAAGTCACAGCTATATAAGAGGGAAATTTTTTCTAATTAAAATTCTTTTGAGAGTCATCACTAGGAGGAACTTAATTTAAGAACTTTCCTGATGCTAGGACAAGGAGATAAAGTTAGACTTGAAGGAGGAGATGATCTAGTATGGCTTTCTTGAGATGAGTTTCGGATACTGCTTGGGCTTTTCAGGCTGGTTCCCCAACCCTACAAGGCAGAAAGTGTTTTGTGAGATGTTGGCACAAAATTGTATGTGTTGGAACCATAGTCACCAGTTCATTGTAAATGTTTACTATGAGTAACGGCCATAAACTAGATTATCCACAATCACTTAAGAAAGCATGTGGTGTAAGCTTGGATCAGTTATTGGCTCATGCCACTTGAATTTACAGTTTTTCATAAATTCATTTTAAAGGCCAAGTTATTTTAAATTGTTTTTGGTACCTAAGTTGATTGCCTGCCATACTACCAACAATGAAGGTACTTTCCCTCCATACTTTTTTATTTTTATTTAGCATAAATAAATTTGTATATTCCCATCACACCAAGTCCTGACAAGTTCACATAGCTAGTTCATGAAAATGCATTATCCCAAGAGTACACAGTTAGTGATATTAGTAGATCAATATATAATTTTTGTGTTACTATCCAGAGGAACAGTCCTGGTTTAGGAGATAGGAGGAATGAGTATGCTCAGTGATATTAGTCTATATCTCAAGATGCTAAGTCACTTTCATTAGTCATGGTAAGAATGTTTCCTGGGGTGCATAAGTCAAAAGGAAGTTTCTGTGGCAGAATTATGTAAGGAAACTTACACTAGAGACTGCCCACAAACCATGCAATTTAGAAACAGCCAAGAAACAAAACCATATAGAAAGAGGGATAAATAACAGTATTGTATTAAGGGTTATTATGCAACTACAAAGATTCAATATGACCCTGGCAATAGAGCAAAAAATAGTTATGAAAAGAAGCTATTTCTTATGCTCAGAGCTAATTTTCAAACATATGTACCTGTATTTGAAACTTTGAGCATTTCACACATTTTTCTGTATCTGAAAAAAAAATGGATCCAGACTGATATTGTTTATCAAGAGAGCTGAAAACAGTTCATATAAAGGTAGCCAAAAGCGAAGTTCAATAAGAATTCAGAAAAAGAACGTAACCCCACTGCTGCGAGAGCTCGTACAATGTACGCTTTGTTCATATTGGCAAAAGGTAATTTACTCTTCAATTTTGCTAGAAAGGATAAAATATCTCTAGTAATATGGTTTTATAAAATTTTAGTTAAATAAAATGTATATCAAAATGTGTTTATCAAACTGCAGGTTCAATTAGTTAACTTCAAAACTGAAATATAATTTTATTTTCATAACATATATTCCACTATCAAATAGTTAAATATATTTTTCACATAATTAACAATAAAATCATTTACTCCAATTTTTAAATGCTCAAGAGCATTGGTGCTATGAAAATAACATTTTAATATTATGTTCATGGAAATTAAGACATATAAAATAACATAAAATAATGTATCATTTTATCTATGTTGCTCTAAGATGGAATAGAAAATATGCAAACACATTAATATGATTTAAGACTGAAGAAATTTGGATGGTAAAGATGTTCTTATCTCCCAGTATATAATTAATATATTATGAAATATTGAACAGACATTTCAAATATGCCTTCCTGTTTATAGGTATTTGACTGGGAATATTATGTTTTATACATATTTCAAGAAAATAATGAAAGAATTCTAGAGACAAATTTAAACTTTATGCCATGGACTTGTAAGTTTATGACTGAAACAGCCAATAATAAATTACGGCATAAGTACTCTCTCTGACTATAATATGATCTGTTCTGTGCTGAATACAGGGGACTACTAACACTTGCACTCATGTTAACATGCAAACATAGTAACACAACCCAGAGTGCATGCTCTTTCTCTCTAGTTTTTTCTCTTTCACTTACTGCCTTGTAAGTTCTCTTCTGCCCAGCGTGCTTCCGGATTTGTTCTCCATTTGGTCCTGTTTCTACATGCATGGAATAGATGATGTCAAAGAAATCTTCAACCACAGCTACTCTCCTTAACGACAACTTCTCATCAACTCCCACGCCATCCTGGAGATGAAACAAGACAACAACAAAAAGAACAGAAGAAACAAACAAAAACACATAAGATTAGTGAAATTATTTGTGTTTAACAAATGAAGTTGATTAAACCAAACTATTTTTTATAAAATAAGTCAAATCATGTCCAAGAAAATTTTTTTAAAAATGCTTGAATTACATACTTGTCTGTTTTTCTTCTTTTAAAAAAAGATTCTCCTATGTATCCCAAGCTGGCCGCAGTCTCTCAATCCTGCCACCCCCGACAGACATCACCCAAGACAGCAACCCCATAACTCTGTACTACACATACTGAATTATAAAATGAAATGTTAGCAAAACACATGGCTAATACTAAGTAAATCATATGTATCCATCAAGTCCATTTTTGGGTCCTTATAATGTTCAGCATAACTCTAAAAATTAGAAATTATACATTTTAGCACTTGGTAATTTTTAGTACAATCATTCCATTCTAGATACTTCTCAGCCATGTAAACCAAACAGTATTCGGGTTGCTGGGTCATATCTGTTGTATTTAGAAAAAAAAAAGACAAAAACAATAGTATTTATTGCAGCTTCTATCTCCAAACATCATAACTCAATAAATAAAGGCATCTTTCTTCAATTATAGATAGAGTGGCAGATGTGCCAAAGGTTAAAATGTCATTCTTCAAGGAGGTAATTTTCAACTTGTGGGTTGCAAACCATTTGGATTCACATATCAAATACCTGTATATCATATATTTACATTACAGTTCATAAAATTAGCAAAACTAAAGTTATGAAATAGCAATAAAAATAATTTTATGATTGGTGGACAACACAGCATGAAAAATTGTATTAAAGGGTCAAATTGCTTTTGTGTCACTAACTTCAAGTTTTCACAGCTGCAAAATGGTTACAGTAGAAGCTGTTTCACAGGTACATTGTGAGCACTAAGGAGAATTGGGTGTGTAAAGCATGTGACCCAGTCTCTGTCACATTGTAAACCTTGAGTGAATGCTGGCAGTGCCTATCATTTCAACAATCACATTACAATGCATTGAAGGTCTGGTGAAAGTGCTGAAGATCCTGTGGTTATCTCCTCTTCAGGCAGCTCCTTGGAAGAAGTACAGCCTGATATAGAGGGAGGGTTTGAAGTCTCTCAGAGGGAAGTCCAGCCAAAAGGAAATAGTTGAAACAGATGCTAAATCATATGAAACGGTAGGCTTAAGATACTAGAAAAAATTAATATTCTATAAAAAGTTAATCTCATGTGACAACCCATCCACACCCACATGAAACATGCGCACATGCACTCACACACATAAATTTATGTATGAACACAACATGCACATAGTATTCCCATTTGAACCCTGAAAAATAAACTGGTGTACTATGACTTGGTCATTATTGCTTGCAAACAATATGAAATAGTCTTCCCCAGAAAAAATAAACCAGTTGATAATCTAATAACCAATTGTCAGCTCTGAAAAAAAAATAACAAATACAGACTAAGCTAGATGTATATAATGTATTATATATAGCTATATAAATATATTATGACATTATTATATAATATATATATACTATATATTATATATATAAAACAATTAAAAGAGGTCATGAATTTGAAAGAAAATAAGGGTGCATACATAAGAGGGTTAAAGGAAAGGAGAGGAAAAGGTGAAATCATGCAATTTTTGTATCAAAAAGTTATAAAAATTAAAAATAGTAGCTTAAGAAAGTGAGTTCTCCAAGCAAAAGTTCTCAGTAGTTAAAGAGTAGTCAGTGGCATCCCTAACACGCTGAGCAACTGCAAAAAGAAAAGTAAGTCCTATCTATTTTTTTTCCTTACATTTGGTGTTTCCATACACAGTTTCACTATGGAGTAGGCTTTGAATGTAGCAGAGTCTGCAGCACGCTCATACAGCTTCATATATGTGATTTCACAGTAGGCTCAGTTACCACGTCTCTCAGGACAGCTCACTTCGAAATGCACCTTACACATTCCCTGTGGTGCTGACAGGTTTGGCTTGAGACCTTTCTCAAATCTCTTATTTTATTTATTTATTTATTTATTTATTTATTTATTTATTTATTTATTTTTACAGTAGATCTTACTTATATTCTTTCCCTTCCATGAACTCCAGGTCCTCCCTTCTCCCTAGCCATCCAACTTCATGTATTTTTTCTCTCCTTTCTCTCTCTCTTCCTCTTCCTCTCTTTCTGTTTCTTTTAAATTTATTCTTCTCTAATATATTGCATCCTCTTTAAAATCTTTCTGTAATCCTTCTATAATAGGGCCCCAAGAACAACACCACTCTGTCTTGTGACACAAGTCCAATGCATAGTAAGCTACATTAAACTCAGCAGCGATATCTGGAAACATATAGTTTAAAGGGCAATGTCTTAAAAAGCACAACTTGTCCCAGAGGTCTCACACTAGCCTGCATCCCCCATCCTCAGAGAATATCCATCTTCCTAAGTATAAATCTAAATTCTGGCTCTGTCCATTAGTAAAATCGTCCATGAAACTTCATCTGCTTTTCGGCACATCATAAAATTTGTACAATATCTCCTGTTTCTTTGCTGAATAACCAGTTGTAAGCTTTATATAATCATTAAAAAATGATAGTGATGAAAATTTACAGACCTAAGGAAGCTAAACAACAAGAAGGACTTTAGGGAAGATGCTTAATTATCATTCAGAAGGAAAAACAGAATAGACACCAGAAGCAGTACAGAGAAGGGACAGGATGGGAGCCTACCACAGATGCCCTCTAAAAGACTCCACCCACCAGGAGATCGAAGCAGATGAAGAGACTGACAGCCAAACTTTGGACAGAGAGCAGGGAGTCTTATGGAAGAAGGGGGATATAGAAGGACCCAGAGAGGAAGGAGCTCCACAAGGAGAGCAACCAAAACAAAACAAAACACTGGGCCCAGGGGAGACTGCAGAGACTGATGCATCAACCAAAGACCATGCATAGAGAGGACCTAGACCCCCTGCTCCAATGTAGCCCATAGACAGCTCAGTCTCCATGTGGGTTCACTAGTAAGGGGAGAGAAGACAGTATCTGAATGAACTCAGTGGCCTGCTCCTTGATCAGTTCTCCCTGGTGTGGTGACCAAGCTACACCACAGAGGAAGAGGATCTAGGCTGTCCTGATGAGACCTGATAGGCTAGGGTCAGACAGTAGGGAAGGATGACTTCTCCTGTCAGTGGACTAGGGGAGAAGGATAAGGGAGGAAGGGTGAAACCCAAAGGACATGAGAGAGGGAACTACAATTGGAAGACAAAGTGAATAAATTATAAAATTAATAATAATAACAATAATAATGTGTGCTGTATGTGGGTCCAAAAAATGGTAGTTATGTAATTTCTTTTCTCAGATTCACTTCAATCTTACCCATTAACCTGACTAAGCATAAAATGTAAAACTATTTACCCATTTTATCAACTATCTGAAGAACCTAAATATTAGGAAGCCCTATGTTACTCTAGAATTATTAAGATATGTATGCATCTTAATGTACATATTATGATATATATTTTTAATATTCATATATGGATAGATGATTTATAGATAGATGGTAGATGGATGAGATAGACAGATAATTGACGACTCAATGATATTATCTAGAGCAGGAAATAAATATTACAGAAATGATTCCTGGGGGATAAATTTCTCTTACTATCTATATTCTTTCACCATGTTGGTGATCACAAGTCCAGAGTCAAAGTGTCAAGGAAGCTGCATTCCGGTTGGAATCCTTGGTGGATCACAAGGCCCTGCTTCCTCTGCTTCTGAGTGGCTACCAACGTCCCATGCTCGGGACATTAAGAACATGGCCTCCTCTGCCTTTTTTTCTGCCAGCCTCTCTTAATAAGCATCTTTATGATGACATTAAAATCCATTAGGTAAGGACTGGAAGATTGATCATGGGGTAAAATGCTGGGTGTAGAATTCTGAGGACCTGAGCTTTAATCCCCAGACCTAGAATCCCAGCCATGGTGGTATGGTTCTGTAATCTCAGTGCTCCCATTGTAAGATGGAAGGAAGAGACAGGGAAAATCCCATCATGAAGAGGGCCTGCGGCCATAAAATGTCACCCCCAGTCAAAGGGTTTCAGGGAACTGGGAGATATTGTGAGAGGGGGAGCCAGTTTTCTTTAAGCACGCCCTTCCTTGGGATTTTGAACACGTTACAGTGGATGACTGCACACCCATGGAGTATATGGCTGGAACAATTTCGACTAGATGGTCTATGCAAACAAAGGGCATAAATATGAGTACAAAAAGCTGTGAGGAAATGAGCAGAAATGCAGTATTATGTGGCTTTTCTCAGCTTGACATTACATACAAGAATAATCCCTTCAAGAGCATAGAAATGGCTACATGATAAAAAGAGTTTTGCATTACCAAGTTCTGAGTATTTTTCATTTTAGTATAAATTACATAATAGTTTAGTGATTTAAACTCTTAGTAATGGTCACATTTCTCTATCTATCATTTAGAAGGAAAGATATTATCATTAACTCTAAAGTTATCAAAAGTTAACCCACAATAATAGGATATTATACTAGTTAAGATGAGTAAAGGGAATATTCACTGAACATGTTGAAATTTTATGGAGGAAATTTTAAAATAAAGTTGTGCAAAGAGAACAAGAATTTAAGAAACTGATACAGCTAACAATATACTTTACGGTCCCAGGAAATTCTTTTGATATTCCTGAAGATTAGCAAATATAAGAAAGCTAAGCAAAAATGATAATAGTGTCTAGGACACAGTCTCTGGTCAACATCACCCTGTTTTATTTCCACATGTAATTCACAGACTATAGTTAACTAAGGCCAACATATAACTACATTTACTGTGTAGAGGTCAGTGGATGAAAATATTTGCCACCCTCACCTCCTCAGTTAAGCTGTTATCAGACAGTGTTTTAACTGGCAAAAAAACCCCATAATCATAAAGTAGATGTTGTTATTGACAGAAATCTAAAAGAAGAAGGAAGTGTTGCCAATTTAGAAACAACTATAGTGATTAAATAATGAAAGAAAAAGACAGGAAAAAGAGACGGAGAGGGTAAAGACAGAAATACAATGTCTTCAACACTCACCATTCAAGAATTCCAAACCAAATAACTCACAAAGATGCCCAGCAAATAATCTAATTTTCACAGTCACCTGTGAAATTCTATTAATACTAAAAGGTTCCATCTATTCAAGAAGAATAAGTTAATTTTAAAGTGAATCTCATAAGCTCTAAATTGACATTTTATCCATAAAGTTCTTTCAATGGTTCCGTTTACAAAATAAATATAAAAATAAAGAGCATCTAGCTGACTAAAAAATTTTTTTAAAAGTTTCAAGGTACAACCTTTGAATTTTATTATTGATCACTACAGATACTCACTAATTTTGTTTAAAACCATATGCTTATAAATCAAACTAAGATTTTTGAATATACAGTGTACTTTTTCTTAGCTTTTTTCGTGAATTTAAACTACTAGAAATATTTTTTAAGGGGAAACAAAAGCAGAGCAGGCAGAATTTTAACCAGATGATATTTGAGAGAAAGATAAGCAGGCCAAAATAAAAGCTACATAAAGAGAAAATGAAGGTTTTGAATCTACAAAAAGAAAAAGTGTCTGAGAAAAGCAACTCTATACAAAATTTATTAACTTTTCATCAGCTATTCATCTGAAAAGATATAGAAAAAATCCTATTCATTCCAAAATTGACAATTTACCCATGAAAACAGTGCTGCACTCCAAGTTTATGTTTCTTCAATGAGAAGATAATTACAATTATTTACATGGAGTATTCATCCTCTTTCAGCACAAACAAAAGGCTGTGTTACCAGGAGGTCCAGCTTGCCAGCACAGAGAACACAGCTTCACCAGGAGCTCTGCCTGACAGACAGGCTTTTTTTAAAACCATGATTTAATGTACATTTATTCTTAACACCAAGTGGAATATATAGTATATAAAGATTTCATACTAAATAAATGATATTCATTAAGCCAAAAGGGGGGGAGGAATTTACATCAAGTTTTTAGCTACAGTGCTGAAATACAAATCTGCAGATTTTATCACTGAAAAAAAAATCCCAACTGTGTTTCTTCATCAAGAGCTTCAACTGATTCTAGAACTTTTTCACACCTCAATTAAAAAGGAAACAATTGGAGCTCCACAAGGAGACAAACAGAACTGAAAGCTCTGGGCCCAGTGGTCTTAGCAAAGAACAAGACTCCAATCAAGGACCATGCATGGACATAACCTAGACCTCTTGCTCAGTTGTAGCCCATGGCAGCTCAGTGTCCAAGTGGGTTCTCTAGTAAGGGGTTCAGGGACTGTCTCTAACATGGACTCAGTGGCTGGCTCTTTGATCACCTCCCCTGGGGGGAGTGCAGCTGTACCAGGTAACAGAAAAAGACAATGCAGCCAATCCTGATGAGATCTGATTGGCTAGGGTCAGATGGAAGGGGAGGAGGACCTCCCCTATCTGTGGACTGAGGGAGGAGCATTGGAGGAGAGGAAGGAGAAAGCCTGGGATTGGGAGAAGATGAGGGAGGGGCTATAACTGGGATACAAAGTGAATGAATTATAATAATTAAAAATGAAAACAAAACAAAACAAAAACCCAGCAATAATAATAATAATAATAATAATAATAATAATAATAATAATAATAATAATAGTAAACTAAGTTGCTTGGCTGCTGAGACAGCAAGGACATTTTACAGAGACCTGTACAGCATCACACCAAGAGGGCCCATGTCTGTCTGGCAAGAGATTAAATAGCTGTGTCTCGCGTTGTGCAGGCCACCAACTTATTAACTGGTCATGTAGAGGGGTAGCTGAGAAGGAACAAAACTGTGGAGAGTCAAGGATATGTGCAATGTTCAGTGTTAAAAATACACACACATGGTAGTGTAGCCATTTCAGCTAAGGGTTAAAACCAGTTCTGAGAGGTGATCTCATGGTTAGTCATGCAATCAATTCGAGAGAAAGATGTCAGGATGTTGTAGGTCTACAAATGATACTTTGTGGTGAAAGCCCCATTTTTCCCTCTTAACATTTAACTAAAAACGTTTTTTAAAACTACAGCTTGCTGCTGACCCAGCATCTTCTCTAACCAAAAATTGTCAACACTCTCTAACTCAGGCTGCTGCTCCCCTTCCTGAAAGCATAAGTGGGTGACATACCAGGGAGTCGATCAAGCAGGTGTTATCAAGATAGCATGTTCCTGTGCCTTTCCTTATGCTGTCAACTCATAAGCAGTTTATATGATTTTCAAGAGAGCAGAGACCTTAGTTCCCTTCAGTTTAATGCAAATTTAGGGCTCCTTGAAGAATTTTTAAACATTTATATTGGGAGAGGTGTAATATAGACCCTTGGACATCAGAGGACAGGGTTTAGGAGTCCGTTCTCTCCTCTTACCATGTAGGCTCTAGAGATAGAACTCAAGGCACCAAGTTTGGCACCAAAGTGACTATACCTACCAAGCCATTAAGCGAGGTCCATTTTATATAATCATTTAAGTTATGCCTTCGGGTCATCACTCAGGATACTTCAGCATGTGGCTGTGTTTGGAAAGTAGAAGGGCCCTGCCTTGTGTTTTCCTTTTACATGGCCATGGGGGGAAAGCACAGGAAGTTCCCTTTCATGTCTTTGAAGCTAGGAACAGGGAAAGGAATTGAGATATCTGTGACCAATATTCACAGCAACATAAATGATTCAAGAATAGATTAAAAGGAGTATGCTCCCACAGCCAACACTTTATCATCATGAATATATTTGGGAAGGAATAACAAAAGATTAAAAAATATCTTTTAAATCTGAAGAGCCAAGAAGTCAATCTCTTGAGACATAACCCTGAACAGAAAGGATTTGTGTTTCAGACAAATTCTGTTGCAGTTAAGGGTACATGTGGCCTTATACTAAGAATTTTCTTTAACCTTGCAAACAAGGTAAATAAAGATTGTGGTTTGCTTCTAAATAAATCATAATCACAGCAGAGTTTCATGGGGAACATTCAGCCGGTAAGTTTTATGGACACCTAAACCATTCTCATATTCTTCCTTTGTTGCTGAATAATAGCATACAGCATGATTATGTTATAGTGTGCCCATTTTACAGTTGATTATAGATTCCAGTCTAGCACTTTTTAAAGGTCTTATTCTATGGGTCTTGAGAGTTTACTCAGGGCTTAAGAATATTTACTGTTCCTGAAGAAGACTGGGTATTCGATTCCCACCACCACATGTTGATTTACAACCATGACTAACTCCAGTTTCAGGGGATCTGATGCACTTTTCTGAACTGCATAGTTAGCAGGCACACACACAATGCAGAGATGTGTTTGTAGTCAAAATACTTGTACACGTAAATTAAATAAATCTAAATGTTTTAAATAGAGCCTATTGTATTTCAACTTCTCTCTTTATTATAAGCCTCTCCATATAATGAGCTCATTAAAAGAAGATACTTGGTAACAATTGTTTTAGAAATTTATTTCCTAGAGCAGCACAAATCTATGGGCAGAAACATAAATATTAAGGAGCTAATTTGACAATATGACTATTTGAAAAACAGTAAGCTTCATGATAGGGCCTATGGCCTTTTGATGTTTTCAGTACCAGACATGATATGTTGCCTATGGAGCAATTCTCATATCCAGTTGGAATACAATTGGTTACCTCTATAACCATCATTCCGCTATTGTACCAGTGAGCACAATTTGCCTCACAGGTTGGTATTTCAGCATTCAGGTCCAGCAATGGGTAAGACCAATTATATATTTTTTGTTGTAAAACATTACACTTTCTAGTACTATGAAGGATATCCAGGAAGAGACTTTTCTTGTCAATTTGACATTGATATTTCCGTGTTTTTCAGCAATAGGGACTTTAATGCAGAGACTCACAACAGGTCAAAATGCCGAGGATAAGCAACTGTCAGTACTCAGTCATCTGTATCAACCTTCCCACATCCAAGGCTCATGTACCATCATGAAAGAATGGGTGGGAAGAGTTTAAGAGCTGGAGGATAGAAAGAGGACTGTAAAATTCTGTCTTCTGGACATAACAAGAACACACAACATCTACAGTTGCCCATACAAAACCTGCACAAGATCAAGGCATGCAAGATTTCTGCATGGGGCTCCCCCAAACCCTACCATTATCTAAGAAGATTTTTGTCACTTGTTAGTTGCTGGGCAAAAGGGTCATTTTTCTTTGTAAATACAGCCAGTAGTAAATTGTCCATATCCCAAACCAATGTGAATATGTTAAGCACTATTTGGACTCAGTGGGATGATGATAATGATTTGGACTCAGTGGGTGATGAAGATGAAGATGATGATGATGATTATGATGACAATTATGATGATCATGACAAGGTTTATTTTTTGTGTAGCCTTGGTTGTCCTGGACTCGCTTTATAAATCAGGCTGGCTTTGAACTCACAGTGATCTGCCTGCAGCTGCTTCCTGAGCACTAACACTATAGGCAGCTCCTTTTTTATATATAATCTGGATAATTAGTGTAATTTCATTGACAGAAGTTGGTTCATGCTGTGGGCATCAAGACAACATTATGCTTCTCTGAAGCAGATTACCATACTTCATTATTCATGACCTAAGTCGCTACAGGTTATATCTAATGTTTTTTTAACTGAATATAAGCCTCTTCATCTGAAATACAAAAATAATTATAGTTCTGATACACTGAATTTTACTTGACTATTAACTAAATTTTGCATGGAATTTAAGAAGCACTCAGAAAATATTAGCTATAAACTTTATTGTAGATAGTATGACTACATCAAATACCTGAATTGTTGTATAAATACAGAGTGTTGAAGATATAATGAAGGAAACAGACAGGAGTACCAAAATTAGCCAATATAATGCAAAAGGAAATTACAGCTAGAATCTTTATACCCACTTGCTTCAAGCCTAAAACAACATATGAGAAACTACAGGTAATTGTGGGATTAGATACAATACTTTGAATAGAGCACCAAAAGCAAGATCCTTGAAACAAAAGATGTTACAAGCTTGATTTCCTTAGCAATTAGGAGAATGGAAATCAAAACTGCTGAGAGTTCATCTTACCACTGTCAGAATCGCATATATCAACAGAACAACCAACAACAGATACTGGGGAGAGTTCAAGGAAGAAAAATTTTTGAAAAAGGGAACTTCAACTCGTGGCTTTACATACTGATGTATTTAGTATGGAAATTAGTATGAAGAACTCATAAAGCTAAAATAAATGTACCATAAGACTCAGGTATACCACTCTTTGGCATATGCTCAAAGGTCTTCTCGTCTTATTCTACTAGCTCAGCCATGTTCATTGCTGCTCTATTCACAATAGACAAGAAATTTTTAAAAATTAAACTGAATATTCTACAACCAATGATGGATGATTACAATATATTACATGTAAACTATGGAATATTTTTCAACTGTAAAGAAAAATGAAAGTATACATTTTAAGATAAATGGCTAGAACTAGAAAAAGGTCATATTCAGTAAGTTAACCCAGATCTATAAAACCAAATGTTGCATGTGCTATTTCATGGACTCTCTTAGCTCCAAATCTTCAGATGTAAATACATAACCTGTTATAACTGTTATAACTGTTATAACTAGAGAAATCAGGAAAATATAATGGGGCCATTTACAGGATAGGAGATTGAGGAGAAATAGAGAAGGGAACAACAGGGTTCAAGTGATCTGATCACAAAATGGAAGAAGGGCAAATCTTTAGGCCAGTGAGTGAGGTAATTATAGAATAAGGTAGTAGGAGTGTAAAGAGGAATAGCAAGATTCAGGCGATCTGATAGGAAAAGAAAATGGAAAAGGGTGTTCTTTAGCAAAAGAAGAGTGAAGCAAACACAGAAGGAGGAAGGACACCTGAAAAAGCCACATAGAACCAAACTTCTAGTTTCCAAATGAAAAGCTATAATATATGTAGTTCCACATATAAATATGTGTATACAGTTTTCTCACAATCATACACACATACACACATATGTATATATACATATACACATACATACATACATATGTAAACTTTTCCTATCTAGGCTGATGGTGCTTCCTCCATGAATAAAAACCATATAACAAAGCCCCCAATACAAGATCTAAGAAGCACTCTTATTGAGCTGTTGGACAGGGATATCCAGAAGACTCCCAAAACATGCATTCTATTGCTCTTGCCCTTGGTTAAGCCCCATAGAGGAAGGTAAAATTATGTTGAAGACTCTATGCACTTTAGAAACAGAGACCGCTGAGCAATAACTGAGAAGAATTCCCCTTGCTAAGGCCACTAGCTTGCATAGTACCAGAAGGTACCATGCAAACTTTCATAGGAGGCAGTCAACCAACAGCCCTACACAGCTGTGAGTCCCTTGAAGCATATCATATGACCAGCATGGCATAATAGCCTTAATGGTGGAAGAGTGGCATGTGTACCTCCAGAGTAACCAACAGCTCTCCAATTGCCTGAAGAGTTGCTCAGGAAGAGGAAGACCATGCCTGAAAATATACTTAACTACTCATTGCTAATTAAGCCATAGTTGCTGAAGGAAACCCAACAGCTATTCATTTACTCAAGCAGCATATCCCTAAGAACAATATATACACATTCGTCTTTATACCAACAGCTAAGTGTAGCCTACACCCACTACCAAGAAAACTTCTCTTTACAGCAGATGGAGACCATAACAGATCAAAGAACTGTGGAACCCAGTCCCAATGGATTAATCCACGATACACTCAACTAAGGCTCAGGAAATGTTTCAGAAGAGGGGGAAGAGAGATTATAGGAGCCAGAAGGTCAGGGAGTTTACTGTGAGATTGTGTCTCCTAGAATCAAAATAATGTCTCACCAGCATGACTGCCCACGTGTGATCTGTAAAAGGATGATGCCAAATAACATTCCAACAAGATGGAGAAAGGGTATGAGACCTCAACTCTACACAAAGAACTGTGAGCAATGGAGGCAAGCTGGAGTGAAAACAGAGGCTTTCCCCAGGGAAGAACATCCTAACTGGTTGTCCGAAGCCAAACGGCCAGCCCAGAAAACATACATACAAGTAACATTGCATGGACTAACCCCTTTCCTATATTTAAAAATATATGTAACATACATATTTCACTCAATAAGAATGAGTAATAAACAACGCCATGAATTTGAAGGAGAGTGAGGACAGATATTTGGGACCCCTTGGAGGGAAGAAAGGGAAGGGGAAATCGTGTAATTGACTAACTTATATTCTCAAAAAATAAATAAAAATGTTACAAAGAAACACCAAAACCAAAAGAAATTCATTTAAAAAAATGAAACACAAACTGTTTTATGTCTGTGGGGGGATTGAATAAACAAAATATGTTAAAAGTGCTGTTTTTCACAAAAAAGAAGACGTCATGAACTCCAACATGAAGAACAATATTGGACAACATCTTTATTGATTAAAATTATAGAGTAGGCAAAGGAGTAACTAAAAGAAAGTTCTATATCATAAGTCACCTGGGAAGTGCAGATTTACTGGTAATATCACTACCTGCCAATTGAAAGGGCTAAAATTCTACCAAGAGCACACAAAACACAAAAGAACCTAATTTTCAACCATTGCTCATGGGAATGAAAAACATGTATCAAATTTAGAAGAAAAATCGACCGTTTCTTCTAAAAATAATAAAAAATACCCTTAAAGTATAAGTCAGCATTCACGCTATTTGAAATTTATTCCCAAGGATATAAATACTTCCATCCACACACAAAAAGAAAAGCCACACCCAGGTACTTACATCATCTTCACTTTGCCAGCACTTTGAACAAGATGTGATGACTTTCAGTGATGTGTAGCTTATGTGGCATCCGGGGAATGAAATATTATCTACTACCAAAAAGAAGTGAGCCGTCCACCCAAGAAAAGATACAGAAAGATCCAAAACATATGCTTCTAAACGAAGGGCACGATTCTGAAAAGGCTTTGTATACTCACGGGAAGTCTATAAATACAGAGACAGTAAAGAACTGGTATGCATTGGGGTTATGGGAGGAGGTAGACAAGGTCTTCAGAACAGTCAGATTATAGAGTGTATCATGGTGGATACAGGGCATTCAACATTTGTGACAATGAAGAGTGGTGTGAATTATGACCTTTTGGTGATAACGACTTATCAGTGGCTCATGGTTACAAACCTGCATGGTGTTGGCCTGGATCATCATATGGGGATGGAGCATGTTTAGAATGCTACAGTTTTACTCAGTGTTGCTGTGAATGTAAAATCTCTTTAGCAGGAGTGAGGTGGAAAATAGGATTCAGAGATCCATGTAATGCAAAACCACTGCTATTCCTGAATGGCAATGATAAAAGCTACTCAAGCACACCAAAAGCTGGCTCACAGAATTTTATAAACTAAGGCTATTAATAAAAAATATTGAAAATTTTTACAAAATTAAAATACATCGCAAAACGTTTATGTACATTGTAGTGTGTGTATCTTTAAAAGTGTTTTCTTGATTTTTTAAAATCCATTCATGTATGGCAGACTGTGCCTGTTACCCTAGAACTCAGGAAACAGAAGTAGAAAAGCTGATTTTGAGACCAACCTGAGAAATATGCCAATATTATATCTCAACAAAAATTCAGTAAAAGCAAAGATTTCCAGGGATTAAAACATTTACTTCTTTTAATATTATTTTAACAAAGAAATATTCCACCATGACATAAATGGAAAGCTGAGCAACAAACATATTTAAACTTTTTGAACTCCAGAAGTCAGGCAAGTGCCCAGGGTCATTTGAGTAATGGGGCACTAGACATGGAAAGAACCTGTGCATTAAAACGGTACATTCGTTGATCAAGGTCTACCTGCAGGAACACTGAGAACCAGAAGAAGATCAGATCTGTCTTCTTGTAAAGAAGCAGAACAAGATGACATTTTGCTTTGCTTTGGTTTGCTTTGCTCCTGGTAAAGAACTGAATTTCTGTTTTTAAAGAAATTTAAGAAATATAGAACTTTCAAAGTCAAAAACAACAAATTTGAACTGGACAGTATCATTTTAAGCATTTACCAGTGAATAAGCAGCAGGAGAACTGCATATAGCCACAAGACAACTATATTTAAAAGCAGCTAGACGGAGAGGGCAGACCGGCTTACAGAATAACAGGTTGTCTGTCAGCACACGCCTCGATCCAGTGGGAAGGCACTAGAACAGCACAACTCTGAGTGAATGCATATCGATGGACGCTTGTGGGAACAGGCAAATCATGGCTGAAGAATGAGTATCTCCAGGCAAACAAAATCCAAAAAGTTATCACCTAATTATATAACCTAAGGGAAGTCTTATAGATTGAAAATTGCTGGAAGATTCCAAGAAGGCACATACTAAAATACTGATTTATTTGAAACATGCACACACTCCAATAGGTAAGTCCCGTTCCTATGGACTTAGCCAGCAGAAATTACTTTTGCCAGTGTTTTACGGGAAAGGAAATGTTCATAGTGAAGAGAAAATGGCTACCATTAAGAACTAGTTTTATTTCTTCAACTAGGAAATAACTCAGTCATTTCCATGTGTGCTTATTGGAACAACTGCGCTGTTATATGTTTTGTGTAGTTAGTGTGTCCACGTTCTAATTACAAACAGAAAATGAATCACTGCTACCGGTCTTAATGATGTACACACAACATTTCAAATGGTATGAAATAATAATTTATTGAAGGCCAGGAGGTATTAAACCAGTTGATAGCTCTTTAAAAAATCTTATTTTCAATCATATGTATAGGTGTCTGTGTTTGGATTTTTAAATACGAGCACAGTGTCTGTGTAGGCCTGAGGAGAGTGTTAGATCTCATGAGGTAAGATTTACACATACCTGTGAACCATCTGACATGGTATTATGAAGCAAACTCGGATCTTCTGCAAGGGCAGTAGGTATTCTTAACCATTGACTGTCTCTCCAATACCAGAGTTTATTTGCTCTTCGGTTTTATATCATCAGAGATTACTAAAACTTTAGCTTTTTAACTATGTTAAATTCTCACATGTATTACAATGTTATTCTTCATAATAACTATCTAGATCCAAATTATGTTAAGAATACTGAGGTGCAAAGAAATGAATTTGTCCCTCAGGAGACAAAACAGCAATAGGAAGACGAACGAATACAGCATAGCCTGGATCATTTCAGTAAGCTATGACATTTCAGAAAGAGACGTTAACCTAACCAAGTACCCAAAGTTGTGTAGGAAGCATGGCATTTAGGAAATACTTTGTATGTTAAGACACAGACTATATCATAATTAAAAAAGCATGCACGGAGAGGACTAAAATCCCTGCTCAGATGTAGCCCACAGACTTCTTCTCTAAGTGGGTTCCCTAGTAAGGGGAGCCAGGGCTGTCTCTGGCATGAACTCAGTGGCTGGCTCTCTGAACACCTCCCCCTGAGGGGTGCAACCTTGCCTGGTCACAGAGGAAGACAATTTAGCCAGTCCTGAAGAGAGCTGATAGGCTAGAGTCAGATATAAGGGGAGGAGGTCCTCCCCTATCAGTGGACTAGGGGAGGGGCATGGGAGGAGAAGAAGGTGGGAGGGAGGGATTGGGAGGAAGGAGAGAGCCATAGTAGGGAAACAAAGTGAATAAATTGGAATAAATAATTAATAAAACATTTAAAAATAAAATATTTTAACTGAAATAAAATGAAAATTGATTTCTCTTTGCATCATGACAGGTTTGAAACCTGGAATACGTGTTTCCTAGGCTTTTCCAATACACTGCTACCTCCCAGCCTGGAGGAAATATGGAAGGGAAGATAACTGGAATGAGCACTCACACCATGCCCCCTCTTCACAGTGGCCTGAATGTCATCTCACAACCACACAAAAGAAGCAAAGCTGAAAGATGCAGTCAGGTGTTCTACAGGGCTGGGTAATGGCTCAGCCAATAAAGTGCTTACAAGTACAAGGACCTGAGTTTGATTCCAAGGGTCTGTTTTAAAAAATGGGCAAGATTTTATGCTCTGAGTACTGAGAACTTAGTAGTAGGTGGAATCTGGCTCTATGGCCAACTAGCTTGACTACTTGCTTGACTACGTGGCAAATTTCAGGGTGATGAGATTTTTTTGTTTCAAAAAAATAATAATAATGTGGAAAGTTCCTGGAGAACTGCATCCAAAGTTGTCTTAAGTCCACATGCATGCGGGAACACGCAGAGAAAGATGGGTCACGAACAGCCATATGTCCTGCTGAAATAAAAAATGTTCTGTTTTTCAACAGGATGAAAACCATGAAGATAAGGGGCAATTTGGAGCTCTCTGCCACATTTACCATTAGAATCTGTTAGAGACACAGGACACACACACAGATACAAGGATACATGATAAGAAAAAAAAAACAGGGTGAAATTCAATGGGGAAGGATTGAACACCCAGCTAAAGAAAACAGCCTGATGAAATAGCTACTATTATTATTTATAATCACTTTGTATCCTGACTATAGCCCCCCTCCACCATCTCTTCCCAGTCTCAACCCTCTCCTCTTTCTCTCCCCCCCCATTTCCCCACCCTAGTCCACTGATAGGGTAAGCCCACCTTCCCTATTATTTGACCCTACCCTATCAGGTCTTACCAGGACTGGTTGCATCCTTTCTCTGTGGCCTATTAAGGCCAACCCACCAGGGGGAGGTAATCAATGAATAGGCAACAGGGTTTAGACCAGAGATTGTCTTTGCTCCCCTTCCTAGATGATCCACATGGAGACTGACCTGCCCATGGGCTGCATCTAAGCAGGGGGTCTAAGTCCTCTCTATGCATGGTCCTTGTTTGGTTCATCAATCTCTGCAGGTCTCTCTGGGCCCAGAATTTTTGGATCTGTTGCTCTCCTTGTGGAGCTCCTGTCCTCTCCAGGTCTTACTATCTCCCCCTCCTTTCATAAGATTCCCTGCACTCTGCCCAAAGTTTGGCTATGAGCCTTAGCATCTGCTTCAATACTCTGCTGGGTAGAATCTTTCAGAGAGGCCCTCTGTGGTACTGGATGTCTACATGTAGAAAAATACAAATAGACCCATATTTATCACCCTGCATAAAAGTAAAGTCCAAGTGGATCAAAGACCTCAACATAAAACCGGACACACTAAATCTGTTAGAAGAAAAAGTGGGGAAGATCCTTTAACTCATTGGAGCAAAAGACAATTTCCTGAACAGAACACCAACAGCACAGGGTCTAATATCAATAATCAATAAATGGGACCTCATGAAATTGAAAAGCTTCTGTAAAGCAAAGGACACTTCATCAGAACAAAATGCCAGCCTACAGACTGGGAAAAGATCTTCACCAACCATATATCTGAGAGAGGACTAATATCCAGAATATATAAAGAACTAAAGACTTTAAACATCAACAAACTAAATAATCCTATTTAAAAATGGCATACAGAGCTAAATAGAGAATTCTCAACAGAGGAATATTGAATGACAGAGAAACACTTAAAGAAACCGTCAATGTCCTGATGAAATAGTTAGTGGGAAAGACCCTTAAGAAAATATTTGAAATAAGATGTAGAGGAAAAATGCAAAAATAGTAAGTGCACAGCATGATATAAATTTCTTCAAAGTGAGCGCCAACAGGCAAAGTGCACTCAGACCAGGTAACAGAACAGTCATCTCCACAAACTTCTTTATGTCTCTGCCTGGTCATTACCCATGCTCACCTATCCGAAGACATGCACTGCTTCGCTGCTCAGCAGGGCATGATGGTTTCTACTGTTATGCCATGCGCTCGTTTTATTAGATTATCTGCTGTAATTTGAACTTTATCTTCAAGTTGAGTACGGTATTAGAGAGGCCTTCTATGTCAGCTGTGAGAAACGATTCTAGAGTTATCTCTGTCTGGACTCACTGCTTTTGAATACTGTCCTAATTTATGGTTACTATTTCTATAATGAAACACCATGACATAAAGCAAGTTGGGGAAGAAAAAGTTTTGTTTCCGCTTATACTTCCACATCATTGTCCACTATTAAAGGACATCAGGGTAGGGACCTGGAGGCTGGAGGCTGAAGCAGAGGTTTTGAATGGGTGCCTTTTACTGGCTTGCTCCTCACAGCTTGCTCAGCCTGCTCTCTTACAGAAAGAGCCCAGGACCGGCAGCCCCCAGGTGTTTCCACCTCCTCCCTCATTGTTCACGAGTTAAGAAATGCCCTATAGGCTTATCTGCATACTGTCAGATGGCTGAAGGCATTTTCTCATTTGAGATTTCTGCCTCTCAAATAGAACTATAGCTTGTATAAAGTTGAAACAAAACCAGCCAGTACAAATACCCAGTCAAACAGCAGAATTTCTTCTATGTATATGTATTTTGCTTTTCTTCTTTTTTTAAAAAAAAATAGTTATCCTCTTTACATCTCATTCTTAGGACTCTCCCTTCTCTTTTCCAGGCCCCTCCCCTCCATCCATTCCTCATCTCTTTACTCCCCCTCCCCTGCCCCTCAGAAAATGGGAGTCACAAGCACACACAAACACACTCCAGTACCTCCAGTTGCATCAGGATTGCTTACTTCTTTCACAGTTTCCTGGCAAGGCAGCCCCTCCAGGGGAAAGTGATCAAAAAGCATGAATCAGAGACAGGCTCTAGTCTCACAGCCAAACAATGGGCAGAGCCTAGGGAGCCTTATAGAACAGTCAGGGAAGCCCAGAGGGGCTTGTGGAGACTGAAGCACCAACTAAGGACCATGAATGTAGTTAGCCTTTAAAAAGACTTTTGCTGGTAAATTTTCTCTTTTATTGAAAGTAGACTTTTTTCTCACATAATATATCCAGATTATAGTTTCCTCTTCTTCCACAACTCTCAGTTTCCCCCACAACCAACCCTGTATCCAGATCCACTGTCTTTCTGTCTCTCATTACAAAACAAACAAAATTCTACGGGGTAATAATAAAATATAATGTAATATAATAAGATAAAACATAAACTAACGCATCAGAATTGGATAAGACACAGAAGGAAAATGGCCCAAGAGAAGACACAAAAATCAGAGAGCCATTCATCCACACCCTCAGGAACCCCATAAAAACACTGAACTGGAAGTCATAGCACATATGCAGAGGACCTGCGGGCTCTGTGCATGCTGCTTCAGTCTCTGAGAGTTCAGATGAGCTTTACTCAAGTTGATTTAGAGGGCTACGTTTTCTTACACTGGCTCTTACACTTTTAAAGATTATTTTTAATGTCTATGTGTGCGTGCCTGTATGAATTTATTCATACCTCTTGCATGCAGATGCCTGTAGAGGTCAGAAGTGTCTTTTATATCCCCTGGAATATATTGACTGACAGGCAGTTGTATGCTACCATCTGAGTGCTCGGGTGCTTTGTAAGAGCATCTGCTGAGCTATGGCTCCAGCCCTGCATTTAACTTTTATAGATAATTCTAAAGAGTTTGTTCAAATGGCCGTATCCATTTACTGTCCCTGTAACAGTAAGTATACATCCTACTTGTTCAACATTCCCAACAATGCCCAGCAATTATCATTGTCAATCATTCTGTCATTCTCTGATGGGGATGATAATGTCATGCAATCTTTCTGACTTTCTGAGATGGGATGGTGCTGACTTTAGCTTGCCTTCTTTGATGACTTGAGGTTGAGGTGAAGATCGATAATTATCTGTATTCATCATTGGCATAGACCTTGCCTTCCAAATTTCTCCTTGTCAAGTGCCCAGTTTTAATTTGCCTTTTCCTTATTTACATGAATTCTTTAAACCAGCTGCATATTAATTGTGCACCATCTTTTAACTTTATGGATATTTTTTTAAATTTTGTATTAAAAATGGTAAGAATAGCTTTATACTTTCACAAAAATCAATTTTCCCTAAATATCCTGCAGATGAACAGCTTAGGGAAGAGCAGGACACGGTGAGCCCCTTGTGAGCCTGGAATACATAGGGGTACTGTCCCTCAAAATATGTGAAATCTGAATGAAAGTATATTTAAATTGGTAATATATTGTGTGGTAAATGTTATTAATTAAATATTATATCCATATATATTCCTTGGGGAAGAAGCAATTAGAAACTATTTAGATGGAGTAATAATTGTTTTGAAAAGGAAAACGTTGAGACACTTTATTAAGGAGTAATTCATTGATTTATTCAGTCAATACAGAGAAGCCTTGATAATTGAATGCAAAATGATGAGCCATCACTTGACTAGACAATGTTGTCAGATATCAAGATGGAAATTGATGAGGAACTACAGTTTTACCATGAAATCAGCAAAGCATGAAGACCACCACGAATCACTGTGGCCCAGGTTTCCTTGTTTTATTATTTGGCATTTTATCTTCCATTCGTGATTAAAAATTGCTTCTCCACTTTCTTTTCTATCACTAATAAGATAATAAAGTATTTCAAAGAAAACAAATTAAAAATCAATAAGCAACAGAAAAAATTTAGACAAAAATTTGCCTAGGTAGGGAAGTTTGAAGATGTGACCATTCCACTAAGAACTACCCCCCCCACACACACACTCTAGCTATGGCACTCTTTCTACTTAGACTCTGCATTTTGGTTCTAAGTTTGACCTAGATGGTGAAGCCTCTCTCAGTTGGTTTACTGAGATGTTTGCTGGAGTGTGATTTGGAATGCTCTCCTTTGTCCAAGCACTAAGCTCATCTGCTAACATTTATTGACACCAGTCATGAATATGCATCTAGTATACTCATTTCTCAAGCCAACTAGTTTCACTATTGTCCTCTACCTTCTTCATGGTGTATATTGTGTGACTGACATTGAGACAGGCCTGAGAGATTAAGAATCATAACCATCAGAGTTCTGTGGTAAGAATCTGGGATGTGGAAAGCCCCAGATGGCATGAAGTCCTCTAAGGACAGAAATGAGATGAAGACACAACAGCGGGTGACAAGAAAGATAGATCACTAAAAATACCACCTGTCTGTTCCCTCACCACCCCCTCCGTGTCCCTCTCTCTGACATTCATGGAAATGTTCCATCATATTTTCCATTTCGATGTCCAAAATTCTCACCTTTCTAATTCTATCTCCACCCTAAAGCCAGATGATCTTTGAAAATACTGCCCTTCTTAGCAACATCCTCTGCCTTCCCATTGCACATAAGAAGAAATCCAAAATTGTTGAGTCCCTCAAAGTCCTGCAACAGCCATCCCTGCCCATTTCCACCCCTACCACAGTCCACTTCCTGTTTTCACCACTTCGGGTCAGTCCTTCAAAACTAAGCAACCTTTTTCTATGTACAGTGGCTTGATGGAATCTATTGAAAGGTAAGATATTTACCAATGGGCACTACTCAGTGATGCTCTTCTGCCTCAAATACATCATATGTTCTCCTCATGAGACTTTTCAGAAGATGAAGGTCTCTCTCTCTGCCTCTCCTTCTGTCTTTTACCATATGATAACACAGTGTTTTCTCCCTCAGGAGGATATATAAGCCTTAACAGACACAAAATACCGGTGCTCTAATCTTAGGATTTCAACTTGCAAAAAGTGAGAAATGTTCTTATTTTCTTTTTAAGACATTCAGCCCATGGAATTCTTTCATAGTAATTTGAATGGTCTAAGATACCTCATGAGATTTTTGTTATTACGGTTCCCTCTAGTTGATGATTTTTACCCCCAGGAACTTACATGTTTGAGTTTGTCTCTTCCTCCTTCTAAAACACAAACCTGTTATTGTGTCTAAAGCACTCTGCCCAACTTGTTCTTTAACAATGCTTTCCAGATGATCATATCTGCATCATGCTTTTAAAAATCTGTAATTTAAGTACATAGCTATAAACGCATCACTTTTCTCTGCTGCTAGTGTGAGGTTTCCAGACACTATTTTCCTGTTGCACACAAAACATCAATAGTAAAATCTGGTAATGCCAAATGAACCAACAAGTACTCTCATGTAGCTGATCTTAGGTGACTAGAACTTCCTGAGATCCTTAAGTGAGATACAAAACAGAGTGGAAGCAGTCACTTTCTATATAGACATGCTTCATCATGCACATGTTGACCTTAAGATGTATACAGAAAAATCTAGGTTTAAATATCTTTCAAGCAGGGATTGTAAAGTTCACAACGTTACCACGACTGTACTAATTTAATAGGGAAAAAACAAGAAAAATATTCATAATAATAAAAATGGGGAGAAAGTAAAGATGCAACACGAGGAGAGGAGTGCAGCCAAGATGGCAGATCAGAAACACTTACAGAAAGGTGAAGAGAAAGACACAATCACTAAAAACTGGCACAGGAACAGGCAGCTAAACTTGGCTGTTCTGGAAGCTGTGTGGCATTGGAGGGATGGTCAATATTTGATAACTGTTCTGTATTATCAAAAAATAGATATTATGTTTATAATAAAATCTCGAATTTTTTAAAGTAAAATAATTTTGTAACTCATTAAAACACAGTGGAATAAAAATAGAAATTAACAGAAAGAAGAATCACAGAAATAAGTATAAGTGCATGGTAATTGATCAATGTGTTTTGGAACTCAGTAAAAGCAGAAGATGTTTTTAACAGCATTCAATTCAGTTTCTAAAAATGTATGGTTGAGATTGGGCATAGCAGGACAATACCTCAGCATATGAAAACTTATCTATGACACATTCTTAGCTGATACCACAGTGAAAGGAACCGAAGAAGCTCATTCTCTAAGTCAAGGATGCCCATTTTCACTGGTCTTATTCAATACAATACCTGCATTTTAAAAATACTGTGTGCACATGGGGTGGAGAAGGCATGTGCACATGAGTTCAGGTGCTCTAGGAGCTAAAAAGAGGGTGTTAGATACCCTGAAGAGAGGGTCACTGGCAGTTGTGAGCCGCCTGACACATTACTGGGAACCAAATTCAGTATGCACTTTTGTTTACTGAGCCACCTCTCTAGTCCCAGAACTTGAAGTTGTAGCCAATGAGATAAGGCAAGAAAAATAAGTAAAAGCGACACAATTGAGTAATGAAAAAGCTCATTTATCCAGACAATACCAACCTACCCAAGAACAGGACACTAAGGATTCTACCAAAATTTGCTAAAGAAATTCAACTAACATCATAATCCAAAAATAATATATAAAAATCAGCAGTTTTAATAAACAAAAATAATTGCTACACTGAAAAATGAATTGGGTACATATCAAAGGAAATGAAAGTCATTATTTAATAGAGATACATGAATATTCATGCCTATTTTATCACCATTCCCAACAGCCCAGGCATGAGATAAGTCTATGTAAATGGAAGTCTGGATAAGTAAATTGTGTTATATAGTCACATGAAAGATTGCCCAATCATAAATAAAGGTGAAATTTTGTCATTTGCAGAAAAATGAGCAGGCGAGACCATGTTAAAGAATATAGGACGGTTTCTACAACCAAGGACCACGAGTGGATGTGTCCTGGAACCCCTGTGCAGATGGGACCCAGGATAGCTTGGTGTAGGACTGGAGGGCCTAGTGAGTGAAGCAGGGACTGTTTCAGCCTTGAACTTGATGGCTGACTCTTTGACCCTCCCCCATACAAGCAGGGGAGTGACACACTGGCTGGATCCCAGGGGAGGACATTGCAGCCAGCCCTGAGGAGACAGGATGAGCTGGGGTTGGATGGAAGGGGAGGAGGTCCTCCCCTGTTGGTGGACTTGGAGTGGGCGGGGAGGAGATGAGGGAGGGTTGGGGAGGGTGGGAGGGTTGGGGAGGGTGGGAGGGAGTGGGGGGGCTGCGCATGGGATGCAAAGTACCTAACCTGTGATTGATAACAAAAAATAAAAAATTAAAAAAAATTAAAAAATTAAAAAAAAAGAATATAGGACAGAGTCAGACCATCACTACATGTTTTCTCTAATAAATGTAATCTAGCAGAAAAAAGGAAATTCACTTAGAAGCCAGACTATAAGTAAGAATGAATGTGATTTGGAGAGGGAGGAGGAAAACTATGTTAACAGGGTATGTGTGTGTTTGTGCATATGTGTCTGTGTATAAATATGACCAAAGTTTAACATGTATTCTTAAAGAGTTGCAATGAGTCTCAGCTTCTGCTTCGATAGCTTGATAAGTAGAGTCTTTCAGAGGCCATCCGTGGTAGGCTCTTGTCCTGTTCCCTGTCTTCTCCTGCCTTGCCAGACCACAGAGGAAGATAATGAGTTAGTCCCGATGAGACCTGATAGGCTAGAGTCAGATGGAAGGGGAGAAGGACCTCCACTATCAGTGGACTAGGGGAGGGGCATAGGGGGAGAAGAAGAAGACGAAGAAGAAGAAGAAGAAGAAGAAGAAGAAGAAGAAGAAGAAGAAGAAGAAGAAGAGAGGGTGGGATTGGGAGGAGATGAGGGAGGGGGCCACAGCCAGGATACAAATTGAATAAATTGCAATAAATGATAATTATAAAAAAATTTAGAAAGTGTTGCAATAAAATCCATTCTTTTATACAATTGACTTATCCTAATAAAATATGTAGATAGAGGGAAAAAGGAGGGTTGTCAGTCACACCAATATGCCTATTCCACAAATCCCTCTAGCCTCCTCTTTTCCTTCATGTTCTTTTTGAGGGGCTATAGCTCACATCTTGGCAATAAGCCAAAAAAAAAAAAACTATCATGAAGGAAAGGAGAGAGTGTAAGAGAAAAAAGATGGAAGAAACAAAATGCAGAGCCTCAGTTAAATGGGAACTAGAAAATGTGCTGGAGTTTTCCTAGGAAAACCAAAGGTTGTATCAAAGAAAAAAAAAATCTAATCCTTAAGGTTAAGAAGGATGGCAATGAAGGCATTTGCTTTGTTGATTGTTTGCTTGTTTTGTTTTCAGGAAACCCTGGGTACATTTTGAAAGAAGAAATTCCAAGACACTTCAAGCAAAATCAAGTCATAGTTTCACCTCAGACTATTTTGGTGACATTAAGGCACTCACTAGAGTAAGTGTGGCTAAACAAAGTGTCCCCAACCATTAGCTTTGAGAAAGAAAGAGCCATCCTCCATTGCTAGGCTTCTTGAAAGAGTGTGTTGAAAGCCAAGTTGAAAAATCTGGTCTACTCAATGCTATGGAACTATGCAAGAAACTCATGATTATCAGAACCTGAATCTACTAGGGGGTTCTCACAAAATGAAAGCTGCCTGCACAGGCATCACATAGGAAAGTAATCTGAAACGCTAAAGGCTCTGACCAAAGGCACACAGCATGCCAGACTGGGGCTGACAACTGAAGATCACGGAGGGTTCCATTTGTTCCCATCAGTCCCCTTCAGCTGAGTGTGCTCACACTGGTAATCAGTAGAGATGCATCCATGTGCTAGAGTTTGAACTTGAGCTGACTGGGATCAGTCTGGAGTGTTTAATACAAAGGCAGAGTCCTCTGACCCCACTCCAACCATTTGAAAATGTCAAACAGAGGAGGAATAGAGTTCAGAAAGGAGTGTTTGTGGCACTGTATTGAGTGTGGAATTGGAAATAATACAGCAAAGGAGTTTCCAAAAAGCCCACTCCTTTTCTTTCAGGAACCTCTCATATTCTGGCACAAAAAAGTATCAAATATTCGGCAAGAAAACAAATCTTCTTTGACTGGTGCTTAGTGACAAGGAGACAGTCCTGTAAGTATAATCCATTTTAAATAATAAAACTGGAGATTCCATGTATTTGATTTAATGGACAAAAGAGATGACAGAAAAGGGACAGAAATGGGGGAGAAAACAGGAAGGAAGGAAAGAAGGAAGGAAGGAAGGAAGGAAGGAAGGAAGGAAGGAAGGAAGGAAGGGGCACTTAAAAATATCTTGATAAAGTATGGTCTAAGGCACCGTCTTGTGGAATTAAAAGCTTCAGGTTTTTCTGCCATTCTATAATCCTCTATGGTCAGTTCTCTTTTTAGCTCCATACCCCATTTTTGAATTGGATTATTTGGTTTCTTGCTTTTTAACTTCTTGAGTTCTTTATATATACTGGATATTAGCCCTCTGTCAGAAGTGGGATTGGTAATGATCCTTTCCCAATCTGTTGGCTGTCGTTTCGTTTGGATGACAGTGTCCTTTGCTTTACAGAAGCTTTTCAGCTTCATGAGGTCCCACTTATTGATTGTTGATCTTAGAGCCTGTGCTGTTGGTGTTCTATTCAGGAAGAAGTCTCCTGTGCCAATGAGTTCTAGGGTGTTTCCCACTTTTTCTTCTAAACGGTTCAGTGTGTCTGGTTTTATGTTGAGGTCTTTGATCCACTT
>CM053764.1:19452182-19493272 GCA_028658305.1 Pachyuromys duprasi | reverse complement strand
TTTTGCTTTACAGAAGCTTTTCAGTTTCATGAGGTCCCATTTATTGATTGTTGATCTTAGAGCCTGTGCTGTTGGTGTTCTATTCAGGAAGTAGTCTCCTGTGCCAATGAGTTCTAGGGGCTTCCCCACTTTTTCTTCTAACCGGTTTAGTGTGTCTGGTTTTATGTTGAGGTCTTTGATCCACTTTGACTTTATCTTTGTACAAAGTGATAAATATGGATTTATTTTCATTTTTATGCATACAGATATCCAGTTGGACCAGCACCATTTGTTGATGATGATGTCTGACCAATCTTAAGGCTCTTCAGGAGTAGTAAGGTTAGGGGAGGCTATTAACTCTTGGACTGACTATAGAAAGGATTGTGATGATGGACACCCGAGTCCTTTGACAAAAATAAAGAGATTCATTGGTTTCAGGCATTTAAAGAAATTAGTTATGTCATTAAAATTCTAATGTAAGTTGGGTTTGTTGGTGTGCACCTGTGATTCCAATACCTAAGGTAGGATGCCATTCTAATCTATAAGCCACAATAAATGCTTTAAACTAGAAAAAAATCTTCCCAAAATAGGCATGGTGGTACTAACCAGCAGCCTCAGTACTAGGGAGGGAGTCTGCGGTAGAAGCATCATGAATTTGAGGCTGATCTGTACTATACATGAAGGCCTGAAGCCAACCTGCCTTTCTATTGAGAATTGTCTTTAAAAAGAAAGGATTATGCCGGTAGTGGCATGGCAGTAGTAGATTCTTTCTAAGGTCCATGACCTTACTAGCCCCAGGAAGCTGGCTAGGTGTCACATACCAGGCATGACTTCCTCCTGTTGAGTGGGTCTTGAGTCGAATTAGACAGGTGTTAGTTGCCATTGATCTGATTATGCATATCTTCCCATGCTAGTCATTACAATGATTCATAGGTATTGCAGCTGGGCAGGGAATGCTTAGTTCCTTCCCTCCTTTCTGACCTTGAACAGAATTTTCTGGAACTATAGAAGTAAATAGGAAGAAAGTCTTCTAGATCTGATCCAGCTCATGTCATTTGAGTCATGTGTCCTAAATACCCTCAACCACTGAGAGGCAGCCAAAGACCAAATCAATATTCTATATTGTTTGGGAGTCATTTACATTACCCTGAAAAGAGATTTCTCATGTCTGCTATGGGGTTTTTGTTAGCCTGTGGTTCTTGTGTCAGACCATGTGTCTTAACTTCCTAATTATATCATATATAATTATATGTGATATATAATATCATATCATTTATATTATATAATAATTATATACAATATGTATAATTTATATAATATAAATCAAATATATAATCATATATATAATATCACATATATAATATATATCATATATAATATATAATATCATGTATAATTATATATATTTATCATGAAATCAATAAATATATAATTTGGGTAAGTATAAATATGATTTCTTGTTGCTTAATCAAAGAAACTTCCTCATTCTCCTTCTCTGCCTGCTAGACCAGCATAATTTCTTACCACATTCTGAATCTTACCCTCATTCCCACAGATAAGTGTCAGAGAAGCTTGGCCTTACCACAAATGGAGACTATCACAGACAACAAAAACTGGACACAATGGACAGATCAATGGGTCGTGCAGAGCCCAACCTCAGTGGACACCTCTGCATCACAGCTATGGCTCAAACAGCGCAGTGAAAGAGGAGGGGGAAGGATTGTAAAAGCCACAGTACCAGGGGACTCGCTGTGAAATAGTCTATCCTAAAAAAAAAGGCTAAAGAGCAAGACAGGAACAATGACAATCTCAGTGTACATGTTAATGTGATAAAGGAATTTTTTCATAGAATCTCACCCCTAGACAAAGATCTGTGAGTGACTATTGATTGCTAGAAGAAGCAGGTGTAGTGTCTTCCAGGGGATAAGACCCATTATCAGTTGTCCATTGCAGGGTGCAGAATGTGTAGCCTTGGAACCTTAGACACAAAACCAGACTCATTGTGATTATGCATGTGTGTGTGTACAAGTGCATGCATGTGTGCATCTACATATACATGTGACAAATATGATGTAGAAAAGAAGCTACAACTGGAGAGCTGGGGATATGAAAGGCATCAAGGGAGGGGAACTTGGAGAGGCAAAGGAAGAGAATGGATGAGAAGAAGTGATGTAATTCCATTTCAATTAAAAAGCATTTGGAAAAGTAAAGAGAGGGGGAGGCAGAGGGAAGGGAAGAGAAAAGGAGGAGAGAAGATGTGGAGTTCCTTAGTCGTCAATGACAGATAATACAGATACCAAAATTAATTATTCAAAAAAACTTACTAAGCAATTACCAAGAACAGGTGCTCCATCACTGACTATGAGGTTATTTTCCAATAATTCAATTGTCAGCTAAAAATACCATAGGCTTAAATATGCTTAATACAAAAATGTAAATAGGAAGATGGCAAGGATCTAGAAAAAATAACAGTATAAACAATATGGCATATGGCAGCTTTTAGAACAATCTGGCAACTCCTTAAAAGACGAAATATATGTCATTCCAGTGGCTAAAACTACTCCTAGGTTACCGATCCAAGAGAACTGAAAAGGAAATACACACACATACACACACACACACACACACACACGCACACACGTGCACGCGCATGCACAATGGCACGCATTCACAATTGTTCCTGTCATTATTGCTGTGATAGCCAAAGTGGAAACTAAATAAGTTCCCATCAACTACGTATACATGAAGTTTTATATGATTATGTAAAAGAATTTTTATCTGAACAATGATGCACCTTGACACGTCAAAACATGGCTTAGCTTTGAAACATTTTTTAATTGAAAGTGTTGATACTTCATATCATAGCATTTATGGAATGTGTCCAGGAAAAGTAACTGATTACGAGCAGTTGATTATGTCCTAGTGGCCTGGGAACAAAAGGAAAAAAATAAATGTGAAGTATGTGTGTGTCATTGTGGGATGGTAGGAAAAGTCTGCTGTGATTTGACAAAAATTGCAAAGACCTATAGATTCTCTTACTAATGCTCAATTAAGTGCTTTAATATTATAGTTTCTATGTTTAGTCAATAAAAAATCAATACATTAATACATTGTGAATGGTTTCATGTTTTTTTTTCTGAGTTGTTTTAAACTGAGTACAGGAACAATGAAGTCTAGAAATAAATGTCCCACGTGAATATATTTGGGTATTAGGCTGAAGGAAAATATTTAAAATTAGTCTCCCTCTTTCATTTACTTTGCTTTATTATTTTTCTAAATGTAGCCTGTTCAGTCTGTATAATGTTACCTGTATGTGTTTTTTTCAGGGTTGACCATTTGGCATTGAATGACAAAGGTAGGTACACTAACTTTATATCACCAAATTAGTCCGTTCAATATAATTGATAAAAGATATAAATTTGGTAGCAATAAGTGGAAACCCATTTATCACAATATAAATGTGACCCATAATTTACGTCGCATCAACTCAAAATGAAACAGACTAGAAGTGAAACCTAAACTATGATTTATTGCACATACATGCTACATAGAAGAATATGCTTAAGCTTGGTATAAATGGACACATACATGCTACACAGAAGAATATGCTTAAGCTTGGTATAAATGGAGAGTTCTTTGGTCTGTGTATGGTTAATTTACATTTTCTTTTTTCCACTATTTTAAATTTATTTTTAATTTATTACAATTCATTCACTTTGTATCCCAGCTATAGCCTCCTCCCTCCATTCCTCCCAATACTGCCCTCTCTCCCTCTTCTCCTCCCATGCCCTTCCCCAAGTCCACTGATAGGGAAGGTCCTCCTGCCCTTCCCTCTGACCCTAGTCTATCAGGTCTCATCAGGACTGTCTTTCACAGTCTTCCTCTGTGGTCTGGTAAAGCTGCCCTCCCCTCAGGGTGGTGGTCAAAAAGCCAGCCACTGATTTCATGTGAGAGACAGCCCCTATTCCCCTTACTAGGGTACCCATTTGGACACTCAGTTGCCATGGGCTACATCTGCGCAGGAGTTCTAGGTTATCTCTATGCATGGTCCTTGGTTGGACTATCAGTCTCAGAAAAGAACCCTGGGCCCAGACTTCTTGGATTTGTTGCTCTCCACGTGGAGCTCCTGCCATCTCCAGGTCTTTCTATCTTCCCCTTCTTTCATAAAATGCCCTGCATTCTGCCCAAAGTTTGGCAGTGAGTCTCCACAGCTACTTCATCACCATGGTAGGTAGAGTCTTGCAGAGACCCTCTGTGGTAGGCTCTTGTCCTGTTCCCTGTTTTCTTCCTCTTCCTATATCTGTTTTCTACTTGGCTAAGTAAAGCCCCTTGGAGTACGTGAGGGCTTCTCCAGAAAATACTAAGAGACAAGAGAAGATCTACGCTGGATGTGAGCGGCACCACCCTATGGAGTCCAAGACTGAGTTAAAAAGAGGGGAAGAAGAAAGCAAGCCAATGGTTCCTCTACCCCTGCTCCTCAGCTCAATGGCATTAGCATGAAACCTGCTGCCAGGCCTTTCCTGTCATGATGGGTCTTATCCTTTAATCACCAGCGGAAATAATAAAGCCTCCTTTCCTTAAGTTGCTTCTTCAGAAATCTGATCATAAAAAAAAACAACAAAATAACATCATGACTTATGCATTACGACTGCAAAATAATAAGCAAGCCAGTTTAATTAGCAAGTGCACAGACATCCTGTCCCATCCATGTGAAACATGGAGTATCCATTCCTAGAGAGAGAATAAAAAACTGAGGGGTGCCAATGTACATGCTGTTTATTGAACTTGTGGGGTGTACAAATGACTAAGCCTTTGTCAAAATTCATAAAACGGCACTGCAAGGAGAAACCGAGTTTATGTAAAATATGTTAATAAAAGAATAAGTAAGCTCAATAAAGAATATATTAAAATAAGAACAAAAATCAATTTGATAACGCGTGACTAGAGTCAAGCGAATATAACTAAGCAAGTGAGTCATCTGCCAAGGCCTGCGCAAAAATGCGCACTTATATCCACTCTCCCTGGAGAATAGTGTTTATCAAGACCCTGAATGCATTGTCTCTACAGTGAGCTCAAAGCTTCAGTTAATGCCTATAAATCGAGGCTGGTGCTGATTCGAATAAGTGCTAAGTTACTTCATATAAAATATCATTATTATCACCATAATATAATATGATGTAACATAAACACACGTGTATGCAAGGGTAACAGCACTTATTTTCCCCATAATTTTTTATTGATTCTTTTGTGAATTTCATACCATGCATGACAATCCCACTCATCTCCCTGTCCTTCCATATCTACTCTCTACCCTTGCAAACTCCCCTAAAGAAAACAGAAAATAAAAATTTAAATAAGCTTCCTCATGGAAGCTGTGGTGTGTCACTGTGTATCATATGCTATACCTTTTTGTCCACACAGCCTTACTTACTAGCAAATGTACATTGCAATGAATAAGTCATTGGTCTGGTTCACAGCCTTTGGCTCCTGCTACACCATCAATACTGGACCCTCACGGAGATACCTCTTGGATATATGTTGTTGTCTTGTATCATGGAGATCCGGCAGCCTGGGTTCTATAGAACTGGGGCCCCTTCACACATTCCAGAAGTTCATAGCTAAGGTAGATGTTGGCGCAGGCCAATTCGGAGCCCTGGTTTGGGGCCTAGGTGGTAACTGAATTGGTCAGCTCTGCCATGTTCATGCCATCAGGCCAGCTTCGCCCCCCCACTGCCCAGGTGAGTGGTGGTGCCAACTCTCCTGAGCCCATGTTACTGCTGGCACAACAATGATACACACACGTGGGTGCAGGTGCCCACAGAGGCCAGAAGAGGATATTAGATCACACAGGGCTAGGTTTACAGGTGGCTGTGAAGAACCTGAGAAGTGAACTTAAGTTCTCATCAAGAGTGGTACATTCCCTTATCTGCTGAGGCATTTCTCGAGCCAGCCATAATCAGCTCACATTCACACTGTACTTACCTCCATCAGTTAGACCTCCATGGTCAGTTATTAAAGAAATTGCCATCTTTATGTCTGAATAACATGTTGTCCATGTCCTGGAAAGGTCTGAGCCATAACATGCCATGGTTTCATGGGTTCGTGAAGAGCACACCAGTGTCCCAGAGTGTGAAGGACCTCTCATTGCATTATAGGGATAACATTAGCCAAAATACCTAACATGTATAGTTCTCCAAATCACAAATTCTGTCAAGCAAGAGGAAATTCCAGTGGCACGCGGCATGTAGTGAGATGTGGGGCAGCAAAGAAGCAACAACTTCTTTTACTTTTACTTCAGAGGGAGGTATTTTTATAAAGTTGAGCAATGAGCAAAGCAGCCTTCTGCTTTAAACAGAAAAGCTAGCCCAGTCCTGACAGCCATGACAGACAGCTGGACCAAAGGTTGCCAGCACCTTTGCTCACAGAATATGAAGAAGTGTTGGAGAATCATAGAAACTGCCTTCTAGGAATCCTCCAATCTTTTCTCTTGGTTCTGGGCCAAATAAGAAAGTTATTAAATCACACTCAAGACTTCATGCCAGAGAATTTCATATGGCTTTTGCAGATAATTACCATTATTGTTTTCATCTTTTGGCTGCAGTAGAGATGTTAGATCGCTCATATGTGTTTCATAGAGAATTGTGTCTACCAGAAATCTACACTGAATGCCTTCAACACTATACATACTCCATCACTAGGTCAAAGTTCCCCTTATGAATTTTAAATTGAGAAGAAAGACCACAAAAAATTATTCCTACAGAAAGGCACCTTGGGTAAACAAGGACACTGTACATAAGTAACAAATTTTCTTGATTTTTAGAAATGTGATTTTTAGAGAAGGAATAGACTTTATTCAGAAGCAAATATTCCAAGCCTCCTACATAATTCTACAATGAGGAGGAAATACTATTCCCTTACCCCAACCCTTCTCCTTCCCACTGTGCTCCATGAAAATTCAACGTATACAAATTTCTCTTGCAGTTTTCAGGTAAGTTCACATTTTCTTTAACTTGTCAAACTTTGTTGTCTTTTGTTAAATTGTAGACACCTTTCTAAGAACACGGTTAAAGAGCTCGAAACATGACCTTGTTCCCACTTCACTGAGAAGTTAAGGGCAGAGAAGCCTCTCACTCTGCTTCAAAAGATCCCAATACCCTCTTTCTAGCCAGAGAAGAGATATTATAAGCTTTACCCTGAGTGTCTAATGCATGACAGTGAACAGTTATTTTGTAGAGAAAATTTTTTATTTTAAGCTTAAAACCAGGCCCTACAAATTTATGGGAAATAATCATACATATTTTCAAAATGGTATCTTCAGTGCTGAAAAAAAAAAAGGTGTCACTTTGTTTTGAAGTCTTCCTGGCCTTTGAGGCAAGATGATCAGTTTTTGTTTTTTGTTTGTTTGGTTGTTTGTTTGTTTTTGTTTTTATTTTTCCCCACAGGAAGCATTATTTTACTCTTGTCCCGAAATGTTGATCTGATTGATTTGCCAAGCCATGGCTACACTGTCAGTTTTGCAACATATTTAAGTAATTCCAGGCCACTATAAGATAGTTCATAATTGTTAATATTCAAGAAAAAGTAAGTAGATACTCAGGCAAATAAAATTAATTTTTGTAGATATTTGAAAAAAATATTTTCTGTTTAACCCAACCTTGAAGAATACTTGGTAGAAATGCTACATCTGTAGGTAAATCTATTGGTCCTGATTATGTACTATTTAACCCTCCATTCTCTTTTTGTAAGCTGTATTATGTTTACACTTCAACAAAATATTTTGCATCCCTCCCATACTTTTGTAAAATCAGGACATAATGTAGCAATACAGAAGTAGCAACCAGCAACACATGTATTCATCTTCACCTGCTCCCTGATCACTACATACAAATGACATTATTTACTTTTAAAAACTTCTTCTCATTAGTGTGACCAAACACCTGACAAAAGTGAGTTAAGGAAGAGAAGGTTTCTTTTGATTTGAGGCTACAGTCCCCTGTGGAGAGAAAGTCCTGGTGGCAGGAGCATACCCTGGCAGGTTGCATGCATATTGCATTTAGGAATGACAGAGAGATGAATGCTGGTGTCCAGCTTTCATTTTCATTCAGTTCAGGACCACAGAGCCCATAGCATAGTATTAGTTTCTTTCAAACTGAGTCTACCCTCCTCAGTTAAACATTAAGGAAACATCCTGAGGGATGCTTACATGGTAATCGTAAATGCAGTTGCATTAACGACAGATTGATTACTACAGCTGCCAGGACAAAATGATCAATCCATCTATCACTGTTCTCGGTAAGCTAGAGACATAATAGTTAAGAAGGCCATTGTTAAGAAGGTGGTGATGAAGGTGGAGAAATGGCTCAGGAGTTAAGGGCATTTGTTCCTGAAGAGGACTTGGTTTGATTCCCAGCATCTGTAGCTCACAGCCATCTGTAACTCTGGTTCCATGGGATCTGACAGCCTCTTCTGAGATCTGAGAGTGCCAGGTATGCACATGGTACATACTTACAAGTAAAATGCTCATATACATAAATTATAATAATTAAATCTTAAAATGTTAAAAGTCATTGACTTTGTACCCCATTTTTTAATTGGATTACTTGGTTTGTTGGTGTTTAACTTCTTTAGTTCTTTATATATTATGGATATTAGCCCTCTTTCAGATAGAGGGTTGTGAAGATCCTTTCCAAGTCTGTAGGCTGTCGTTTTGTTCTGTTGATAGTGTCCCTTGCTTTACAGAAGTTTTTCAGTCTTATGATGTCGCATTTATTGATTATTGATCTTAGAGCCTGTGCTTTTGGTGTTCTGTTTAAGAAGTTGTCTCCTGTGCCAATGAGGTCAAGGCTCTTCCTTAATTCTTCTAACAGATTTAGTGTGTCTGATTTTATGTTACACTGTTTGATCCACTTGACCTTTACTTTTGTGCAGGGTGATAAATATTGGTCTATTTCCATTTTTCTACATGTAGACATCCAATTAGACCAGGACCATTTGTTGAAGATGCTATCTTTTTACCATCGTAAGGTTTGGCTTCTTTGTCAAAAATCAAGTTTCTGAAGTTGTGTGGGTTTAATTCTGGGTCTTCAATTTGATTCCATTGATCCTCCAGCCTGTTTCTCTGCAAATACCATGCAGTTTTTATTACTGTTTCTCTGTAGTACAGTTTGAGATCAGAGATGGAGATATCTCCAGAAGACCTTTTATTGTATAGGATAGTTTTAGCTGTTTGGGGGTGTTTTTTTTGTTGTTGTTGTTGTTGTTTCTCCATACAAAATTGAGAATTGTTCCTTCAAGGTCTGTAAAAAAATTTTGTTTGTATTTTGATGGTAATTGCAGAGAATTATTAACAGAGGAAGATAGAACGGAAGAGAAACATTTAAAAAAATGCTCAACGTCCTTAGAAGCACAAATCAAAATGACCTTGAGATTCTACCTCATATCCATCAGAATGGCTAAGATCAAAAACTCAAGGGATGACACATGCTGGACAGGATATGGAGAAAGGGGAATCCTCCTATATTGCTGGTGGGAATGTGGTCTTTTACAACCATTTTGGAAATAAATCTGGTGCTTTTTCAGAAAATTAGGAATAGTCCTACCTCAAGAGCCCACTATACCACTCCTGGAAATATATCAGAAAGATGCTAAACTATACAACAAGGACATTTGCTCAACTATGTTCATAGCAGCTTTATTCATAATAGCCAGAATCTGGAAACACCTAGATGTCCCTCAACTGAAGAATGGATAGACATTGTGGTTCATTAACACAATGGAATACTACTCAGCAATTAAAAACTAGCAAATCATGAAAATGTAGGCAAATGGTGGGAACTAGAAAAGATCATCTTGAGTGAGGTAACCCAGAAACAGAAAGACACATATGGTATGTACTCACTTGTAAGTGGATATTAGACATATAATATAGGATAAACTACAGAAATCTGTAGTCCAAAAGAAACTAAACAACAAGGAGGACCCTAGAGAAGAGGCTGAAACCTCACTCAGAAAGGCAAACAGGACAGACATCAGAAGTAGGAGAAGACAAGGAACAGGACAGGAGCTTAACACAGGGGTACTCTGAAAGATTCTACCCATCAGTGTATTGAAGGAGATACTGAGATTCATAGCCATACTTTGGGCAGAGTTCAGGAAACCTTATGGAAGAAGAGGGACAGGAACTCCACAAGGAAACCAGCAAAGCCAAAAAACCCTGGGCCCCAGGGGGTGGGGAAAGCTGGAAAGACTGATACTCCAAATAAGAACCATGCATGGAAAGGACCTATACTCCCTGCTCACAGGATGCCCATAGGCTGCTCAGTGTCCTAGTAAGGTGAACAGGGGCTGTCTCTGACATGAACTCAGTGACTGGTTCTTTAATCACCTCGCCCTGGGGAATGCAGCCTTGCCAGACCACAGAGGAAGATAATGCAGCCAGTCCTGATTTGAGTGTTGCTCAAAGCAATCCTTGATCTACTTTATACCAGATAGGCTAGGGTCAAATAGAAGGGGAAGAAGTTTGCCCCTATCAGTGGACTAGGGAAGGGGCAGAGCGGGGAGAAGAGGGAGTGTGAGTGGGACTGGGAAGAGACAAGGGAAAGGGCTACAGCTGGAATACAAAGTGAATAAATTGTAATAAATAAATAATCTAAAAAATAAAAAGCAATGACATCTCTGTTGACATAGTATTCAATCTTCTATATCTGATTTACCAAATATATACATACAAATATTTTATTGTTCCCTCTAAAACAGCTAAAGTGCCTCTGGATCATCTGATACCTGGCCAAGTTATAAAGTAGGTCAGGGATTGCTTTGAGCAACACTAAAAAGCTGCTAGCCACCTACAAGCGGATTTTCACCCACTCCTTTATCTACCAGGCAGCCAGCCCTGCTGCAAATTAACATACTTAATAAAAAATCTCAGCCCCTAAGTATAAGTATGTTTTATGTATGGTTTTTAAACATTTTTATATTAATTAGTTTATTCACTTTGTATCCTAGCCGTATCCCCCTCTCTCATTCCCTCCCAGTCCCACCCTCCTTCCCTCATTTCCTCCCAAGACTCTCTCCAAGCCCACTTGTAGGGGAGGTCCTCCTCCCTTTCCATCTGACCAGAGCTTATCAGGTCTCATCAGGATTGGCTGCATTGCCCTCCTCTGTGGCCTGGCAAGGCTGCTCCTCTCTTGGGGGGCCTTGGTCAAAGAGCCAGCCACTGAGTTCATGTCAGAGACAGTCCCTGTTCCCATTTAAGGAAATCATTTGGACACTGAGCTGCCATGGGATACATCTGAGCAAGGTTTCTAGGTGCACAGAGCCTATGAATGGTCCTTGGTTGGAGTATCAGTCTCAGAAGAAAAAAAAAAAAACCCTGTGCCCAGATGTTTGGATACTGTTGCTCTCCTTGTGGAGCTCCTGTCCTCTCCAGGTCTTTCTATCTCCCCCTACTTTCCAAAGATTCCCTGCACTCTGCCCAAAGTTTGGTTATGAGTCTCAGCATCTGCTTTGATATAAGTGTGTTTTAAGATTCCTTTTCCTTTGGAGACTTAAGTGGAAGTTGGGGTCAGTGCAAAAAAAGGAATATGGAGAAGGACAGCTAATAGTAAAGACCACTTGAGAAGTCACTGGAAGCCTACTTCTGTGGAAGCTTTTAAAATATATACATCTATATCTATGAAAGGAATCTTAATTGAGCTACAGATAGAGCAAAGACTAAACAAAAGCAAAAGCCATACCCAACTAGATATCTTATGCCAACAAATAAAACCTTCAGTGCTTGGCATGCATTATATTTTGTTGAGTCATTGGCTAAATAGTCCTCATAGAAAACCCCAAACATCACAGGCTGCTGGTTTCTCTCTACAGTCTGATGCTAGGACCCTATTGCTGAATACAACACTTATGTATGTTATCAAACACGTCACATGTTCCTAACTAGAAACATCTCCCACTGTTACTGACTAGTGTTCATGGTACTAGAAGGTACTTTTCAAGCTCTAGGAAAAATGTAACTAACAATACAGCTACAATAATAATCCCAACTACAATTCCTCTGACAATATAGCAGTGACCTTTCTGCCACATAAGCTGCCACAGATGTCATGAGAGTGAATAACCGACTCTGTTTCTATTGGATTTAAGGCCCACTAAATGAGATGGAACATATACCTGAAACTGCTGACATGGTGAAGAAGCAGACACATAGGTCATGAGCTTAGGGTACACTTCATTCTAGTATTTCTGCTAAATAAAAATGAGTTCTAATGGCAATCTGCTATACCCATAGACCAGCTGTTATCCAGAAACCTATAACTGGAAAATATGCAGAGTGAGAAACCTTGGAGCACTCCATCCTAAATGAAATATCTTCATCAAAGCCCACACTTTAAGACGCCGAGAGCTATGAGTAAGAGGAGGTAGGAAGATTCTAAGAGCCAGAGATGATGGATGACCATAAGGAAACAGTGTCTTCCAGACACAACAGGATACAGCATGTATGGACTCACACAGACTGTGGTAAGATACGAAAAGATTGTACAGGCTCAAGTCAGATAACATTCCAGCACTGAGAGGGAGAAGCAGACACAGGACTCCACCTCTGAGCAAGAAGATATCTCCAATGAATACCCTCTGGCAGAGGGAAAAATCTGTTATCTCCAGTGAAGTCTCACTGGGTATATTTGCAATACTTAAGGGCAGACCCCCAGCCCAGTGGTAGTTAGCAAGCCCAAAACAAACTCACTAGTATTTTTGTAGATTTTTGTTTCATTTTGTTTGGTTTAGGCATTTTTTTTCTTTAATGGTTCTTTGCTTATTGATTTCCATTTTTGTGTTTTTCTCAGTTTGTATGTGTGTATTTCTTTGTTGCTCTGTGTCTGTGTGTCTGTGGGTGGCTTCTTAGCTTCTTTTTTTTTTCTTTTATTTGTTTTAAAGAGAAAAAAAGAACATAAAGCGGTATAGGTGTGGAAGTGCAGAGAATCTGGAAGAAATTAGAGGAGAAAAATCCTGACAGAAATAAATTTTCTGAATTGTTATCAATAAAAGATTTTGTCTTTATTCATTTATTTAATTACTTTACAGCCTGATCCCAGCCCCCTCACAGTCCCACTCTGATGCCACCTCCCCCCATTCCTTCCCTCTCTGTCTTCTAAGAGAAAGGGAGGCTCCCAAGGGGCACCAACCCATCCTGCCATCTCAAGTCACAGGAGGACTGAGGCCAGACAAAGCAGTCCAGCTAAGGAAAAGGAATCCGAAGACAGGCAACAGAGTCAGAGACAGCCCCTACTCCCACTGCTCAGAGACACACTTGTTGACTATGCTGCACATCTGCCACGTGTTTATGGGGTCCGGGTCTAGGAGCCCGTGTAAGCTCTTTGGTTGGTGGTTCAGTCTCTGTGAGCCCCCGTGGGCCCAGGCTAATTTACTCAGTAGGTTTTCTTGTAGAGTCCTTAATGACTCTAGCTCCCTCTATCCTTCCTCCCATTCCCAGAACTCTAAAAACTTAAAAATATTCTTTTTCATCCATCTCTTTAATGTCCACCAAGGGAACTTTGTGAAGTATTCATTGCTCATTCACTTCAGTAGTGCGACCAATGTGTACCATTTCTGAAGGACAGAGGATGCTAAACTACAAAACTGGTGAGTGGTTGGGCAGCTGAAGCCAGAGCATCGACTTTGAGGCTTCCCGGGCGACAGCTGACAGCCCGTGTGCTGGGACAGAGTGGATCCAGATCCTTGTGAATATCTCCTGATTCTGAGAGTGGTGAATTATCCATCCTCTGTACTATCAACTGCACCATCCCTTGTTCCCATGGCTTCGCAGAGGCTGCATCAGTGGTAGGGAGTGAATAACCTCAGGAACTGGGATCCTCCTTTTCTAACAGCCAAACAGGGGACCAGAGGGTAGAAAACTGTGGGCTGTCTGAGCTTATCACACACACCTGCGAGGGAGTGGAACTGCAACAGAGTGCTGCAAAACCCCAGATTGGGGGGGGGGGTCCCCCTCTATGCTAGCCACCAGACATCGGGTCCCTCCCACCCACATCCCCACTATATTCAACTAGTGATCCCTGGGACAGCATTCTCAACATTGAAGCCCCTGTTCTGTGGGTCTCCCAGCAGAGTCTAGGCAAACAAACCCTGGAAACAATTCCTGAAACCAAGATGGTGCAGCTCAGGCAGATCTTAGCTCTTGGAGCACAATGCCAATATAGGCCTTTGGGTCTCTGAGTCATTTACACCTGTGCACGCATGCACTGTGCCCACAAACCTTGAATGCACCTGCACCACAGCCTGCACTTAAACTCCTTTCTTACACTCCACCTTTGCAGGCAGGCAAACTCCCACACACACTCATGTGCTTGCACAAATAAATGCACCTGTATTCTTCTTCCCTTAGCTGCATCTGAAACACCACCACCCACTCTCAAACCTGTGGCTGTCTCATATCTCTGAAGAATACTCCAGACTCCAGAGACAGAAGAACCCAGTGTGCAGTATAGGCTCCAGGAACAACAACATAGGCTAAGGACCATCAGCAGGCTAGAGGCCATTATAAGAACATATCCAACAACAACAAAAAAAACAACATCATGGCTTCACCAGCATCGCCCCCCCCCATCAATGGATATTTTAATTCATCGGAAACACAGGAAAATGATTTAAAATCCATGCTTATCCAGTTATTAGAGGCACATAAAGAGGGAATGAACAAAAAAATAGATGCCGTCATAGAAAGATGGGAATATACAGTCAAACAGATGAAGGAAATGGTGCAAGACATAAAAACAGAATTAGAATCAATAAAGAAAACACAAACAGAGAAAACCCTGGAGCTGGAGAACTTAGAGAAAAGATCAGAAACCACAAAGATAAGCATCACCAACAAAATACAAGAGATGGAGGAGAGAATCTCAGGCACTGAATTGCAGAAATTGATACATCTCTCAAAGAAAAGTAAAATCAGAAAAGTTACAAACACAAAACATGCAAGAAATCAAGGACACCATGAAAAGATGAAATCTAAGCATAATAGGAATAGATGAAAAAGAAGATTCCAGGCTAAAAGTTCCAGAAAATATTTTCAAGAAAATCATAAAAGAAAAATTTCCCAAATTAAAGACAGAGATGTCGTTTAACATACAGGAGACCTACAGAATACCAAATAAACTAGACCAGAAAAGAAACCCCTCTTGTCACATACTAGTCAAAACACTAAATCTACAGAACAAAGAAAAAATATTGAAAGCAGCAAGGGAAAATGGCTAAGTAACATACAAAGATAGACCTATCAGAATCACACCAGACTTCTCAACAGAAACTATGAAACACCTAGGCAGATGTCATGCAGATTCTAAGAGAACACAGATGTCAAACCAGACTACTATACCCAGCAAAATTTTCAATTAATATAGATGGAGGAAACGATATATTTCGTGAAAAAAACTAAATGTAAACAATATCTACACAGCAACCCAGCCCTATAGAAGATACTAGAAGGACAACTCCAATCTAACAAAATCAACTACAGCCAAGAAAACACAGAACATACATAATTTCAAAATAGAAAATCAATAGAAAACAAGCACACAAACACTATCACCACCAACTCCATAATAAAAGGAACTCCATTATAACATTCCTTGGTCACTATTATCTATCAACCTCAATGGACTCAATTCTCCAATAAAAAGACACAGACTAGCAGAATGGTTGAAGAAACAGGGTCCAACATTCTGCTGCATCCATGAAACACACCTTTGCAACAAAGACCGAAACTACCTTAGAGTGAGAGCTGGAAAAGAGCTTTTCAAGCAAAAGGACCCAGAAAACAAGCTGGAGTAGCTATCCTAATATAATAAAATAGGTTTTCAAACAAAATTAATCAAAAAAAGATAAGGAGGAACACTCCATTATCATCAAAAGAAAAACCCACATAAGGACATCACCATCCTGAACATCTATGCCCCAAATAAAAGGCACCTGCATTTGTAAATGAAACATTATTAAAGCTCAAACCACACATCGATCCTAACACCTTAATAGTGGGAGACTTCACCACTCATTCTCACTAGGGACAGATCATCATCTAGACACATCTATCTAAGACACTAAAGGTAAATAATGACACTTAAAGAAGTCCTAAATCTTTACAGCCAAACGCAAGAGTATACTTTCTTCTCAGCACCCCATGGAACTTTATCCAAAATTGAGCTTATAGTCAGACACAAAACAAGCCTCAACAGACAAAGGAGACTGAAATAATCTCTTGTATCTTATCAGACCACCATGGCCTAAAACTAGACCTCAACAACAACAGAAATAACAAAAAGTCTAAACATGCTTGGAAAACAAGACAACTCTCTACTCAACAACAGCTGGACTGGGAAAGAAATTAAAAAAAAAAAAGAAATTAGAGACTTCCTAAAATCCAATGACAATGAAGGCACAACTTACTCAAATTTATGGGACACAATGAAAGCAGTGCTAAAAGGAAAGTTCATAGCACTAAGTGCCTTCATAAAAAAATTCGAAACATCTCATACAAGCAACTTAATTGCTCACCTGAAAGCCCTGGGGGGGGGGGGTGGAGAAACAGACACACGTAAAAGGAGTAGATCACTGGAAATAATCAAAGTCAGGGATGAAATTATAAACTAGAAACAAAGAGAACAATTCAAAGAATCAATGGAACCAAGAGCTGGTTCTTTGAGAAAATCAACAAGATACACAAACCCTTAGCTAAGCTAAGTAAAAGGCAGAGAGACACTATCCAAATCAGCAAAATCAGAAACAAAAAGGAGGTCGTAATGACAGACAATGAGGAAATCCAAACAATCATTAAGTCTCACTTCAAAAGCCTATACACCACACAATTTGAAAATCTAAATGAAACGGACAATTTTCTTGATAGATTCCATTTATCAAAGCTAAATGAAGACCAGGTAAATGACTTAAATAGTACTATATCCCCTAAAGAAATAGAAGCAGTCATCAAAAGTCTCCCTTCCAAAATAAGCCCAGGGCCAGAGACCTTCAGCAAAGAATTCTATCAGACCCTCAAGAGCTAACTCTAATTCTCTTCAAACTGTTCCACAAAATAGAAACAGAAGGAACATTACCAAACTCATCCTATGAAGTCACAGTCACCTTGGTACCTAAACCACACAAAGACCCAACAAAATAATCAACAAAATACTTGCAAACTGAATCCAAGAGCACATCAAAGATATCATCTACTATGACTAAGTAGGCTTCATCCCAGGCATTCAGGAGTGGTTCAATATATGGAAATCCATCAATCTAATCCACCACATAAACAAACTGAGAGGAAAAAAACTCCTTAGATGCTGAAAAAGCATGTCATAAAATCCAACATTCATTTATGTTTAAAGTCCTGGAGATATCAGGGATATAAGGCACTTGCCTAAACATAGTAAAGTTAATATATAACAAGCCTATAGCCAACATCAACTTAAATAGAGATAAATTTAAATCAATCACACTTAAATGAGGGACAAGGCAAGGCTGCTCATTCTCTCCATATCTTGTCATCATAGTACTTAAAGTCCAAGCTGGAGCAGTAAGACAACAAAAGAGATCAAGGAGATACCAATCAGAAAGGAAGAGGTCAAAGTATCTCTATTCACAGACCTGTATGGAAAAAATAACTTCAAGTCTCTGAAGAAAGAAATTGAAGACATCAGAAGAAGGAAATATCTGTCATGCTCATGGATCGGTAGGATTAACATAGTGAAAATAGCCATCCTGCCAAAAGCAATCTACAGATTCAATGTAATTCCCATCAAAATACTAACACAATTCTTTACAGAACTTGAAAGGACAATTCTTAATTTCATATGGAAAAACAAAAAACCCAGAATTGCTAAAAAAAAAAAATCCTGTATAATAAATCTTCTGAAGGTATCTCCATACCTGATCTCAAGCTGTACTACAGAGCAACAGTAATAAAACTGCATGGTACTGGCAGAGAAACAGAATGGTGGATCAATAGAATCAAATTGAAGACCCAGAAATAAACCCACACACCTACGGATACTTGATTTTTGACAGAATCCAAACCATACAATGGAAAAAAATATAACATCTTCATCAAATGGTGCTGGTCTACATGTAGAAAAATGCAAACAGACCCATATATATCACCCTGCACAAAACTAAAGTTCAAATGGATCAAAGAATTCAACATAAAACCAGACACACTAAATCTTTTAGAATTAAAGAAGAGCCTTGACCTCATGGGCACAGGAGACAACTTCCTAAACAGAACACCAACAGCACAGGCTCTAAGATCAGTAATCAATGAATGTACCTCATGAAACTGAAAAGCTTCTGTAAAGCAAAGGATACTGTCATCCTAATAAGACAACAGCGTACAGACTGGGAAAAGATCTTCACCAGCCCTATATCTGACAAGGGCTAATATCCAGAATATATAATGAACTTACGAAATTAAACACCAACAAATCAAGTAATCCAATTAAAAAAGGGAGTACAGAGCTAAACAGGGAGATCTCAATAGGGGAATTTCAAATGGAAGAGAAACACTTAAAGACCTCTTTAGTTATCAGTGAGATGCAAATCAAAACAATCCTGATATTTCACCTTACACCCATCAGAATGGCTAAGATCAAAACCATGGGACAACACACACTGGAGAGGAGGTGGAGAAAGGGGAACCCTCCTCTGTTGCCTGGGGGAATAGAAACTTGTACAACCACTTTGAAAATCAATCTGGTGCTTTCTCAGAAAACTAGGAATAGTGCTACCTCAAGATCCAGCTATAACACTCCTAGGCATATATCCAAAACATGCTCAAGTATACAACAAAGACATTTGCTCAGCCATGTTCGTAGCAGCTCTATTCACAATAACCAGAATCTGGAAACAACCTAGATATCCCTCAACAGAGGAATGGTTGGAGATACAGTCTCATAGAAGACGCCTGTGCCCAGATATATTTGGTCCTTGTGGGGCTCCTGTCCTTTCTAGGTCATACTAATTTCCCCTTCTTTCATATGATTCCCTGCACTCTGCCAAAGGTTTGGTTATGAGTCTCAGCATCTGCTTTGATACACTGCTAGGTAGAGTCTTTCAGAGGCCCTCTATGGTAGGGTCCTGTCCTGCTACTTGTTTTCTCCTACTTCCAATATCCATCCCATTTGTCTTTCTAAGAGAGGGTTGATTATCTTGCTCCAGGTCCTCTTTCTTGTTTATCTTATTTAGGTATACAGGTTTTAGTGTGTTTATCCTACCTTATAGGTCTAGTACCCACTTATAAGTGAGTAAATACCATGTGTGTCTTTCTGCTTCTGCGAAACTTCACTCAGGATGATCTTTTCTAGATTCCACCATTTGCCTGCAAATTTCATGATTTCCTTGTTTTTAATTGCTGAGTAGTATTCCACTGTGTACAAGTACCACAATTTCTGTATCCATTCCTCTGTTGATGGACATCTGGGGTATTTCCAGGTTTTCACTATTATGAATAAAGCTGCTACAAACATGGTTGAGCAAATGTCCTTGTTGTGTAGTATGAGACTGCATCTCCAACCAAGGACCATGTATGGATATAACCTAGAACCCCTGCTCAGATGTAGCCCATGGTAGCTCAGTATCCAATTGGGTTCCCTAGTAAGGGTAACAGGGACTATTTCTGACATGAACTCGGTGACTGGCTTTTGGCCTTCCCCCATGCCCCAATGGAGGAACAGCATTGCTAGTTCATAGAGGAAGACATTGCAGCCATTCAGAAGATACCTGATAAGCTAGGGTCAGATGGGAGGGAGGAGGACCTCCTTTATTGGTAGACTTGGAAAGGGGTAGGGAAGAGATGAGGGAGGGAAGGTGGGATTGGGAAGGAATGAGGGAGGGTTACAGCTGGGATACAAAGTTAATAAAATATAACTAATATTAAAAAAATAAAAATGTAATTAACAAAACAGAGGAATGGATATAGAAATTGTAGCACATTTATACAGTGGAATATTACTCAGCTCTTAAGAAGGAAATCATTAAATTTGCAGGCAAATGGTGGGAACTTGGAAAGATCACCCTGAGTGAGGTAGTCTAGAAGCAGAAAGATACACATGATATATACTCATTAAAAAGTGGTTATCAGACATATAATATGGGATAAACCTACAAAAATCTATAGTCTTAAAGAAGCTACAGAACAAGGAAAATCCGATGGAAGATGCTCAATCCTCATTCAGAAGGGCAAATGTGATAGAGGTTGGAAGCAGAGAATACAGGGAACAGGACAGGAGCCTACCACAGAGGACCTCTGAAAGACTCTACGAATTGAGGTATTGAAGCAGAGGCTCAAACTCATAGCCAAACTTTGGGCAGAGTGCAGTGAATCTTATGAAAGAAAGGGGTGACAGAAAGACCTGGAGGGGACAGAAGCCCCATAAGGAGAGCAACAGAGCCAAAAAACTGAGCCCTGGGGGCCCTGCAGAGACTGATACTCCAACCAAGGGCAATGAATGGAGAGCAGCTAAAATCCTGGCTCAGAGGTAGCCCATGGCATCTCAGTGTCCAAGTGGGTTCCCTAGTAAGGGAAGCAGGGACTGTCTCTGGCATGAACTCAGTGGCAGGCTGTCTGAGCATCTTCCCTAGTGGGTACATCCTTGCCAGGCCACACAGGAAGATAATGCAGCCAGTCCTGGTGAGACCTGATTGGCTAGGGTCAGATGGAAGGGAGTGAGGTCCTCCCCTATCAGTGGACAAGGGGAGGGACATAGGGGCATAAAAGGGAGGGGACCACAGACTGGATACAAAGTGCATAAATTGTAATATATAATAATAATTAACAAAAATGCAAAAACAAAAAAATTGCCTATGATTTTTCACAGCTTAATAGCCCATTTCATCTCATTCCTGAAAAATATTTCTGTGTATGTACTAGTATTTTTTATCCATTCTCCTGCTAAAGGATTCCTTAGTGGCTCCAAACTTCACCTATTTTTAAAAATAAAGTGGATATAAGTATCTTCACAGGGCTTTTGTGTAGCTATAAGTGTTAACACATTCAAGTGAAAAACAAGAATTATGCTATGGTAAAGGTATGCCTAGTCTTCTCATACATGACAAAGCTCTCTGGTGGCTATACTGAATTGCATTCTTGCTAACGTGGATGAGCATGTTACTCCACACGTTCACCGTCATTTACAGTGGACCCTTTGCATTTCTGTCCTTCTAATATGTAGCATCTCCTTCTAATAATGGGGTCTCATTGCCATTTTTATTCATATTTTAATGGCATATCATGGCGAGCATACTAGTCGTTTTATGCACAGGGTATTTCCTTTTAATTATAGACTTTAAAAATGATATTCCACTCTTAGGTGTATGATATTTAACCTGAATACACATTTTGCACCAAGCCTGGTGCTCAGGAAGCTGGAAGAGAGTATCAGATTCTCGGCACTAGAGATACAGATAGTTGTGAGCCACCATGTGGGGGCTGAGAACTGAATCTGGGTCATCTAAAAGAGCAGCTGTAACACTAAGAAAAGTTAAAGAAGGAACATTTACCCCAGGAGCTAAAGAGGGAAACTCAGCCTCATAAGATTGAAGCATACATTTAGCTATTGTGGGTTTGTAATCATTTTATATATGGGGAAAATGGATGATCTTACAAATAGTTTGATGCAAATGATTATTTTCTCTGGAAAGTTTTTATTTATGAATTCACCAGTCAAGATCTCAGTGTAATATTGTGCAGTTTGTTGTTTGCATAGACTCGTGGATAAAAGCAAATGGGAAACCATACTTCTAGCACATTAACACACATGAAGGATGTGCCAGAATCTTGACTAATGTCATTTGGACTTTAAAATGGACTTGTTCAGCAAACATTAAGCATCTTCTCTATAAAAGTGCAGAATTTTAGAACCTTGGAGATGTTGCTAAAAAATTAATGCTTATCAAGCTCTATATTTAATATCACCTCTTATGTACGATCATATATTTGAAAACTCTCTGTCACCTCAATAAATTGGTGAAGAATACGCATTTCAACACAGTAAAATCCAGATGACAAGAACAGTAGGAACACGATGAAAGAGGAAAAATTGAAACTTGTTACACTAAAATCTAATCTAAGAGAAGACATTCAGAATTTTACTAAATGTTGTACTGGAGATTCTGCCAAAAGAGGATATACAACAGAAAAGATAAATAAATAGAAATCCAAATTGAGAGGAAAGAAGCCAAACTTTCTTTGCTGGGACATGATCTTGTGTCCTCAGAAAACACTACCAAAATACTGTTGTACCTAATAAACTACTTAGTGACAGTGCATGACACAGAAGAATCACATAATTATGAGCATTTCTAAGGCATAAGAGGACGGTGAGTTAATTGAGGAAGTCAGGGAATAAACCTATTTTCAATAGCTACAAAAATACAGTGCCACAAACAAATTTACCCTTCAATATGAAAGGTGTCTGTAATGAAATCTAGTGTTTAATGAAAGCAACTTAAGGTGACACAAATAAATTGAAACTTCTCTGTGACCATGAAGTGGAAGAATTAATATTGTTAAAGCATCCTAAAATACCTGAAGTGATCCATACAATCAATGAACTGTCATTCTTCACAAAGTTCTTTCCTTTTTATTTTTATTTTTTATTTATTATAATTTATTTATTTATTCCAATTGATCCCAGCTGTAGCCTCCTCCCAATCCCTCTCTCCCTCTTCTCCTCTCATGCTCCTCCCCTAGTCCCTCCCCTGATAGGGGTGGTCCTCCCCCTCTTCCATCTGACCTAGCCTATCAGGTTTCAGCAGGACTATCTGCATTGTCATCTTAATCTTCTGTGGCCTGGTTAGGCTGCCACCTACCTTAAGGGCAGAAGTGATCAAAGGGCCAGCTGCTTCAACGTTTATCAATCATCTTCAACTTAAAAGTCCATTTATGTCCAAAACTTGGCTGCCACATTTACTCAGTTCCCAGTTATTCCTGAATTCACCATTTCCTCAGACATCCTCATAATCTCCTTTGAGATCTCTGGAGTCCTTGAACCCACAATACACAACAATATTTTTTAGTGACTCTGGATTAATGGCAAATATGTTCAACTTTCACATGAAAATGCTTCACTATGCACTTTTTTATTTTTTATTTTTTGGCAAACCTTTGATGCTACGTCTGTTCTGTTACTTCTCTTGAAAAGCAAGTCACTGATAGACTTAAATAATCTGAAATAGTATGTTTTTAATTTGAGTGCTTTAAACATTACTTCATTTCTTTAGGGTTCTCTGGTATTCCACTACCATGAACCTGGTAAAGAAATCTTTTTAAATATCTTGTATTTTCCAGCTTTGTCCATTCATCTTGCTAAAAGATTATTGGTATTTGTAAAATTTGAATTGATACTGCACATTATGCAATGAACTCGAATGTGGTGTCTAATCTCTTTTAGTCTCTTTTCCTGACTGCTTTTCTATTTTTAAATCACTTTCTTTATCATTAAAATCGACATTTTCTAGTTCACCCTTTATATCAGAAATTATTGCATTATGTGAACATGCTGTTTACTGTATCCACTGACACTGAGATAAGATCATTAGAATTATGCTGTCATTGGTGGCAGTGATTACCAGGAACCAGGTAGGAGGCTTAGGGCAGACTCTTCCCCCATGCCTCTCAGAAGGGGTCAATACTGTTGAAACCTTGGTGTTAATAATTCCAAATCTCTGGAACAATGAGACCATAAATTTTCACTGCTTCTAGTGAATTGTCAAGGTGACCACCTTGGAAGACAACATACTTTTACGATTAGGATGGTTTCTTTAAACATAATCTCTTTTTTTGTTTTGTTTTGTTTTTTTAGGTTAAACTTTATTGGCATTAGTATTTTATTATGTCTCTACTTTCAGTAAATTTTTATTACAATTCATTTACTTTGTATCCCTGCTGTAGTCCCCCTCTCTCATCCCCTTCCAATCCTGTTCTTCTTCCCTCTTCTCCTCCCATGCCCCTCTCCAAGTCCACAGTAAGAGGAGGTCCTCCTTTCCTTACATCTGCCCCTGCCTATCAGGTTTCATCAGGACTGTCTGCAATTATCTTTCTCTGTGGCCTGGTAAGGAGGAGGTGATCAAAGAGCCAGCCATTGAGTTCATGTCAGAGACAGCCCCTGCTCCTCTTACTAGAACACCCACTTGGAGATTGAGCTACCATGGGCTACATCTGTGTAGGGGTTCTAGGTTATCTCCATGAATGGTCCTTGGCTGGAATATCAGTCTCAGAATATCTGGGCCCAGATATTTTGGTTCTGTTGCTCTCCTTGTGCAGCTCCTGTTCCCTCCAGGAAATAGATCCATACTTATCACTCTGCACAAAACTAAAGCCCAAGAGGATCAAAGACCTCAACATAAAACCAGACACACTAAACCTATTAGAAGAAAAAGTGGCGCAGAGCCTAGAACTCATTGGCACAGGTGAAAACTTCCTGAATAGAACACCAGCAGCACAGGCTCTAAGATCAACAATCAATAAATGGGACCTCATGAAACTGAAAAGCTTCTGTAAAGCTAGGACAGTGTCATCAGAACAAAACGACACCCTACAGACTAGGAAAGGATCTTCACAAGCCCTACATCTGACAGAGGGCTACTATCCAGAATATATAAAGAACTCAAGAAGTTAAACAGAACCAGACCAAGTAACCCAATTTAAAAAATGGGGTAAAGAATTAAACAGAGAATTCTCAATAGAAGAATATCGAATGGCAGAGAAACACTTAAAGAAATGCTCAGCATCCTTAGTCATCAGGGGAATGCAAATCAAAATGACCCTGAGATTTCACCTTACACCAATCTCTGTATTTTCAAATAATCGTTTTAGCTTTTGGTCCCATGAGCCCACCACTCTTTACACACTGGGAAGACAAGAACAACTGCTCGGAAACACTTACTGTTGCTGTCAGCAACAAGTAACTCTTTCTAGCATACATGTCTGAACACCCTAAGACCCTCTTCAGAGACTCCTCACAGCAGTCAGTAGAATGAGAGTTGACAAGAGAGTTGTCACCACAGGGGAAATGCAGAGTGGATACATCAGTGTGAGTCATGCTATTTACTTTCGTTGTCATCAGCTAGACCATAAGCCGCACAACCTCACCCAAACTCCATTGGCTTTTCTCTCATAAATATATCCTGTGACACACTTAACCAGTTTGTGTCATAGGGCACTGTGACTATCCTATTCTTGCTCTCTGAAGAAAGACAAGCACAAGGGAGAAGAAGGCTTCGTTGTCCTGAATACTCCTCCATCGAAGAAGCTATTCTTTACCCTAGGATTAAATCTTTTCTAGAAGAAGTGTTATTCTACTATATCATGGATATAAAATATGACAATATAATTGTAATGTTCTTAGTATCTTATATTGAAGTTCAGGTTCTTGTATGGGTCTTGTGTTTAATTTTTCTTTCCTTATTTCATACCTTTTCCCATATGGAATCCTTGAGTTCATTCATGCTGATAATATGTCGTTGGCTTTTGTCCTATGAACAAGTCAGTTTTCCTGTACTGACAGTGTATTCTAATTCCTCCTGAGCATCCCGACAAATAACTGCCAGAGTGAGCTGTATATTGAATACATCCTCACAATTTCATATTCTCCGTTGGCATTCTTTCTCAGGTACGTAAAAAATGGCATTCCTATTTTTTTTCCTCACAATTTCTTTCCCAGTTCTCTCTCTTGGCCTAGCCAAACCCACACTGGTCCATAGGCAGTACATTTCAGAGTTCAGCCATATCACAGGGTAGTTCTTAGTTACATAAAATGCTCTTGGGACTTTCCAAACCTCTTCCTAGGCAAGAACTACATTATAAAACACCTGATAAAATTTCATTTTCAATCTGTGAATAGATCAGTAGTACTATGAAATTATTATATTAAAGCCCCAAGAAAACCAATATTCTATTATTAATGTTTGAGTAAATAACTTACCCCCCCTTTTTCATCTAGATCCATGTGTGGTCCATGTAGAAATTGTATTATCTATATTTATTTAGAAATGTATGAAGAAATAAAATATTTATTTACTCTACTTTCTGAACATTAAATTACTAGCTGAAACAATCAATCCTACTAAACTGTACATGTTCTGAGCTTGGAAAGCAATGAGAGATTGAAGAGCAACAAAGCTAATTTTACTTTTCTTGATCTAAATAAAATCAGTTTAAATCTAATTTATCTGAGGTAGAAGCCACCCAGTAACCTCAGGACCTGTGTTGGTCATTCTTGGTTGAATTTGTAATCTCTGAGAAGACACACTTTTTTTTTTTCTTTTTAAAAATATATTATTTATTTATTTATTACAGTTTATTCACTTTGTTTTCTATGCCCCTCCTCCAGCCCAGTAATAGGGAAGATCCTCTTCCCCTTCCATCTGACCCTAGCCTATCAGGTCTCATCAGGACTGGCTGCATCTTCTTCCTCTGTGGCCAGGTAAGACTGCACCCCCCCTATGAGTACCTGGGAGAGTTTCTCCAGAAAGGTTTAAGCAAAGGGGCAAAGGCCCTTTGACGTGGGTGGCACTGATCCCATGGGCTAGGGATTCAGACTGATTAGAAAGAGGGAAGGAGACAGACTCATCGCCACTGCTCTGCTTCAGGTCCCACCCAGATGTGAACAGTACTCCTTACTTACCAGAGCAGACAGATGCTCCTGACACCGTGCCTGTCCTGCTGTGACAAACTGCGCCCAGGCTGCAAACCTAAGAACGAGCTTTACCGCGATCACAGCAGCAACTTAAGCAGTATCCTAGTACAGGAAGGTGATCAAGGTTAGTCTGACTATTGAAGGGCCTATTTTTAAGGGACAAATTTTAGTCCAGGCTGTTTGGTCCGTCAGAATGATATTACTTCCTAATAAATCCCATGTCTACATAATTTACCATAATCAATTTTTTGTCACTTAAAAATCTTTTTACAGAGTTAAAAGTCAAATATGATCTTTCATTGCTTGTATAATACTAGCATTGAAAAGAGCTGTGCTTACACCTTCCATTTTACAAATATACCTTTGCTTTTAATATTCCTATTAAATATCCTAATCTCGATTACAGAATGTTTGTAATTTGTTACGTAATGAATATTTGAAATACCCAACTTATAAATTGAAGACACTTATTCTGATTCACAGCTCTTGGGAAGTTCTAGCCCATGATTGGTTGGTTCTGTTGTGTTGAACTAGTGATAGAATATCATGGCAGAAGCATGGCCAGAAAACAAGGGAGAAAAAAGTTAGAGGCTGTAGTCTCCTGTCCCCTTAAAAAGCAAACTGAAATGACCCAAGAATCTTACAGTCTTTCCCATCTCTTAAAGTTTCTAGGGCCTACAAGTGTTTTCACAGAGTGGGAACCAAACATTTAACTCAGGGGCTTTTGGCAGACATTTCTGAACCAACAGGAAAGGATACACATTCCCAAAGGATGCGAAACAAAGCCTTATTAGGAAGCAGCTATTGATTTTGGATGGAATAAATGAGTCCTGGATTCTCTAAAATAAAAATTGATAAGACATTAAAATGATACCTACAAGGGCATGAGTGTGTACTGGCAGCTGTCCTCAAACACAGATGAAATAATGACTCGTAAAAAGAAGTTATGACTTTCATTATGTTGTCATTGATGAAAATGTTAACATCATGTTGTAATCCAGATAGGACAGGAAAACAGTATCATATATACATTGCTGGCAGCAAACTAAAATGGGCAGGCACTAGACACCACTTGGCAGCTGTGCAAACTAAACTTGCAATCACCTGTAACAGCTACCGCACTCCTGGGCATTTACCTATGAGAAGGAAAAAAAAAAAACAAACTTATGTCCACACAAAACCTGAACAAGAATATTTACGGCACGTTTGCACGTAATAGCGCAAAATCAAAATCACAACAGATGCTCTTCAACAAAGAAATGTTAAAACCAAATAATAATTATCCATCCATACCCCAGATTTCTACAGACAACAAAAGAAAACGAGCAACTGATAAACACAACAGCTTGAATGAGACCTCAGGGAATTATGCTGGGTTAAAAAAAAAAAAGTGCCAATCCCAAGAGATTACAGGGCTGTGTCTGGGGCTATATGACAAGAAAGGGGAATTAGATATGGCTGTAAAAGCAAACTGAGGAGCCCTAGTGGCATAGGAACTCATCAGTATGGTGGTACGAGCGACCCCCCCCCCCAATGAGATTGTATGGGATTTAACACACACACACACACAGTGTTCTATCTAGAACACAGAATAGGGCAATAAGTATAACTAATTATAACTAAACTAAAGCAACTATAACTAAAGCAACTTCAAGTAACATTAAGGATCGAAGCTATTTGTTGAAGATGATACATAGAAAGATAGAAGCCTTTGGTACCACTGTTTGAGCCTTACACTACCTAAGTTTGCCCTAATGTTAAATTAAAAAAAACATTAAGATTATATTTTGAAACTAATATACTGTAAGTACTTGCATGGCATCAGATCTGTGTAAGTTTTTCATAAGAACTATACTATCTGAAGATACTGTCACCATTTGTCTCCAAAACACTTGTCTGCACACATGAAGTATGTATACATGTATTAGCCTATCTCACTTTGGGCCTAATAAGATACAAGCGCAAAGATGAAACTCTTCAAAAGGATCTGTGGCTCTTTCACTGCAAACACTGGCTTGTGTGCTCCGTCCAAGAGTCCCCAAGGCAATCTGTCTGACTAAGTCAGGTCCTTACGGAATCTATCATAATCTTCCCAAGGCTCCTAAATCTTTGTACTTCTATCATCTTCAACATGTTTTATTTCACGATGAGAATAACAAATACTCTGTTGTTATAAAAATGGATCTGAAAATAAATTTTGGTCAAAACCTACATTTGATAATAGGTACAAAAAGAATAAATATTCTAGGCATACTAATATTAATACCACTAATATTAATACTAATAATATTAATACTGAAAAAGGTAGAGGCAGGAGGAATAGAAATTCAATGACATCTTTGGCTACAGGAGACCCTATCTCAAAAAAAAAACCTAAAGAAAATAATGGATACCCTTGTAAATGTTACCATATCAATACCACACAAGCATGTCCTTGTCCTGCTCTTGGTGACTCTAAGTGGTCCCAGTGTTCTACTCTGGTACCCTTGGCCTAACTGTCTCAAGTATGTTGATAAATTCTAATACATCTTTCCAGCATTTTTAGGTTGGTGGTACTCTGGAATTTGTGTACCAGTTGTCATAGGGCATAAATGGTGACAGTGAATGCAAAAGGAAGAATCCTTGACTTCTTAATCCTGGGGAGCTGATATGTGCATTACGTGCAGTGACTTTTCAGTCCTCTTGGCCTTGCAGAGCAGGCATGTTTACAGTTCCTGTTTTGCATGGATCTGGAGAAACTGAAGTGTTAACCAGTTGCATCCATTGGCACTTTTAGGTATGCCCTGGTCCTTTTTCTCATTTTAGCAAAATGGGATACCCTTTAGAAATGCTGGAAACTTTTGCTATAACATTCAAAAGTTTACTTGCAGTAAATGTAAGCCTAAGGTTTGAGTGTCAGAAATATAAAGCCCGAATACGTCATCATATCTGGTGTTCACCATAACCATCAAGCCTCCATGACAAATGAAGGAAGAGTTCACATATTTTTAGTGAGTTTGTGGTGACCTCAAACTGAGCAGAGATATGAATGTAGACATCAGGGCTGCAGAGATAGCTCACGGTTTAGAACATAGCCACTGCTTTCATATAGGACCTGTGTCAGTTCCCAGGACCTGTGTTCGGCATCTTAAAAATGCCTGTAATTGCAGGTTCAGACAATCTCATGCTCTGGACTCTAAGAAAAGCACCCACATGCACATTACCCACCCCTGAAAAGATACACACACCTATGCAAATTTAGATCATTAAAGTAAAATAAATCTTGTTTTAACAAAGCAACAGAAACTACATGTTTTTGTTTGCTAAGAAGGAACTCTCTTTCCATACCTTCTCATCCTCTAACTCTAAATATTGTAAGAAAGTGAACCCATAGGATTTGATGACTTTCCAAATTTTCCAATGGAACAGAAGAAGTTATGTCTTTCAATTATTTCTTTTATGCCCAACATGGCTTATGAGACCTGAAAATAACTTAATGCTAGGAGATGTTGTCACGGAACAGACTTCTAGCAACCTGTGAGTGTAAGTGTGTTCACCTGATGACATCAAAATAATCACAAGCCATCTACAGGGACCGCTAAATGTGCTTATTTCCTTTAATATCGCAATTCCAAGCCACAGGGTAGGAGCAGAGTGTGGAGTTATTGTGCAGATATACAGATTCCCTGGAATTCAAGACCTGGCCAGCTCCACACTCTTAGAAGAAAAGCATTGCATAGAATTTTTAAGTGGTCTCCTTAAATGTAATGAAATTATCAAGAACTAACTGGAATGGGACCACCGTGATGGAGGCACCAGAAGCCAAAACTATCAACCTGAGCTCAGTCCTCAGGACCTACATAGTTGGAGAGAATTGATGTCTGATATCTTTTTCACTACGGTGTGTGTGCATATGTATTGCCTCTCTCTGTGTCTCTGTCTCTGTCTTTCTGTCTCTCGCTTTCTGCATCTTCCTCTTTCTTAGACTCTCTCCTCCTCCCCCTTCTCTTCCTCTCCTCCTGCCTCTATAATAAATGTTTTAAAAAATCAGCTAATATTGGATTTATTTTATTAATTGATTGAGTTTTGTCTGCTCTTTTTTTTTTCATTTCTCAGGCAAGCACTCGGATTATTGACTTAAGACATTTCCTCTTTTGTTTAATAAGTATTTACTGCCATAAATTTTCCTCAAATCTCCTTTAACCATGGATTATTTAAAAGCATATTTCTAATATTTTAATACTTGGAGAATTTCCAGGTTTCTTCCTCTATTGGTTTATAGTTTAAATCTTCCCTGGTCAAAAAATAGGGCTGCATGTGAAAAGCAGTCACTCACACTGTAAATGCAGAAGTAAAATCCCAGGCACACAATGTTATACACAATGCTCTAATTTTGTTTTTCAGCAATCATGCATATTTGAGAGGCTTTGTGGGATGAAAAATGATTAATATCTATTATTGTTCTTGTTACAATAATGAACTTCTAAATACTTTCCTGGAATCATTTTTTCATCATCTTGAAAATTATTTTTCATTTATTGTAACCTAGTTGTAATAGTTCATTTTCTTTATATGAGAATATTTCTATTGTCTTCTTCCTGAATTATGACATCAAGAAACGTGAAAAAAACATACACAAGAATGCCAATCTTACTCTTTGTCTATGTTCATCAATATATCTAGTGCATTAGAATTTACTAATTTACTAGCTATGTTCCTCTTCTCTTTGTGATCTTCAGGAAGAGTCAATCATTATGATGTGGGCTCTATGGTTTTGATGTGGACTCTGCAGTAATGTATATTACTGTTTATCAACTTATAATGTGTCATTTGCCATGGCTGCTTCTGAGATGGCTTCCTTGAAGTGCTTTCTCAAATTTTCTATCCAATCTGAGAAACTTCCAAACACGGTTTTCCCTTTTCTCTTAATAAACTTCTTTTCTTTTTCCATGGTTCTAGCTGCCACAAACATACAATTCGTTGAGGTAATCCAAAAAATTCTTGAGTCCATACATATTTAATTTTTTTCTCCTTTGTTCTGATTTAAATATAAACTGTCCGCGATGGCTCATGCCTGTAACTCAGCACCTGGAAAATGGAGACAGGATGTTCAGAAGCTTGAGTCTCTGCTCTACTTCATAGTGACTTTGAAGCTGGCCTGGGTATATGAGACCTTGTCTCAAAGCTGAAAATTAAATATGTAATGTGATAGGTCCATGGTTTGAATGTTTGGTTCTCATATAGTAGCATTGATTTAATTAAACAGGTTCTAGAAACACTGGCAAATGGGAACACTGGAGGCATTGGGTCACTTTGAGTAGTGGTACAGAAATCCTTGGGGTGCCAGAGTCCCTGACTGCTTCTTTGCCTAACGTAAGCTGTGGGATGAACAGCTCTTCTCGGCCACATGCTCCTACTCCCATGATGCTCAGTCCCAGTGCAAGAAGCCACAGGACAATAGACAGAATATTTCTCAGAAACCATGAGCTGAATTAAGACTTTCATTCCTTATGTTGTTCTGCCAAGTATGTGATCATGGTAATGCAAAACTCGACTGATACCCCTGCCTCTCAGAGAGCATGAATTTTACTAGACTCTTCATCTGCCATCTTTATTCTATACTTGAATCCTCTCCAGTGAATTCTCATCACTTATTATATTTTCAGTCTGAGTGCTTGTATTTGATTCTACTTTATTTCTCTCAACTGAGACCATCTATCTTTGTATTCATCTTAGAAGAGTTTATATGTCCTGCATAAAATATGATCAAAATAGCAGCTTTTAAAATCCTTCATGATGCTAACATCTATTTCAACTCAGAGTTGGTACTAGGCAATATTTTCCCGTTAGAATTTGACTAATTTTTATTATTTTTAGATAACATAACAATTTCATATTATCTCCTATATTTTAATATTATAAGACTATAGTCCTATTAAAACTGTCCCAGTGATAAGAGAGTTATACGACTTGCTGTCACATAAGGTATTCTTTCATTGTCTCACTCTGGCCTTTTAAACAATGATTGCAATGTCAGATTACTCTTCAAAGTTGGTTGTGCTTCGTTGCCTCTATCCTGCTTAAGTGTTTGGGGAGATGGTCGAGAAACTTACACAATGGTTTCTCTCATTTCAAAGACTATGATCTGCTGTTTTGAGTGTGCTCTACAGACTTATAATGTGAATATGGGTTTAATTTACACCAAGACTTGAGGGACATTCTCTGTGGGATTTAACTCACACTGTGTAGTTCTCCTCCAACACATGCAGCTTTTTTTCTGATTCCTTGACCTGAAAACCTTGGCTCATCTTAAGAATCTTAAATTTGTCCTGCTGCACAAGCAGAAGGTACTATAGCCATTGTCAGGGAACAAAGCAAAGAGAAAAGCATAGCAGAAAAGAAAAAACTGAAAAGGGAAGTTGTAATGGCTGGTGTGTGTGCGTGCATGTGTGTGTATTTCACACATGTGCACAAGCAAAGACCAGAAAAGTCCTCTTCATTATTTTTTTCTTGAAACCAGGTCTCTCACTGAATCTGGAACAAGGCTGGAGGACAGAAAATCACAGAGATTGTCTGTTTCTGCTCCCACACTGCTGCAGGTACAGGCTGAAGTGCTAAAGGCGGGGTGGGGTGGGGGGGTGCTGAGATCTGAATTCAGAACTTCCAGCTTAACCAGCCATTGCTTTTACCACTTAACTGTCTCTCCCACCTATATCCACTCTTTTGTCCCTTTCTCCTGTTCCTTTGGCTGACAAAACAGATTTTCCACATGGGTTTCCCCTCCTTCTGTTGCTGCTGGCATTACCATAGCACTCATGTGGCTCCAGAACCTGTACTTGCAATCCTGACAGGCAGCCATTGAAGACAGAAAACGAAGAGGGGGAGGAGGAAGAGGGAGGAGACTCCCAATCCTCCCCTTGTAGCAGCAGTCCCTTTCCCTTGTTCACCAGACAGAGAGCAGGTTGTTTTTGTTTTTCTCTCTCACTGGGTAGAGGCCCACAAATAAGTCTACTCTGTGCCCTAATTTCAAGAAATGAAAGGAAGAAGCAGCCTCTTCCCTCTGTGGTCCTCTGGCCAATGATTTCTTTTCACCCTTACCAGGGAGCAGTGCTTCATGCTGTTTTTAGGACTTGTAGTGTTACCTTTAGAACTGGATGATCTTAAGCTACCTGTCCACCCTGGAAACTGACATGGTTGTTTTACAAAACAAAGATTCAGGCGCCCTTGATTTAACAAGGCCCATGGTTGACTGATAAACCCTTAAAAATAGAGCAAAAAAGAAGTCTTTCAGGTTCTAAAACTCACTTTTAGTCCTCAGGCAAATATTTCCCAAAGGTCCTGGTGTTAAATGTTTGATTCTCACTCACATATATTTTAGAGTTAAGTAATCACCATAATTCTAGGAGGACAGCCTCAACAGGAAATGAGTAAAATAACACATTACCTGGAAATGGTGGAGAAAATGTTAGGTACTTGATTATTTGTGGAGCCATATAATTACTGCAATGATGTACTTGCATATTGAAAATGTTAGTGATAATCATTTAAAATCAGAAGAGCTGAATCAAAAGTTACATTAAATGATCACATCATTCTAAATAAAAAAGAAAAAAGTACTAGGTACCATGCTTTAGAAAATAATGTAATAGGCAGCAGGGGAAGAGAAGATCAAGAGAAGCTGGCTAAAACAGATGGCACAATTCCATGAAACAAGTGAACTCCACTCGTTTCTTCTTGGTCAGTCAAGTAGGGACCAAAATAATAGGGTCTTTTTCAGTATAGACTTAGAGAAGAAAAATAGAGGCATTGGCTAAATGATGGCACCGGGCACATCAGTAGGAAAAGCTCTTCCTTCACAGTAGGGATCAGGAAACACAGGACTCTGCCGCCACAGTGGCATATTATCCTAAGGGTACTCTAGTAGTTGAGTTTGTAACTGTTCATACATACTTTTTTATTGATTGGTTGATTATTACAATTTATTCACTTTGTATCCCAGCTGTAGTCCCTTCCCTAGGCCCCTCCCAATCTCACCCTCTGTCTTCTCCTTCCATGCCCCTCCCTCAGTCCACTGATAGGGGATGTCCTCCTCCCCTTCCATCTGACCCTAGCCTATCAAGTCTCATCAGGACTGCTGCATCATCTTTCTCTGTGGCCTGCTAAGACTGCACTCCCCACAGGGGGAGGTGATCAAAGAGCCAGCTACTGAGTTCATGTCAGCGACAGCCCCTGTTCCCATTACAGGGAACCCAATTGGACACTGAGCTGCCATAGGCTACATCTGAACAATGGATCTAGTTTATCTCCATGCATAGTCCTTGGTTGGAGTATCAGTCTTTGCAAAGACACGCTGTGCCCAAAATTTTTTGTTCTGTTGGTATCCTTGTCCCCTCCAGGTCTTTCTTTATCCCCCTTCTTTCATAAGATTCCCTGCACTCTGCCCAAAGTTTGGCTATGAGTCTCAGCATCTGCTTCAATATTCTGCTGGACATACTTTTATGGCTGGTCAAATGTCACTTATCATTTTTTCTTTTCCTCTCCTCTTTTTTTTTCTTTCTGTACTCCTGTTTTCTGGGTATGATTAGCCATGAGAGAGAAGCCAGTGTTTCCATGGAAGGCAAAGAACTGTTGCTCACCAGTGAAACTCTGCACAGAATAACCTCCTCATTTTTGGTAGGCAACAGCTGGACTTTGATCTTTTGCTACATTAAAGTGATATTGGCTGTCACTCCTGATTGAATGCCATAGTTTTAAAGTTTAGGATGTAGGATGCAGTCTTACTGCCCTTATCTGAAAATTCTAGGATGTACATCTCATTGCACATCATACATTGTCAACAAAACAATAATGCAAATGAACAAAGAGCACTTATTCCTAATGCCTGCTTTATTTAATAGAAAGGAAAGGGATATTTAAAGGTATATCCATCTCAAATGTTTATTTGTGTATGGAGATGGTTTAAGAAAGATATTTCTCATTATGAGCATGCTTCTTTTGCTATCTTAATTACAAATTTGTAAAAAAATAGAAAACACTCCCTTTATATGAACTTCAAACTAATTGTCACTCTACCCTTATTCAAGTTGCCACTAATTCTAAATTAACATATTCCAAATTAAAGAGACCAGCAAATAAATTAATTGTTTTGTAAGGATAGCTTTTTTAAAGAAAAAAATGAGCTGAAACAAACATAACAAAAACTCCGTGTCTTGACCTGAACAAACACCAATAGGCAAATAAGAACAGACTCCCAGAAGAACAGTGACCCATATCTGATATTCAACCAAACCTTTGATAGTATATTTGAAAACCTCATCTAATTAGGCCAATTGCATAGAGAATGCTGTGGTCATGACCAAGCAAGACATTAGATCCCCATATGGGTCACTCAGCTTTGCCCCATGTCCCTGGATTAAACCCTTAAAATCCTCCATCCATCTGGCAGTAAAAACTAACTGAACAGTCCCATGTGTTTTATCTTCTCACCCAGGTTTGGGACAGTCAAGCTATCCCACTGACCAATTGTGAAACAGAAAACAACAACAATGGCAACAATGACAACAAACTAAACAAATGAACAAAAAGACTTTAAATGATTTCTATGACTATTGCCTTATATGCAACAATGAGATTTAATAATCAATAGAATTGCCTTTATTGCTGAAAACACAACTAAAATGAAGAAAAACAGCCAACAACAGAAAAACCAGTTTTCTGCCTGTAAGGCAGGCTTCTCCTTGTTACCCATGTTAAGCTGCCATCTTCCTGAACTTAAATTCTGAACCTTTCTAAGCCTTCCAGTTTTCTAATGGTTCCAAAACACGTGGAAATCTATAACTGTGAAGATAACGACATTAAATGAATGCTTGATTAAAATTAGGATGAGTGGAACACTTGAGCAAACTACAGCAGCAAGAAGGAAGAAAATCAAACTAATCTCAACAGTGAAAAGAAAACCTGTGTTCTATCTCCCTCTAATAAAAATATACACATATGATACTTCTATCCCATATGTCCTATTACCCAAGCAGTAAAGGCATTGCTTTATATTATAATATGTCTTCTAAATTAAGTTGCAAATTAACTCTAATGAGAAAAGTTCACATTTTGCCAAAACATGTTTGAGACATCTTTGATATACATTATAACGATGTCAATAATTCATTTTTAAATGCATTTCTGTCTCCGTCTTCCTATGAAAAACAGTATACCACACTGCATTTTATTGAGACAGATCTACCAATATGAAATAATTTTTAATAAAAATTTTAATAAAATATAGATTCATGAATACTATACATATAAATGTATGTATATCAAATATATGTGACTACTATAAACATATTCATATGTATGTATATGTAAAAATGTAGGTCTATATGCCTTAATGTCATTGATTGGCATTAAAAGTTTCAAATGCTTTATCATAAAATGTTTTATTATAGATTATCTTGTCATGGACAACCATCACTAAAACCCACAAAATGGCTAGGATTTTAGTAGCAGAGAAAAATAAGCATTAAATTACTTCCATCTGCTTCTTCAAAGATAAGTAAACATAGCTTAACTTAACCTGTTTTAATTGCACTAATGCCTTGGGAAATGTTACAGGAAAGGTGTATGTTATAACTATCTTTTACTATTACCCACCAAATGCCTCAAAATGTCCAGTACATTATATATGTCCTGTACATTAATATCTGTAGGTCAGAAAGTAAGCATGTTTTAACTGGATTTTGTGTCTTTTCTCGTGATGCTGAATTTGTCTCTCCACAGGATGCTTCCCTAAGTAAAGACCCCCATTGGTTGCTAGCAGAATCTATTTCTTTATAATTGTGGAGCTTCAGTCTCCAGGATTATATCAGATGTTCACCAAGGGTACTCTCAACATGTTGAGGTGCCCTCTTCTCTTTTTGTTAATTTTATTTTTCTTCACAATTTATTCATTATATATCCCTATTGAAGCCCCCTCCCTCAACTCCTCCACATACCACCCTCTCTCCCCCCCCCCATCTCCTTCCACTAATCCACTGAAAGAGGGAAGTCTTGCCATCTGACCAGAGATTGTTAAGCCTCATCAGGACTGCTTGGAACCTCTTCCTCCATGGTTTAGAAAGACCATATCACCAGGAGCAAGTGATCAAGGAGCAGTCAACTGAGTTCGTTACAGAGGCAGCCCCTGCTCCCCTCACTCAGAGATCCACGTGGAGACTGAGCTACCAATCAGCCACATCTGAGCAGGGTGTCTAGGTCTTCTTCATGAATGGTCCTCCGTGTGTGCATCAGTCTTTGGATAACCCCCTTGGTTCAGATCTTTTAATTTTGTTGGTCTCTTTGTGGGGCTCCTGTCCCCTCCATGTTCCTCTTATCCCAATCCTTTCTTCCTCCATAAGACTCCCTGCTCTTTGCCCACAGTTTGGCCTTGAGTCTCATGCCCTCTGTTCTTCTTATCTTTTAATTTTGTCAATTTGGCAGATGAAAATATATCTATTTACTATGTAGGATATAATATATAAACATATATGTATAATATAGGAAGTATGCATGGCGTATAGAATGGTTAAAACAGACAAGTGCATTAGACCATACTTGCCATGTTTGTGGTAAGAGCACTAACAATCCATTCTCTGAGTTTTTCAAAAATATATCACACTTTCATAGCTAGACTTACAAAAAAGAAAAAAACAAAAAACCTCTTCAAGCCATCCTTCCTGTTTATCTGTGGTTAAGTGTCTCCAAAAAGTATCTCTTCATTTTCACCTACCCATGAATAACCCAAACCTCTGGTAAACCACCATTCTCGTTCCTACTTCCATAAAGTCAAGGGTTATTTCTGTTCCCTTATGATTCCTTTCTTGGCAATCTCATGTATGAGAATGCTCATGCAATATTTGTCTTTGTCTATCTCATTTCTCTTAAGTCATGATCTCCAGGTTTGTGTATGTTGTCACAAATGACTTTTCATGACTAAATAGTATTCCACTGTCTATATGAATGGATACATTTTGACTTCTATAAAAATGGAAGCAAAATGAATTAAAGGGTTAAATGCAAGACATAGAACTTTTAAAGTACCAGAAGAAGATAGTGTGTGGAGGGAAAACCTCCTGAAATTTTGTCTGAGCAATGGCATTCATTAGACAAAATCTCAAAAGCATTTGTGATGAAAGCAAAAATAGAATTTTATGATGTAACATCAAACAACAAAGGAAATTCAACATCATACAAAGATAACCTACAGAATATAAGAAAATGGTTGAGAACTAAATATCTGACACAACATTAATGTCCAAAATATGTAAGAAACCCAAACAATGGAATGCAAATGAATATCCCAAATTAAAAATTGAATTAAATAACTGAACAGATATTTCATGAAAGAAGACATCTCAATAGATGATGAGATTGTGTATCTACTTATACAACAAATGATATAGAAGGTCACCAAAATATTAAAAATGGCAACCCTTCAAGTTGATGCAAAGGCAAGGGCAAGGGCAATGAAAGCAGTGTCTAATGGATGCATGCACTCTTTTTTGTTGTTATTGCTTTTTTGTTTTGAGAATTTTAATATAATTTTTGTATTTATTACAATTTGTTCACTTTGTATGCAGCTGTTGCCCCACCCTCATCCCCTCCCAATCCCACCCTCCCTCCCTCTTACACTTCTCTGCCCCTTCTCAAACCCACTGATAGGGGAGGACCTCCTCCCCTTCCCTCTGACCCTAGCCTATCAGGTCTCATCAGGACTGGCTGCATTGTCTTTCTCTGTGGCCTGGTAGGACAGCTCCCCCCTCAGGGGGAGGTGATCATAGAGCCAGCCACTGAGTTCATGTCAGAGACAATCCCTGTTCCCCTTACTAGGGTACCCACTTGGACACTGAGCTGTCATGGACTACATCTGCGCAGTGGTTCCATGTTATCTCCACGAATGGTCCTTGGTTGGAGTATCAGTCTCAGAAATGACCTCTGGGCCCAGATTTTTTGGTTCTGTTGCTCCTTGTGGAGCTCCAGACACTTCCAATGTCTTTCTATCTCCCCCTTCTATCATAAGATTCCTTGTACTCTGCCCAAAGTTCCAGGGCCATCTTAAGGGCCAAGAAATGGAATCAACCTAAGAGTTATCAGCTCTCAGAAACTCATCCCCTCTGTCTCTGCAGAGGGTCTCCCTTGTATTGGGTATATTCCAGGCTGTTTTTACCCCTTTATTTTTAACTTGTTTAAACTTTTAATATTTTTGCTATAATTTTCTTAAACAAATTTTAATTTAAATATATTTTCTTCATATTTTCCCCTCTCCCAGTCCTTTCAGATCCTCTCCCCCTCCATATCAACTCAACTTTAAGTTTTTTCTCAAAAGCAAACAAAAATTACAACAGTCTCCCCAAAACAAAACAAAAAATCCCCAAAACAGCAACAAAAAACAAAGTAATACTGTTCTCAAAGAGAAATAAAAAAACGTAAACAAATAAAAAATGTGGAGTCCATTATGTTGATCAAATATTCCTGAACATGAGAGTAGTCCTGAAAGGGTTGATATACCAAGTACAACTGTACTAGAGAAAACCAATTCTCCCTCTCCAACCAGGTATAAAAGACTTCAACTGTTTAACTTTACCCTAATGGCTAGGTTTTCATTCATTCATTAAAAAATATATATTTGGGGGAGATCCAAGATGGCTGCCACGAGAGAACACTGTGTCTGAGGAGTAGGAGAGCAGAAACAACGCAGCGACCAGGAGACTGAACTCTGGGACCTAAAACGCCAACATTGTGAGTGCCAGGTGAGCGGAACTCCTACGGTGAGAAAATCAAGTGGGAAAACCCTAGGGACACCCAGTTATTACCTGGAAAAATTTCCCGGTGACCAGCCGCACACAGCTCTGATCTGAACCAGCAGCCACGCTGGGTGCCCGCACCTGCCATAATAGACTGGATCACACAGTCTCGCGGGCAGTCTGAGGAGGAACCGGGTGCCGTTTTCACTGCACTGCACCCTGCAAGCTCACACTGCACCCGGGTTCTGCTTCAGCCCACAGGTGTGCTGCAGGCTCAGATCAGACTGAGTGGATTGGGGGACCATTTTGACCAGCGCACGCCAAACTCTTCCGCCAGCAAAAACTCAGTCAGTGTGTGAGTCCGCCAGCCGGTCTGGGAGGAACCCGAGTTCTGCCTCAACCCACGGGTGTGCTGCAGGTGCACTGATCGCCGGAACCAACACAGACTGAGAGAATCCGGGGACCATCTTGACCAGACGCACACTGAGGGCGAAAGCTGCATGCATCTGCCAGCAAAAACCCCAGTTTGGGTGTCTGTCCACAGGCCAGACAGAGAAGGCCTCGGGCACCATTTCAGACAGGCCTGCATACAGCGGATGCACACCAACCCAAACCCACTGTGTGTGCCCCAAATATCATCTCAGACCGTGGTGCACAG
>CM053764.1:19434490-19451682 GCA_028658305.1 Pachyuromys duprasi | reverse complement strand
GGTGTAGGACTGAAGACCCTACTCAGGGAAACAGGGACTGTTTCAGTCATGATCTTGATGGCTGACTCTTTGACCCTCCCCCATACAAGCAGGGGAGTGACAGACTGGGTAGATCCCAGGGGAGGACATTGCAGCCAGCCTTGAGGAGACAGGATAACCTGGGGTAAAATGGAAGGGAAGGAGGTCCCCCCCTGTTGGTGGACTTGGAAGGGGCGGGGAGGAGGGAGATGAGGGAGGGAGTGGGAGGGTAGGAGGGAATGGGGGAGGGGGCTACACCTGGGATTCAAAATACCTAACCTGTGATTGAGATAAAAATAAATAAATTTAATAAAAAATATATATATTTAACAAAATAAAATATAAGATAAAACAAAACTATCATATCAAAGTTGGACAAGACAAACCAACAGAAGGAAAAGATCCCAAGAGAAGGCACAGATCCTTTGGTAGCTTTTCCTAGGAATCTCAGGTCGGAAGAGAAAGAAATTTTTAGGCCAGAGACAGCTTAAGTATCCCTGCTTAAAACTGACCCTGACTGTAAATATGTGTAGGTTCTGCCTCGCTCAAACTCAATTAGATGTGATTACTCAAGAGTGAGGGTATATGGGATTGTCTTAAAATTTTGTTGACACAATTCACAAAAACTGGACAACTGTGGGACAGTCCATGGCACAGGCAGATTAATAGGAATAAAATCAACATGTAAGTAAAAACCCACTCAGGAATACATTTGAATTATTGCCTAAAAGTACAAACATTGTGTTTTAAGGAAAGGTAAAGCTTCTTAAATAATAATATCTGCAATTTACAGAGATATTTCAAGTCAAAAGTGCTACTTATCACAAAGTGGCTTGATGCCATCTGGTTTTTTTCCTAAGTTATAAAGATTCCTATTTTTAACTATTTTGTTAGAATTAATAAAAATCTGATATGTGTATCACCTGGCTTAATTACTCATTAATAAGCAGATATTGAATTGTTTTGATTTGAACCCAATAATGAATTTTAATACCTGTAGTGTTATTTCAAACAATATGTTGAACTGTGTGACTTCAACATTTTACTCATTTAATTTATATTTGTCGATATTTATAACTATGAAGAACATCCAGTTTATGCCCACAAACCTACTCAAGTCTTTCCATCCCTGATATAACATTTTGGGCAGATGTCATTCCTTGCAGAACGAAATACCAACAAATTTTGCACTAGAAGCTCCTCATGCTCTCACCACGGCTGACTTTTCAACGTCATCTCTGTGTTCTACCTTTTAGTTATTCTATACTATTTAGCATACCTTAAAAATGCCTTGAAGTTATTTCTCCAATGGTACAAACATCTAGTTTGCACAATTGTTTTATGTATGCCATGAATCTAGAGGGTTATATTCGTATTGTGATTTTTAAGTACAGAGACACCCCTAATACAGCAGGAGACAATATGCTGGTTGAAGTGTAAGGTGTGAATCACAATGTTCTATAATGAGGCAATTATAGACTAAGGATCAGAATGACAGATATTTGCAGAAATTGGCACATGTTTGTCCAAGAGACTGTGGAAAGTAAGCTATCAAAGTAAGGGAAAAAAATACTGAAACTTAGATTGAGAGAAAGAGAGAGAAAGATTTAGGATTCATCTAGCTATCTAGTTATCTATATGTTTGACCTTTTAACAATTTTTTACACTGTGTTAAATATTAGTATGAGTTAAATATTAGTAAAATCTGCAATCTCTAATTTTGGGGGGAACTATTCTAGATTTTTAGCCATTAGAGTACCTTACTTAAACATTTAGAAACAAAAATCTTAACTCAAGGACTGTAGATCGCACTTAAACAGATTTTTACTCAAATCTGAGTGGTTCTGATAAATTCATCTTAATTTAGACCTCAATTTTAATAGGTGAATAAGAAAGGGATTTAGCACCATAGGATGATAGTGCGGATTAAAGGTAGCATTTCATTTTAAATGAATCATTCAATAATTTACCTAATGTAAGAACTAGATAAGCATAAAGTATTAATAAAACATTATCATCAAGCACATTAACATTCAATATTTTCAGTTACTTAAATAAGATATATGATCTCTGAAACATTTTTTAATATGTTATTTACACATACGTGTAAATGTCTGAGTGGGAAGGTGCATGTATGTGCAGTGCCTCCAGAAGCCAGATGGTGGCGTCGGATCCCTTGGAGCTGGTGTTAGAGGTGTTTTTGAGCTGCCAATGGTAGGGGCTAGGAACTGAACTGAATTTGGGGTTTACATGCCGAGCCATGTTCTAGCCCCAATACTGAAGAGCTCTTGAAGGAAAATAGTTTCTTGGCCTTAAAAAGTGCTCTTTTTTTTTTTTAGGTAGAACTGACGAAGGCTACATCTGCCACTGAAAAGAGTTGACAATTTCCTAATAATAATAACTGCTAGATGAGCCAACATTTATCTCTTGATATATATATATATATATATATATATATATATATATTCAATATATTCTTGAATATACATATTCGATTGTTACTTTAATATTTGTGTATTCAAATTTCTCTTTTTTTAAAGATTTATTTATGTGTATGAATGCTCATGTACACTTGCATGCCAGAAGAGGGCATCAGATCACATTAGGGTTGTGAGCCACCACATGGTTGCTGGGATTGAACTCAGGACCTCTGGAAGAGCAGATAGTGCTCTTAACTGCTGAGCCATCTCTTCACTCCTGTGTCTTCCAATTTCATAACAGTGGTATTCACAATAACCAAGAAGTGAAAGCAGCTCACATAATTATAACGCATAAACAATATATTATATAGATGCCCAATGGAATATTTTTCAACCACAAAAGGAAGAAAATACTATTAAATATTGCCTCGTGGATGAATAGTGAATACTTTGTGTCAAATTCAAGGACTCAGTTACAAAGAAACAAATCCAGGAGTCAGAAGTAAAATGAAAGAGAAAATAGTATAGAGTATATAAAATGTTCTAAAGGAATGTTTCAAACAGACACACAAGTGTGAATATACTTTACACTAATTAATTATACAGCTAAAATGATAAAGAATTTTACTTTTTTATATGTGAATAATTACACAGTTGGGTGGGTGAACAGACATATACGTATGGAGGGAAGAAAAAACATCCTCTCATATGAACATAAATATGAATACCTGGTCACAAAACAGCTGACTAGGAAACAATGCTTATTTGCTTCATAATGAACACAACCAAACCCCATATTACTTCAGGTGGAACAGTTTGAATCTCTATCTTCAGACAGTTTTTAGAGAAACAACTGAATCACCAAGTAACTTGCACCTTGTGTGGTGCATAAGCAACCGGTGACATCTGACAGCTGTGTGTGAAGTCAGTGGCTGGAGCAACCCACCAGGCCACACAGACTTTTGGCTCACATCAATGAGGAAATTGTGTTGCCAGTCATGGAGAAAAACAAGAATCCAAGGAGAGATATTCCAGTTTATAGAAACTAGGATGGGGTCGGATATGAAGGGGAAAAGGCATATTGTGTATTTTCAGCTGCGCTACTTTGAAACATTTTACTGTACCCAGTAGAAAATATAACTCAGATTTTCGGGAAACTCCAACAGTGCATGAGAGGGGTCGCCTACGAAATTACGGAGAGATAAAGTGCTTGGTGCATCTTAGAGAATGATTTCACTCCAAGAAAAAGAAGCATCCAGTTTATGAAGTTGGAAAAAAAAAAACATTTTCTTCATAGTGCAATACAAGAGATATGTGTAAAGTTCGGATGGAGAAAACCAGAAAAATCTACCATTAAGTTGTTATCTAAGTTCAGAGGCCAAGAAAGACTATTTCTGATTAACACAGGCCTCAAAGGACACACAAACTATTCTTTGAATAAAGAGTGAGTGGAAATCAGGTTTGAGAGTTAGTCAAACCTGAGAAATCAGTGGTAAAAAATAGATAAAAATATATGAGAAACTTTTAGACACAGGCAAAGGAAAACCTTTCGAGAGCCAAAACTATCACAGCACAAACACAGCTACACTGTATAATAAATATTTGATATGTAACACATAATAATTTTAGCCTGATAAATGCAACATAAACCAGGAGCTAAGAGACAGGAAGATCTGAAGAAAGGAAAATCATGCCTGCCCTTTAGTATTGGAGAACATTAATAGTGACATATTCAATTGAAATTTTCACTTAAAAGAAAAAGTAATTTAACCACTTGGTTTTGCTGATAATTTTGACTATAGCAATTCTTCCAGTTTCATGTTTTTTGCTACATTTTGGTAATATTATATTTTTTTACTTGAATAAGGGTAACATTGCAATTCCAGTTTGGTGATATTATTTCTGCCTGTTCTTATAAACTATCAATCAATATATCTTGGTTATATGCACTTTAATAGACATCAAAGTAATTGATGGTGGTGGTGGTTGGATGGGATGTTTAGTAAGTCTTTTCCTTTCATCTATTCACTGAAATATATTAAATCCCAAGAATACATAAAATTTATAAATTAAAGTAATTTGTTTGATTACAAAATGATAATACTAACTACACAAACAATACACATGTACAAGACACACACATGCACACACACACACAAACATGGACCTTGTGCTTTAATTCTATGTTTTGGTATGATTTTGAACCCATAACATATGCCTAATTTATAATTACCCCTTAGAGTTCCTTATTAATGTTTATAATAATTTCTGTTGCTTTTTGTCAGCATGTATTATGTGCCAGGAATATGCTACTTAAGACAAATACTTCTAACATATAAACCATTGTATCAGATATAATCATTGTTAGTATGTATTATGTATAGCATGTTACATCTTATTAGTTATTATTATGTAAAACCAGACAAGTGTTATTACTAATATTTCACAAATATGAGACTTTACCTAACTGGCAGCTTTCCTAACAGCAGAGCAAAGATCAAATGATGTTCAAAGATCTATACCCTGACCAGAATGCCCTGCTTCCTGCCAGCTAACTTCTATTAGTCATATATTGTCATACAGAGATTGTGAAAAAGGGTATAACCTAAACCATACTGGATTCATCTTGAACCTTCTTATTTAGATGAAGACGAGCAGCAGGAGGAGGAAGAGTTAGCAAATACAATAGCTGTGAGAAAAATACTTCTATGATCCTGACACAGCTTGAAGGCCTTGAAAGTTTTACTATATGCACCGGCATCTGCTTCCTCACCTTTCTCTGTCATGTACAGTAAGTCTACAAAATAAAATAAGCAAATTCTGAGTTTTGACCACACTCCTCTTCACTGTATTTACTATTAAGACAATGAAGAACATGTGGAAAACTCAAGAGTTATTTTCTGAGGATCCTCATCTTAGCCCATATATTCATGGGTGTTTATACCTAAGTATCCTGCCACTTGGTACACATTCCAGTGGCCTGCACTGAAGGTCCCAGTGTCTCTAAGAGGCACAACATATCATAGAAGATTTGTTCCTCATGACAGTGCCACAAGGAACTATTAAAGACAATTCATAAGTAACACTGCTGGCATTATTTCTGGGCCCTATTTAACCCTCCAAACAGATGTTTCATATCCTATATGCTATGTGTTGGCTGTCAGTGGCAACCAGTTCCATATAAGAACAGATTAGCAAAAACATGAGGACTATGATGACTTATGTCTCTTTTATAAGCTCAGAGGATGATGGATTGAGGGCACAATTCCTCCTCTCTGATATCTGTAGCAAATTTCAGATCAAGGTCTAATATACGAGATGTTTCCCAAAGCGTCATGTCAGAAGAGGAAGAAACAGGTGCAGATTCTTCATCAGTTATTATTTCTCTCATTTGATTAGAATAAAGGATGTATGAGCCAGACCATAGTCAGAGAACTAACAAAATGCTGTTTATGATCTTGTCCATGAATATTCATTGTAATCACGTTACAGTCAATTAGTAGTATGCACAGCGAGAACAGAATGAACTCTGAGGCTACAGATTGAAGGACTGAATAAATAATTATTTTTAAATCACATCACTAAAGATGCTGCATATTCCATTGTGGAAAAATGCATTTTATGGTCCACAGCAAAGTAAATATAGATGACAGTATACAGGGAAGCAAAATTTACAGCTTGGTATCTTCCCTTACAAATAGAAGTCAAAATATTCTATGCCTTGATTATTTAGCCTCAGCATTCAGTACTTTAAAACTAAAAGAAGGATAGCAAACATGGGATTACCAAATTTCTCACTAATGTTCCACACAATGTAATGAGGTTTTAAAAAAATACAAGATAATGCATTGGTCATAATGCAGAAAGATTAAATAAATTTTCTTATTATTTTTCACTTTCTTATTCATACTATCAAGTTGTAAGATGTACTGTGGTAGTTCAGACTGTTACTATGTTTCAGTTAGTTGAGGTCAGAAAACAAAATATCATTCTGGATCAAAAGCTTATAATGAACTATCAAAGCAATAAAGAGAACAGCTACACTCCTATTTATTTAAAATCATCTCTGAGTTTGTCACAATCACTGTCAGATTTGCTAAGTCTTTCTACAGAGCTTTACAATATCCATCCTTTCACTCTTCAGAATTTCTTATACTTTTAATTAAAAAAAAAAACCAATGTACTAAGAGGGCTTGCATGGAATCAAAGTACAAACAGATGGGATGCTAAGCTAACTGCATATGAGTACACATCCAGGTCCCCCATCCAGACCTAAAATGGCTGAGTTGCTTGGTGACCACACAGTGTCATTTAGGCCACTGAGTTATCTAAACATCAGTGACAGAAAGTTCCCTCGGCTTCAGACCTGGCCAGGACAAATATGAACAGGCACATTTCTCCCTTCCAGTTGTTTTTATTTTAAATCATTTTGGTTTTTTTGTTTTTGTTTTTTGTTTGTTTTTTGCATGCTCAGTTTTAAAGTTCAGGGTTGGGGGCAAGAGTATCTGCAAAGCTTCATCTGTTCTTTGGAAAAATTAAGAGGGAGAACGAACCAGCTCCTCTAACTATGAGATTGGCAGACAGTCTTGCTGCAATTAAGCCTGTGTAGTGTGTCTATTCTGCTCTTGTATACTTTCCCAGTTGCTTTCTGTCTCTTGTTCATTTAATGAAAGTAGTTAATTAGCTCAGGCCTGTCCTCTCCTCTTTCTCTTCCCCTTTTTGCTGTAGTAATGATGTCTAATTATGAGCAGCAGTGGATTAATGCAACATCAGGAGCCAAACATATCTCACTGACAGAAAAGATTCAGTATCCCTCAGACTCCAAGGAGCTCAGAATAACTCCTCATCAACTTGAAAATACTATTCAAAGGCAGTTCCTCATTTCACCCAGTATATGCAATACATGCTTTGAAAGAGAAGAAAACATATTTCTGTCTTTTTGGTGATTGTATTCATGCCATGATGAAGACAAATGAACCTGGTTTTTAAGGGAAAATGCATTCATTCATTGGGAAAGATCATAAACGGGATATTTTATTTATTTTTAACCAATTGAAACTGTGATTGGCTGTCTCTTAGAGAAGGTGGAGCCTATAATTCTGTGTTAGCAGCACAAAAAAAATTCATAAAGAACAGTAGAAGAGCTCATGAATTAAAATCCTATTCAACATTTCAAAATAGGTTTGAATGGAATGAATACAGAGTGCTTTAAATACTACACGGAAATCACTTAACAATATCACCTGGCATATCACATTGTCTCCCATTAATATATGGAATCTTTACTGAAAAGAGAAACACGTGTCACATTATTATTCCTCCTGCAGCTGTCACTCTCTATTAGATGGCTTAGTAGTAATTCTCTAGCAACCCCACGTTTATTTTTTTTGACATGAATATATGGGTGTCACAACATGTTGAATGCTGGTTTGAATAACTCACACCCACAATTGCCTTGGTGCCTCTACAACCTTCATAGAGTTTATGTTATCAGTAATTGTAATTAATCTTCAAAGGGATAAATATTTTAAAACACATGTTTGTAATCAAATCTATACAAGCATGAAGTATTGGACCCCAACAGAGCATCTAAATTTAACCCCAAAAGAATGAAAAACTAAAAAACTCTCTGGTTAGCAATGATATATAACATACATAATATTTACATATGACCAGAGTTAAAGAGTACTTTAAACAAATACAACATTTTACTCATTCAGCTAGAATTCTAATTCACTTTGCTTAACAATACATTATTTTCCAATCCAGTTCTTGATAATAGTCTCTATCCACATGAAACAAAGCAGTTGCTTCTCTGCAACTCACTTCTGGCTCATGTAGATGTAAATAAGCCTTCCTCTGACATCTCAATCCAGCAAGGCAAGCTACCACCTCACCATTGTCTGTGGCAGCTCTCTGGGCTACAGGAGAAAGCAAATTCATCATTTATATCAGTCTACCTCCTGCATGCTGTTCAACAACTGCACATCAAGAAAAAGAAAAAAAACTTTTTCTGTGTCCAGTTCACCTTTGTTTTCACATTTTCCATATAAATTCCTAAAGAAACATCCATCCTCCAAGCAACCATCCCAGTTAATCTTGGGGAACCAAAAAAGGTCTGCTTTCCAAACCTGAGAGAGTCCTCCAGATGGAGCTTAGAAGAGCCTTTCATGCGTACATCTCCAAAATCAAGCACCTTAGAGAAAGCATAGCCTTCTCCTTCAGAAGCCTTCTTTCTAACATCCTCGGGGAGCTATGCACAGGGAACCAGCAGCCAGTGAAAAAAAGGAAGGGGGTGGGGGCTGGGGGAAGGAGCCGAGCTCAACAAATCCCAAAGCGAGACAAAAATACAATGGGTGCCAGATAGCTCCTCCACCCCCAGTCTACGTGAGTACCCCTCCTAAGGCAGCTAGGTGTTATACACCTGACCTGAGATACTACTTGGACCCCCCTGTTCCCATCTTCTTGCAAAGGAAGCGGATGCTGCAGCAGCCTCCCAGCCCCTCAGGCATCTGCCTTTAAGAATGAGATGTACCGGTCTCTCACAGCCAGTTCCTTGCTCGCTACAGCTTTGTGGGTAGGAGACTAGAATCAACCCCAAAAGAGGAACAAATACACCGTTAGATCGCCCCCGAACCGTCTCTCTTTGTTGTGCATCGCCTAGCTGAGGAAGCTTTCGTGGTACAAGTGAGGAAGAGGATGGAGGCGGGGAGGAGGAATGTCCAGGACCTTATCTGCCAACCAAACAGGCGCTGCTAGGATCTCGGGGAGGGGGGGGGGCGGGTGACAAGGCGTGCGGACTCATCCTGTGTCTCCCCGCTGGCAGTCTCACAACAAAACTCGGTAGTGTCCCCACATCCACCTTAACCGTCGCCACATTCGAGCTTTGTGCCAATGAGGAGACACAGTAGCCTATCCATCAGCATCGTCTGTTTATCAGAGCGTGTGGCTAGCCTTCTAGCCCTGGCCTTTATGCGCCCTGGCAGGGGTAGGACACGCGTCAGGTTCCCAGTGAAGGACCTGGGACAATGGCCTGGCTGGGTGAACACCAGGCACACCCGACACGGGGAAGACAAGCTCCCAGCCACTGTCCCGCAACGCAGGCAGCCCGGAGGCAGGGAGCGCCGCCAGCTCTGCGGGTTCGCTGTCGCTTTAAAATAAAAGACCACAAAGACTTTCTAGAAAGGAATACACGCCGGGCCACTGCGTCTGGGGACGACTTGGGGAGGGGGCTGGGGGGCGGTTAGGAGCCAACAGTGGCTCTGGCATCCCCCTGCCTCTCCCTCTCTCCGCCCTCCCTTCCGGGCTGCTCCAGGAGACAAATAACAGAGAAGGCGGCTCACCGTGGTCTTGACCCGCACGAAGAGCACTTGCTTGGCGCCGCCGCCTACCCCGCGGACCTCATCCGGCTGGCCCAGCTGGAAACCCTTGGACTTGACCCAGAATTTAAATTTGGCGTTGTCGGTGGAGCTCGACTCGGAGCCGTTGAGGAGCTGGACGATCCGCTCGTATTTCTTGCGGGTCACCGTCTTGGTCTTGCCCGAGTCCCCGTAAGTCCTGAGGCACCAGTCCTGGAACTGGCGGTACATGTCGCGTTCGCTCTCCATGGTTCCCCCGCGCCGCCGTGGGGGGCCGGATGCTCCCAGTGCACTTCGCACCTGTTCACCCCGGCCTCATGAAATATGCAGCCCGGACCACGGGGCAAGGACACGAGGTCCCGGGCTGAGCCTCGGGAGCCTGCCTCCGCTGAGCTGGTGGGGGAGGCCCAGGGAAAGAGGAGGAGGGTCCGGATGGGCACCGGCGGGCGATCGATGCCCCGCGCTACCAAGTCCTGCTTCGTTTCGTTCGTAACTGCAAAGGATGTCTAGGACGCTTTCCTGGTGCTCTCAGCGGCGGTTGGTCCCTTTAACGCTGTGTGACCAGAACCATCCCAACAGCGGCTGACCCGGAGGAGCTGGGGTTTCTGAATAATTAAAATCCCATTCCTCAGTTTATTAAAAATCCCAATATTGACTCGAGACGGTCCCTCGATGCCTCGCCCCAGGGCTGTGTCCAGGGCAGGGCAGGTGGGGCACAAGGCAGTCCTCTGGTGCGCGCCCCGGAAGCCTTCCTGGCGGATGGTCCAGGAGCCAGGGCTTTGGCTGTATCGAAAACAGCCTTCGACTGGCTAGCCTCGAAGGGCTCACGGGTCCCTGGACTCTCTCTCCTTACGTCCTGCCCAGCTGTGGCCTTCTCCGTGACAGAATTAGAGAGACAGAAAGTTCTTACCTGTCATGTTGGCAAGCCTATCAGATCCCGTTTTTTTGAATTTTCAAGAAAACCAAGGTATCCCCAAAACGACTCAAAATGCCATTTCTTCGGAGGTATTGAGCAAAATCTCCAGCCCCTCTGGTAGGTTGTTTAAGAGTTTGGTTTCTGAAATTCTCCCCAGTATTCGTAGACACCTGACCATAGCTCTACAGGAGAGATGGAGTACCCCAAACAGGGATCCAGTCCGGGGAATGTGGGAGCAAGCAGACAGGCCGCTGCCTGGGGCTCTTCGGGATGGATGTTGTCTCCAGGATAGGACCCTCAGGTCCTGCTCAAGTGGGTGCAAGACATGGAAATAAGTTTACCGCACAGACACTTGAACCTGTGTGTGTGTGTGTGTGTGTGTGTGTGTGTGTGTGTGTGTGTGTGTGTGAAAATAAAATGCAGGAAGCAGTCCTTCCCCCACCCTGGGTTTATAGTTTGCAGTTCACGCGGGAGGTTTCGATGATCTCTTTCCCCCCCGCCACGTCACGGACCCCACTCTACTGCTCGGGCGAGCCAAATCGGAGTTGCTCCTGCCGATTCTCCCAAGCGAAGGAAGTCAGCGATCCCTCCATCAGGATTTCCAGCCGGGTGTCACCGCGGCGCTGGAACAGGGGAGTCCCAGTCCTGCCGGCGCAGCCGCTCCGCTTTCTCGCACTCCCCGCCGAGGGGCGCGGAGGTGGGCTCAGCCGGTCCGATGGCCCGCCCCGCACCGCCTTCCCGAGGGGTCCGAGCCCGCCCCGGCGGCTCGCTGCGCTCTTCCCCCCCACCACCCGGCGAGAGCCCCGGTGTCAACCCGGCTCGGTCTTCCGCCTGCCGCCGGTCCTGGCGCTCTCGGGGCCGCTCAGGGACTCCCGAGCGGCCGGGCTGAGCGTGTGCGTGCGTGTGGCCGAGCGGGGGTGTGCGGGCCGCGGGGTGCGGGGGTGAGCGTCTCCCCGGAGGTCTGGCGGCGGCCCCCGCCGGCACTGACAGCCCGGGCGCTGCGCTAGCAGCTCCACATACTAAACCTCTAGCCTCTCCCCTCACCCCCACCCCTCCCACTCCCCTCTCCTCCCACCCCCCACCCCGAGGCCCCTTCCAAGCTCTCTGATTGGCCAATGGGACAAAAGTTTCTGTGGAGACGGCTGGGCGCTGACGTCACGGGCAGAATTGTCCCATTTAGGGATCCCGGGGGCAGTGCGCATGCTGCAGGCTGCAGGTTAGAGGCAGGAGGAGGTAGCAGCGGGCCGGGCAGCAGCCAGGTGGCGGAAAGGAGCTGGAGGCATCCAGGTGGGGGGACGAGTCCAGCAGGGTTTCCATGGAGATTTCCTCTGGGTCTAGCCTAAAAACAGCAGATCAGCTGACACCATTAGCTCAGGACCTAATTACTGCTTATTGGAGCAACAAATGAGGGCCAGGGCCAGCTGCAGAGGAAGAGGTTTGCCCCCGCCCCTCTGTCTCCTTTCTCTCCCTCTCCATCGCTCTTGAGTCCCGGGTGAATTCTCATTAACTTGCCAGGTTCCTCCAACAGCTCTGCTTCTCTTGAGGCCGCCCTTAATGCTTTTATTCCTTTTATTTCTCCCCTTCGCATCAAAGGATGGTACAACAGCAAATGGGTTGTCCCGAGTCCTTGAATTTTTGTCCGATAAATAGGGGTTCAGTAGAACTCAAAGACACTGCTGTCAAGCAGTAACCACAAATAAATCTACTCCCTCCGAGTGAGGAGTGAGGGAATATCACTTTCAATTTACTGCTTTTACCATTTGTCGTTAGATCTCTCACCCGGGTACCTTAAGTACACCGATATAAGGAATGGAGGAATATTTTGAACTATCCATCTAGGTGTGGTGTGTTCCAAAACAACTCCGAAAGTTTTGTTTCTGGCATCCAAGATAGGGCATGATTCCAAGTTGAGAGATGCAGGTTTTGCTGTTTATAGTCTGTTTCCTAGAAGTTTCTGGTCCTAGGGTACTCATTCACTCAAGGGTAAGCTAGTTCTGTGGAGTTGACTTTGCCGTAGATATGCTGGTCCATAATTATCTTTTCCTTTTTAATAGATCTTTATTTTAAAACAAACAAACAAATAAACAAACAAAAAACCTCCTTTATCTACTTTCAGGACCAGGAAACCCCGTCCAAATGTAATTATTGTTAAAACTATCTTAATAATGGCTCTAACGTCCTTTTGCGCTAAGAACCTTACTTTGATATACAGTACATGTGTTACACCCCTGCTTCAAAATTATGAATAAAATATATAACTTAGAGAGTACTCTGATATTCGCCATCTTTCCTAATCATTTTACTTTGAAGAGTAACAACGAAATTTATGTGGCGTTTGACCCAGCAGAGGGTGACAGCAACTTAGAATTTGAAAATATTTTTTTTGAGTTGTAAAAATACCACTGTACCTGGTGTTGTGCTTACACGTTTCCATGTGTTCTCTGTGTTTGAGGAGAATTTTGATTGTACGAACCTTGAAAGGCCATATTCTCTTGTTATCTAAAATAATTCTGACCCGATGAATAAATCCCAGGACAAGTGCCTAAGGTGGGTATTAAAGCTGGGATTGGTGCTCGGGCCTGTCATCCCAGAGAAATGAAGCATAGAAATGAAGATTGGTGTTAGCATGAGCTCAGCCTGGGGTATATTGTGAGTTCCAGACAATCGGAGCTACACACTGGGTCCCTGACAGAAGAAGGATAGAAGGAGGGAGAGGGAGGAGGAGAGGGACAAAGAGGAGAGAAGAAGAGGAGAGGGACAGGGAGGAGAGGGAGAAAGGATCATTCCTATGCTGTCCCAATCTATTTCTAATGACTTTTGCTGAGTGGTTTGAATGAATTTGTTCCTCCTTTAGTAGATGTCAAGGATGTACCACATGCATGTACACATTGTGTTTGTAAGACTATCTGACACCTAGCGTATGACCATCAGAGCTCTACAATACGAGTAACTGGCACAAATATGGCATCGGCCCTCATCTGCGTTAACTAGACTCACTATAATAAAATAAGCTGTACAAAATCTATACTTCTTCAGGGAAAGAAGAAACATAAGTATGGAAAGACTGTTCAAAAGGGAACAAATCAATTTAAGGTGCAATCTTCCAAAAGCCCGGGTTCTATTGTTGGCAATGGAACCAGGGATATGATCTACTCTGGATTTGTGTGCAATATTGGCTGTGAACCGAAGGCAACAATCCTTTGAGCAATCTTACCCACCTCAGGTTAAATCTCTAACAAATTTAAACTCTTTCTCATCTAGTCACTCCGGACTCATCTTCCACCTTTTAAGTTCTCCAGGGCTTTGTCTTCTTAGTGATACTGTAAGAGTCATATTAAGCCTCTTCTTCACCTATTGATTCATTTGAACCAGCTCTTTGAATTTAACTAGGGATGTCCTTCAGAATTTCTCCTGTATACACCTTGCCTCACCAAAAATTGATTTTACGCTTCATATGGTAACCCTAGCATCAGGCTGAGCCTAAGGTCCTTATAGGCTGAGGGGAAAAGTACATAATAAAGAAGACAGAGATGGTTGTATGGAAAATATTTTTAAATTTATAATGTCCAGAATTTTAGCCATAATATGCCAAAACTGATGGCTTTCTCATGGAAGGTAAACTTCTTTCAGTCCTGTGGTCAATTTATACAACATAGAAAATCTTGTACTTAATATATTAACCAAAAATATTCATTGCATACTAGGCTCATCAGCAAATAATAGTAAGGGCAACAAATAGGATCAGAGCTCAAAGAATTAAAAAGCTTTGTTGAATGCATTTGAGTTACACTTGTACCCAACAAATAATCATCAGTTGTTTCGGGTTAAAAAAAAAATAAGATGGATATGCATGCATGGACTTCTTCTCACAGAACTTGAATACCTCTAAGGATAACAGATAGTAAACTGGGAAATAATTGGGCCTTGAGGTTAGTACTAGGGAGAGAAACAATGGTGTGGTATACAGCAGACGGCAATGATGAACAGGAGGACTTGGCAAGCATAGTTGAGTATCTTCTGAGTGGGTTGCAACTCACTGAGAGATACAACGAGGATACATAGCAACTAGCTACAAGAAAGAACTGGAAGAAGGATCACAAAGCACTCAGATATGAAAGTAAGTTATTACCATGTTCCAAAGGCCCTTGGCTTAGGAGTTCATTGACCGGGAAGGAGCAAAGCAGAATATGATACTGAAGTCATCTCTGGCAACCAGCTCTTGCAGGGCAGTACTTGTCATAATTGAGAGTTGCATTTTTATAACTGGTTCAACGAGAAACCAAAAATATGTTTAGAACATGACAATCACATGACATGGAGTTTTTTGAGTCTCACTGGTTCCTTCAAGCAAAAAGGATTGAAAGGGCATGTGCATGAAAACAGGAGGGCCGGATAGGAAACTTCTAAATGTTGAAGAAGCTTACAGAAAATACCATGATGATGGATTATCCTGATAACTGGAAGGCAGAGGGAAGGAATGATGACTAAAAATATTTCAGGTGTAGAACAAGTCTTATTGTAGCAATATAAAGAACATTTGTGCCCTCCCAACAAATCATATGCAAAAAATCCTTTATCTTCAAGGTGATAACATCGGAAGATACTGCCTTTGGGAGGAAATTCAGTAATGGGAACTCTCCTGGTTCCCTTTGTGTGTGTGTGTGTGTGTGACAAAAACCCTGACCAAAAACAACTTAGGAAAGAAAAAGTTTTATTAGGTTTACACGTCCCCAAAACAGTCCATTATTGAAGAAAGTGTAGGTAGAAATTCAAGGCAGGAGCTCAGAGAAGAAACCTGCTTACTTGGTTCTAAAATTCTTTTCTTATACAATCCAGGACCACTGCCCAAAGGAGGCACTCTGTAAAGTGGGCTGGGCTCTTCCATAAGCGCCAGTAGTTAAGAAAATCTTCCACAGATATACGCACTGCTCAGTCTGATGGGGAGACTTATTCGATTACGCTCCACTTTTGCTAAGTGACTCTAGTTTGTGTCTAGTTGACAGAAACAAGAAGCACAGGGATGGAGCTTGGGATCCTAAGACATCTTTCATGTGAAGACTGGACATAAGTTAGATACCAAATCTGCCAGCATCCTAATCTTCACCTTAATCCCCAGAACTGCAAGAAAAACAAATCTATTGTCTAGAAGATTCCTAACATATAGTATTTTGATATAACAAAGCAGATGAACTAATACACTCGGTTTTATGTGCAGACACAGAAAGATGTTGAGTTGTAGGAAGCTGCCTGATTCCAGGCTTGAGTAGTGAGGCTACTAAAGGCATTGGCTTACAGAGGGGAGTTTGAAGTAGGAACAGATTGGGAGTTGGAGGCTGAAGGAGGAGCAGAAGCAGGTTTGGGTGGAGAGGCAGGAAGAAAGAATTTAATTTCAGAGGAGTTAAATTTGAAATACCAGGAGAGTTCTTCATGTAGGCATTTGAATTTAGAAGCTTGAACTACAGTGAAAAGTCTGGCTGGAGATATAAATATGGGGAATTTAAAGCCATAGAAATAAATGACATCACCTCTACCCACATTCTCCCTACAGAAGAGAAAGCCTCCATCATGTGCTATTGATTTGGGATATACCAATTCACCATGACTGAAATAAACAACCATTCACTGAGTAGCAGAAATTGGCTTCTAGGGGTAGAATACTGGTAGTGGGAAATGGCTGAGAAAAAGTGAGACAATTTAGATGGATCTTACACTAGATCTAGACTGTTAATGAGTTCCAAAAATTACATTGTTTTAAGAACATTTAAAACACCGAAAGGAAAGATTTAGTTACTTTGCCTTAGCCCTCTTCCAGATTACATTAGGACCTGCAGACGGGCTAAAACTGGAAACTTAAAGGCAGCGGGCAAAGCTGGCATAGGAGGAGTTGGGTAAAGGCTGTTGAGCTTTGTTCCCAAGAGAACCTGAGTCCTTCAACTAGACTAGAAATCATTGCGGGTAAACTTGTTGCTTTGAAACAGAGGTTCTGAGCATTGTTGCCCATTCAGGTGTTCAAGAGTCTATTAATAATCTTTCCAAAAAGGGGACATGAGGAAGGGAGACCGTCCAACTCAGCTGATGGCTGATCACCTCGTAGTTTATTAGCTTTCAGAGTCAAATCCTGCCGAAACAGAAGTCAAGTGTGTTATAGTGATACAAAAAAATAAGATAATTTATAAGAAATGTTAACAATTCTGATTTCAATACCTAATTTCTTCTCTCTTGACTGTTCTCTCAAGAAATTGTGCAAAGAGAGCTTCTTTCAGTGAGGAAAAAAATGCTAAGCCTGACATGGGGACTCATACCTGTAATCCTAGCCATGAGGAGGTTTGGCATGTGTTTAAAACTAGTCTGGGTTACAGAGTAGTCTCACAAAGAATATCTTGATATTCAAGACTGTCATTAATAAATCTTAGAACAACATGCTGTAAATTATAGGCCATGTTATCAATATCTGTATTCTATCCACTCTCAAAGAGAGAG
>CM053764.1:19407207-19433990 GCA_028658305.1 Pachyuromys duprasi | reverse complement strand
AGGGTTCTTGTATTAGACGGTTTCTACAATCAAGGACCATGTGTGGATGTGGCCTGGAACCCCCGCACAGATGGGGCCCATGATAGCTCGGTGTAGGACTAAGACCCTAGTGAGGGAAACAGGGACTGTTTCAGTCATGATCTTGATGGCTGACTCTCTGACCCTCCCCCATACAAGCTGGGGAGTGACAGACTGGCTAGATCCCAGGGGAGGACATTGCAGCCAGCCTTGAGGAGACAGGATAAGCTGGGGTTGGATAGAAGGGAAAGAGGTCCTCCCCTGTTGGTGGACTTGGAGGGGGCGGGGAGGAGGGAGATGAGGGAGGGATTGAGAGGGTAGGAGGGAATGAGGGAGGGGACTATGCCTGGGATTCAAAGTACCTAACCTGTGATTGATATTAAAATAAATAAATTTAAAAAAAGAATTACTACTGTAATAGTCATCAATCAACAATTTTAAAAAATGCTTCTTTTCTACTTCAATTTGATTTGAGTTTACAATACTAGTTAAATTTTTTTCTTTATTTTAAATTTGTATTAAATTACATATTGATACTGGAGAGGTATCATAGAAATAGTTTGCTCTGTGAGATATAATTGCTTGAAATCATTTATTTTAATTCTCTAATTTCCAAAGATGTAGCAACTGGGTATTCTAGTCATTTCAATGGGCTCTTATTATTTTCTGAACATTTTTTTACCACATGACACCAAAGCTATTCCAGGTTTATTTTATAATTTCACTGTCACAATGCTGGAATCAGTGATCTCTTAAATCACCTCAGTTTCATTTTTACTAAATAAAACTGTTTAGAAAGTAAGATCTTGGCATCATGTGTGCACATTGCTGCTAGATAACCCTTACTTCTAGAATCTCTTTAAATGAAGAAAGCTGGAGAATATCTTTACAACGTCTGTGTCTTACTTTCATGTCTGTAAATTAGTCAGTCTATTTATCTACCCATCTATTACCATCGTTATGTATTTACCTACCATCTGACATCTATGTATCAACTATCATCTCTTATCTAACATACTCTATAATCTACAATTTACCTAACTATTCATATATCATTATATAGAATACATTATTTATCTATTATCTACCCACCATCAACATTTATTTATATACCATTACCATGATCTATATCTACCTCTATCAATCATTTTTATCTATTGTCTGTTATATATCTTTCTTCCATATTTAATTAATATTGATACTTCTATAGTATTTGAAGTCAATTACCACATGATTCATTATTTTTTATTATGTATAACTACTTCCCATTCTCATTATTTACAATGTAATTGTTTTTGGTCCCAAAATATACACAAATTAATTCAAAGACTGCTAATATTTACATCTGTAAAAAATAAATCACAGTGAAAATAAACTACTGTGGAGTCCTCTTTGATTTGTATTCAGACAGTTACATTATTTCCAGAATTTATATTGCTCATTTGTTACTTCTATTTAACTCAAAGCTAAAGATATTTTGTCTGGGAATTACACATTTGGACCAAATATTCTCCGCTTTCATACCTAATTTTTTCATGTATGAAGGAACTAGTATTTCATAACTCTTGTATTATTAAAACTTTATTTTATATATTTTCCCATCTTTTTCATTTAAAGTACAAAATTTAACAGAACATAATAAACATCTCCCTAATTAGGCTTAAGTTTCACTCAAAAAGACAAAGTCATGCTCTGGTACTGCAATCTTATTCAACTATACAGGATTAGTGAAGTCATGGGCCTTGGAGGAGAAGTTACAACCACCATTTTACTAAACCAGCACAATCCCTAACTACATGTCAAGTAGATGTCCTTATACACACAGGTAAGTGTAGTCTTCACTCTTAATCAAGGAAACTTCTCTTTCAACATATGGAAACTGTTACAGAAAACCACAATGAATGAAAATGAAGATTTATGAAGTCTAGTTCCAACGCATACATCTACAAAACCATCATACATCTAAAACTCTGGGATCATTATGGAAGAAAGGGTAGAAAAGGTCTAAGAGCCAGAAGATAGAAGTTTGCTGTGAGATTCTGTCCTTTAGGAATGTCAGAAGCTACATTCATAAAAAAAAAATCACCAACATGAATACAAAAACATGAACAGACACAATGTAATAGACATGTTAATGTTAATGAGGTCCCAACCAAGAACTACAGCCAACTAAGGAATGGACATAGCAAGAGAAATATTCTTCCCAGGGGAAAAGAACACCAATTGATTATCCAATAGCAAAATTGTCATCCCTAAAAACATACACATTCAAGAAACGCTATATAGACTAAGAAAGTAATGTGTGTGTGTGTGTGTGTGTGTGTGTGTGTGTGTGTGTGTGTGTGTGTGTATTTACATGGACTGGATGTGCATAGTATGTGGTGTGTGTTTTTATATATACACACACATATATACATATGTTAACGTTTTTCTTTTAATTCAGTCTTCTCTCATACAATACATTCTGACAGCAACCTCCTCTCTTTCTACTCCTCCCAGTTGCTAACTCCCACCTTTTCTCCCAGATCCATTGCTTCTGTATTTCTTTTCAGAAAATAGTAGGCTCCCAGTAATATTACCAGATCACCACATAGCATGATGAAACAAGACTAGGCACAAACCCTCATCTCAAGGCTGGTGGAGGCAACCCAGTAGTTGGAAAATGGTCCCACGAGCAGGCAAAAGAGTCAAAAACACCACCACTCCTATTGTTAGGAGTCCTAGAAAACCACACACTAAACAAGTGTGTATGCAGAGGCCCTAATACAGGCTCCGTGAATGCTGCCTCAGTCTCTATGGGTCCCTATGAACCCTGCTACTTAGTTGGTTCTGTGGGCTGTGTCCCTTTGACCCCTCTGGTTCTTACAATCCTGTGAAGTTCCTGAGCTCCACAAAATGTGTGGCTGTGGGTCTCTGCATGATTCCATCAGCTGCCAGATGAAGCTTTCCTAAAGATGATTGGGCTAGGAATCAATCTCTTAGTCTAGCAGAACATCATTAGGAATGATTCCATTGCCTTTTTTGTGTGTCGATAAACAACTAAAGAAAGAAAAGACCATGAATTTGAAAAAGAACAGGCAGGTATGTGTGAGAGTTTGAAGGAAGGAAATGGAAAAAGAGTAAATGATGTAACTATAGCACAATCTCAAAATAAAAGAAATAATTAAGAAAAAATATTATTTTATTTTATTTTTATATGCACATATACATGCAGTTGCCTGTGGAAGCCAGAAGAAGGTGTCAGATCCCTGGAAACAGGAACACTGTGAGCTGCCTGATGTGCCAAGAATTGAACTCATGTCTTCTGAAAAAAACAGCAAGTGCTCTTATTTGCTGAGCTAATTCTCCAGGGCCTTCCACACTTTAGAAATCTTTATTAGCACATTCAATGCCTGACACTTTGAACGTTAGGTATCTGGGCTTCATTAGTTTAAGGCTAGTATGTTGCCCATGACTTGCTTTGCAAATCTTGGGCCACCTACTCATTCTTGAGTCTGCTTTTAATCTAGCCATGAAGACGGTGGTTTCTTAGTTTTCTCTGAAGTTAGACAAATTTGTCTTCCTTCTACAAATGTCAAGTGAGTTTTAGGATTATACTTACATCTCTGAGAACTTCAGAACATTCTTCTGATTATTTTTAGCTTTTCATGATGTTTTTTTTTTCAAAACTTTTTTACTTGGGGATTCAAAAATGATAATTTTCTAATTCTTGTTCCCTCTTTTTGTATGACTATCACTTTTAGGCTTCTAGGACTATGCTTTTTGGTTTTTGTTTTGTTTTTGATTTTTGTTTGTTTGTTTTTTAAATAGCATGGTTCACTACCATGGCTTGAAGTAATTATCTTCTGAGAGGCTTGAACCAGATACTTGGTCTTTACTTACTGATTTCAAGCAGGAGGAGCTGTTATGAACATTTCTTCATTATAATATATATATATACATATATATATATATATATATAACTGTTGTAATTCTGTAATGGAGCTCTGTTACCATGTTCAATTCTCGGTAATAGATGTACATATATACATATTTAAATAGATACATGCAAGTGTGTAAGAGAGGAGAGAGAGATAGAGAGGTCTGACACTGTAGTAGTACCTTATATAATCAGAGTCAATTATTTCTGGTATCCATTTTGATATCTGAATTGTGCACAACTGGTTCCCTGTGACATATCTTCATTCTTTCAGGGCTTATTTAATGCTGATAAAACAGGATGTATATTTTCTTTGAGCCAGTCTTGTGCCAGCCAAGTTTACAAAATGGTATGTAGACACCATGATCTAATCATTAAATCCCCACATTGGATGGTGTTTTCAAAACAACTTATAAAATTTTTTCTTTCATTTATTATTTTTTATTTATAATAATGTGTTCACTTTGTATCCCAGTTGTAGTTCCCTCTCTCCTCCCCTCCCAATCTTGTCATCCTCCCTCCTTCCTTCTTCTCCTCCCATGACTCTTCCCCAGTCCACTGATCTGACCCTAGCCTATCAGGTCTCATCAGGACTGGCTGCTTTGTCTTCCTCTGTGGCTTGGTAAGGCTACTCCCCCATCAGGGGGAGGTGATCAGAGAGCTTGTCACTGAGTTCATGTCAGAGACAGCCCCTGTTCCCTTTACTAGGAAACACACTTGGAGACAGAGCTGCCCTGGGCTACATCTGTGCAGGGGTTCTAGGTTATCTTCATTCATGGTCCTTGGTTGGAGTATCAGTCTCAGAAATCATCCCTTGGCCCAGATATTTTGGTTCCATCACTCTCCTTGTGGAGCTACTGTTCCCTCCAAAATATGTGTATAGTTAAGTCATCAGAGAATTAGGAGATTCTAGAGGTATCAAGAGACATAATGGAGCAGGTATGGTGGCATACTGCTCAGTCTTTAGTGAGCCACAAGCATTGAAAACAATCAAAATTACTATTTAAGGAGCCCGCAGAAGGGGTTTGTGGAAGCAGAAATGACCACACAGAGCTTAGGATCCTGACAGGCAGTGCATTAGCTCTGAATTTGAATCAGACAGCAGAGGAGAAGGAGCACGATGCTATGGGAGAATGTTTGCTTAGTATAGACATGGCATTCTAAGAGTGGACAGACAAAGAAACTTCCTTCTGGTTGTTTCCCAGGTATGCATGCATCATTACTCATGGCTGGGAAAGAAATTAACTAATACTTCCTACTTGGTCCACAAATCCCATAAGTCAAACATTAAGTGAACCTACTCCATATTTACCCACAGGAAGAAAATATATCTCTAAAGTAATGCCTTTTAAATTTCAGTCTCACAAAATTATCACATAAAAGGGAGAGAGGAGAGAGCAGGGGAGATTAAGGAGACTTTTTCTTTTCAGTTTTCTATCAATGTAGAGCTTCACATATGCCAGGTAAGCACTGGACCATTACACTACATCAACAGTCATAAGATGGCACATTACAACCTAACAAAATGACACTCCAAGAGCAGCAAATATTGGTATCATCAATATTTGGTTAAGCATACAAAACAAATAAGCTGACAGGAAAGCAGCCAAATGTATAGTATAGAATAAATGAGAAATGCTGACCAGATAAGATTTTCAAAACTTCTAAATAAAACTTTCAGAAATGAAAAATACAAACACTAAATGAGAAATCCAATAGTGTTTGAACACAAATTATTGAGCACTGACTGAAAGGAAAATTCATGAAGGAGAGGATTGAGTTTAAAAATCATCCAAGTGTAACCAGTTACAAAGGAGCGAAATGGGAAGTAGAGCTTAGGGAGTGTTGAAGGCAGAGTTAGAGCACTGTATCCCTATTCAAAGTTCCTGAGAAGGGGTCAGGAGAAAAGGATGAAGGTAATTTCAAAGTGAAAAGAGCGAAGAGTTTTTTTTAGGACTGAAAAGGGCATCGATCCTGAGATTTTAAAAGCCTGATTACTAAGAGAAATACAATCCAACAGAGAACATAGACATGGCAGAAGAGAACTATAAAAGCAGTCTGAGAGAAAGGGCACACCAAAAAGATTATTGTTTGTATGATATGCATGTGTGTTTGAATGTATGTGTGTGAGTGTGCATGTTTGAGTGTGAGTGTATGTATGTGAGAGTGTTCATGGATATCATGCCATGTATACAGAGGGCAACTGCATCAGTCAGTTCTCTCCTACGTGAACTGAATTTGGGTTACGGGACTTGCAACACTAAGAAAGGACTTTGGCCCACTGAACCTTCTAACCACTCCCAAAACACTTTCTCTTTTTTAAAGGAAGGAAAACAAAGCACCCTAAAAAGATAGCTGAATATGGGTCTCTATGAAGAGGAAAACATACACCTCAGCCAGAATCAACATCCTCTGTGATGCAGGAGCAGTGGCCCCAAGATGGAAACCTAGTTAAGATACATGATTTGAATTAGAGTGTCAGAAAGGCTTTGAATAGTGTAGTATGAAATGCTGTATTCTACCAATAATGTATAAAATTCTAGCCCTTGCAGGATAATGCATCTTCTGAATACATAAAGATTGATAAAACTTCCTGGTGAAATTGATATCTCCCCCATCATAGCGAGATATTTACTGTTGCTTTCTTGGTTATTGATAGACCAACCTGACACAAGAAACTAATGAAGATATGTAAGATTTATGCCTGTGTTTTCCATTGCCGGGGATTAACCTGCATGTTATGCATGATATGCAAGCATTCTACCACTTGGCTATATTCCCCAACCCAGGATATATAAGATGTAAATATGTCCATTAGTAAGCATACCCTATGGAATAGATACATTCTGAAATGTAGAATTAAGTTCTTATACTCGTATGGATTATTTGTAAAATACTGGTCACTTAATGAACCATAAAATTAGTATTTCTAAATTTTACAATTCATGGCATAACAACTGTATCTTTTACTGACTACGTTTAAATTGAAAATAGGTTTACAAAATGAATTTTAATCATTTGCATATATCGATGTTTTAAAAAATATGCCATTAACTAATTCAGATATATGAGAAAATACTAAATGAATTAGAAAATACGCCGAAACAATGATAATAAAATATTATACACTAAAAAGTATGAGATGCTATAAAAGCATTACTAATGGATTTAATATTCTTATACTTTAATGTCCTAATTAGGAGGCTATAAAAAGAATAAAAAAATAAACCCAGATTAAAATTTAAAATGTAAGAGAAAGTGATATAAGAAAGCTCTAAAATTAATGAAAAATAAAAATAGCTATAATTTTTAATAGTAATGTTTGGAAAATACCAGTAATATGGTTTTTCTTATATTTTTCTATGTGTATAGTAAATCATACACAATTTATAGATATATATCCATACATATGATTGGATTTTTTCTCATAGCACATACATTGTAAACCTGTTTGTTTCCTGATGTAGTCATTTGTATTTTGAGTCAAAGTTTTCATATTTAATGAAGGGGTCAATGGTGCAAAAGAGTTATAAATTACTCTTGTAACTTAAATATTAAATTTAATAGCTTTAGGATCATCATTTTTTCCTCTACCTGAGATATTCGAAAAGGCCATGATTTTTCTTGTTTCGGAGATGTTAGACAGAAACTAGTTAAGTTGACAAAAACTATTACTTTACCCTCGTCAACAATACAAACACATAACTTTAGACAATACACTTTTCATTTCTTGTCTTCAAAATCTCACATAATTATTACAACTGAAAAAAACATAGTTTATGTTTTCCTTAAAAACAGTCTATTAACTATTGGTTCCTGTAAAACCAAAAGCAAATTATATGCTTTCTTATAACAAAAGGGAAGAATCATGGAAAAGTTAGAGTCAGACAGAAAAACAATACCAAAATCCAACAAAATAGATAGTCTTGTGTCCAACTCCTGAGACTCAATAATGATCTTCTGGAACACAAACGGTTCAGACACTCACATTTTTTTGTCATACACAGAATAATTTGTCCAGTAGGTTCAGGTATTGACCCTGAAATTACGTGACAGTAAAGTTTGCCTCAATGATGCTGGCCTCTTATTAGTCAGAGTCAACCAGTATCAATGGCAGTTTCTCTGCTATTCAATGTTCCTCAGTGGAGAAATTGATATAGAAATTGTGCTATATTTACACAATGGAATACTACTCAGCTATTGAAAACAAGGAAATTATTAAATTTGCAGACAAATGGTGGGAACTAGAAAAGATCATCGAGTGAGGTAACTCAGAAGCAGAAAGATACACATGCTATATACTCACTTCTAAGTGGTTATTAGACATATAATATAGGATAAACATACTAAAATCTATAGTCCTAAAGATGGTAAACAACAAGGAAGACCCTAGGGAAGATGCTCAATCCTCATTCAGAAGGGAAAATGCAATAGACATCGGAAGCAGGAGAAGACAGTGAACAGGACAGGTGCCTACCACAATGGGCCTCTGAAAGACTCCACTGATCAAGTTATCTAAGCAGAGGCTGAGACTCATATCCAAACTTTAGGCAGAATGCAAGGAATTTTATGGAAGAAGGGGAGATCGACCTGGAGGGGACAGGAGCTTCAAACGGAGACCAACAGAGCCAAAACAAAACAAAAAACAAACAAACAAAAACTGGACCGTGGGGGCCCTGCAGAGATAGATACCCCAACTAAGGACCATGCATGCAGAGGATCTAAAACCTCTGCTCAGATGTAGCCCATGGCAACTCAGTCTCCAAATGGGTTCCTTAGTAAGAGAAGAAGGGGCTTTCTCTGACATGAACTCAGTGAGAGGTTGTCTGATTACCTCCTCCTGCAGGGTACAGCCTTGCCAGGCCACAGAGGAAGACCATGCAGCAGGTCCTGATGAGACCTGATAGGCTAGGGTAATATAGAAGGGGAGGAGGACCTCCCTTATCAGTGGACTAGGGAAAGGGCATAGGAGGAGAAGAGAGAGGGAGGGAGCTATTGGGAGGGGGCCACAACTGTGATACAAAGTCAATAAATTGTAATAAATAATTGATAAAAATTAAAAAGAAAAGAAAAGGAAAAAAAGAAAAGAAACGTTCAATGTCCTTAGTCATAGGGAAGATTTCACCTTACACCTTTCAGAATGACTAAGATCAAAAACTCAAGTGAAAGTACATGCTGGAGAAGATGTGGAGAAATGGGAACACTCTTCTATTGCTGGTGGAAATATAAACTTGTACAACCACTTTGGAAATCAATATAGTGCTTTCTCAGAAAATTAGGAATAGTGCTACTTCCAGATACAGCTATCCCACTGCTAGGCATATGTCCAAAATATCCTCAACTATACAACAAGAACATTTGCTTAACCATGCTCATAGCATCTTTATTTGTAATAGCAAGAAGCTGGAAACAACCTAGGAAGGCATTCTTTAACTCTAGATTGTTTGCAGAAGGATGATCCAACTTAAATATGGGCCACACCTTCTTCTGGAAACCTGTATAAAGGATATGGAAGAAGGTATCTTTTAATAATTTTTGTTTGCTTTCACTCTTGTTGACAAGTGCATGTATCCTGCTACTAAGGCATTGCTTCACTGATATTGGAACCTATTTTGGGAATCCAATGAAGACTGAAGACAAGCTGAGAAAGTCAGCCTTGTGGACCAAACAGTTATTGGATATTTGGGCTTTCCATCAAAGGGTAACAATTTTTGGAGTAGGTGGATCACAAGCTGTAATCCATTCTAGCAAATCATATATATGATTGTATATAGATATCAATAGACGGTAAATAGATAGATGATAGATAGATAATCAGTTCTGTTTCTCTAGAGAACCCTGACTAATACAATATATAAGAAAGCCAGACTATCCTATTATTTTCTCAGTAACCTACATAACAAGACAGAACTTATATACCTAAAAGTATACACAGATTAAAACAAATAAATCACACCTCTCCTAAAAGCAAGCATACCATATCATAACAAAACTACTTCTATTAATGATTGTAATCTTTCACATAAAAATGTACAAAGTATTATCTGAGGATCAATACATGTTGGAAGAAAACCAATAACAGCTCTAAACAGAATCAAAATGAGTAAAGCAAAAGTTAATCTCATAGGAAGCAGAAATGACTTAGGAACCCAAATGAAAGTTAAAAATAATTCAAATAACCCCCCCGGAGGAGTGTAAGAAGATATTGTACCCATAAAACAAGTACTGAAGCCACAAGAGAATATGGGTTAGTAGAAACCAAAAATTTAATTATAGTTACAAAGGAAATCAGTCAATGCACTCTAGTAAATATTCAAGCAAGACAAAATTTAGTATTAAAAAGATAGAAGAAGTTTGAAACAATGCCTGGTTTGTATATTTATAAAAGTTGTATGCATATGGCACATGCATGTTCACAATGTACATTTTTATTCTGGAGGACCAATCCAACTATATTAAGATATTAATCTAATAAGCATTGTGGATTGAAAGCCTTATTAGATACAATGTAATATGCCATAAATCCACATACTGTTTTTTTTCAGTGAAGTTTCAAGGCTTCATAGACAATGAGAAGATCAAGAAATACTTTAGTGAAAAGATGATAAACCAATATACACAATGAATCTAATCAAATAGAAAAATGTATGCTCAAGGACAGTTGGAAACATCATATTTAAATGGGAAATTATTTTAAATTAAACTTTGCTCATAGTTAATCTGTCAATTAAACCATCCAGGAATAAGTACATTTTTAACAAAAGAGCCAAGATATGCAAGCTTTAGTGTTCACTGTGAAAGATAAATATAAAAGTAAGAAAAAATGCAATGGAAAGAATAACAAAAAGATTCCCCTGGTTACAAGATGTTGTTCCTCAATATAAGAAATACTGAGACCTCATCTGGAGCTTTTACAAGGAATGATCTCTACTGAGAAGAGCATCATTAGGGCTGGTCACTTTCCAGTTTTACCAAGGAGTGCAGACACACAGACATTGAATTTGTCACGCTTAGCCATAAAACATATCTACCTAATTTCTACTGTGTCTTATTAAATCAGAAAATTCTAGCATTTGGCTCAAATGAATACTGTTTTTTATAATCTGCTCCTTAGGTCATTATAATTTGCACTTCAAAATTGAACCACTGTCCCCAAAGATTACATGATGCAAACAAAGTAATCCATTTTGTTTGAGAACTAGAAAAAAGTTTTAGATAAACATATTCCTGAATTCATAACATGCCAAATATTTTAATCATTCCTGTACTTATTTATTCTCTTTCCCTCACATTCTATTACTCAGGTAATCACTCTATGTCACCCATAAATTGTATTATTTTCATAATTCTTTAATTAATGAGTTGGTATATATGCCTATAATCTTACTTCATTTAAAAGATATCATGTCATGTCTCACATCTTATTCTGTTTCAGGTCTAGGCAACTCTTTAACAGTGAATGAAGAACCTGGAATGGTGCACATAAAATTTATGAAAATGATAATATCAAAATGAATTTTTAAATATATTTTAAAATACATAGTTATATAGGACAAACCTGGATCAGGGTAGAGAAATAACTCACCTTATTAGCCATTAATTTCCAAGATAAGTCTCATATCAATCAACCCTGGTTTCTTTGGAGAGCATATAGAAAGTTGCACAAAATTCACATTCGGCTACAATCCCTCCCTTGTAAAGCTTTAATTACAATACACTGGACTTCCTGGTTTATAAGCATTGTATTTTAGAATAATTCTTATGTTTGCATTGAGCACAACAAAAAATCATTTCAAAGTCCATGAAAAGGTTGTTGACAAATAAGCATGGAGACACTCTTTTCAAATGACAATTTTATCTACATAGCTTTGTTTTATAAATAACTTTCCAAATGACAAATTTGTCATCTATTGAAAAAGCACATTAAAAGTATGTCCTGTTACTGGACAACTACTGTAAGTCTATTCAAAAGTAATGCCATGTTATTATTACTCAAATATATACCTAAATGCACTGATGTTCTCAAACATCATAAAGAAGATAAAAACAGGTTTAAAAAAAAAACACCAAGAGTTTGAAAGAAATAAATACTGTGAGTATCTGGAACAGCACCATCTCTTCTGAGCATATGTGGAATGACAAATTCTTCCATTCCACAGATGCAAGAGAAAAAAAGAGCTACCATCTGTCATTGGCACAGCTGACTACTTATCCATGGACGTCTTAGGAGAAAGTCAAGATACCCAAGCAAAGATCATCTAGCAGAACTGCCACTAAAAGGAAAATGTAATTTTATATGGCTATTCCTTTATAGAGATTCTTATTAAGAAAAACCACATGATGAAAACTTACCAAATTTTAGAATTACCAAAATGAGACATAAAAATTTTAAAGTATAGGGCAAAAAGTTCATAAGTACACACACACATTTGTTTCCAAACACAGTACTTTAAATAAGTAGAAGCTGGTGCCTTCCAAGATCTGTAAAAAATTTGAGTTAGAATTTTGGTTGGAATTGCACTGAATCTATAATTGCTTTGGTAGGATGGCCATTTATTTTTTTTTACTATGTAAATCCTACGGATCCATGAGCACAGTAGATCTTCCCATCTTCTAATAGTTCAAATTTTTTTCAGAGACTTGAAGTTTTGGTCTCACAGGTCTTTCATTTGCTTGGTTAGAGTCACACCGAGATATTTTATATTATTTGTGGAGAGTGTTGTTTCCCTAATTTCTTTCTCAGCACATTTGTCTTTCATATACAGGAGGCCTACTGATTTTTTTGAGTTAATTTTGTATCCAGCCACTTTGCTAAAGGTGTTTATCAGCCAAAGGAGTTCTCTGGTTGAATTTTTGGGGTTACTCATGTATACTATCATATCATCTGCAAATATTTTGACTTCTTCCTTTCTGATTTATCTGTGATCTCCTTTAGTTGTCTTACTACTCTAGCTGCAACTTCAAGTACTATGTTGAACAACTACGGAGAGAGTGGGCAGCTTTGTCTTGTCCCTGATTTTAATGGAATTGCTTTAAGTTTCTTACCATTTAATTTGCTGTGTGCTGCTGGCTTGCTGGATATTGCCTGTGTTGTCTTTAGGTATGCACTTTGTATCCCTGATCTCTCCACGTCTTTAAACATTAAGGGGTGTTGGATTTGTCAAAGGCTTTTTCAGCATCTAATGAGATGATCATGTGTTTTATTTTTTTCAGTCTGCTTATATGGTGGGTTACACTGATGGATTTTCATGTATTGAGCCATCCCTGCATCCCTGGGTTGAAGCCTACTTGATCATGGTGGATGTTATTTTTGATGTACTCTTAGGTTTGATTTGCAAGTATTTTATTGAGTACTTTTGCATCTGTGTTCATGAGGGAAATTGATCTGAAATTTTCTTTCTTTGTGTGGTTTAGGTCTTAGAGAGACAGTAGGTTTTTAGAATGAGTGTGCCCACATTCCCTCTGTTTCAATTTTGTGGAATAGTTTGAGGAGTATTGGTATTCGCTCATCTTTGAAAGTCTGGTAGAATTCTGCACTAAAACCATCTGACCCTGGGCTGATTTTGGTTGGTAGACTTTCAATGACTGCTTTTATTTCCTTAGGGGGTTACAAAACTATTTAAATAGTTTACCTGATCTTTATTTAACTTTGATAAGTGCTATCTATCTAAGAACAGTTTATTTCCCTTATATTTTTCCAATTTTGTGGAGTACAGGCTTTTGAAATAATGATTATTTCAATTTCCTCATTGTCTGTTGCTATGCCCCCCTTTTCATTTCTGATTTTGCTAATTTGGATAGTATCTCTTTGTCTTTTAGTTAGTGCAGAAAGGAAGAAAGGAAGAAAGAAAGAAAAAAGAAAGAAAGAAAGAAAGAAAGAAAGAAAGAAAGAAAGAAAGAAAGAAAGAAAGAAAGAAAGAAGGAAAGAAAGGGAAAGAAAGGAAACTTTCCACTTCAGTTTTTCTTTATTTCTTCTCTGACCCAGCGATCATTGAGAGGTGAATTCTTTTGTTTCCATGAGCTTGTAGGCTTTCTGTTGTTTTCATTGTTGTTGAAGACCACCTTTAATCCACAGTGGTCTGATAAAATACAAGGAATTTTTGCATTTTTCATAAATCTGTTGAGGTTCGCTTTATGACTGCCTATATAGTCTATTTTGGAGAAGGTTCGGGGAGGTACTAAGGAGAAGTTATATTCTTTTGTGTTTGGGTGAAGCATGCTGTAGATATCCTTTTGGTCCATTTGATTCAGAACATCAGTTAGTTTCGTTATTTCTCCATTTAGTTTATGTCTGGATGATATATCGATGATAGTGGGGTGTTGAAGTCTCTCATTATTAATGTGTAGGGTGTGATGTGCAATTTAAGTTTTAATCATTTTTTGAATGTGGGTGCTCATGCACTGGGGGCATAGATGCAAAGAATGAAAACATCATCTTGATGGATTTTTATTCTGATGAGTATGAAGTGTCCTTCCCTATCTTTTTAATTAATTTTGGTTGAAAGTCTATTTTACTAGATATTAGAATGGTTACTCTAGCTTTTTTTGGTGTCCATTTGCTTGGAAACTTTTTTTTTTGCCGTCACTTTACTCTGAGGTAATGTCTATCTTTGTTGCTGAGGTGTTTTTCTTGAATGCAGCAAAATTGTTGATCCTGTTTTTGGACCAATTCTGTTAGCTTATGTCTTTTTATTAGGGAATTGAGTCCACTTATGTTTAGAGATATCAAGGACCAATGATTGTTAATTCCTATTAATTTGAGTTTAGTTGTGGTAGTGTGTGTGTGTGTTTGTGTGTGCATCCCTTCTTTCGTATTTGTTGGTGTGGAATTTTTATTTCTTGTGTTTTGCTAGATGTAGTTAACCTCCTTAGGTTAAAGTTTTCCTTTTAGTATTTTTTGTAGGGCTGGATTTGTGGATAGATAGTCTTTAATATTTTGTTTTATTCATCTATGGTGATTGAAAGTTTTGCAGTCTGGGCTGACATCTGTGGCCTCTTAGGGTTTGCAAGACATCTGTTCAGGCCCATCTGTATTTTAGAGTCTCTTTTGAGAAGTCAGGTGTAAGTCTGATAAGCCTGCTTTGATAAGTTATTTGGTCTTTTCCATTTAAGCTCTAAATATTCTTTCTTTATTCTGTAGATTTAGTGTTTCAATTATTACATGGCAGGAGGACTTTCTTTTCTGGTCCAATCTGATTGGCGTTCTGTAAGCTTTTTGTATGTTTATAGATATCTCCTTCTTTAGGTTAGGAAAATTATTTTCTGGTCACTGGATCTGGGAATCTTCTCTTTCTTATATTCGTTATTCTTAGGTTTGGTATTTTCACTGTACCCCAGATTTCCTGAATGTTTTGTGTCAGGAATTTTTTTTTTAGATTTAACATTTCCTTTGACTTATGTATTAATATCTTCTATGGTGAGATTGTCTCTTTCATCTCTTGTAATAGGTTGGTGATGCTTGTTTCTGTTGTTCCTGTCCTCTTTCATAGGTTTTTCTATCTCTAGGATTCCCTCAGTTTGTGTTTTCTTTATGGCTTCTACTTTGATTTTCAGGCCTTGAATCATATTATTCACTTTCTTCATCTGTTTAATTTTATTTTCCTGTATTTCTTTAAGGGACCTATCGATTTCCTCCTTAAAGGCATCCGTCATCTTTATAAGGTTGGATTTGAGGTGATTTTCTTGTGGTTCCATTGTGTTAGGCTATCCAGGACTTGCTATAGTAGGATAGCTGTGCTTGAAGGTGCCACATTGCCCTGGCTCTTGTTGGTTGTGTTCTTGTGCTGGCCTTTAGCCATCTGGTTGTCCCTGGATGTTCCTGGTGTAGCAGGTATGGGAAGACAGGCCTAACCTGGATGTTCCTGGTGCAGCCAGCCTCCAGTGGGCAGCCTTGGGATGGATACTCCTGGTATGGAAGGCCTGGTGAATAATGGCCAGGACAATGGAGCTGGGAGCGGAGGGCAACACGGCTCAGGGAAGCTGGGTATGCCTGAGGGGTCACAGGGAGCAGAGGTTTAGGGTGGGGGAAGAGATCTCACATGGAAGTTCCTGGTGCAGCAAGCCTAGTGAGGGCCAGAGGAGGGGTTGTCAGACAATGGAATTTGAGGGGACAGTACTGGTGCCTTAGTTTGCTCATTTCTTAATTACTTTGAAGCAGCTACCATTAGAAAAATGATAAATGTACATGTCTTTGGAAGTAGATCATTTGTTCAATAACAAGTATGTTAGTCTCATGCACTTCCCAGGTCAGTTATAAGACCAAAAATTAGCAAAGTCGGTGTTGCCTATAAGTGCATAGGTCTGAGCATCTATTGGAGCATGTAAAACTTCCAGTGGCCATACCTTCAAAGAAAAATTATTCTTTCTCCTCCAGAAGTGATCAGCTGCAAATAATTCTCCAGGTATGCTGGGAATTACTGAATTACCAAAAGTGGAGGAGGATAATGGGGTAAGAAGAACATGAAGATTGGTTGGCAGAGATACTGTAGTAAATGGAGGGGGAAAGAATAGGGGTTGAATATGACTATATTTTGTGCATAATATATGGAATTCTCAAAGAATAAAAGATTATAATAAAAATATAAAAGTGCAAAAGTATATGTCTATAGATATAGGAGATATCAATCATTTAAGAGCAATTCAAAGAAATAGTTAATATCATGTATATGTCATTACAGAGAAAGAATTAAGAAATATATAATATATATGATACATGCACATATGATAAAATAGCTAGCCACAAAATTAGTACTTTGGACAACACAAATGTGATTTTCCCCAGTTCTATAGGATTACATCAGATACAGCTCATGCTGACACGATGATGTTCTTAGGCCCATGATTTCCATGGGAGACTCTAGGATCTGCTGCCTTGTTCTTTCCAGAAGATAAACACTCTTCACCTTCTTGGAACTGTGACTTCTATTGTTTTCAAAGCCAGCAAAATCAGTTTTCTGATCACTCCTGCTCTGTTTCCATGAATAATTTCCCTCTTCCTTCCCTATGTTTAAAGACCTTTATCATTTTCAGAATAATAACTAGGTAATTGAGAATAATCTTTCCATGTTAAGCCCAGATTGTTAGTGTAAAATGAACTTTTATTCAACTGCTTCAGTTGTTGTCTTGGAGACTTACTGCCTCCTTCTGCTAACCTAGGCCTAGTCCTGGAAGCTTCTAGCCTGCCTTCAATCTAACCTAGGCCTAGAATGTTTTCAGCCTCTGAGACTTACTGCTTAATAAGCTCACCCTTTATTGTTCTTACTGAGCTCTGGGCTGGTTGGTTCAAATCACCTGTTCAAGCTCAAACTGTTCTTCCAGCTGACTTATCCAATCTGCCTCTCAGCCTCTGAGTTCCTCAGTTTGGCCCCAAACTAATTCAAGTGATCTTTTCTAATCTGCTGACTCCTTCTCATTCTCTGGCTCATTTAGTCATGGCTTAAATTCTCCCACTGCAACCTGTCTTTTGCTGTCCATTCATCAAGTCTTTCTCTGATTTGTCACTGTCTCTGTCACTCAATTAGATAACACTTTCAAACCTGGGTACGTCCTTCTACAAACTACCTTTACCTTCATTGTTTGGGATTAAATTAATGTACCACCATGCCTGGACCTAAGCTTTTCTTTACCTGAAAGTTACTCTATACCAGGCTGGCCTTGGACTTAGATCTGCTTTCCTCTGTCTCCTGGATTAAAGGTATTTGAATTTCAGCTGGATCACACAAACATAGAAGATCGTTGGATGTGATCTCTTGCCAGAACAGCCATATTCAGAGTTAAAATTTCTCTACCTATTAGGACACTTAATTTCTCCTCGCTGTATAGATGAAGTCTTAACATATTCACAAGCTCTAAGAAATTACTTCTGGACTGTTACTAAGCAGGATTGCATTGTACCCAAAGAACATGCATTTTGAGAAATATGATCAAGGACTCAAGTTACATGGTGTTAAAAGACAGAAAATAAGCACATAAGCAAGCAAACAACTTGTTAAAATAATCAGAAATCAGCAGTTATCTGTGGCTGTTTGAAGTCACAAGGTAAAATAGAATATGATGCTACTAAGCCTGGTGTGGCTTCATGTCTACCAGTCTTTAGGTATATGACGTTAAATTTAGTCAAATCTATTTGACTTGATGTCTACCTAAAGAGACATTCATATGTATGTTTGTATGTATATATATATTCTTTGCCTATAATGGCATGTCCATATTAACTATTACCCTTAATCACTCTTTATTTTGGTTTTTTGAACAATGGTTTCTCTTTGTAGCTTTGGCTGTCCTGGACACACTTTGTAGACAAGGTTGGCCTTAGACTCACAGAGATCCACCTGTCTCTGTCTCTGCCTCACCGAGTGCTGGGGTTACAGGGCCCTGAATAACTCTTAAATAGATCATACTTTCTGTATCTATTGACACAATTTTCAAATTTTATATTTTCTTATAACATTTTATTTTTGAGAATTTCATACATATATGCACAAAAGTGTGATCATATCGTCCTCCACTTACCCTCCAACTACCGCAGTATCTCTGTCCACTCTCATGTTCTTCTCTCCCACAGTAAGTGTACACTTCATCAGTTTACAGTGGGACCACATTTATTTCATATGCAAATTACCTAATTTTTGAAAAGCTGTTGTAGCTCCAACAACCTCCATTCGACTCTACTTTTAAGGTTTTCTCGTTCTATAATCCAGCTGGAAAAAGTAACCACTATTTGCTACGTGTTCCTTTCAATTAGAAACAGTCAGCTTTGAAGCCAGGCACTTCAAAAACATTCTAAGGCTTTCTTTTATCATATGTGGAAAATAAGGAGCTACTCATGAGTATGGTGCCCTCCCTCAGCTAACCTTTCCTAAGTGAATTGTCCACCCTGAAAAAATTCAAGGTTGACATCATGGTGACTCTTGTCTCCCGGGGTTCCTTAAAGAGCTTGCCTGATAACAAATGAAAAATTGTAGAATGATAAATAACTATACACTTAGTGTAGACTGAACAGTGTTGACACCAAGTTCATATGCTCACACTTGAATCCCCAGTACAGAAGTATTGGGAAATGAGCCCTTTATGTATTTATATACTTAGAATTAGATGTTATTAGAGTTATATGTATTCACGTATTTATATATGTAGCATTAGATGTGTTGGAGTGCATAAGATCAAGAGGAAACTAATGCTCCTTTGAGAAAAAGCACCAGTGAACTTGCTCCTTTTCAGTCTGGGCCATGGGAAGACATGGTGAGAGGCAGGCAGGCCAGCTGTGATGAAGGAAAAGTACCTTCACCAGAGATCAGCTAAGTTGCTACCTGACACAACACTCTATTTTCTTCTGATAGACATATACATCTGTCCAAGGAAACTTGTCTCCTCTACTCTGTTAGGTGCAGAAGCAGACTAAGAGAAGATGGTTATCTAGCCCAGTTTCAAGAGTAATGTAGACCTTCAGGTACTCAATGCTCTACGCTTCCAACTTTCCACATTACCCGCACTAAGATGTAGGAACTGCTGTAGACACTCGGGCAGAGTATTTTGTTGCAGAAAGACATTAAATGGAGGGAACAGCTCCTGAAGCTGCCTTAAGCAATATTGTCCTTGAGTCAAATATCGCTTGCCTTTGAAACCAGCTTCGCAGTCTCCATCTTTATCTTCCTAATATTCTCTTGCTCATCTCCCATCTTAGTAATTCATGTCACAGCTGTCTATCTTCATCAAATCCCATGACAATGCCCTGCCACACATTGTCCCCATCACCGACAACTCATTCTCTCAACTAGCTTCTTCTCTTTTTTTTCCATTTAGAATAACAGCCACTTTGTGGTATTTATCTGTACTTATTGAAGGACAGTAAATGATTCTTAACTTATACTTTTCCATCACCATTAACTCCTACAGGTCCAGACCTAGACATGCTACTTTGTTTCCTGGAAAGAATGATAACTGACAGGTAGAAACAAGTCCAGAAAAAAAAATCCACTGTCTTAGTTAGGGTTTTAATTTTTTTTTTATTTTTTTACAGTTTCTTCATTTTTTATCCCAATTGTAGCCATCCCCTTTCCCTACTCCACTGAAAGTTTGGGTTTTTATTGCTGCGATGAAACACAATGACCAAAGAGCACAGTGGGGGAAGAAAGGGTTTATTCAGCTTAAACTTCCACATTGTAGTCCAGCATTGAAGGAAGCCACAACAGTAACTCAAATAACGCAGGAGCTGATGCAGAGGCCATAGAAAGGTGCTGCTTACTGGCCTATTCTTCATGGCTTGCTCAGCCTGCTTTCTTATAGAACCCAGGACCACAAGCCCAAGGATGGCACCACCCATAATGGGCATGGCCCTTACTAATCTTCTGTAGACATTTTTTTCAATTGACTTTCCCTTTCAGATAATTGTAGCTTGTATCAAACTGGCATGTACCTAGCCAGAGCACACACGATGTGTGCATCCCACCTGAGGTGGGCAAACAAGCTGAGGTAGATGAAGTTCTTGTAGCACTAATTCTTGGAGGGAAGATATTACTTGAGCAGGATGAAAGTGCTAAGTGTTGAGTGCTGTGCTAGGTAGCCTACCGGCCAATGCACACTTCCTGCTTGGCCTCCTCTCCTCTGGAAGACAGGGTGTTACCTGCCAGGTTATATTTCTCAGGATTCTGTCATTTTGTTTTTGTTGGATTTATACAAAAGATGTTTTGACAAAACATCGGAAATCACAAAAGTTTATTGAATCAATAAAAAATAAATGAAACAAAAGTAAAGTGTGAAAAAGTTCATAGCTGGGGAGAAGACTGTGAGTATGTAGTAGAGTTGGTAGTAGCATTTGAACCTACTGATCTACACAGGTCTTTTTGCATTATCCTATATTTAACACAGCAAGCTCAGCTCATTCAACCAGGTCTGTGAACAGGGACAGATTCACAGGCAAATTCTAAAGAGATATTCAGAACAATGAAATATCTTTGGGCATGGAGGAAAAAAAGAGAACTTGATTTCTTATTTCGTAAACTAAAATAGTAAACATCAAGACACAACAGGAAAATTCAGATGACAGTTACAGTGGTAAAGCTCAGGTAGGTTGGAATGTTACTAGCTTGCCTGGAGGTGAAGAATCCTGTGACAAGCAATCACAGAAGAGGAACATTCCAAGGGCTTTGCAGACATGGTCCCTGAACATGGGAGACTATCTACAGCATGGGGAGCCCTAATAGCAGATCTGTAGATGTCTTCTTTCACCGCATTGAACTCTGGTCTATTTCAGTGGCAGAATCTAGACACAGGACCAGGAACTTTTCTCTGAGTTATACACTCAGTGACATTATGAAGAGTAGAAGGCAGAGCAAACCTTCTCTGTAAAGATATATAGAAAATAAAAAATAGTCATTGATGTCTTTTTGTTGTTAGGTTACACAGGTTTTTGTTGCGAAAAGAGAATTGAATAAGCGTATAGGACTAAGAAACGTCATTTCCTATCAACAGACACTTTATTTGCTTATTGGGAAACTTTACTTCAACCTTATGTCACTTTCACTCTTCTTTTTGTTGTTGTCTGTTTGTTTTCAGATCTAAAACAATGTATACTTTAATCATATTCTCTCCCTCAAGTTCCTCCAGATCCTCCCCCCTTCAACTTTAACTTCTTTTTCAAGAATAAAAATCCTAATACAAAGAAAAACCAAGAAAACTTAGTAAAACCACACCGAAAACCAAGACAGACACACAAAACCATGTAACTATGACTGAATAAAAGCAAACACACACACACACATTCACACACACACACACACACACACACACACATCTATGGCATCCATTATATGTTGGGCAGCTACTTTTAAAATTAAATTTTAATTTTTTACATTAATTACATTTTATTTGATTTGCATCCCAGCTGTAACCCCCTCCTTCATTCCCTCCCAATCCCACTCTCCCTCCCATGCTCCTCTCGAAGTCCACCAATGGGGGAGTCCTCCTCCCCTTCCATCTGACCTAGCTTATCAGGTCTCATCAGGACTGGCTGCAATGTCCTCCTCTGTGTCCTAGCAAGGGTGCTCCTCCCTCAGGGGGAGGTGGTCAAAGAGCCCGACACTGAGTTTATGTCAGACACATTCCCTCTTCTACTTATTAGGGAACCTACTTGGACACTGAGCTGCCGTGGGCTACATCTGAGCAGGGGTTCTAGATTATATTTATGAATGTACCTTGGTTAGAGCATCAGTCTCAGAAAATACCCCTGAGTCCAGACATTTTGGTTCTGTTGCTCTCTGTGTGGAGCTCCTATACTCTCCAAGTCTTACTAACTACCTCTTCTTTCATGATTCCTTGCACTCTGCCCAAAGTTTGGTTATGAGTCTCAGCATCTGCTTTGATACACTGGTCAATAGGGTCTTTCAGAGGCCCTCAGTGGTAGGATCTTGTCCTGTTTCTTGTTTTCTCCTTCTTCCAATGTTCTTCCCCTTTGTCTTTCTAAGTGAGGATTGATCCTCTTGCCCCAGGTCCTTCTTGTTTAGCTTCTTTAGGTGTACAGATTTTAGTATGTTTATCCTATCTTATAGGTCTAGTATTCACTTATAAGTGAATATATACCATGTGTGTCTTTCTGCTTCTGGGATACCTCACTCAGGATGATCTTTTCTACATCCCACCATTTGCCTAAAATTTTCATGATTTCCTTGTTTTTAATTGCTGAATAGTATTCCATTGTGTAAATGTACCACAATTTCTGTATCCATTCCTTTATTGATGGACATTTGGGTTGTTTCCAGGTTCTGGCTATTACGAATAAAGCTACTATGAACATGGTTGAACAAATGTCCTTGTGTTATTGAGCATATTTTGGATATATGCCTAGAAGTGGTATAGCTGGATCTTGTAGAAGCTCATTAAATTGGTTAGAAGAAAAAGTGGGGAAGAGCCTAGAACTTATTGGTACAGGAGACAACTTTCTGAACAGATCACCAACAGCACAGGCTCTAAGAGCAACAATCAATAAATGGGACCTCATGAAACTGAAAAACATCTATTAAAAAAAGACACTATCGTCAGAACAAATCAATAGCCTTCAGACTGAGAAAGGATCTTCACCAACCTCATGTCTGACAGAGAGCTAATATCCAGAATTTATAAAGAACTACAGAAGTTAAAAAACAAATCAAGTAATACAATTAAAAATGGGTTACAGAGCTAAACAGAAATTTCTCTATAGAGGAATATAGAATGGCAGAGAAACACTTAAAGAAATGTTCAACATCTTAGCCATCAGGGAGATACAAATGAAAACAACCCTGAGATTTCACTTTACACCCATCAGAATGGCTAAGATAAAAAACTCAAGTGATAACACATGCTGGAGAGGATATGGAGAAAGGGGGACCCTTCTCCATTGTTGGTGGGAATGTAAGTTTGTGCAACCACTTTGGAAATCAATCTGGCTCTTTCTCAGAAAATTTGGAAGAGTGCTTCCTCAAGATCCAGCTATACCACTCCTAAGACAGCTACTCTTGAAATACCCAGTATCACTGTCCTTGAGAAAACTGATTATCCCTCTCTCAGCAGGTATAAATGACAATTCAGTTGTAAAGTGCTACTCCTGTGGTTAAGTTTTCATTTTTTCATTGTTTTAAAAAATAGCTGTTTATATATTCTGGATATCAGCCCTCTGTCAGATATAGGGTTGGTGAAGATCCTTTCCCAGTCTGTAGGCTGTCGTTTTGTTCTGACGACAGTGTCCTTTGCTTTAGAGAAGCTTTTCAGTTTCATGAGGTCCCATTTATTGATTGTTGCTCTTAGAGCTTGTGCTGTTGGTGTTCTGTTCAGGAAGTTGCCTCTTGTGCCAATGAGTTGTAGGCTCTTCCCCACTTTTTGTTCTAACCGATTTTGCAATCCTCACTTAAAAAGACAAATGGCAGCCAGCCCTGAGGAGACAGGATAAGCTGGGGTTGGATGGAAGGGAAGGAGGTCCTCCCCTGATGGTGGACTTGGAGGGGGCGGGGAAGAAGGAGATGAGGGAGGGAGTGGGAGGGTAGGAGGGAATGGGGAAGGGGGCTACGCCTGGGATTCAAAGTACCTAACCTGTGATGGAGATAAAAATAAATAAATTAAAAAAAAATAAAAAAATAAAAAAAATTTAAAAAAATGGGATGGACATTGGAAGTAGGAGAAAACAAATAACAGGAAAGGAGCCTACAGCAGAGGGCCTCTGAAAGACTCTATCTATCACTGTATCAAAGCAGATGCTGAAACTCATAACCAAACCTTGGGCAGAGTGCAGGGAATCATATGAAAGAAGGGGGAGTTATTATGAGCTGGAGTGGACAGGAGCTCCACAAGAACCAAACATATCAGGGCACAGAAACTATGAGACTGTTTCTCCAAACAAGGACAATGTATGGATATAACCTGGAACCCCTGCTCAGATAAAGCCCATGGTAGTTCAGTATTCAAGTGGGTACCCCAGTAAAGGGAATAGGAACTGTCTCTGACATGAACTCAGTGGCTAGCTCTTTGAGCTTCCCCCCACCTCCGAGGGAGGAGCAGCCTTGCCAAGCCACAGAGGAAGATATTGCAGTCAGTCCTGAATATACCTTATAAGCTAGGGTAAGACGGAAGGAGAGGAGGACCTCCCATATCAGTGGACTTTGAAAGGGGCAGGGAGGAGATGAGAGAGGGAGGGTGGGGTTGGGAGGAAATGAGGGAGGGGCCTACAGCTGGGATACAAAGTAAATAATCTGTGATTAATATAAAAGAAGTAAAAATTATAAATATTCTTTATATGAAAAACAAAAAAGCAGCAAAATAAATTACAATAATATAAAACAAAAACTATCACTTTGGAGTTGGAGAAGACAAACCAACAGAAGGCAAAAAGCCCAAGATAAGGTACAAGAATCAGAGATCAACTTGGTTGCTTACTCATAAAAACACTAAACTGGAAGCCATAGCATATATGCAGAAGACCTGGTGCAGAACCTTGCAGGCCATGTGCTTGCTGCTTCAGGTTCTGGGAGCTCATATGTACCTTGCTTAGTCGATTTAGAGGTCCACATTCTCCTGGTGTCCTCCATTCCCTCTGGCTCTTACATTCTTTTTTCCTCCTCTTCCTTGGGCTTCCCTGATCTCTCAAGGGAGGGGAGTGATTGAGACATTTTATCTGAGTGTCTCAAGGCCACTCACTCTCTGCCTAATGTCTGGCTGTCAGTCTCTATGTTCGTCCCCATTTGCTGCAGGAGGAAACTTCTCTGATGGTCACTAAACAAGGCATTGATCTGTAAGTATAGCAGAATAGCATTAGTCATTTTATTACCGTATTTTCTTTCTTCCTTTATTTTTTTCAGAACAGTATTATTTGGGTTTCGTCTAGGACACTGGGCCATGTAGTCTCAGGTTCCTGGTCTCCCATGCAGTGTTAAGTATAGGTTGTATCTCATATGGGCCTTATGCCATAAGTCAAATCAGTTCTTGATTGGTTACTCTCTCAAGCTTTGTATCGCCATTGCCCTAGCATGTCTTGTAGGCAGGACACCAGAAAAGATAAAAAGGATTTGTGTTTGGCTTGTTGTTTACATCACTCATAGCATGCAAAGTGCCTTCAATACCAAATATACTAGAATATAGGGATAAAGGCTCTATGTAGACACCAACTCGACATCTTCATGTTCAGTATGGGTATTGCCTTCAGCAATGGGGTCTTGCTCTCAGTTTGTGAAGAGCAACATATAGACGTATAGTCTTGGCAACATCCTGGGTTGTTGGGGATTCCCAAGGGACCTGTGGCCCGTACTTGAATGAGCTATAACTCAATCCAGATCTTAGAAATTTTGTTTGGTAACAAGATATGGCCAGTTGTGCTTTTGTTTCCCCCATTTATTTAGCAATTGCATTTAGATCACTGCCATAGATGTATGTATTTTAGAAAGTTTCTAATGCATTGTTTCTATACTATCCCTCAAATGCACCTTAATTTTAGTTTTTACTCCCTGTATTCCCTCTCACAAACCCTGTTTCTTCCTCTTTCAAACTTGGTCCTCCCATTCCAAGGCCCCTTGCACTACCTGTTTTAATTTTTCTATATAGTTTACTTCCTTTTCCTACTGAGAATTTTCTGTTCCCTCTAGTCCCTTACTCTATACCTACCACTTCTGGTTCTATGGGTTGTAGCTTGATTATATTGACTTAACTGCTAATATCCACATAGAAGATAATAGATATTATATTTGTCTTTCTGGGTCTGGGAAGCATTACTCGGGATGATTTTTTTTCTCCATTCAATTGCAAATTTCTTTTTTTGATTTTTTTAAATGTAATTTATTTATTTTTATATCAATCACAGGTTAGGTACTATAGCCCCCTTCCTCATTCCCTCCCACTCTCCCCATCCCTTCCTCATGTCCTCCCCAACCCCTCCAAGTCCACCAATGGGGGAGGAACTCCTCCCCTTCCATCCAACCCCAGCTCATCTTGTCTCCTCAGGACTGGCTGCAATGTCCTCCCCTGGGATCTAGCTAGGCTGTTACTCCCTGGCATGTATGGGGGGTGCAATCAAAGAGCCAGCCATCCAGTTCACGACAGAAACAGTTCCTGTTTCCGTTACTAGGGTCTTCAGTTGGACAACGAGCTACCATGGGTCACATCTGAGCAGGGGTTCTAGGCCATATCCATACATGATCCTTGGTTGGAGAAACTGTCTCATATAAGACCCCTGTGCCCTGCTCAGTTTGGTCTTTGTAGAGCTCTTGTTCTGCCCAAGTCTTATTAACTTCCCCTATTTTTATTATTATTTCCTGCCCTCTGCCAAAGGCTTGGTTGTGAGTCTTAATATCTGCTTTGATACATTGCTATATTGATTCTTTCAGAGGCC
>CM053764.1:19380514-19406707 GCA_028658305.1 Pachyuromys duprasi | reverse complement strand
ATATATATATATATATATATATATATATATATATATATACATGTATATATATACATACACACAAGCACGTAGGCATGGAACATACAGACACATGCATGCCCAAGAACTCAGTGCACATGCGTGTTCAAGGAGACCCAGTCACATAGCATACATTACACAATATACTTAAGCATAGTTTCACATATATATACAGAAGTGTAGTCTCAGACACATACAGACAAGTGCACATACAGAAACACACAGACACACAAATAGAGGATACACAGACATATAGGTCAACACAAAAACACAGTGTACAGATATGTACAAGAAATGAAATGCAGCTTTATCCACTACGTGTACATAGCTAAACAATTACACACTGTCATTTAAAGAATAGGAAAATACAGAGGCACACTGATACACATGCATATATGTTCATCATCACACATGTGTACACAGACATGAGCACACAACATATAGTTTCATGGGTAAATTAATGAAATGCATAGAGAAGTATAAGGAGATATAAAACATATATGCACATCTCTACCAATAATCACACACATGTCCACAAACACACCCACAGGAATAGTGACATGTGTACATGCCTACTCATAAACACACACTCATACACCAACATGAGCTTATCACAGTGACATCTATGTGCATACATGAGCAGATGTATCCTGCTTAAACACACACACACTACACACACGCACATAGAGGCTCAGTCATGTACATCCTGCATGTTCATGTATGTGCACGCAAATGTTGAGAAGATCTGTGAGAACAGCTGTCTGTCTTCCTGCAGCTGTTTCAGATCACTAAGCTTCTGAGCTCAGGCTCATTTTCACTACTGCATACAACCACATTCTGCCTCTCAGTGCCTCTGGGAAAGCTCACTCACCTACTGCTTCCTCCACGGTTCTTCCTACCCCAGTTCCCAAAGCTAAATCTCTCTGTTTCAAAGAGAAAAATAAATCCCTCAGTCATGAACTGGGCAGCATCAAGATTTTCTTGACTTAGGAAAGATGGTTCTCACATCATCCCCAGATGCACAGGGCAGGGCAGAGCCCTTGGGGCCTTCCTTCACAGGGCACTGTCCATAGTAACCTTCTCATTTCCTTCTCTCACCCTGGAAAGCGAATGGAGCAGATGCTGGAAAACTAAGTCTACTTTCTCCCTGGCCCAGTGAAAGGGTTGTTTGTGATCCATCTTTGTATTCACAATGCCTAGCAAAGAGCCCACCATTTAACAGAAAACAGTAAGATCTAAAGTTTATGCAGCTACAAACAGGAACATGCCCTTGCGCAGCAGATAGCATGAGTAGTCATGTAACATGGTATCTTCCTATCTCCTTAGAAAAAAGTTTATTTAAATGCTCTTATGTTTCAAAAAGATTACTTTCTATAACAGTAAATACTGAGCAAAAAGAACTTAAGGAATGCCATGTCCTTGAAAACTGCCTGGGCTTTGAAGATGGTGTAAGTTTCCTGCCTACCACTAGCTAGAGACATCTAGTAAGTTCTTTTAAAAATATTTGTTTTATTTATAATTATGCATCAGTGTATGGGGGATGGTGGTTATGTGCATGAGCGTGTAGGTGCTCGAGGAGGGCAGAGGTTTCTGATCAACTCTGGAGTTAGCGTTATCTGAGTAACATGACGCAGGTGTTAGAAACTTTACTAGGCTCATATGTCATTGTGGTATGCACTCTTTTTTGGTTTTTTGGTTGTTTGTTTGGTTGGTTGGTTTTGTTTTTTGAGACAAGGTTTCTCTGCATAGACTTGGCTGTCCTAGACTAACTTTGAAGACCAGGTTGACCTTGAATTCACAGAGATCCACCTGCCTCCCAGAGAGCTACGATTACAGATGTGTGCCACTAGTGGGCACTATCAATGCTGAGCTATCGCTCTGTTCCCTATAGTTACCTTCTAAACCTGTATCCAAGCATTTTCATTCTCAGGTGTAAGCAGAGACAGTAGCTATTACAGAAGCTTTGGAATTCAGGTAATAAACTCCACAGCACGGTCATTGCTAGTGTTGTTACTGGGGGCATTAGCAGCACAGTGGATATGACTGAAGATGGCTGGTCATGCTGGTCAGGTGTCAGACCTTGCTGATTTCATCAGTCACTGATTTAAGAAGAGCGAGGAAATGAAGTGAAGGAGGAGATGAAGAGAAGTTAAATGGGATGTGAGGGAGCCAGCTACACAGCTTGTGAACCACCAGTGAAAATCACTACATTCTATCATTTGGCCTTATGAACCAGGAAACCAAGAAAACATCACAAATGGCACTCAGATCCACTCTCATGACTGACAGTATCAAGTTTGGATCAACACCCCCAATTCCAGATCTAGGGGTTCTAGCACAGTAGATACCTCATCTAAGCACAAGCCATGATTTGTATAAAATGTCCCTCACAGGCTCATGTATTAAAGTCTTGACCTCATCTGGTAGTAATAGTTTGGAAGATTTTGAAAATGATGAGATGTGGAACAAGTTAGAGGAAGAAGGTCCCAGAGGAAGCACATGCAGATGTCACATATGGTTCCTAGTCCTCTCTTTCTGGCTTCCATGAATTGAATATCTTTGTTCCACCAACTTTTGTCCTCAACAATATGAAACAATATGACATTTCATAAGCTAATACTGTATATATAGCCATTTCTCCTGAATTGAAGCATCCCTTATTAGAGAGAGAAAGAACACTCCTCAGACTCAGGAAGTAAAGTCACAAATCACTGGAAATACCCAGAATTTACAAGATTCGCAACGCTGCTCTCCAGCACTACATGTATTAACATCTGGGGAGATGAGACTCTGGCCAGCTGAACTGACAGCAAGCTGTGTAGAGAACTCTAGGGATGCAAGTCTCGTGAGTCATTGCCAATGTTGGGGTGGACAAACCAGCAGTGCAATGAGTTGTCTACACTTCTGGAAACAATTCCAACTAACTCACTAGTCCACTAATCTAGAGGTAAATGGAATTGTTTTGTGGTCTGTCACCAGTGTCCTATCTGGGGTGTTCACAAGAAAAGTCACACACTACCAAAGAAAATCTTTCTCCTTTTAAAAATTATTATTATTACTATTACTATTATTATTTACAGTTCACTTTGAATCCTGGCTGTAGCCCTCTCCCTCATCTTCCAGTCCTACTCTCCCTCTTTCTTCACCCCTGTATGCCCCTCCCCTAGTCTACTGATAGGGGAGGTCTTCCTCTCCTGTTACCTGACCCTAGGCTATCAGGTCTCATCAGAACTGTCTGGATCCTCTTTCTCTGTGGCCTACTAAGGCCACCTTGCCAGGGGGAGGTGATCAAAGAGCAAGCAACCGATTTCATGCCAGTGACTGCTCCTGCTCCCCTTACTAGGGAACCTCCATCGAGACTGAGCTTCCCATGAGCTACATCTGAGCATGGGGTCTAGGTCGTCTCCATGCATGGTCCTTGGTTGAGTCATCAGTCTCTGCAGATAATGTGTTTTTGGCAGTGAAAAGATAATTTCCAGGGCTAAAACTCCCTTTCTACTGTGGATGCCAGGCATATGCCACCAGCACTTTTACCCACTGATCCACCTTGCCAGCCCCAGTATATAATTATTATTCTGGACAGTACTAAAAAGATCACAATGGTCTATGGTAATTTATGCTTAATAAAATAAACCCAAACTATAGAACCCTGATATCAAATTACACCTATTACTTCAGACTGGCCATATAATTTCATCTCTGATTATTGTCTACATATAAAGCCAAAATAATACCTACCTTTCTGCCTGATGAATTAGATAATATAAATCAAAATGCCTTGTGGTACTGTAAGACTCGAGGGAGTCATATGTTACCGGGGAAGGCACCCGAATGAGGCATGGAGACCAGCGTCGATGCAAATAGCAAGAGGTTTATTGAAACCAACATTTTGGGGTCTCCTGCATCATAAAGAGAGGTGACCCCGAGGAACAAAAGCTTAGCATTTTTATAGGCAACTTTGGAAAAAGCAACAGGGCAATTTTTTATTGGTGGATATTCTGGGTCTAGCTACATGCTTGGGCCAGCATACTCAGGGTTAAGCTGCCTGCTTTGCAGTTTCTCGAAGGATTGCCTGCCCCCACCTGTGTCCTTGGGGGCTATTTCAGCAACAGTCTGTGTGAATGTGCCAAGGACTGCCTGCATCTATGTCCTTGGGGTTTTTCCAGCAACTGTCTGACAGTCTGTGAGGTTTGAGTCCCGGGGCAGGGGGGCAATTAGCAAATAGTGGGAAGTTCCCAATTTTCCCAGTTTTTTTGGTTCTTCTCAAGCTAGATCTCATTAGTACATAGTAACAATGACTATATGATATTCTTTTACATACTTATCCATTTTCTGTCCAATAGCTAGTTCTTAATAATTCTTTCAGATACAAGTTCTAATCCAGTAAGGGAGTAATTTTCGTGTTCATGATGCCTTGTGCCCATATCAGAACTGAGGATGGAAGATGAGATCAGGAAACCAGAAGCTTCACTGTGTCCCTGTGACAACCACCACAGCATCAGGACAACACCTGAGTCTTCTAAGCTTTGCTAAGTCTTCTAATCTCATTGCTCCTGGATGCCAGGATATGAAGGGTGTAAACTAACTTGAAAGTTTAAAACACAATGAATGTTCTTGATAACAAAAGCAAAAGTAACTAGCAAGTGGAATAAACATTTGAAAAAGTTGGAATCTGAAGTTATCATCATGAAGTTTTTGTTTTGTTTTGTTTTGTGTTTCCTTTCTCTTCTAGAATGGTCTTCTGCACATCCAGAGAATGATGATGCCATATTTCTCAGCCAGCTCTAGACCTGTATATCAAAAGGCCGCCATTACATTCTATCTTACCAAAGTGAGTTATGGGGATGGAGAAATTGCTCAGTGGTAAAGGACACTTGCTGCTTTTGCAGAGAACCTTCATTTGGTTTCTACTACAACATGGCAACCTACAACTCCAGTTCCAGGGTACTTGATACCCTGGGCTCTGTAAGTACCAAATGCATGTAGTAATACACGTGTGTCTGACAAAATCAACTATGGCCGCCATTTAAGAGCTGGGCTTTCACTCAGGCTACTCACAGAAGTGAGAAAAATTCCTTAGGTTAGCCAGGGATGAAGCAGAGCCATGCAGAGGATGACCTGTTGGGTGTCTTTTAAAAGGGTCTGGGGGTGACCAATTAGGGACAAACTGATCTTAGCCTGACAGCCAGAAGACACATGTGAGCTCAGTCTTGTGACCCCCAAGGAAGGAATCTTCTCATTGCCTGTTGAGCTAGGAAGCATGTTGACATCACCCTTGGGCTATACAACACTGAATACACACATACAGCCTCCTGAACCTACCACATCTACCCTCCTGATCTAGGAAATCTATGAACTAATACACGCGTAATTGTTGTCATTAAATTCACAAATCCCTCTGTACCACAGTGGGAATATGAAGTGCTTCCATTAAAGAAAGCCACAGAGAAATTAATAGGCTTATGTTTTACTTAAAAACAAATGCACCTTAAACAACTTAGCTGAATGTTCTGTTTTACATGACCGAATTGCTATATTAATCCTATCCACAGTATGTAGTATCTTGGTGGCTGCTGACAGGCAAACATCTTCTGCAAACATTCTGCTAGAAATAGCAAAGACTTCCTCCAGGTGTCCATAGCCAGACCCTTCCTCCATTGAGAGAGAAATTCCCTCAGGGGGAAAAAATGAATCTAGATTGTTCTCCATTCTAGCACAATTTGCTTTGTGTAGATTTAAATTTTAAATATCCTCCTTTCATGAGTCCATCCATTCTCCCTTGTGTGACATTCACACATCTTATTTTAGGTTGGTAGGAAGCACTGAGGACAGAAGGCCAAGAATTCCCTGGGCAAGGTTGCTGAATGTGCAACAGAGGAACAGTAGCAATGACATCGGGAATATCATTAAACCAGTTTCCTATTGTTCAGAGTGAGGCAGGCTTTGCCAGCCCTACACTCTTGCTTTCTGATGGCTGCAAATGCATCAACGAAAATAAAGATCCTCTGCAGGCTTAGAAAACAGAAGGCAAGTGACACAAGAAGCAGGTAGAGAGAACATTTTTTTGCTCCAGGATCAGAGTCAACTCAGGAGTGAATCTATTATTATTATTACTAATCTTCATATTTTGAACAATCATTTTCCTAAAACATAAAGAAAAAAGAAAAAGCAAGCGGTTTCACGAAAGGCACAACCACAGCGCCACCATGTGGACGATCCTTTATGGAGTCACAAGTGCTCAGGAGGTTTGCACATTAACATTCCGGAGCAACTCAAGACAATCTGTAACGTGCTGAAAGGGTCAGGTAAATAAGCAGTCAGGAACATACCTGTCTTCAAAAGTTCGTGCATGCACTTGATATTCTTTTAAATCAATGTATTTCTAGAAGGTGTGACAGTGACTCCTGATTCCAGGTTTTATGCTGCATATATATATATATATGTATGTATGTATGTGTGTATACATACATATGTATATATGAGCTGGGCTTATGTATACTTTAAACATATATATATGTGTATATACAAATATACATATATATATATATATGCATAAAACCTGGAATCGGGAGTCACTGTCACAAATAAATATTCTTATAAAGAATAAGACTAGATTTGAAGTGGGTAAACAACAAAACTTAAGTTCTTTTCATGCATGACATATATTTGGAATAATCAAAATGTGGTGTTTCAAAAAATATTCTGTTGATGCGAGGCCAGAGAAATTCAAGTGAAGCCCTGAACACATATGACAAATGTTTACAGATTGTATCCAGCCACACATTCCCATCATGTCAGAAAACTGATGTGAATTCTCTCTTTGATCTTCCAACCAAACTGGGACAGAGGAGCATCAGCCCTTGTCATAGAGGCAGCGCGCTGGAAGTGTAAGAGCAGAAGAAGACAATGCTGTAGAGATGGAGGAGCTAAACAGAAGTCAATTAGGACAGGGCTGAGGTAGTAGACTTGGGGAGGGAGACGAAGCGTGAAGGGTCCAGCTGCAGAAAGGAAAGGCAGGGAAGTGGATGAAGGTTCAGTTTGTAAAGCTCTTGCTTTACCAGCCTGAAGGCTCACAGGAAAAAAATACCAAGCATGGTAGTAGGAGGTTTATGTCAGTACTTGGAGGCGGAAACAAGAAAATCTTAGATTTGCTGGCCTGCTAGCCTAATCTAGTTAATGGATTCTTGGTCAGTGGGAGAGTTTGTCTCAGCAATCAAATGAGGATGTCATGTGAGAAACAGCACAAAGGCTAACCTCTGGGCTCTACATATACGGACAGCGTGTGAACATGCAGCCACACACACAGGTGCACCTGTACAGAGTAACACATAGATGATAGGAATTAATCAGAAGATCGGAGAACACAGAAGAAGACAGGGATATTCTTGTCTTCCATTTTTCTCTTCAAAAAATGGTTTCCAGTCATGATCTTGAGCTAAGTATTTCCAAAAATGTGGCCAGGCTCTTTTCAAGGATGAGGAAAATAACTTGGGAAATAACTTCCTTACCTGCTGCAGATAAGCTTTTCTGTAGTGTCTTATCTTTTCACCATGTTTGTTTTAGCACTACCGTCATCAAGACATCTACCCATTCTGTTTGCCTATGCCATTTCTATCATTTTGTGTTGAAGAAAGTATTTAATCACATGCATTTCCATTAGGGCTGCTTCCTCAGACCCGATCTTCAGTGACATCAAATTTCACCACAGGGAAACTCCTTCCGTGACATTTTCTCTTCTGTTGCTCTCCTTGGCCTAGTGTCCAGAACAAGAGATGACAGAGAGAAATGAGAAGTTGTCAGGGGACACCCCTGGTAGGATATTGGTATATAGCCACAAGCACCCGAGCTTCGTGATTCCTCCAGTACTCTGGGAAGAATTTGTGGTGAAGGCAACCTCTTGGAGACACATGTGGAGGACACAAATTATCTTTATGTTTCTTTTGTAATAGTCACCTGCAAATGAAAGGCATACCGTGATTCAAAAGCAAAGATCTCTGCTTATTGGTAACATGTTTCTATAAAGCTTTATCAAACAAAACGGCAATAATGTTTGTTTTGCTGGCAGCTGAAATCATAAGCTCTTCCTGACATCCACTCATTGCAACATTGCTAACGATTAAAGGATGGGAAAAAGTCACAATAGTCAACAGAGTGGTGGGAACACTGGGTATGTTGTGTAGGAAGGGAGCATGGGAGCACCTGCTTTTTGAGTACCGTGGGCCTCCTCAGACCCCACCTGACTTGCATGTTAAATGAGACTTGAAGAAAGGTCCATTACAAATTGGAAGTCTTTCTGCTACCCCATTTCCAATTCTCTATGAGAAAGAATGCAGTTATGGTCCCATTTTGAGCCTATTAACCTCTAAAATGAAATAGTAGGAAGAAGGGGATTTGTGAAGACATTCGGTTATAGGTTTCCGAGATAGAATTATTAAACTCACTGCAGCTACCAAAGCCTACAGCAATGAAAGGAACAAGTCCCTGGGCTCTACCCCCAGATAATGCTTCCTGTAGCCTCAGCCAACACTTTTGTGCATAGAAGGACACCAGGTGACTCGGAATATCAACCAGGTTTAAGAATCATTGATCACTTCTGCTCTCCCCATGTTTAATGCGAAGGAAAAAAATTTAAAAAGTGAAATTCCCTGGTTTTTCTAATTTCATGAACTCTGTCTAAAAATAGACTATATATATATATATTTTTTTTACTTACACAGACTTAGGTTAATATCTCATTTCGAAAACTAATTAATTCAAAAATTACAAAATTTTCTTCCTTTTCTGCTGAGGTGTAGTTTAAAAGAAGACTATTCCTGAGACCCTGATGTATGGAGAAGGAACATGGCTCCTTCCCTAACATAGATTGGGAGATCCAGTAATAGCCTGTGATCAGGGCCTAGGTGGAGCTGTAGCTTCAGATCCTTAGAGCCCAACTTTTCCCACCCTGAGGGGATGTGGTTATCAGTCCCAAGGATGCTGTATGTTCAGCTTATGATGCTCTTGAGAGATCCTGTGTTTCCCTTGTGCGGCACTGTTGGATTAGCCCCCAACTGACCCCATTCCACTTTATAATAGCTTTTTGATGACACTATTGCATGCCCCTGCCCCGGAAATAGCATCTAAAATGCTGTACCTCTTAATAAACTTACCTAGTATACAACATAGCTTGGCAAGACATTCTGAGCCGACTTGTTCATTCTTCTTTAGCTCTGATCCTCTGGCCCCTTTCCCCTAGGATCCTGTTACTGAAGAATGACTTTCTGATCCTGGTCATTTTGCTATTATTATATTATTTCTTGAAAAAAATAAGTAAATATAACCGTGTACAAATTTAAGAATGTATCATCCCCAAATGGAATATTAAAGTTTCCATATCTAAGGACCAAGAGTAAAACATGTGCCATTGAGGGATATTTCATATCCATCCCATAAGAACTTACATGGGCTTTATTATTGTGTGGGAAAATAAAATATAGGACAAATTGTTAAATTACTCCTTTTCTTCTTTAGGTTCTATTTATATGGCATTTTCTCCTTTACAGCAAAATAAACTCCTACTCAAGTTTACCATATAAACAGTTTACAATTTTATACTTCCAACACATGTCTCTAACTATTATCAATTCACATATTATTTTTATACTTACAAAAACATCACAGTATCACCTTCTGCAACTTTAATTTTTCTTAAGTTTTCAAGATCTATTTATGTTGTTGACACACTTTTTATCCTTTATCCTGAACCTTGTATGAACATCCTATCTTATAAATATAATGACTATATTATACCTGGATTTTCTTATTTAATCATAAATTTTTGGCTTCACAAAGAAAACTGCTGGACAATTGATATATCTCCTCATTATTGCACAAGTATTTGAGATAAACTGCAAATATGAAATATTTTTCAAACTTAGTAGATGCCTAATTGTTCTCCAATACAATTAATATTTATTCATGGACAAGTCCTCAGTATGTATCATGGCTAAAAGGGCTGGTAAGCAATATTTGACTCAGCCTAGCTTTAAACTTGCAGCAATTCTTCTGCCTCATCCTCCTGAAAACTGGGATTTCTGGCATGCACTTCCACAGCCACAGTAATACTTTATTCAGACATGTGTAAAGGTGTGCGATTCCAAAAGACTGACAACATTGATGCTATCTTTTACAGTATTGATCTAATTATTTCAGAGTTATTATAATAAGTGCCTCATTAAGTATTTGTGGCATTGACCATATTTTTATGTTTGTTGTGAATTCAGTATTTCCTAGAACATGTATATTCTTAAAAAATAAAAAGAACTTTCACTTGAGAAATGTGTCGATCTAGGACTTGTTCCCTTTTTTGATGAACCCTTTCTCCTAGTTAGCATTTATTGCCAATAATAAATGCATTTATTTAGGACAAGAATTTATTGCGATAAGGGGATTCTGAAATCAATGAAACGAAAATAATGAAGCACTTCATGATACTATATACAACTTACTAAGTTTCTTAAAAATGATAACATGACATTATGTGAAATCTTGGCTCCTGAACAAAGAGGTTTTAAATGCTAAATCCACCATTCACAGCTGGATGAACAAGTACAGTTTTTTTAACCTAGTACACCATTCAGAGCATAGTAAGTGTGCGTATTTTGTTATACTGGTCATGAAGTTGTTAGTGGTGGTATAATATGGGGCCATTGTAACCACATTCCCCACGAAAACAGATTATAGATGAAGACTATAAGCCCAGGTTATTGGAAAGTGTTGAATGGAAGGAAAGAGAGGCAGACTCGCCACGTGGATAAATCATTAATGATTGATGATTTTCAGTGATTCCATATCAACAATTAGAAATCAGATTAAAAAATATTTTCTTTGAATTGTGTGTAAATGTACAAACAAGGATATGGAGTAAAAGGTGGCATAAGCAGACTGTTATAAAGGAAAAAGGAGGGCAAGAAAGACCAAAGAATAGTCTCTGGAGCTAAGGATGGAGGCATGTGACTGTCACACCGGTACATGGGCAGATGTAGCCAGCCTGCTCTCCATAGCCAGACCCTGTGTCTAACAATACATATGTTAAAAAATGAAAAAGAATAATCCTTGGAACAATCATACATATTTTTCATCTTAGCTAACACAATCTCCATGTAATTTGTAAAGACAATTCCAGTTTAGCGGAGAAGAAAGGTGAAAGAATTTGAGGCTGATGGTCACACACCATGAATTGATGTAGCAAGGATCTGAACTCATGCAGTAAAGATTCAGAAACAGCTTCTCAATCACAATGAAGGAATATCAATAGAATGTCGATACCATCATCAGCTTTACAAGTGTGTCTCTGCCATATGGTGCCCTTTAATTGTTTTGCATCGTTCTTCTCTATCAGGTGATTTGCTAGATATTTTACTTACTTGCACTCTCTCACTTATTATGTCTTACAGTGATCCATTAATTTATATTTCATTCCTATTTTACATATGAAGCAACTAGTAAACTTCAACTCAGTGCCCCCAAGTCAAGCAGTTACTAATAAAGCCAGGGTTTTACTCCATACGTGTTTAGCTCTGAAATCCAGGACTGTTTCTATTATAAAGGTGTTTCATTTTTGACTGTCTAAAGAAGGGATTTTACCATCACAGCCATACCTCAACACACTTCTCAAGTTTCATCTGAGATGATCCTATTCTCAATAGACGGTGATAACACAGGGATCCACATGACTAGTCAACGTGCAGAGAATAAGAGAGGACGGGATTCTCAGCCCTACAGAGAACATGGACACCACACACCACTTCCACCTGATTGTCAGGGTTCATCGGCAATGAGGGAGCAGAGAGAGTGTAAGAGCCAGAGATGATGGACGACACCAAGGAAACATTATCTACTGGACACTGCAGGGCAGCTGTGCACAGGAGCTCACTGCAGTTACAACATGTTCAAAACCTGTTCCAGTCCCAGGCAAACTAAATCCCAGTGGAGAGAAAGGATTCAGGAACACAGTCCCTGCCCTAGCCTTGAAGATATTGGCAATTGTTAGCTTCTGGGAGAGGGAAAGACAGTTTTCTCTGAGTCTAGCTCTGGTAACCTGACTGTTCTCCAGTGGAAGGCCACAGACTTGGGCAGCACAAATTGGTCTTGAAAGTTACCGAAAATAAGACAAAAAGATAAACGGGTAGGGAAGGGAGTGGATCTGGAAAGAGCAAAAGGAGTTGAACATGATTAAAATACATTGTATGAAATTAATTTATTTTAAAAAGATAAAAGTGTTTCATTTTGATAGAGAACTTCATTTCTGACAACTTGATGATCTTACATCTTATGCCATGTCTTCTCTGAGAAAAATACTATCAATTTGTTAAAGTCTTCATTGATTACAGCATCTTATGCTGAAATCCTTTGAATATTCTCCATGAACCTTGCCTCATTTAATTACTGGAGTTGGCATGCAGAGGTTTTTGGCAATTTTGAGAATCTAGTGGGAAATTTGCCCAGTGTCTCTTACATTCTGAATTCTCATTTAGCTTGTCAATGCCATAATTACCTTGTTAAGAGCTGAATTACTGGACTCACTCATGTTTTTATGTTCTTTCTGATGTGAACAATGGACCTCTTTCTGTGGCCCCTTTATTTCTGACTCTCTACATTTTCTGTTTGTATAATTCACTTTATGAGTATCTTAAGAATTATTACTGTTATCAAGCTTAAATAATGTGTTCTCCTAATTGTTTGATTTTAAATTCAAAGCACTTTAAATATATGCAATTAGTTAAAAAATCTAAAACCCATTCTATCAAATTTATCCAAGAGAAAAATTATATGTGGACATTAAGAGAGTTTTACATGAATTCTAATCTTATTTCTTATCTCTAGTGAGGAACACAACTTAAAGATTGCACTGATTGGGCTGGAGAGATGGCTCAGCAGTTAAGATCAGCTGTTCCTATAGAGGATCCAGGATTCTTTCCTAGCACCCACCTGGTGGTTTTGAGATTATAACATAACCACATCCTTTTCCCTTTTCCATTTTCCCCACTTGAACCTTTCCATATATACCTCCTTGTTCTCTTTCAAATTCATGCCCTCTTTTTCCATTCATTTTTGTTGCAAGCATTTATTTTCAGTTTTTGATACATTTTAAGAATTGTTTTAATGTAGTCATTGTGTGGGGGAGGGGAGGGGGGAGTTCGGGTATGAGTACAAAGGCTAGAGAAGAGCATTGACTATCTGAAGCTGAAGTTATGGGTGGTTGTGAGCTTCCTGGGATAGGTGCCGGAAACTGAACTCTTAACCAGCGAGCTTCTTCTCCAGTCCTCTTTTTATTTTATTTTTTAAATCTTCTGTATTGATTTTCAGAGTGTGTATACTAATTTTAAGTCCCATCAATAGTGCTTAAGGATACCCTTCTTCTCGTATTGTTGCCAATGCCTGTCATTCTTGTTTTCTTGATAATAGTCATTTTGACTGGTGTTAGATAGACTGTCAATGTAGGGTTTTTTAATCTATTTTTCTAAGAGCTAAAGCATTTTGTATTTCTTTGTAAAGTGCCAGTCACATCAAAATTACAATTGCTTTCTTTCTCAGAGCTTGAAGATGCTATCTCAAAGCTCATATGAAAGAGCAAAAGTCCCCCCAAAGAGCCAAAATAACCTTAAGGAGAAAAAAGGATGAAGAAATGCTAGAGGTACCATATTCCTGAACTCAAATTATACTACGGATCCATTGTACTTTTGTTAGTAATACTGACTAGTGAGACAGTATATAGAACCCAGAAATAGGACTGTATACTATATCCACCTGATTATCTCAAAAGATGAAAAATATATGCCTTGGTAAAAAGACTATCTGTTTAAAGAGTAGAGATGCCAGAACTTGAGAGACTGAGACAGGAGGATTAGCATTCGAGCCAACCTGAACTATGTATGGAAGTCTTGCCTCACACAACAATGAAATGTGATGATGAGTTGGTCCCTAGAGGCATCACAGTTGTGGCTTCTGTATCCCATGTGCCTCGTAGGTAGCAGAGAGGAGAGAAGCCATGTCTAAGCTCAGTGTTGTGACCTGTGAACATCTGAGTGATTCGTAGCCTAACAATCAAGACCCCTGCCCGGGACCACAGGCTTTGGGCAGAAGTGAAACCAAGACAGACAACCCTCACATGGGTCCACTTTGGAGGGCAGGGCAAGGAGCAAGTCTGAAACGACCATCAGACAGGCAATGTGGGGTCACAGACAGGGAGCCAGTCTGAGGTGACCAATAGTTTGGTGCCGTGCAGGCCAAGGGTGGGGAAGAATATGCCCAAAATGATACCTACCTAGTACTATGATGCACAAGCATGACATAGCACTTCTAAGACCACTTCTGAGACAACCCCAGACACTCAGAGACTCTGGGCACCACTAAGAGAAGCAAGTAAGTGGTGGAAAATGGAAGAGAGAGAGATACATAAGAATGTGGGTACAATGACGAAAGACAGAGACAGTAGTAAAGAACAGCCTGCTCTGAGTAACTGGCGATACCACCTGGGACCCTGGTGGGGTCCTGGCTTGTGCTGCTACACAGGGTCGTGTCTGAGTCCATATCCCTGCAACAGCAGGGGTCTGCTACCACCAAAGGCCAGGTGTATGTCTGACATACACCCAAGGACATGTTCGTGTCTGAGGACTGTGCAGAACTCGCCTGACTCCTCATCTGGGAGAGCAGGTCTTTGGGGAGTGGCAGCAGGGGAGCTGAGCTCGTCCCCTAGCCAACTTCAGTACTCTAGAGATTGAGCCCTGCACATGGCAGGAGGTGTGGGAGAGTCAGCCTCAGGATGTGAGTGTGTAAGACCTGGCCCTTCAACTTGTCTTCCAAGCAGTGGCAGTGTGCGTGAGGAAGAGACGCCCTCCTCCACCCTCTTCCCTCGCCATGTACAGCAGGTGGGAGACCTGGCCCTGGGGTCATGAGAGCAAGAGGGCTGACCCTGTCCCTCTTCTGCTACAGCACTCTGAGGAGTAGGCCCTGTACCTTGCCAGGGCAGCACAGTAAAGCTGGCTCAGGATGTGGGGGTTGCACATGAGCCAGCCCCAAGGATGTGTACACAAGAGAGCTGGCAGGCTGACCAGCTCAGAAACCTCTTAAGCTCAGAACCAGTGATTTGAATTTTCACCCCAACATCTACTCTATCATGAACTTCTGGAGTGCATGAATGGGCCAGTCTTAAAGATCGAAAACTATAGGATCTTCATGACATAGGGCAACAGCAGAATATCAGAAAGGAGTCCCAGTAAGGTTCTAGTACTGATAGAGTAGCAGAATCCAGAATCTTTGTAGCAAAACAATGACCCACGAACATTTAAAACAAAGGCATGTGGAAAAAAACACAAATGTGTTGGATTGGGTTGCATGATATGAAATTCACAAAGAAGCAATTAAAAAGTTTTTTTTTTAAACTGGTGCTGAGAAAAACTGGATATCCAAGTATAGAAAATGAAAACTGTGTTCCTACCCTTCAGACTGTACAAAAATCAACTCAAACTAAATCAAAGGACTTAATATCCCACAACTTTGAAACTAATAGGTGAGTCTTACCTCTGACATTGTGACATAAACTTGTCATCTATAAAGTTTAAGCTTGACAATCTCCCAATTAAGTAACGAAAACCACATAAGCAAAAATCTCATATGTACCGTGCATGGTGATAACTTAGAAGCCCTGCACAGATGTAGCCCATGGCAACTCAGTGTCCAAGTGGATTCCCTAGTAAGGGGAACAGGGACTGTCTATGACATGAACTCAGTGGCTGGCTCTTTGATCACCTCCCCCTGAGAGTGAGCAGCCTTGCCAGTCTACAGAGGAAGACAATGCAGCCAGTCCTGATGAGACCTGATAGGCTAGGGTCAGATGGAAGGGGAGAAGGACCTCCCCAATAAGTAGATTTGGGGAGGGGCATGGGAGGAGAAGAGGGAGGGAGGGTGGGATTGGGAGAGGATGAGGGAGAGGGCTACAGCTGGGATACAAAGTGAATAAACTGTAATTTATAAAAAAATAATTAATTTAGTAAAGAAAAAACTTATATGTTTTAAGTAACTTTATAATTGTATTGGGCCACATGTTGTACATGTCTATGATGAAGAAATAGGGGAAACACTATAAGATACTGGCATATTGAGCAGCCTTATAAGTAGAACTGATGTTTAGGAAATAATAGAAAGAAATGACATGTAGAATTGCAGAAGCTGAAACCTTCTGCCAAGAAAACAATTACTAAAATAGAAATAGCATACAGAATGAGGAAAAACCTTCTTCAGTTATTTGTCTCACAGGAGATTAGTACCCATAATATATAAAGAACACAAATATCCAACAGTAAAAGAACATGCCATCCAATAAGCAGGTAGATGAATTGCACTCTGTCATTGTATTCCATTTGCTTTACAAAAATCCTAGGTAGAGATGAGCACAGGGAATCTACATGGACAAGAAAGACTATTCCTAACTTCATACTAAGGATCTATGGAATGTGCCTGATGGTGGAGGGACATAAGCAACACATTGGTTGATTTCACCATCCCCACAGGACTGCAAGGACAGTTCTGCAATCATGTGAGTTTATTCTGACGAGAGTTATTTTTTCAGTATGGGTCTCTAGGAAGCCTTACGCTTCAGCGAGAGATATTGTTTGTATTGTTAATTCTAAGGAGAACAGATTTATCTGACGACCTGTCCAAGTTTGGCTTTTAAGTATCTAACCATTCCCATGTTGGCTTTGAGTTCTGGGTTTTAAATGAAATACACACTCAATCAGATATGGAGAGTGTGGGGAGGGGAAGGGGAGAGGACTTAGAAAGAAAAGGGAAACCTAGGGTAGATGCATCTCAGAGGTAAGCTGGAGACCTGCAACCACAGGGCAGGCTACAGTGAGGACAAGGGGATGTCTTTAGCTGAGCTTCCTAACAGCAGACCAAATGGAAACTGGGGAGGCCACCTTCTAGCCAGGAAGGACTTATGGGGATGGGAGGGGAGCACCAAACCACCTTCGACCCACAATTTATCCTGCCTACAGGATGTGCAGTGTACCATTACTGACACTCTATGTTTACAGACAGGAGCCTAGCATAACTGTCCTCTGAGAGGCTCCACCCAGCATCTGATCGAATAGGATGCTGAGACTCACAGTCAAGCATTAGGCGGAGGCAGAGGACTCATGAGGGAAGAGCTGGAGGATGCTGGAAAGACCTGGAGGGGACAGGGACACCACAAGAGGACCAACAGTGTCAACTAACCTAGACCCATGGAGGCTTGCGGAGACAAAAGAATCAACCAAGGAGTATTCACGGACTGGATTTGAGCAGTTTAATCTTCCAAGGGGTCCCTAGTGAGTTGAGCAGGTGCTGTCTATGACATGGACTCTGTTGCCTGTTTTTAAATTACTTCCCCCTCAAAAGGCTGCCTTGCCTAGGCTCATTGGATGAGGATGAGCTCAGGCCTCATGCAACTTTTTGTACTGGGTGGTTTGGTGGGGGCAGTTCCCCTTTTATGAGGAACGGGGAAGAGGGCGGGAAGGGGACCAGGAGGAGAGGAGGGAGCTATGATCGGATGTAAAGAGATGTAAGGAGAATATATAATTTTTTTATATTTGATTACATTTTTAATTTTTTAATATTAATCACAGGTCATTTACTTTGTATCCCAGCTGTAGCTCCCTTCCTCATTCTTTCCCAATCCCACCCTCCCTCCCTCATCTCCCCCCTGTCCCTTTCCAAGTCCACTGCTAGGGGAGTCCTCCCCCCTTCCATCTGACCCTAGCTTATCAGGTATCTTCAGTACTGGCTGCAATGTCCACCTCTGTGGGCTAGCAAGGCTGTTCCTCCCTTGAGGTGAGGGGCAGGGGGAAGGAGCCAGTCCTTGAGTTAATGTCAGAAATGGTTCCTGTTCCCCTTACTAGGGTACCCACTTGGATACTGAGCCAACATGGGTTACATCCAAGCAGGGGTTGTAGGTTATATCCATACATGGTCCTTGGTTGGAGAAACAGTCTTATAGAGGACCCCCAGGACCTGATATATTTTGTCCTTGTGTAGCTCCTGTCCTCTCCCGTTCATACTAACTGCCCCTTTTATCATATGATACCCTGCACTCTACCAAAAGTTTGGTTATGAGTCTCAGCATCTGCTTTGATAAGTTGCTAGGTAGAGTCTTTCAGTGGCCCTCTGTGGTAGGCTCCTGTGCTGTTTCTTGTTTTCTCCTACTTCCCATGTTCATCCCATTTGTCTTTCTATGTGAGGATTGATCATCTTACCCGGGGTACTCTTTCTTGTTTATCTTCTTTAGGTGCACATAGTGGAAGACTTTAACACCCCACTCTCACCAACGGACAAATCATCTAGACAGAAGCCAAATAGGGAAATAAAGGCACTTACAGAGGCCCTAATTCAAATGGACCTCATAGATGTCTACAGAACTTTTCACCCAAACTCAAAAGAGTATACCTTCTTTTCAGGACCTCATGGAACCTTTTCCAAAATAGACCATGTAGTTGGTCACAAAGCAAGCCTCAACAGACACAAGAATATTGAAATAAAATTTTTAAAAACTTTGAAATTTTTGCCTACAGTTCAAATCTCTCCACATAAATTTGCTGAATGGTTCATTGTGACAGTCACTGGAAGGTCTACCCGGAAGTACTCAGTTTTTCCCTTCAGTTGCATTCCTCTTTTGAATTTTGTCTTTCAGTTCCACATAAGTCTATCTTTTTTGTTACATCCCAAGCCTAGGAAGTATTTTAAATTCCTTTCTGTGCTCTTAATCCACATTTGATACCCTTCTTAATTAATTCTACATTCAAACCATGCCTGCGATCTGATCAATACTTATCATCCCTATACCTACTACTTGGTGAAAAATATCAGCTATCCCCGCCAGCCTGCGAAGGCCTCCTGGATGATGTCAGTTCTTTGTCCTGCCTCCTCTCTGGATTGTTGTCCATGTGTCAGTCTGCCAAATCTCATTTACATGGTGTTCTCTGCCCAATGCTTTCCCTGCTCCCTCAGAGAATTTACAATGATTCACAAATTCCTGATGACTCCCTTTGCTGTGTGCCAATATAGCCATCCCATTCTCATCCAACTGCATCTCTGGCTTCATCTTGATAAAAATGATGTGTTTTGTGTCACGGCAGTAGAGACGTGCTGGCTTCTTTGCGTCTCTTCACGTAGTGGGAAATGGCTCTGTTTGTGGCCTTCACCCTGTTGATCCCTTCATCAAAATGTACTTCCTCCTTGTGATGAGGTGAGTGTTTTTGTCCTCCATCCAAATTAATGTGCTGAAACCCTGACCATTAACAAGATGTATTCAGAAGCAAAGCCTTCAAGAAATAAATAAACCATTGGAGTAGATCCTTCCACATGAGTGTTCTAATTAGAGCTTTCTACTTCAAACCATACCATAGAATTAGTAAAAATAGACTTTCAAATATAGTCAACATTATAACATATTTCCATGAGCTCATTCTACTAAGGAAACACAGACTTTAAGAAGATCCTAAGAACCCTCCAAGTTGCTCCGTCAGTGCAGTTAGTTTATAAGGGTGAAAAGGGGTCTTGGATGCTATTACAGAAACGTATGTGAGGCCCTGGGGTCTCTCCACACACTCGAAAGTAATAAACCAGGAAATGAACGAATAAAGGAGAAAATAAACAAATAACAAGGATAAAGAGAGCTAGAATTGCTTTTTCTTATGAAATCTGCAAACAGAAAAATTCATGAAAACTAAAAATCTCAGTCTAAGTGTCTTCGTCATTATCAGTCCAAAGGTTTCCTAGAATAGTTCTTTGGATCTGATCAAGAACCGTGTTACCAATGTGACTCTCACGGTGTGAGTTATAGTAAATAGATGACACTTGATGAGGTTTCTGAATGTTGTAGTCGATAGACCTTACTCAGGTTGGAGTAGACTCAGGAGGGGGATTAGAATTAAATGTAGATGAGTAGCATATACGTAAACTCCATGAAGATAAGAAGCCTGACACTTTATTTCATGATTCTATAGGGAATGAGAAGAGTATATCCAAAGTGACATATTGCAGGAGAAAAACTGTAAACAGAGTTATAGATACAACTAAGTGAATGAAACCATTATCTGTCTTGCTGAGGAGAACAGTGTGAGAAGCCCAGGGCCCTGAGTGGAGGCAAGGTAGCTCACCTGCAAGTTAGGCCTGATTATGTCCTATGAACAGAGCTGCCCTGCTGTGTCTCCCTCTGCGAGTTTTACCCACTGAAATTGCCCTTGAATGTAAATCCAGTTGTTTCTGGGTTTTGCTTAGCACTTTGCGAATAGAGGTATATGGTAAAGGGGCTGTGCTTTGTCTCAAAAACAGCAGATGAAAATCATTCAGGGGACGGAGGACAACCATTGGCAATGACCACAGTGAAATAATTTATTTAAGTTTCACAAGGCTAGCAGAGTTCCACTAGTGTCTGTGCTATACAGAAGAAAAAGAGAGAGAGAGAGAATAACAAAAGAGAGGGAAATAGGAAAGACATGAAAGTTGCTTCTGATTTCTCATCTCAAGCATGTCCTCACAGATGCCGCCTGTCTCACTTTTTGCCTACACAGTGTCCCCTGTGGGAGTGATGGAAGTCTCCCAGGAGGCAACACAGAAGCTATAACAGTATTAGTACACAGGAAACTTGAAGTCTCAGCCCACGCCAGAGAACAGTTAATCTCATGCCTGCTATAGCCTCCAGAACACAAATGCCAGCCCCTTGGGTCATCTCCTGTCTCTTCGCTCCCTGATGACTGCTCTATGCTTGCTCCTAGCTGAATCATCCCTGACCTACACTTTTTCCCTAGTCATCCTGTTAAGTAATGCTGAAATGTTATTGCATCCTGTGGACTGGGCCGTACGTCAAGTATGAGGCATGGTTGGTTTTATGAGGTATTTAGATTTGAGTGAGAGATTGTTAATTTTTCTGTTCAGGTTTGGCCTTCTCTTTTCTTTTTGGAACACAATCTCCTATGATTCTCCAGCTGTCCTTGAGTTCAGGATCCTCTTTATTAGCCTCCTAAACGCTGAGATTAACAGTGGGAGCCAATGTGCCTGCCCAGGATGAAGTTTTGAAATTTCAAAGAGAGTAATCTAATGTTCCTCTAAGAATTGTGGCTAGCTAGCCTTCTTACCTCTTAAAGGATTAAGTACTTAAGCTGTAAGCACTATTTGCCTTCAAGCACTTTCAGCTTCTGAGTCTGTAGTTGCTTTGTATTGTGGTAACCAAAACACTTGACAAAAATGACTTAAGGGTAGAAGTAGTTCTCTTGGCTCATGGTTTCAGAAGATCACAGTCCATCCCAGTAGGGAAGAGATGGCAAAGTGGCAGCTGTTCAGATGACAACAGTCAGGCAATATGAAACACCAGGACTTAGAGTTTGTACTACTAATTTGCAAAGGCCCACTCCAAGCCATTCATTTCTGCCAGCTAGACCTACATCCTCCAAGCTGCACAGCTTTCAAACTAGTACCAAAAGCTTGCAACCAAGCATTCAAAACAAGGATGTGGGGGACGTTGATTTAACCAAGATTCCTTCTCATATAAAGTTCACATTCTCAGGTTGAGGGATGTCACTTCTGGTTATTGACTATTGTGCAGACTTCCTACTGGACATCAATCTTCAGAAGATGAAGTTACCTGATCCCACACCATCTTCTTTTCATGGATTAACTATCTACTGATAATTTATTCATTTTCATGCAACTATCTGCATTTTATGGGGATTTATACAAAAATGTAAAACATATATGTCAAGCTGGCTACATAGTTCTTTGATGTGAGTACAGTTATCCTTTCTGGCCTTCTCTTCAACATGACATGACTTCAACCCAGACGTTACCCATGACTGCTCCCCTTCAGACAGTGTTCGCACCAGTATCTAACACATGAGTGACTCTCCTTGATGTCCTCTCATCTCTTCCCCCTAGAGCCGCAGTTGACTGGCTGTCCCATGGTTGCTCTTTTCCAGTTTCTTATGTTTTTCACCCTTTCAAAGGCTTCACTACCTTCTGTGTTTACCCTGGTACACTTAGCACCTTATATTAGGCGTTATTTTCTGCCCCTTTCAATTTTTTTTCTTTTTTCGTTTTACTTATTCTTCTCCTATACAACACATCCCAACTGCAATTGATCCCCTCCCTCCCTCTCCCCAGTGGCCCCTACCTCCCCTCTCCCCAGATCCACTGCTCCTCTATTTCCCTTCAGTAAAGAGCATCCCTCCCAGGGATGTCAGCCAAACACAGCATAACAAGAAACAGTAAGAGTAGGCACAAACCTTCATATCAAGGATGGATGAGGTAACGCAGTAAGAAGAAAATGGTTCCAAGAGTAGACAAGAGTCAGAGACACCCCCCCTCCTACTGCTAGGAGTAACTTCAAGCTAAACAACCACAAAATAAATGCAGAGGACCTAGATCTGAACCATGCAGACTCTGAGATTGCCACTTCAGTCTCTGTGAGCCCCTATGAGCCCTATTTGCTTATTCTGTGGACTGTATTCTTATGTTGTGGTGCTCTTAACCCCTCTGGGTCATACAATACTTGCTCCCCCTTTTCTGCAAAGTTTCCTGTGGTCTGCTTAATGTTTAGATCTGGGTCGCTCATCTGCTCCCATCAGCTGCTGGAGGAAGCCTCTCTGATGATGATTGGGCTAGGAACAGATCAATGAGTATAGCAGGAAACCATTAAGAATCATTTCATTGCTTTGGCCACCTCCCCCTGAGGGGGGAGAAGCCTTGCCAGGCCACAGAGGAGGACAATGCAGCCAGTCCTGATGAGATCTGATAGGGTAGGGTCAGATGGAAGGGGAGGAGGACCTCCTTTACCAGTGGACTGGGGGAGGAGATGAGGGAGGGAGAGTAGGATTGGGAGGGAATGAGAGAGGGAGATACAACTGGGATACAAAGTGAATAAACTGTAATTAATATTAAAAATAAATTTAAAAAATCCATCAACGTAATTGACCATATAAACAAACTGAAAGAAAAAAGCCACATGATCGATCATCTCATTAGATGCTGAAAAAGCCTTTAAAGAAATCCAACACCTCTTCATGATAAAAGTCTTGGAGAGATCAGGCATACAAGCTAAAAATAGTAATTACCTAAAAATAGTAAAGGCAATATACAGCAAGGCTATAGTAAGCATCAAATGGAGTGTTGGAAGTTGGTCTAATGCTAATTACTGGCCCTCAAGATCTCCTTACTGTCTGCTGGATACACCTGTCCTTGTTTGTGTAAACCTGCCTAGAACATTGTACCTGGTTGGTTCATTAAACAGCCTACACTTGGGCAGGGCAGAATGGGGAAGGCATGGCTAAAGTTCCTAGGCTTGGAGAAGACAGAGAGAATCACAGGAGAGAGGAACAGGAAGAGGAAGAAGGAGAACACCACAATGGGTTAGCCTGGAGAAGAAACCACGGGGGAGCCAGAAGGAAGGACTCCAATAATGGCGTGGAAAGATCCAGATGAAGAATGAAGGGTAGTATTCATAAAATTATGGATGAAAGATAGAGTGGTTAAGGAGGATGGCATTGGATGGGGGCTGCAAGATAGATGGTGAGGCGATTCAGACAGTGTAAGTAGGAATATCTGCCCAGCCCAAGGTAAACAGGCAACTATAAAAATCTAAAAAACAAAACAAAAACAAAAAAAAAGAATAATTCCATTGCTTTAAGGGGCAGGGGAGAAGTTGTGTTTGTTTCTACCCTGAAGGATAGCTCGCACAAGTTCTGAGCCACCATTGCCCCAGTGCACATACACACACACACACACACACACACACACACTCAAAACTTAAAACCAACTTTATGAAGATGATAGAGGTCCTAAAAGAGGAAGTAAATAAATACCTTAAAGAAATTTGGGAAAAGCCAAAACCTGAAGGAAATCAATAAACCCCTTACATAAAGCCATGAAAAAAAAAACAGCTGAAATAAATGAATAAAAAGGTTTAAGACCTAAAAGTGGAAATAGAATCAATAAAGAAAACACAAACTGAGGGAATTTTGAAAATGAAGAGTCTAGGTAAGTAAACAGGAACTTCGGAGGCAAGCTTTACTACCATAATATAAGAGAAGAAAGCATCTCAGGAAATGAAGAAATTCGTATATAAGCCAAAGAAAATATGTAAAACTCCTGACACAAAACTTCCAGGAAATCTGGAAGGCCAAACCTAAGAATAGTAGGAAGATAAGGAAAGAAAGTTCTCTCCATAATAATAACCTAATAATAATCAAAACACTAAACACACAGATCAAAGAAATAGTATTAAAAAGCTGTAAGGGAAAAGGCCAAGTAACATATAAAGGCACACCTATTAGAATTACACCGACTTCTTAACAGAGACTCTAAAAGCCAGAAGGGCCTGGGTGGATGACCTGCAGACTCCAAGAGCCCGCAGATGCCAACCCAGACTTCTGTACCCAGCAATCATTTCAATCTCCAAAGATGGAGAAAACAAGATATTTCGTGATAAAGTCAAATATAAACATTATATGTCTACCCACAGAAATCCAGCCTTACAGAAGGTATTACAAGGAAACCTTCAACGAAAGGAGGTTAAGAATACCCGTGAAAACACAGGATATAATCTCTCACCAGCAAACTCCAAAAGAGGAAATCACCCTTTCTGTTAAAAAAAATACCATCATGACTCCAAAACTAAAAAGAACATAAATGAAGCGAACAAACAAAAATCCTTAGGGTGGATGCTCAAGACTTTTGTAACTTTCTGAGCTTTTTGAGTCTTATATGTTTATTTCTGTGAATCTCAAATATTCCCCTCCCTTCCTTTTTCCCTCTTTTTCTTCCTTCCTTCTTTAATTCCTTCTTTCCTCCCTTTCTTCTTTCCTTCCTTCCTTTCTTTTTTTCCTTCTTTCTCTTCACAGTTTACCTAAAATAGCTGAGACAGAGACAGGACAAACCACACAAAATCAACCTTACCCTTCCATCATGTTTTAAAACATGTTTCTAAGTCCGCAAAAGATAGTGAAACCTCCCTAAGAAGTTAAGTAACTAGTTGAAAAAATATAAAGCCACTCCTCCAACCTTTACAACAGCATGTGGTAATAGTTACACAGCTCCGTTCTTAGACCTTCACCTTAGATTCTACATGTCATCAGTACCAGCAACAGACACGAGCAGTGGAGGACTTCTACCCTAATTTTGTGAGCAGCCTCCCCATAAATCCCCGAAGTTAATAATGACAGAAAACAATCTTGTTCACTCCTTTTAAAAGCCTGAAGCAATTTGTTCAGCAACCACCCTGCCGAGGAAGAGATAAAGGAAAGTCACATCGAGGGCAACAAAAAAGGTTCCAAACAGAGGAAGAATGTGTACAGATTGAAAATGAACATTAGGAGTAGCTTCTCAGGATTACTTTATCTTTTTTACTCTATAAATGCAAAAAAAAAATATTGCTAGTTTGTTAGGGAAAATTCAGGAACTGAGACTTTAGGGTAACAAAACCTGACTCATTCCATTTTGTTTTTACTTCTTTTTTTAAAAATTTATTTACGTTTATATCAATCACAGGTTAGGTACTTTGCATCCCAGGCGTAGCCCCCTCCCTCATTCCCTCCCACCCTCCCACTCCCTCCCTCATCACCCTCCTCCCCACCCCTTCCAAGTCCACCAACAGGGGAGGACCTCCTCCCCTTCCATCCAAACCCAGCTCATCCTGTCTCCTCAGGGCTGGCTGCAATGTCCTCCCCTGGGATCTAGCCAGTCTGTCACTCCCGGCTTGTATGGGGGAGGGTCAAAGAGTCAGCCATCAAGTTTATGACTGAAACAGTCCCTGTTTCCCTCACTAGGGTCTTCAGTCCGACACCGAGCTATCATGGGCCCCATCTGAACAGTGGTTCCAGGCCAAATCCACACATGGTCCTTCATTGTAGAAACCGTCTCATACAAGACCCCTGTGCCCTGCTCAGTTTGGTCTTTGTGGAGCTCTTATTCTCCCCAAGTCTCACCAACCTCCCCCAGATCTATCATTACTTCTCGCCCTCTGCCAAAGTCTTGATCAAGAGTCTTAATATCTGGTCTAATACATCACTACATTGACACCCCAGAGGTCCTCCTTGGCATGCTCCTGTCCTGTTGCTTGTTTTCTCCTCCACCAATGTCCATCCCATTTGTTCATCCAAACAAGCATTG